>JAVRXN010000003.1:30869477-31483737 GCA_033556935.1 Timema podura | reverse complement strand
ACAATGTCGCCAGACACCACCATGCCGGATTCACGTAAATACACTCATTAAAAATCATTCAACAATATTAATAAAATGATCCCGTCGCGGAAGGCATTGATATGGAAAGGACAACTTGACAAGTAGGCCTGTGTGTAAATCGATTTTAGCTCCCCCCTAAACTATGTGATACGCCGGTCGGCACGGTTTAGAGGCTTACATTGAAGGGAGGGTAAGTGATCAGCCTCCAAAATTGAGCCTTGCATCTTCAGAAGGACATACAGTATACATATATATGTATATATATATATATATATACATACATATACTGTATGTCCAATATCCACAAAAATTAACCAATTTCACAATGATAACATTTTAGCCTTGTTGAGAATCGAGCCTGGAGATCAAAGTAGAAGTTGTACCGAATAAGCTATCGTGTATGAAGGAGCTCTTCAGCAGCTGATGGCATTCCTGTCAAAAGTCATATAGCCTAGCATATGCATATATGAAAGTAGAGTTAGTATATTGTACAACTTGTGAAACGAATACCTATAGCCATAAGTGCACATCAAATAACACGTGACTAAGTAGATAAAATAATGGTCAGCCCCATGTCTGGGTGATCCAGGTTCGATTCCCAACTAGGCGGAAGAGAATATTTACTATTTGTATACGTATTCATCCTGTTATTTAATTAGTAAATATTTAGGCAATCTAGGCGTTAGGGTTTGGTGTGCAGGATTAAGCGTACTGTCCTAGCTTATTAATATTGAAAAATAAGTTTAGAAAGTGCAGCTTAGACACTAAAGTGAAAACAAAATCAAGAAAGTTACATTTATTTATTGTTACTGTTAAGGTCTGGTAAAAACTTAATTTGATATACTTCTGCTCCTCGCTTCTTTTATTTTCCCTTGATTCAGGGCTACCATTCCTACTCGTTATGAAGGTATATCTCGTTCGCTTCGTTAGAGCAAGAGTAATTAACGCGCTGAACGGTAGAAATATTCCTCCAAGTTCGCAGAAACTAAATTAGGACAGAAATATCTTTGAAAGGAAAGGTTGAACAAGAACTTACAGCTATTGATTTTAGTGAAGTTTTACGGAAGTGAGGGATATCAGCTAGACATATTTGCCCTATATTATTTATTTATATATTCCTCTTTTTTTTTAGGGTAGTGGGGGGCACTACGTCTTAATACTTATTCATTTGATTTCAATGGCTGGGTAGGAATGAGGAAGGTATAATATTGAGGAAATGTATTCGCATTTACGCGAAGGAAGAGTGGGAATTAATCTTGTTAAAAAACACCTTAGTATATCCTACTGGGAATTGAACCCCAATCTCCAGGCAACCCATCACCAGACTTGCTGAGTTGACATTTAGTCTGCGCGCCCATCAGTGCAGGTCATGCTTAGTTGTTTTGTACACCACGTCTTACTAAAAGTTCAGGCTATCGGCATATTTACAATAAATGAGGTAGAGATGCGGTAGGTAGAATCTATAAGCAATGTACCGGCAATTGCACAAATAGCTACCCTAATAACTCACTTCGGTGGTCGCATGGTCCAAGACATAACTCTCGCAATAGACTGCCAATGACAGGGAGATCGGGATTTGATCCCAGACGGGTGTACTGAGGGTTTTTTCCTGAATGGTTTTCTAATATCCTTCAACGCAAATGCGGGTACACTTTTTAAATTCAACCTTCCTAATCCATAACACTTTATAGTAATTAGTAGACTACATATGCGTACAGCCCAAACGTGGAGTAAGATGCGATGCTAAAAACAACTTTTTAATAAATAGAATCCTCGGTAAAACAGGGCAGGTTTCGAAACCCCAACCTCCTCAGTAGTCTATATTACGATAGTGACGCCTTAAAGTCTTCAACTATGCAGACAGTTTATCCTAGTCATACAGTAATGTTTATGTTTTAACACAAGGATTAATCAACGGGGAAGGTTTGAAGAGGGTAATTAAGAGTATATGTACTCGCATTAGCGTACATGTATCTCCATTAGCTTGGAGAGGAGAGAGAAATATCACAGGGCTAAATCACATGAAGCAAACCACTGCCGTCTCGCAATGGAGGATAGAGTTACAAACAAATCATTTTAATTTGACTCTTTTTTTTTAATAAAAGCTCTGAAAAACTAACCAGCAAAAAAAAAAAATGTGGCATCAAATAATATATATTTTGCCTGGAATTTGTGCGCATTTTTCGTGGAATTAATGTTATGCAAAATAATTACATTAAAACATGTTTATTTTTAATATTTCCCATATGCGCTGTAATACTTGAATAAAAATTATGATTATTTTTATGGATTATATTAACATTTAAATTATTCTATTATAAATAATCTGGCGTGGTGACTGTGCTCGCAATGAACTATTGCCCAAACGCGGTTACGGAGATCGAGTTAAGTTCAAGGATGGATGCGGTTACAGATTGAGGCCTTGCGGGTGCCATATTGGTCATCCACGCAGGGATCTCTCGACACATGGCGTGATTTGGCAACGCTGTCTGTGAGCGAATTAAGTGGTCAGGAACAAATCATAATAAAACTTCCAACGTGATTGCCTAACAACACCAACATCTACTGTCAATGCCTGTGCTGACCGTCAACTGGGTAGCAGTATGGAGTTTGCAGCCGTGGGTTTTTCATCCAGTGGGACTTTGCAGCCGATATGAGATGATCGTGGGTTTTTAATTAGACATTTATTAAAGATATTTGCAAAAATGTTTAACAATTATTGATGCTACTATTTTCTTTTAAAAATTGTTTCGAAAAAACAAGACATATATTTGAAAAATAATGGTTTTATTTATTTACTAAGCTATCGATGATTAACATTAAATTAATAAATATATATTTAAAAACAGTCTCAAAGTTTTAAATTCTAATGAGGTAAACATCAATATAAAATCTTATTGGGGTTCCACAACTTTTTTTTAGAGGTGTAAAGGGTTCCGAAGGTTAGAAAGTTTGAGAAAAGTTGTGTTATAAAATACATAAAGCAATGCTTATGGCACCTCAAATACCACTATTTTAAGTTTTTCACCCTGCCGTTGCCCCATTCCCATTGTAGACTGGGTTACACAACAGGGTTTATGGAACCGCAAACACCTATGGCTGCAAGTCCAATAGAACCAGAAATATTGGTTGCGAAGATTTATTTTTTGTTGCAAGTTTAGGTATTTAACGTGCACCTTCAAAACACATTTATTCGACACAGCAAACAACTTACAAAGCAACTTAATCTAGTCCCAGCTCTAGCTCAAACATATCTACTAATCGGATAGTAAAACGAACTCTAATCTTCATTAGCTGCATCGGTGGTTGCATGTTCTATAGCGTCACTCTCAAGACTGGAGTGCCAGTGGTCGATCCCTCTAACAAATGTAGAGAGAATAGAAGGTAGCGCCAGATGTAGAAAGACATCTGATTGGCTGAGCTTGTGAAGTCATTCAGTAGACAAGTCATCGCATTAAAACACAAAGCTATATGAAAGACAAACTAACTTGTTAACAATCAGGTCACATTTTGGAACTTTGAATAATAAGTAAACCTTTAAAATCCAAACCAATGTCCAATTAACCTCATTACCATACTTTTTGTAAGTGTATGTTTGGCTGTCTTCGTACTGAAATATTACAGCTGTGTATTTGATGACGTAACCAACCACATAGGTAGTCAAATTCCTCCATGTGGCTCTACCTTTCTGTTCTCTTTATAGTCCCTCTAACCACTTAGCCTCGGGGACCAGAGCCAACAACCCTGGCGAGTATTATGGATATACTGATGTCCACATGCTATACAAGGCCGATGCATCATACCAAGACAGTGTTGCCAGTTAGCGACGATCAAATAAGTATTTGGAAATGCGCTATTTCCGTTTATCTAATGGCATAATTTTAATTTAATTTTCTAGCTTAAGACGGCCCTGTGAAGAAGGTATAGTTTAGAGGAAATGTAGTCACATGTGTGGGGAGGAGAGCCGGAAACCATTTAAGAAAACCCGCTCACAGTAAACCCAGACGCGATTATAACCTTGACCTCTATGTCACCAGCAAACAAGATTAAACCAACTCTTACTTTCAAGTCGAACTGTATTGGTTTTAAAGGGTAGTTTATGTTTCATACCATGATCACAGTAAATCACATAAAATAAACATATAAAATAGTACTTTCCAAAATTTTGCGACAGTCATTAACTATTTTCTCTCCATTATTTTGAGTAATCGTCAACAATTAAAGTTATTTTCATCCACGGTTCTTGCTATATGTATACCTAATGCATATTAAAACTTTTTACACAGTATGAATGAGATGTAGCCTACTGGATGACCATAGTTAATTACCGTGAGAATTATGACAGAAAGCGATAAGTAGCTACATAAACAAAGCAAAATGGTGCGACAGTCATTTACTTCGTGGAAAGTCAAGCCAGATAACAACGTCGGTGGCTTGTCAGATAAAACGTAGGTAGCGGCATGGTAACTGGTGGTGAATTTATGGACCGTGAGCACTTTTTGTTCTGATGGCAGAAAACTATTATACTGGAATCACGGTAGGAAGGTAGGTATGGCAGAAAGCTATTATACCGGAATCGCGGTAGGAAGGTAGGTATGGCAGAAAGCTATTATACCGGAATCGCGGTAGGAAGGTAGGTATGGCAGAAAGCTATTATACCAGAATCGCGGTAGGAAGATAGGTATGGCAGAAAGCTATTATACCAGAATCGCGGTAGGAAGGTAGGTATGGCAGAAAGCTATTATACCGGAATCACGGTAGGAAGGTAGGTATGGCAGAAAGCTATTATACCGGAATCACGGTAGGAAGGTAGGTATGGCAGCAAGCTATTATACCGGAATCACTGTAGGAAGGTAGGTATGGCAGAAAGCTATTATACCGGAATCACGGTAGGAAGGTAGGGATGGCAGAAAGCTATTATACCGGAATCACGGTAGGAAGGTAAGTATGACAGAAAGCTATTATACCGGAATCGCGGTAGGAAGGTAGGTATGGCAGAAAGATCTTATATCGGAATCGCGGTAGGAAGGTAGATATGGCAAAAAGCTATTATACCGGAATCGCGGTAGGAAGGTAGGTATGGCAGAAAGATCTTATACCGGAATCGCGGTAGGAAGGTAGGTATGGCAGAAAGCTATTATACCGGAATCGCGGTAGGAAGGTAGGTATGGCAGAAAGCTATTATACCAGAATCGCGGTAGGAAGGTAGGTATGGCAGAAAGCTATTATACCGGAATCACGGTAGGAAGGTAGATATGGCAGAAAGCTATTATACCGGAATCGCGGTAGGAAGGTAGGTATGGCAGAAAGCTATTATACCAGAATCGCGGTAGGAAGATAGGTATGGCAGAAAGCTATTATACCAGAATCGCGGTAGGAAGGTAGGTATGGCAGAAAGCTATTATACCGGAATCACGGTAGGAAGGTAGGTATGGCAGAAAGCTATTATACCGGAATCACGGTAGGAAGGTAGGTATGGCAGCAAGCTATTATACCGGAATCACTGTAGGAAGGTAGGTATGGCAGAAAGCTATTATACCGGAATCACGGTAGGAAGGTAGGGATGGCAGAAAGCTATTATACCGGAATCACGGTAGGAAGGTAAGTATGACAGAAAGCTATTATACCGGAATCGCGGTAGGAAGGTAGGTATGGCAGAAAGATCTTATATCGGAATCGCGGTAGGAAGGTAGATATGGCAAAAAGCTATTATACCGGAATCGCGGTAGGAAGGTAGGTATGGCAGAAAGATCTTATACCGGAATCGCGGTAGGAAGGTAGGTATGGCAGAAAGCTATTATACCGGAATCGCGGTAGGAAGGTAGGTATGGCAGAAAGCTATTATACCAGAATCGCGGTAGGAAGGTAGATATGGCAGAAAGCTATTATACCGGAATCACGGTAGGAAGGTAGATATGGCAGAAAGCTATTATACCGGAATCGCGGTAGGAAGGTAGGTATGGCAGAAAGATCTTATACCGGAATCGCGGTAGAATAGTAGGTATGGCGGAAAACTATTATAACCGAAATCGCGGTAGGAAGGTAGGTAGGCTGATTTTGGTTGGAAGCACAGTTTAGAGAATTCTAACATATTTCATATTTATTTACGGCCAATATTGATAACATTTTATCATAGTAGGCCTATGTGTTATTTTATAGGTAAATTATTGATAGTATATATCATAAGTGAAAGCTGCAGATAACATGACTTGATGTATGAATATAAAGGACGTAGAAAGCTACTTTTTCCAAGGGGGGGGGGGGGGATCCGCTAAAAATTCTAGGAGGTCCATATTCCCACCCCCTCACCCTCGATCCTGCCCTTTCAAACTTTTCATAGCTAGCAAATAATATTTTGAGTAAGTAGGTATGTTGAGATAATGGGTGGGGGGAACTACATAAGCCAGGGGTCAGCAAACTACGGCCCGTGGTCCAAATCCGGCCCGCCGCCTCTTTTGGAACGGCCCGCGAGCTAAGAATGGATTTTATATTTTCAAACTCAAATTCAAATCCAGCAGCATTTTTCGTATCTTGATTCAAGTTCAGAAGTCATTTACGTATTTCAAAATTCATTTGACCGTTTAATTGAGGAGCTTCCACCTAACTTTCAAATGTAAGTGATTAATCTGCAGTGTGATGACATGCTAAAAGGCAAATTTCAAGAGAAGAATCTAACAGAATTTTATAAATGTCTCCCAAGCGGTGAATATAGTAAATTAAGATAATAAGGTCAGGGTTTTATAGCTGTATTTGGCAGCATCTAACTGTGTGAAAGAACATTTTCAAAGATGAAATAGGTAAAGTCTCAATACAGGTCAGTATTAACATATGAATATTTACAATCAATTTTGATGATAGAAGTGCTATCTTTGAGCCCCAATTTGATGAAATGTTCTCTCGAAAAACGCAATTCCACTCTTCCCTTTAGTAGAACTGTATTTCAAACAAATGAAGTCTATTTAATATTATCATTATTATTACTTCGTTTCATTTTGTTCAGTAAATTTATGAAAACTTTTTTCCTGCTTTTTAAGTAGGCAGGCCTACCTACATAAATATCCTTGAGTTTACCTGCTAGCCCGCAAAGCCTAAAATAATTACTATTTGGCTCTTTACAAAAACTTTTGCTGACCCCTGACATAAGCTGCTAACTTCATTTCTGACAGTTGTTCTGTTATTTAACGTGTTCTTGTCTTAAGCCTAGTACACACTGGACGATAATCGCCAGATACACGCCAACCACCGATGTTTCCCGTGTGTCTGGATAATTTTAGAGCACAAATGTTCATTTTCGGGCATATATGAGCACAAACGAATGACGAAAACAGAATTTTGTTATGTTTTGTTTTTCAATATGTTGCGGGATAGCTTGAGCTCAAGGTGGATCGCCTTTATTAAATGTTATCTAAAGTGCCTAGTTTCACAGCACAAAAGTTCATGTTAGGGCACATATGAGCACAAACGGAGCACAATGGAGTGACATAAATACAATTTTGTTATGTTGTATTTTTCAATACGTGGCAGGCTAGCTTGTGCTCAAGTTGACCCGCCACATTAAATATTTTATAAAAGGGCTAGTTTCACAGCACAAATGTTCATGTTCGGGCACATATGAGCACACATTGAGCACAAACTATTGAACTAAAAAAAAAATTTCAATAATGTGGCGGGCCAACTTGAGTTACGTCCCAGTTACCATAATCCTCCTTTCGTCGTAAAACTCCTTTTTCCATCAAAGTATTTTTCGCTTTTGGCGACATTTAATTACAATAAAAAAAGGCAGCAACACCAGCAGCGATATGCTGATGCATCGCGGAGAGGGTCTATACGATGTGGTTGTTCGGTGTGGACGCAAAAGATCAGTGGAGACTTTTGTCCGGATACAAGTTAGTGTATGCGCGGACGATGTTGCTGAATCATTGGATACTTGTATCTGGCAATTATCGTCCAGTGGGTACTAGGCTTTAGGGTTATTCCTCAAGTAGAATTTTACAGGTGACAGCAAAAATGTTTTCCTCGTTTTTTTCGGATCCCACTTACTCGGCTCATTCCAAGAAACATTATTTGTTTTTCAATACATTACGAATGTATGAGAAGAGAAGTACAGTGCATTTGAAATGATGACAGAGCAAATTTTACAATCGGAAGTTTTACAAGGAGTATCGTGAAGGCGAATATAAAGTACTCATTATGTATACATTTGGTTGATAACATATACAACTAAAACTGTATTAAAAGTAAAAAATTTAAACATTGTTTTTATATGTATTTGTGGACCCCCTTTGTGGACGCCCCGTCCAACAAATTCCAGGGTGCCATTGATGAATGTATTAAAATTGTTTTAGTAACTTTAATAATTACTAGGGTATATTTAGTTATCTGTCAGTTACAACAGTTACTAAAGATGCTTTAATAATACAATGAAACTAGATGGTTTGAATTGAACGAGACTAGGCTCAAGCTAAAACTAACAAAAATTATAATTAAATGGAATGACCGGGGGAAAAAATTAAAACATTTTTTTTGCTCCGCATCTTTACTATCCATCCGGACTATACGCATTTAATTACACTAATGGGGTAAGGGCGAGGAAGGTAAAACTCAGAAGAAATGTATCCAAACTTGCATGAAGGGAAAGTGGAAAATCATTTTGTGAAATATACGCTCAGTGCATCCAGCCGGATTCGGGCCTAAAGAATTGTACATAATGTTACAGTTTGAAAACAACCTAAAAAGTATTAAGTGTGTTGTGTTTTTTCACTTAATTGCGTAGACTTGCTTTCTTTTAGCACCCCGTCTTACTATCTGTTCAATTTATATGCATATGTACTAATTACCCTACTGAGTTAGGGATGAGTGAGGTAGAATTTAAAGGAAGTGTACCCGCATTTGCATGCAGGAAGAGTGAAAACCCATTTTGGAAAAAATTATCTCATAACATCCGAACTCCGGACTTCCCGTCATCGGCAGTCTACTCTATCGATAGGGCCACCGAAGCAGGTCTAGCTTTGTTCATCACTCATCATTAGTATTTAGACCAGTACTGTGTAATATGTAAAATAATGTGTATTGGGACGCATCGCATTCTACCACGAATTACACGGAGCCTCAAACTATCCAGTATTTAATGTATATTAATATGTCAAACAATGTGTTTTGCAAAAATATAGTTTGACAAATCGAATCAAAAGATAAAACAATTATAATCTATTGACATCGTCACCTCCTCTTGTCAGCTTCCAGCACTAAGCTTCAGCGTTGTTGCTCTATGTGTACTCTATTTTCACTCATAAATAAATATATTTTTGTAAGTTTTATTAAACCTACCTTTCTACCAAGATTTAACTGTAGCAAAGTATGATATATTTTATAAAGTGACTCACAGCGATGGTTGAGAGGAAAGGGCGCTAATCTTGTCTAGTTTGCCAATGACTTGGAGGTCGCAGTTCAAATAATGGTTAGGTGTATCAATTTTTTTTTACCTAAACGGTTTTCACTCTGCCTATAGATATAGCTTATGAGGGTACATTTTATCTATGGATAAACCTTTCTCTTCCTTAAATTAATAGTGTAGAAACGCGAACAGACATAACGGGTAGTAAGACGCATTACACGTAAAAATAAGTGAATAACATATCGCTTAGCGTGTAAATAACTTTTAGAGCTGTTGGAAAACATTCTTCAACCAGTAGAACAAGATTGTTTTTTGTGTGTGTAACCTAGAGCAGTTTCCGCGCCTCGAGGGCCGGAGGTTACGACGCCATGAGCCGCGGGGACACGCCCTCCTGGACCAGATAAATATCTGCACAGGAAACTACCAGCCCTAAAGGCTCCTCTATGCGGCACGTTTTCTCCAAGCTATATCGAGGTCGATTAGTAGTTAAAAGAGAGTGCAAGCACTTTTCAAATCAACTGTAGTCGTGTTAAAAAAAGGGATGTGTGTCAACATTTTTTTTTTCACCGCGTCTTAAAACTCGTTCGAATTATATGCATACATTATTGGAGTATGAATTAGAAATGTAGAATTTTAGAGGGAATGTAGCCACATTTGAATGGAGAGAGAGTGGGGAAACAGTTTAAGAAAAAATACCCTCAGTACACCAGACCGAGACTCTAATCCCGTTCTCCCTATCACCTGAAATCCGGTCCAAAACGAGAGAGTGACGCGTTTGGATGATTCTAAACTAGCAAAATTAAAATGCAACGTTTACCTCTTCAACTGGTGCAAAAAAGTTTCAAAATGGACACTGTATAGGTCGGGTGTATGAGGCTTATAGTGCTGGAAAAAACCCATTAAAAAATTCGTCGAGACAATGGACTAACATTATCTAAGCGTTTTTCAACGTAACAAATATCCACTTCGGTGGTCGAATGGTCTAAGACGTCACTCTTGTGCTAGACTGAACTGCTGATGCGGATATCAAGGTTCGAATCCAAATCGAGTCTATCGAGGGTGGTTTTTTTCTAAATAATGTCCCACTCTTCTTCCACGTAAATGCGAGTAGATTACCTCTTAGAATCTTACTTCCTCATTCCTATTCCATTAGAGTAATTATCATAAATGGCACAAAAGGAACAGGTAGTAAGATGTGATGATTAAAAAAACAGTACCATGCAACCACCCAACGCGTTTTTTTAAAAGTTTTTTATGAGTTGCACGCAATAATTGATTACAAATGCTACCAACGTATTATCCTATTATACTATTCCTAAGACAACACATAACAACCATACCTAAAACAGTAAAACGAAAAGTAACCAAACAAATTCCACAGAAAATGATCTAGGCTTTTTTTTTTCTATCATTGCGTCTTACCCCGCTTTCGGGCTGTCAGCATAATTATACTAATGGAGTAAGAAAGAGGAAGGTACAGTTTTAATGAAGTGTAGGCCTACCCACATTTGCAATGGAGAAAGAAAGTGGGTAGTCATATTTGAAATACCACCCCAGTACGCCTCGTCTGGATTCGAGCTCCGACAACAGTCAATTAAATAATATTAATAATAATATTTAGCACCGCGTCTTACTACCCGTTCGGGTTATATGCTTAAGTACTAATTACGCTAATGGATTAGGAATTGGGAAGGTTGAATTTAGAGGAAGTGAACCCGCATTTGCGTTGAGGGAGAGTGGAAAACCATTTAGGAAAAACCACCCCCGGTTCACCCGACCGAGATTCGAACCTCGATCTCCCCGTCCTCGGCGGTCGAGCTTAACACGACTAGCGCGTTAGCCAACTACGCCACCGAGGCGGGTAACAGCCAATTAAAGACTCGTGCCTTTATCCGTGTGTGGTTCCAGTCGTAAGAATAAATCAAAATTATAAAATAGTATTTGAAAACTCAAGGAAACGGAACAAGAATTCCCTAGACCTGTCTCCAGTCCACTTAGCGACTGGAAAATGTTCCTTCCTGGTAACTTGACATTACATGTTTCACAACATGCAACTCATTCGGACGTAGCTGGCGAATGTCTGCACGAACACAATCAAACTTATTACTTTTTTATAAATAAAAAACTATGCTACATAGCAATTGAGGAGAGAAAACACGTTTTTTCAATATCAGGTCAATGGGTGATGTGGCACACCAACAAATAACAAGGTACACTCAAGGACATACAACCTAAGAGCCACGCGTAACACCTAACTTAGGTAGGTGATAAACCCAAACCAGACGTAAAACTGTGGCGTGGATTTCTGAATCCAATTTTTAATAGAAGCCTGTGAAATTGAGACCAGTGAAATTATTTTACCATATTTGGAAAAAAAAAAAAATTACTCCACTGATCCCAATTTCGCTGTTGTCAAGTGAAGATGCAGAAAACCACAATTGATCTGTTTTATGGTTAGAGTGTAATCTTGTATCTAATTTCCCGGTTAATCGGTAGAGAGATGGACTGTTGAGAAATCTTTCACTGAGTTAGGAGGAGGTTGTAAAAGAGGGTGGATTGGGGGGAGGGGGGGGCATGCCTTCTGATAAATTGTATCTGCTAGCGACGTCTTCTAACCGTTAAGGTGGAGATGTAGGAAACTTGAGAAAAGGCCATGTTTTTGCACTTTTTATAGAAAAATAAATAAAATAATACTTTAATACAAACAAAAAGTTTTTTTTTCATACGGTGATATCAACAGTTGTTGAATATATGTCATGAGGATAGCGGCATTAGAAAACAAACATTTTAAATGAATATAAAAAGTTAGCATTAAATTTTAGGACACTCATGACAGATATTCAACAATTGTTGATACCACCGTGGGAAGGAAACTAAACTATGTTTATATTGAAGCAACATTTTATTTATTTTGACGAAAAACCCGCCTCGGTGGCGTAGTTGGCTAACGCGCCAGTCGTGTTGTGCTCGACCGCCGAGGACGGGGAGATCGAGGTTCGAATCTCGGTCGGGTGAACTGGGGGTGGTTTTTCCTAAATGGTTTCCCACTCTCCTTCCACGCAAATGCGGGTTCACTTCCTCTAAATTCAACCCTCCCAATTCCTAATCCATTAGCGTAATTAGTACTTAAGCGTATAACCCGAACGGGCAGTAAGACGCGGTGCTAAATAAATAAATAAATAAATAAAAATTTTGACGAAAAATTTTTTTTAATATAAAACCTGCAAAAAACACTGACCGGTCTAATCAAACATTTAAAGTTCCTGCTTCAAGGTACTGATGTTTGTGCACAGGGGCTACTAATTTTAAAACTTCAGTCCTCTTGTGTGGGGTAGATACCGCCCAATGTTCATGAGAGACAGACAAACTCTTCATTTCACTAATATATAAAAACCTTACTGCGTGCAAAATGTGGAATCAATTAACGATTTTTTTTACAAAGGTTCAGTGTCCCTTTCCCTTAGCTAAAGTACTAAAAAAACACACACACAGAAGATTCTGTGTCCTCGGGTGTACGCAGTAATTGATGTGGAACCCGTCTAGTTTCGGGAGCAGAACAAAACAATACATCATTATGTGGCGCACACTTCCAAAACAACCTTTCCTCGCGAAATGAACAAAATCAGACATGCGAATCAGAACACGAGTATCTATAATAAGGAAGAAAACAAAACAAAAGCATATCGTAAATATAACGCCGGAGTCTAATTGCAATTCCTTCATCGGCTATCTATTGTTGGTTGAACATCACTGCTCAATTAACTTCTTTCTAAGATAGAATTATTTTTACTACGTTATAAGATTTACCATTCTTATTAAGGCGAATTCCACTACCCCCAGATGGTAGAATGATACGTGAGAATGATGACGAATGAAAGCAGAGGGGACCTACAGTTTATCGTGGGTTCCGAACCACGGTGGTGGCCTGACATACCACTCATTCACAAAGCGTGAAAACACACACGTTTACAGAGGTGAAGGAAGGGTTTGGTAATAGGATAAATCTGTGCCGGGATCAGGGTTTGAGCCACGGACCCCTACCACAGAAGTCTGCCTGACACCTTACACCTTACCCCTAGACCACCAGGTCCCCATTTACAATGAGTAAATTTAGTAGGATTCTGGTTAGAAAAAACTTTTAGAAAATACAAACGTGTAAGTCAACATTTATAACATTTTAATACATTTTTAGCACTGCATTATTTAATAAGTACTGATGATATCCACCAAGAGTGAAAGCTTTTGACTTTTATCTTTTGATTTGATGTACAAACATATCAAAATTGTTTTAGTAACTTTTATATTCATCAAAAAAGTCCTTAATTTCTAATCATACTGTATAAAGATACGCTGTGTCTATGATCAACATCAAGATCGTTTAAGTGTTGATCTTTCTCTCAGTAATCGGACTATCTAAAACAAAAAGGTTTAGTCCTTATTCCTTGTGGATTTACAATACTTAAAAACAAAGATAATTTGTTACATTAAAATAGGAAAAAACAACCTTTTATCTATTTCCCGTGTATCAAGAATAACTTGTTTGTGATAAAAAAAATTACAACATAATTTTTTAAAATAATAATATTTATTAAAATACCCTTCTGGAGTTTGGGGAAGGTAAATTTGAGGTAGCATGAAAACCAGTTGGAAAAAACGAAAATGATAAATCACAAGTAGAAAACCACCCCAGGGCACCCAGCTAAGACTCGAACCTGGACCTCTCCGTCATAGACATTTGAGTGTGTTGCGATCCTGACACCTTGGACCGTAGTACAACCTATTAAAATACATTTCCGGCTTTTTTTTTATCACCACGTCTTACTA
This sequence comes from Timema podura, assembly GCA_033556935.1. Classification (NCBI taxonomy): domain Eukaryota; kingdom Metazoa; phylum Arthropoda; class Insecta; order Phasmatodea; family Timematidae; genus Timema; species Timema podura. The sequence goes on along the minus strand of JAVRXN010000003.1, from coordinate 31,469,498 downwards.
CCTGTTGAGGTTATGCGCATACATGTTAATTAATCTAACGGGGTAGAGAGGAGGAGCGAAGCATTTTAGTGGTAATGTGCCCGCATTTACATGAAAGAAGAGTGAGAAACCATTTATAAAAGCCACCCTCAGTGGACCCAGCCGAGATTTGAACCCCAAAATACGCGTCATCAGCAGGCCAGTCTAAAAAGAGAGTGACGCCTTATACCATTCGGCCACTGAAGCGGGTCTTCAACAATAGTATTTGAGATATACTTTTTAAACTAACTATCTTTTTATTCCATTATGTATAGATTGAGTCTAGCCGGCGTATTTATGTGTTGTTAAACATATCTCGCCAACAGGCTATCAGCAGGTGACAACAATACGAACCACGGGGATGATAGAAGACGCGCAGAGGGCGGTAGTCGCGTCCATCAATCTTCCGGTAATACAATGGCGTCACTCGTTCTCTGGAGGAAGGATATAGACGTCGAAACTACCACGGACTTATGAGTCAGAGGAAACTAGACCAACAAGATGAAGAGTCCTAGGACAGTGAGATGAGATCACGACAGTCACAATATATTCTTAGGAGCCGTTCACAAGTAAAGCTATTAGAGAACGGAGCGTTTTATTGGCACGTCATGCATGTCCATTTGTTACTTCTTTTGTTGCCACGGTAACTAAATACATCAAGATCATCGTCGTTGCCATGGAAACGAGGAAAGCAAAAAGCCTCACAGTTGCCATGAAAACTAGAAAGGCTAAAGGCCTCACAGTTGCCATAAAAACTAGGGACGCTAAAAGCCTCACAGTTGCCATAAAAACTAGGGACGCTAAAAGCCTCACAGTTGCCATAAAAACTAGGGACGCTAAAAGCCTCACAGTTGCCATAAAAACTAGGAACGCTAAAAGCCTCACAGTTGCCATAAAAACTAGGGACGCTAAAAGCCTCACAGTTGCCATAAAAACTAGGGACGCTAAAAGCCTCACAGTTGCCATAAAAACTAGGGACGCTAAAAGCCTCACAGTTGCCATAAAAACTAGGGACGCTAAAAGCCTCACAGTTGCCATAAAAACTAGGAACGCTAAAAGCCTCACAGTTGCCATAAAAACTAGGGACGCTAAAAGCCTCACAGTTGCCATAAAAACTAGGAACGCTAAAAGCCTCACAGTTGCCATAAAACCAGGGACGCTAAAAGCCTCACAGTTGCCATAAAAACTAAGGACGCAAAAAGCATCACGTTGCTATGTAAACGAGCAACACCAAGGCCCTCGTTTGTTAGAGTCACGTTGTTAACAGCAATAACAAACGCCATAATAATAATAATTTACTTCGCATGTGTTCCAAAGCAAGTGAGCGCACACAGTTCCAAGCAAAGTAAATATTATTTTTGTTGCCACCATTCACTTACTTTTGTTTTTTATTGAATGTTTTATCATCATTTTATAAATCGATTTAAAAAAATTCCCATTCAAATTGGATGTTTGTAATCCTTTCTGCAATCCACGCTTGTATCCATCTTGGTAATATTACTATGGATATCCGCGGATACATCAACGCAGGGCTCTAGCTATAGGTTGTCTAGAGCAGCGACTCTTAACCGGGGGGCCGTGAAAGGTTTTTTGGGAGACCTCGAAAAAAATAATTTTAAATGTTATGTGTTTATTAATGAAATCAACTATCTAAAATTTCACGTTTTGGATTAAATATTTTGATAATTGTAAGCATGTAAGTAGAGTAGACTCGATTTTCCGGGTATTGGAGGGGAAGCACGGATAATAGAAATCACTCATAGTACAAATAATCCCCATCTGTTTACCATCGCCACTCAAAATTTTCTGCCCTTTGTTTCTACTTATTTATGTGAAAAGGTATTTTCACAGTGGTAAATATTAAAACGAAGCAGACACATCTAATCTGAATCGACTCCTGCATGCAAATAGCATTAAGTAACACAATCGAAACAAGAATAGACAAATTAGTGGAAAGTATTCAACAGCAGAGGCCCCATTAAATACATTTAGGTAAATTAATTTCTATTTTTTATTTGTTTGTTATTAAAATCAGTTAATAAAGCCACTATTTTAAAATACATCTTGATGATTAATATGTTAGTAAAAGCTTAGGGGCCGCGATCATATTTTAGGATATTTAGGGGGCCGCGAGTAATAAAAGGTTATGTGGATGATGGGAGGGGTACTCATCGAGTAGGGGGATGACGGGAAACAAGCAGTTGAGGGGACAACGTAAGAGCATGCAATGATGGGTTCATCCTGTCACACGAGGGAAGCATAGTCCTATCTATACAGGACACATACACCACCCTCGCAAAGTCCCGAGCAGAGATGTGAGATGAAAAATTGTCCACCTATTTGAACGGAACAAATGAAAGCGAGATGTCCCAAGTTTTAAAGTTTAAATAAAACCTAGTGTAATTTCACCAAGGACGTTAACACCAGAAACATTATCAGATGAGTTACACTAAAGTAACGTCAGTGATTCCAGTTCTCTTCTGATATCCACGTATCGAACTGGTGGTTGAATGTGTCACTAACGTCAGTTATGTTGCAGACCAGATATGTTAATACCTCGATATTATAGTCAAAGCTTTAATTAATAATATATCCCCTCCACCTGGGAATCAATGATCTGAACATTTTACAGAAAAACTTTCATCTCTAATTTCTATTATTGTTTAGATTTAGGAATTTTTTTAATCAAATTGTGTTCCCGTCGTCGTCCCTACACTCATCCACCAACACTCTATTTAATGGCTTAATGTATATGTGTTATGGGCTTTAGATGCCTCCCCTCCTACCCCCCACCTCACTCCTCACCTACTTAGTAGGCCACCAGCGACCATTACAAAAAAATAAATACAGTAATTCCAGAAAATTTTCATCAGAATGTTTTAAGGTTTACAAAATGGGAGGTGCGGAAGAAAACATGTATTTGAATCGGTGTATTTATTTCTACAGATTTCCTTTTCTCCTAAGAAAATAACTAATATTTAAAGCTTGCAGTTTAATTCCCCATATTCCCAAATATTTCAGTAGTTTTTTATGAAATTCCCTAAGTTTTACTGGTTCTCCCATTGTGAAATTGCAGTACTCTCTCCATGCTAATGCGGCTGCACTTTCTTCTAAATTACACATCACCCATTCCTACCCCTAAGACCTAAGGCGTTAAAAATAACGCTTGTTTAGTATGTACCAATAAAAAAGAATATTCAAGGAATATTCTGAATGAGAAATACTTTCTTTTTAAATAAACGCAGCTATAGATTAGTTTACGAATAAATTAGCCCTAAAACGAGTTTTTTTTCTTCTTCTTTTTAGAAAAAAACTTTCAACTCTCAACAAATACCTATAGAAAACTTATGTATACACAAAAATCCTTTCTCAAATCTAGAACCTTCTCATTTCCATAGAATTGGGAGCGTTACGAATGGAGAAGAAAATAAAGGCATTCGGAATGATTTCGTAATAACGTCTCTTCTAGCGCTCTTTGTGTGAACAGGGTCGTTATTGAGGTTCAACCAAAGAGCTAAAATTAGCATTTTATAATCACACTTTACAATCCCGCAAGATCCTTTTTCCTCCTTCGCACTCACAATGACTCTGTCTGTTAAGTTGCCAGACTCACAATCGCGGTAATAATATGGAATTAAAGGGAGTCCTTCACGAGTCTTTTATGATTTTAACTAGAAGTAATATTATTATTAGTAGTAATCGCTAATCAGTGTTTGCATTTTGTAAGATTTGAGTGGTTTTTTTTTAACACCCACACCGGTGGGAACGTGAATAAAGGCATCAGTCTCGTCTGGTTTTACAGATGAAGGTAAGGATTCGAATCTTGGCCGGGTGTGTTTAGTTTTTTTTTCTTAAATGGTTTTCCAAGTTTCCTCTGAAATGTATCTCCATTTCTTCACCCACCTCTACCTCATTAGTTATGTGGAAGGGTGGTAAAGAACGTAGCATGTGAAAAACATATTTATTAGTATGATATATTGTTATTTGTATGGTCCGCAGACTGTAAAAACTCCCAAAATGGTTAATAATAAATACAACTTTTACTTTTTCATAGAAAGGAAGTGTTGAAATTGAAAAAAAAAATCTTCCCCTAGATGACAGATTTTTATGTTTTATATTCCACCAAACTCAAGAAGATGAGGCCTTACAGTTCCGTATATCTACCTATAATTGAACAAAACAATTTAATGGATTTCGTTTAAACTTGTTATTAAGTATTAGCAGAGAAAATGTTTCAGCGTTTGCGTGGAGGGAGAGTGAAACATAATTTAGTAAAAACCACCCCCAATACACCCAGACGGAATTCGAATCTCAAGCCAGTCTATTGAGACTTGAGAGTGTAATGTCTGAGGTTTCACCAAAGCGGGTTACGGGAGGTTAGTAGTAAACGTTGCTATTCTTTAATAGTTGGAAACTCGCCACACGTGAAATAGCAATTTATTGATAAGCAACAAGGCGGGGAAGGAGAGCAATCTTTGGCGTATATGAGTCCACAATGTGTCGCTTCAATGCACATTCAGTTGTCGTGGAGCCTGTTTCAAAAAGCTACATGTACACATTTGTTATTACAAGAGAAATTTTACAATTTACAACTTTTTTTACAAATGAGTTTATAGTTTGGTTTCATAAAGCTACGTGTAGCTTACAAGCACTTGTAAATCAACGAGTATTTTCTAAAAATCTCAGCAAGTAGGTAAAAACTTTACAAGAGTAGTTTTAATATGTTATTAATGGTACATAATTAGTTCAGTAAACTACTTTAACGAATGAATCACCTTTGTGTATATTTTAAGCAACAATGTTCAGAGACTTACGATGAGGATGTAAAAAGGTGATTAATGAGGTTAGGAGAAAAGGTGATTATTGAGGTTAGGAGAAAAGGTGATTATTGAGGTTAGAAGAAAAGGTGATTATTGAGGTTAGGAGAAAAGGTGATTATTGAGGTTAGAAGAAAAGGTGATTATTGAGGTTAGGAGAAAAGGTGATTATTGAGGTTAGGAGAAAAGGTGATTATTGAAGTAAGAACACAAGGTGATTATTGAGGTTAGGAGAAAAGGTTATTATTGAGGTTAGGAGAAAAGGTGATTGTTGAGGTTAGAAAACAAGGCGATTATCGAGGTTAGGATAAAAGGTGATTATTGAGGTTAGGAGATAAGATGGTTATTGAGGTTAGTAGACAGCACTTTGTTAACAAACAGTCTTGAATGAGTTAATTGACTATTGGGAAACTATTACAAGATATAGGTCATTATTAGAGCCTTGGAAGGTACGTAAAAATACCTTTCATGACAAAATTGGTAGGCCCTTTCACTATCGCTCAGATTCCCGTGTGCTGATATAATCAGTCGGTTCAGAAAGTGTACGTTAATACCTCAAATAAATTTTAAAAAAATGTTTTATTGTTGGATGTTATTAATATTGCCCGTAAAAAATTGTATGTATTTTCAAAATATGTTTCTCCTACTGTGTTCTTGCTGTATACCCATGCATTAAACAAAAGGAATGAACCAGGAAACCGACTCACCATTAACGTTGTTATCGACCCGACACCTACCTGAAAAAAATACAACAACATTAAAAAAAGAGCAAAAACATTAATAGACCGCAGACCAACAAACAAAAACAGACTCCACAAACTAGACTAGACTAGAGCTCACTTGGGATTTAAGCCTTGGAGGAATCAAGAGAGGATGAGTTATAAAAGTATCTTGCCGACGCAACTTTTTTGAAAATCAAAATATTAGATTATTATTATTATTATTAGCACCGCGTCTTACTACCCGTTCGGGCTGTACGCACAAAATATTAGAAAGAAGTTTTGTACTCATCCCCCTAACGAACATGTTTTGTCACTTTGACAAGAAAAAAACCCCGGTAGTCATATGGTTTGAGGCGTAAGTCGCAATAGACTTAACTGCCCGTGATTGGGGAGTATAATTTCAAATCCAGCATTGTGCATTGGGGATGGTTTTCTTATGTAGGTCCCCCCCCCCCCTCACTGCACGCTAATACGGTGTATTTATTCTTAGCTATCATCTTTACCTCCAACCCTTGGATTATATCGTTTGATAGTCCTTGAGATAAGCCTACCCCTATAATTTTAAAGCTACTCATCCATACATATGGTTGTCTCAGAGAACGATCTCCGAAGAATGTGGAAACTCTGGTAAGCACATATAAAGATGGCCGCCGTGAAAATATCAACTATGGACAGAGGAAGTGGTAGATTGATTTTTGGCTTCTGCACGTCAACTTCTCTGAGTCAAAACATTCTGTGATTTATAATATTCAATAATAGGTTTAGTTTAAATAAAGTAGCCAAAAATACTTGTTTATTTCGTTTTTTTTTCTAAGAGTGAAGATAATTAACAATATAATAATAAGAATCAAATAACAAAAGCTATTATATTTATTTTAGTGAGGATTTATTCGCATCTAGATATCATATTCTGAAAATTGAAAAATTATACTTGGACACGGGAATCGAACCCGGTACCTTTGGCACGTCCATCATAGACTCTGCCTTAAAATATGAGTGAAGAATAAAATAACTCTGGGCACGAGACGATTTCTGGATAGCTCAGTGGTAGCGCATTGGCGTACTAAGCCTTAGGTCCGGGTTCGATTCCCGTGTCCAGGTGTCATTTTTCAATTTTCAGAATATTATATAATAATAAATCAATTTAATTTTTTTTTAGTAATTTAGTCTAACACAAGGAAGGAAATAACTAGGCTAGTGTGATCGTTGGTGGTTTGCTCCAGATACCAAATACCCTATCAGAGGAAGAAAGAACGTACACCCACATCCTTGACATGACCATAGCTGTCCCCACTTTAATTCATATAACCTCATTCTATTTTGTATCTTTATATTCATTTCTGAACTATAGTATGATTTTGGTAGGAAAAACAGTAGAAGTTAGTTACTAAAGTTACTAAAACCATTTTTAATATAGTTATACATGAAGTCGTGCTATCTGCAGCTGTCACTTTTGATAGATATTAGCAATACCTATAAAATAACACGAATAATATAGGAAAATATTATCAATGTTGGCTACAAAAAATATGTTCGAATTTTTTTCTACTGTTCTTTTAACCAATATATGATCACTGGGGAGCCATTTGTAAATTTAAACTAATTTTGAAAACGTATAAACAAATACATTCCTGCGCAATTGTCTTGGCTCACAGAAATGTATGACCCGAAAGCTAATTTTATGGCTTTTTCATGAGTGGTAAATCCTGACGGTTGTAGGGGGCCAACTTTCGATCATCAACAATGATTGAAATTCATTTAACCGTTGGCATTTTAGAAATATGTCCTATTTGATTTATTAATTATAGAGTGCATCTAAAACGTTATCAAAAGCATCCAATAATAATTCCTGTGCTGTATAGTTATCTTTACATGATTAATTAAACAGGCTAATGTAAGCAATTATTTTTTCCTGACAATGTGGCAACAGAGTTTCTAGTTTTCAAATAAAGGGCTTCATATGAAAATGACTATAGATACCCTGCCCATATTATCCACAGTTTAGCTATGTACACCACCGTACGACCATGCGAGGCTATTGTAGTCAGTCTCCCGTTGGAAACGTATTACTTCTTGCTCCTAATCAGTTGTTTTCAACTATAGGCAAAACAGGCTCCATGCAAAGTGCAAACGATATTTGAATTCACGACACGAGCGCGCAAGACGGCCACGTTTTAAAGTTCTTGTAGGGTAAATCCAAGAGGCATCATGCGTACCGCGATCAAATACTCGAAAATCCTAAAACATAACTCACCCTTTATCGTAAACTACTTGGACAATCACAGTGGTTTTTTCATAATCTCTTATAAAAACCTTAAAACACATGAGGATATTATTAAAATTGCCATATTCCAATTGGTTTGCTTTTGAAAAAAAATATTATTTCTAATGAAAGAACTATAATGAGGTTTTTTCTGTAGATACATTTTCACTCTGTGAAAAAAAAAATTCCTAATTGAGATAGATGGGTAGTATAAGAGTACGAAATGATCACCATGAACTGAATTTTATTTTGATATAAGACACAATGTTATTTGCAAATTTTAAAGTTTCCACTTCAATTTTATTTCCATCCTAAGGAGTAAGGACGTAAATACCAGACACATCAAACGAGTACCGGTACCAATAAAGTAATAACACTGATTAGAATTCTCTTATCACACTCACGTATCAACTACAGCGCTTGGTGGTTGAATAAGACACTAATGTCGTGTCTGTTGTAGACCAGATATGGGTAATACTTCAATATTTTAATCAAATCCTCTATTATTACATCTCCATTTATTACGATTCATTGACCAGAAAAATGTAATCCTTAGCTGTGACTCAAACCAAAAACCAAAAGTGCCCTCTCTCCATCTTTAGTTATGACCTTTGGTTCGAGTTCCAGACAGAAACATTATTTATAAAGTCAAATCAACACCAAAATTAATCATCCCTCCTCCACCCCAATTGTATCTTACTACCCGTCCGGTCAATACGTAAGCCTATATTAATTATGCTAGTGGGCTAGGGATAGTGGTAGAATAAAAAACACTCTCAATATTCAATAAGGCCTTTAGCATTACTCGCATCGGTGGGAACGCAGACTCAATGTCAGGCTCATCTAGTTTGGTTTTCCTTTGACAGAGAGGCCGGGAGTCGAGTCTCAGCCGGGCGTTCTGGGAGTGTTTTTGTGCCAATATACCTTCATACGAATGCAGGTACGTTTCCTTTGTCTATTAGTGTAACTAAACTACGTTTATCCCTCACGAATAGTGAGAGACGGTAGAAAGAAGATGTCTGGAATTATTTAAAACTACAATCATACACTTTATCACATAAACAGATAAATCACACACGTTTAGGGGAGTAAGTATTTTGAAAAAAGATATATTAAAAAAATAGCTTTGCCAAATTAACACTTTGTTTATTTTGAACCGGGAAGCAAGACCCTAATTTAGGCCCTGTAACAAATAGTCGAAACTAGGCGAGTCAGGCATACAAGACGCCGAAGATTGAGAAGTTAGACGCTGTCACTTCAAAGCCCACAAACCACTTTAAACTTTATCGAAACTTTTTTAAAGCTTGAAACTTTAACAAAGAGAAGAATGAAAGACATGGAGAATAAATGGTTGGAGTTTCGTTGTTCTAATTGAACTTAAAAGTTGACGTGATAAATGAACGTCTAGAAAAGGTTTTGCTAAGATAAAAAAAAATGGCATGAAAAAATAGATAATTTTAGATAACCAACAACACTAATACCAGAAATACATTTTGTTAATTTTGTGGGACGATTTGGGAATCTGATATGAATTTCATACCATAGTAATTTAATTTTAAAGACGAATCCAACTAAGTTTTCCTTTTCGACGATGTCATGGAAGGCAAATTTGAGAGAAAGAGGAGCTTAGAAGGAAAGAGGATTTAAATATGGCCTGACGTGAAAGAAAGAAGAACATTCTGGGAGCTGAAGGAGGAAAAGGCGCATTAGCGGTCTAAGTTCACTGACAAAAGGAAGATACATGTCGTAAGACAGAACACCTAATAATATTAACGATTCCAAAATCTATCATTAATATTAAGTCATTCATACAAATGTATTTTTCTAATAGTGCAATTATGAAAAATTTCTTCTTTTTGTTACTAGATTTTAGAATTTTGCCTTAAACACATACAGCCAAATAAATTTTCGGGTTTACTGCTTCTTAGTAACCGTCAGATACATCAGCATTTAATTATATTAATCGGGTAAGAGTGAGAAATAATAGAGGGTAATGTAGGAGAAAGGTAGTAAAATAAGAAAAAAGAATAAGGGTGTGGAGGCTAAGAAATGGAGAGGAAAGAGAGCTGTACCTAAGAAAGGCAAGAAGCTTAGTGATAAATGATGAGATGCAAAGTTCAGAGGCTGAATGGGAAAGGTTTAAGAACAGTTTGGTGTGAACTGCAGAGGAGGTATGTGGGAGGACAAGTGATAAAGTGGGAGGAAGTGTAAGGATACACCCGAGTGGAATGACAGGGTGAAGGAAGCAGTGGAGAGTAATAATAATAAAGCATTCAGAAGTAACTTTAAGAATAGAAATGAGGAAACAGAGGAAAAATATATGGAGTAGAATAAATGAGCGAAGTGTATGGTAAGGGAAGCCAGGAAGGATTGTATGCAAAAATGTAGAGAAATGCTGGAACGGGAGGTGAGAGGAAGTAAGAAGGTGTTATATAGCCAAGTAAGAAACAGGAGGATAGAGAAAAGACAAGAAGATAGAATTATGGATGAAGAAGGAAGACTGTTGAATAGAGGAGAGGAAAAAAGGTACTAAGAATGAGATATTTTGTGAAGATGTTTAACCCGGAAAAGGAAAAGGATCAGAGTGAAACAGAGGAGCAGAAAGAAATAGCAGAAGAGGAGGAAAGATGTGAAGGACACATGAAAGAGGATTAAACAAGGAAAAGCACTGGGTGTAGATAAACTGACTGTAGAAATTATAAGAGCTGTCGGTCGAGTAGGCGTATAATGGCTATACAAGGTGCTGCGAGTGATTTGGAAGGAGAACATGATAACGGAAGACTGTAAAAAGGTAGTTATAAAACCTGTTTTCAAGAAAGGAAACAGGGAAAATAAGGAAAAAATATAAAGGAAAGTGGAAATAAGAACAGCGCGGATTTAGGAAAAAGAGGTCGACAGTAGACTTGGTCTTTGTCATACGACAGCTGATGTAAAGAAGGTATGACTATGGGAATAACTTGGTAATGGTATTTACAGATTTGGAGAGGGAATTTGATAGCGTGGATGGAAATAAAGTTTGGAAAGCGATGGGGGAGTCCGAAATGGAAAAAGAAGTTGTAATGAGAGTAAAAAGCATGTATGTGGATAAAAGGAGTTGTATTAAGACGGAGAGTGGGAGGATGAAGTAGTTCCAAATAAAATAAAAATAGTGAAGCAGGGGAGTGCCCTCTCGCCACTACTATTTGTAATGGTATTGGAAATGGTCATGAACAAAGTGGCCGGAAAATTCGAGGAGGAGATAATGAAAGCCATGATGTTTGCCGATGACTTGATGGTATGGTGGGAGGATAAATAAGAAGTATAGGAACAGCTACAGGAATGGAATGAGTAAGTGAGAGACTGTGGAATGAAATTTAGCATGGCAAAGTGTGAAATGATGGTAATGACAAGGAAGAGGAGATAAGGCCTGGTGAAGCTATAATAATGGGTGGGTTAGAGCTAGAGGTGAGAAAAGTACAGAACGAACGTAAAATATTTTGCAAGAGTGATTGAGGCGAAATGTGGAAGATGATAGGATTTATAGAGAAGAGGACAGCAGGAATAGTTGTTTTATAGATGTGTAAGAGACCTACTATGGAGAAGGGAAGTGTCCTTGAAGTGTAAGGAAGTGTTGTAAAGACCCATTGTCACATATGCAGCAGAAACATGGACAATAAATGTAAGAAAGACTAGGAAAGTGGAGGCCATGGGAATATAAATTTATGAACTAGGATAATTTTAACTGTCACGAAAAGACACAAGATTAGGAATGAAGTTATCCGGGAAAGAATGTGAGTAAAGGGAGAAGATGAAATAGTAAAGAAAGCAAGACTGAGATGGTATGGGCATGTAATGAGGATAGAAAAAGAGAGTATGCCAAATAAAATGATTGAAATGAAGTAGCCTACGTAGGAAAAATACCACAAGGGAGGCCAAGAAAGAGATGGGAGGAACAGATAACAGAAAGTGTCCAAGTAAGAGGAGAAGAATGAAAGCAATTAATGGAGGAATTAATGGTGGAAGGATGGAGGTAGATGGAGTCATTTTACCAAACTGACCCAGCCACAGGCTGGAAACAGTTGATGATGGTGATGGTTGTTAAGAATGAGAAATATTTTTCATCGCGTCTCAGTACCTGTTCGGGTTGTACACATATCAATAACGCCATTGGGGTAGGAATGAGGAAGGTTATATTTATAGCTAGTGTACTCACACTTGCGTGGAGGAAGAGTGGGAAACCTTTTAAAAAACACAATACACCTGACAGAGATTCGAACCTCGATCTCCCCGTCAACGGTAGTCTAATATAGTGCAAGAGTAGCGCCTTAGACCATGCGGCCGCTGAAACGGGTGAACAGTGTGTTTAAACGCTGTGAACACACAAACAAAATTAATATTCACCAAAAAAAAGTTTGGACAGATCTGGATGTACTCCTCCGTATACTTAGGCCCGTATAAAGTCTGGTATTGGTAGTCAACGAACATCCCACTAAACGAAGTAACAATCAATTCGGGTTGAATGGGGGCTTGGCTAACCTCCAAATCTCCTCCACCAAATCGAGCCTTAGAGACGTATTTCTAGTATATTCTCTCAATATACTAAAACCAAGCTATTCATGTTGGATAGAGGATTGATTCATTCCCGAATCTCGACCATATATACAAGCCTTAGGGCCGTATTTTTAGTATGTTCTCTAAATATAATAATACCAAGCTGTTCAAGTTGAATAGGGAATTGGTTAATCTTCGAATCTCGACCATACATTCGAGCTTTAGGGCCGTATTTTTTAGCATATTCTCTCAATATCCTAATACAAAGCTGTTCAGATTGAATGGGGGATTGGTTAACCTCGAAATCTCGACAATATATATTACCCTCAAGTCCTCACTGAAACTTTCATGACAACACAATCTGTAGATACAACTTCTTTATAGCGATTACTTAACCTAATTGTGGAGATGCAGCGCGGTCGTTGAACCCATCATAACTTTCTACTCGGCCAACTATTGCCACTCACAATACGGCCGGAATATTAACTTGCGCTTTGTTGCGCGACCATTGTCCGTGACGTGTGGCGTAACGTTTTATTCGAACATATTCCATGATATGCTTTTTTAATGTACCCACGTGAGTCTAGTATGGTTTGACAAGTGCGGGAGGTCAGGGTTCGAATGCCTGCAGGAAGTACCGAGGTTTTTTCTTATTTTCATTTACGGCTTTACATACTCTTTCCAGAGGAGTGATGATTCAGTTCCTTTAAAATCTTATATTAATAAATTTTGTTGTGAATCCACATTCCTTCCTCGCAAATGCGAGTGTACTTGTTCTAAATGCCATCTTCCTCTTTTCTACCCCATTATAGTGTGATCATGCTGACAGGCCGAACAAGTAGTAAGGCGCGTAACAAGTAAAAAAATTATTATTATTATTATTATTATTATTATTATTATTATAGAACAAACAAAATCAAACCCCGTACCGTTAATTCACCACTTGGTGAAAGGGAGCCAACCCAATTTCATAGAAATCAATCTTTGGTTCCTTCAAGAATTGAATCTTTGAGCTTTTAGTTAGGTAGATAATCGCTTTTGAGGCCACATGGTCTAATACGTCACTCTCACAATAGAGTGGCTTGCCGATGACAAAGATATCGGAGTTGGACCCCCGGCTGGGTGTAATAAGGGTGGTTTTCCCCTAAATGGTTTTACCCTCTCCCTCAACACTAGTGAGAATATAGTTCCTCTAAATCGAACCTTCCTCATCCCTAACACATTAGCGTAGTTAGTAAGTGAGCGTATGGCCCGTACGGGTTAATAAGACGCGGTGTTAAAAAAAATCGGGACAGATAAAATCATTCGGCGGGACGGAGGTTGCCGCTGATGGTCAATGAGTGTATCGGGGCTTGAATCTCCATCGGGTGTACTATTTATTTTTTTCCTAAATGGTTTACACTCTTAATCCACGCAAATTCGGATACACGTCCTCTAAATGTAGCCTCCCTATCCCTAACACATTAGCGTGATTAGTACGTATGCGTTCAACCCGAAAGAATATTAAGACGCGGTGCTAAGTAAAAGCTAAGTAGATAAACAGGTTACAGATCGAGATAAGTAGTTTATAGGCCAATACAGTATATTTTTAATTAGCAGAGGTACACGGCGTTGCCCGAGGTAGCCACGCAATACATTGAGTTGTTAACCCGGGCAAAGCTTTTCTTTGCTTCAAACAGAAAAAAATCTCTTCATTTTATTTCTTCTGACAAAGTTTTTGAAACATTTAAAAAAAATCTGATCAAAAATTTAAAATTCCAGCTTCGAAGTGCACATGTTTGTGCACAGGGTATACTAATTTTAAAATTTCAGACCTCTGCATGCGGTAGGTATCGCGCAACGCTCATGACAGACAGACAAACTCTAATATAGATATTCGAGTTTGCCGCCAATACTAATAGTTATAGATTGGCAACGTCCCTCATCTTATCTTCTTGGATTTACGAATATCTCAAACCAGCAATAAGACGTGTAGTGCTAAAGGCAACCAATAATACTTATTATTATTATTTATTTTATTATAGTGCTGACCAACAGTCACAAGACCTATAACAGGCCAGCAATGAAAAGTACAAAAGTACCTTACATGTAATCAATCATACATACTTAATAAAATAAAATAAACATGAGTAGTGATACATACAAATAAATATTTACTAAAAAAAATAAGAAAAATAATAACATCAATAAAGAGAAATAGTGAAAATAATAACAGTAATAACAATAACTATTACCAAGCCCACACCAGTGGTCATATGGTCTAAAACGTCGGGCTTACAATAAACTGAATTTAAGTTAACATAGATATAGAGGTTCAAATCCCAACCCGGTGAACTACCAATAACCTTCCTCATCCTTGCTCCTTAAATTAAGCTGATAATAACAATGGTGTTAAACGCAATAGTTAATATTAATTAAAACACTCGCGCTAAGCCCCGAGAAGACAAAGCTCCCCAGGCATTTGCTCGGCGGCGTCCCTCTAAACTTGGCTCTAATGAGATGACAACATCAGGTATCAGGATCAGGCAAGCTCCTGTTTCCATGGCAACCACCCCTTCCTGACTTTTCCTCCCTTTCACTTTCTCGCGCCAGTGCGTCTATCTGTCTGTGTGTGTGGCGCGTTCGGGGATCTTGAATTGGGGTGTGGTTCTGCTGTCGACGCTTCCTATCCGACATGTTTACTGCTATCCGTCCCGGGGTGTCATTCTACATATGGTTATATTATGTTGCCGTAGTTTCAATGTCAAACTTGAAATATACAAAGACACAAGAGACCCACATATGTGGGCATGCGGACTAAAGGTCAGTCTCGTGTACTCTGGTTGGTCGGAGATGGGGAGGTCCTGGTTCAAATCTCAGCCGGGTGTTAGTTTCCTTTTATGGTTTACCATTCTTCTGCCACGAAATTTGGTGCAATTTCTTTAAATTCTACCTTCCTAATCTCTATTTCATTTATGTAAAAAAAATTATCACCACGTCTTACCTGTTCAGGTTGTACGCATATAATGATAATTACTCTAATGGGGTAGGAATGAGGAAGGTTACATTTAAAGGACGTCTACCCACATTTGCATGTAGGGAGGGTGGAAAACCAATTAGGAAAACCCTCCTCAGTAGAGCCGACCGGGATATGAACCCCAATCTCCCAGTCATAAGTAGGCCAGTCTAACACAATAGTGACGCCTTAGATCATTTGACCATTGAAGTGGGTCATTTGATGTAATTAAATGTGGCCCGCTTCGGTGGCCGCATGGTCTAACGCGCTACTCTTTCAGTAGACTAGACTGTATGTATATGACGGGGAGACCGAGGTTCGAATATTGGTCGAGTGTAGTGAGGGTGGTTTCCCCTAAATGGTTTACCACTCTCCCTCCATGCAGATACGGTTACACTTCCTCTAAATATAACCTTCCTCATCCCTAGCACATTAGCGTATAGTCCGAAAGGGTAGTAAGACACAGTGCTATACCAAATTAAATGCAGTTGGCCCGGAGGGTTAGTATGGCGGGGTGGAGAAAAACATAATTTTATAAGTAGCACTACGATAGAAATTTTCATAGATATTCTTAAGATAATCGACGATATTAACTATTTTTATTTGTCAATGGTCGGCAACCTGTTAGTAGTGTTGTGCCAAAGTAATATTTCAAAGTCGCTCAAAGTGCCAACCAACCTAAGCCCATCGTTTATATATACGTTTATATTTTTATACTATTTAACTAGTAGCCTACAACTATTAAAACAAATTTAAGTTGATCTGGTAAGATGTAAATGTAACATGTTTCTAAATCGAATGCATTAAACAACCACTGTTTCTTGAATATTTCATATTTTAGTATAAATAGGAAAAATCAGAATACATACAAAAGCTATAAATGTGTTTTGCAAAATTTAAGTTCTGAAGACAATATTTTGAAATTATGAAATAAAACAATTGAATCATTGAAACATAAAACACGTTGTTATTAAAATTATTACATCAATGGTTTTGATTAAAAATAGAGGTTTATATTATTTTTATTCAAATCGCTCAGCGTGCCAATGAAAATCGTTCCTCGTGCAGCTCTTGGCACGCGTGCCGTGGGTTGCTGACCCCTGTTTTATATCATCAACATGTTTAACCAAGTGAAGCAAAGATCACGGGCCGGACAGAATATGGATGAGGAGCGTAGTTTGAGGACCCCTGCGGTAGACTAAATGTGTCTCTTGAATCACCACGAATGAAACTAAAAGAGTATTTTATTTACATGCCAAGTACTTGGGAAGGGGTGGGGGGAGTGTGCCATTTGATACAGTGTTCACAAGAGCTCTGTGTGTTTCAAAGACAATCTCCGCCTGATAAAGTTGGCTGCTTCCCTACGGATTGATCCAGAGAGACCGGCCTGGAGTCTCAACTGCCGGAGGAGATGAATGGAACCATCACTAAGGAGGACAGAGGGGGAAGGCAGGGGAAAGAAAAGGGGAGGTTTTCCTTTCATTTCCATTTCAATGCGAGAGCTTTCTGTCTGTACCCAGGACAACAATCCGACCCCCACGTTAAGGTATTTTAGCAATAGACATATAGTTAGACTATTAACTATCTATAATCCGCCTTCTTGGAGATATGAGTGTGTCGTTATATTAAATACTAGTTTTTAGGCCTATCCACGACAGGTTGATTATAATATTAGCCGACCTATCAAAACCTAGCCTTCAGATGATATATGATAAGCTAATGGTAGGTTGGACTATGTTAGTAAAAAAGTATCTTTATGTCAGCTATTTAAGGTGATTCGTCCAGCAAGCTTCTCCTAGAATGAATAGGCTATAACATTTTGACAGGGAATTTTTAACATGGTTGAAAGGGGGGTGTTGTGTTGTAAAGGGGGGGCAGGTGGAGTGGGAAAGAAGCTGGGAATGCCAGCTCTTTGTTCACAACAGGGTTGTCATATCACTACCTCTTTTTTCCGCTAAGGAACTTCACTGTTATTTAGTAATTTAGAACATGAATGGTCACTGCATGGCTCACCCGGGAGTTGTGGTCTAGAGTTTGAATCCTGGCTACTAAGATTCACAGAATATTAATAATTTATAATAATGAGCTTATTACGCGTGTAGCAAAGTATTTATTGTAATGAATACTATTAGGCCTATATTTACAAAATATGTTCTTAGAAGAAAAAAATAAAATGTATTACTAGGCAATATAATGAAATAATTTGAGTGGTGAAAGTTTAAGGGTTCTTTTATTATTCTTTTAGTACCGAGTCTTACTATCCGTTCGCGGTATACTCACATTTACTAATTACGTTAATTAGTTAGGAATTAGGAAAGCTGAATTTAAAGGAAGTGCACTCGCATTTGCGTAGAGAGAGTGGGAAACAATTTATAATAAAACTACCGTCTGTACACCTGACCGAGATCGAACCCTGATCTCCCTGTCTTTAACGATCTAGTCTACGAGAGTGATGCCTTAGAGTTCATGATGGACTGGAGCAGGTTTTAGAGTTCTTTATTTGTAGTAACAAAAAGTATTACTTTTCGTTGTTGTTATTATAATAGTTAACAGAGCTCATGATTGGCATCTTACAAACCGGCCAAAAATCTGTAAAAATGTTTGAATGCCACGTAGGTCAAGTGGCCTACAAGACTAGGACCAACTGGTCGACAAGCTTATGCATAAGAATGCAAAGTGATCGACAGCCAACTGGTTGAACAAATAAATAAAAATATCTCGTGTCAAGTGATCGACACGTTTAGGACAATGTGATAAGATATACAACTGTTTGACTTGAGAGGACCTACTGGTATACAAAAGTCGAGATGGATTGACCAATTTACCGACAAGTTAATACATTACAAACAACGTGTTCGACAACAAAATCGTAAACGGAAAATAACAAGTAAAGTCTATGAAATATTATTTTTTAATAAAATTTATAACTTTAATAAATACCCACATTTGTGGCCACATGGTCTAATACGTTATTTGCATTCCTTATTCTGCGTGTAGCTCAAACGGGGAGTGAGAGCTAAGGAAAAAAACCCAATTTAGTGGATTTTTTAATCACCGCGTCATACTATCCGTTCAGTTATACGCTAATTTTGTGGATTAAAATCATCATTAGTAAGGCATTTATTTTCTAAGTTAGTCTTTTTGGGTTAACCAAATGGCTGTTGATCATTTTGTCCGCATATGCATGAGTTAAACTATTTGGTACAAGTCATGTCCTACTCGTGTAACCAGGCCCCGGGACATCAAACAATAGTAGATTATGAACCAGTGGTAACAAGGCGCCGGGACATCAAATAATGGAATATTATGAACCACTAGTAACAAGGACCCGGGACATAAAAAAATAAAATATTATGAAACACCGGTAGCCAGGTATCGGGATATCTAATAATGGAATATTTTCAACCCCTGGTAACTAGGCCCCGGGACATAAAGCAATAGAATATTATGAACCACTGGTAACAAGGCCCCGGGACATCAAGTAATGGAGTATTATCAACCACTGGTAACTAGGCCCCGGAACAACAAACAACAGTGGGTTCCGAGTTGAAGCTGTAATTCAAACTAAGATTCTTAGTGGATAAGTTGAATGTCTGATTTAGACTGATGTTAATAGGAGGATCATTATTTGACATCTATAAAATTTACTAGAAATGGGTTCACTAATTCATATGTCAAATCATGTGATCTACAGCTGTACCTTTGATAAAGGCCTATACTATAATATTTACATAAGTTATGGTCTGAACTGACTAAACTGACTACACTTTTATATCGTCAGTGCGCGTGGATATAATATCATGAGCGTGGGACGAATCTTGGATAGCTCAGTACTAGAATATTGACGCGCTAAGATCCCGGGCTCAAGTTTATTCTAATGTCAAGGTGTCATTTTTCAACAAATTTAAATAAATTAAATTGTATTCTCCTCCATACGGACATTCCCGTAATTAAAATGATTTTGCAGCTTGTGTGTTGATATTCATTAGTAATTATTTAAGGAACCCGTAACTCAAACCAAAACTCTTTGTGGTGATTTTAAACATATGATATAGTTCCATACCAACTCCAACAAGTAGGGAGCTACAATGTCTTTAGAAAATGATATATACGCCATATATATATATAGTAACTTTGCTATGAGTTTATTACGTACCTAAGACCATAGCCAGCCAATAATTTCAAGGGTGGGGGGTGTTTGATGAACACATCCCCCAATTGCCGGAAGCTAGAATTTAAAAAAATGATAAACAGTTCTAGAATTTATCTGAAGTGGTTTTTTTTTTGCAACATAACCTCCTAACTGCCAGAGGCTAGGACAAATTCTAAATATTAAACACCTCTAGAAGCTATCTGGAGTGATTTTTTTTGGCAACATAACCCCCTAACTGCCAGAGGCTAGGACAAATTCTAAATATTAAACAGCTCTAGAAGATATCTGACATTTTTTTGGGAACATAACATCATAGCTGCTGAAGGCTAGGAAAAATTATAAATATAAAACACCTCTAGAAGCCATCTGAAGTTTTTTTTGTGACATAGCACCATAGCTGCAGAAGGATAGGAAAAATTCTACATATTAAACACCTCTAGAAGCTATCTGAAGTTTTTTTGGGCAACATAACCCCCTAACTGCCAGAGAGAAGCTTTCTGAAGTGTTTTTTTATGGTTACACAGCACAGCTCCCTAATTTGTACTTGTATCTTAATTTTGATATTGTTTGAACCATAAATAAAGCATATATATATTTTTTTTGTTCATAAAATTTTGGGAAGGGTTTGAACCCCAAAACAACCCCCCCCGCCCCAGGGCCTTGTACTTACCTGAAAACATCGTAGATAAATCTTTCATTGTTTTAAGTTTATATCGATTCTTATTCGATTTCACCTTTTTGTTTCATTTTCTTGGGGTTGATTCACGTTGCTTTTTAGGGTTGAACTGTTCAATAAGCAGGTAAAATTATGATTTTTTTTTAGTAAATGCCTAAAGGAATGCAGTACTCATGTGACATTAGATATATTTTCAAAACTTTTAAGATTTTATATACTTTTTAATGTTCAATTTACAACCAGTAATAAAAGTGAAACTCGTATTTTTATTCATTCATGAAGTTAATTATAATATTCAAAACAATAGGTTTAAAATCATTACGCGCTTTGATGTACCAAGAGATGCGTTCCTTTGACACTTTGAGTTGAAGAATAAAACTAACACAGTAAAAATACTATCCAAGTGCCAAATTACTAGAGGAAGGAAAAAGATACAAAATAAATGTCACAACTCGTCACTCAGGTAGTAAGACGTGGGGTGAGTCATTAGTCGGAGACCGGGGTAGCCCGACCCTTCCTTGGTCGGCTAGTCTGTATTATTGGTATGTACAGCCAAAGCAAGAAGTTTCAGGAAATGGACATGGCCAATTTACGTTTGCATTGATCAACGCCGCACAATTAATCAAATAAAAGAATAGAGTTGGACTAATAAACCACACAAATTTGAAATAACTACATTATGTACTACAAAATGATATAAAATCAAAGTATCGGGGTATAAAACAAAAAGTACTTATATAAGATCAAAATTTATGTAATTTTACAACTATTTAATACCTTATAAATTAAAAACTAATTTTATTTAAAATATTGTAAGTACTTCATTGCATACACTTCATGTGCATGTCTAGCTAGAATAAATTTAATCCCCATACATTAACTAATTTACCTTAAAATTAGTACGCAAAATGGATAAAATAGTAAGTTTGACTACTTATAACTCGAGAACTGTAATGATCTGAAATCATTGAATCAATATTTATAGCTTATATTTATACACTTATTAAAATAATACAATAAAATTTTGATGGTCGAATGACCTTAAGAGTGGATGAAGTGAGAGTGAACTGAATTCTATTTTTAATAAATACATTTTAAAAATGTAAAAAAAAGACTATCGAAAATCCGGTTTCATTAAGTTCTGTCCCGCGGTGTACTATATATAAACGGTGTGCAATGTTTCATCTTTCTAGGTCATCTAGGGGCTTCTGAAGAGTGTGAACATACACACATCAGGAAATTATGAATGCATAGAATATGTCGTTTAGGGCAGGATCTGATATATGTAGAACAAGAAATATTAATGTGAGCAAGAACTTATAAACAAGCAATATTAATGTGGGCAAGAGCTGATATAGAATAAGCAATATTAATGTGGGCACAAGCTGATGTAAAATAAGCAGTATTAATGTGGGCAAGAGCTGATTTAGAACAAACAATAAAAATGTGCACCATAGTAAAAAGAAAACAAAAAAGAATGTAGAGTAGGCCTAGTGTAGATGGAAATTAAATATGTTTAGGATATAGCCGTACACTCGGGATACAAGTTCAATTAAATTAAATTTTAATTTAATTTTAGCACCGCGTCTTACTACCCGTTTGGGTTTATAAATTAATTAAATGTAGTTGAAAAATGCCCTACAATTCTTAGCACCGCGTCTTACTACCCGTTGGGTTATACGACGTTATGACTTTAAACCTTAATATTAATGAATGTCTGGACAATGGGTTAGTACCCTAACTATTATTAAGAATGACATTGTCCTGTATAAAGCATGGACGATTCCTGTGTGGTGGATTGACGCACTAAGCCAAAGGTCCCGGGGCCGGTTCCCGTGTCTGATAAATGTCAATTTTAGATTATATTTAATTTAATTAAGACATGGATATATACTAAAAGGAGATAAACAAATGTAATTTTGCTCTTGCCTGCACCTGTGGGGACTCTGGACTAAATGCCAAGCGCGTCTAGTTTGCTTTTCGATGACGGAGAGGTCGGAGTTCAAAAAGACGGCCGGGGAGGATACACAGTGAGGATGTTTTCCCCAAAAAAGTTGTTTCCTTCTCTCCCTCCAAGCAAATTCGTGTACATTTTCTATATGCTACCTTCCTCATCTCTACTTGATTAGGGTATCTAAATGCATACAGACCGGCCAGGTAGTAAAAGGTGGAGCAAAAAAAAGTAGCCTACACTCATTTACTCTAAAAGGTAGGAATATTTACCTTTGATAACTAAACCATAGTGGAACAAAGCAAGGTAAGCTGTTATCTATCATGTTAAACGAGGGTTCATTACTTACTGAATTAGTTTTCTAAGTATAGCTACATAATGCAGAAACTAAAGTATAGAGGCATCAATCAATAGAGCACAGCATTTTGTGAACTCTATGGCAATGTGCCGTTAGAGCGAGTATGTCGCTTAATATAATGGCGGATGGAAAGAATTAAATGTATTATTTCTTCATACAAGGATAAAATGAATGTCTTGTAAGTGGCCTTGGACATAAGGCCAGTTTCATAGTAAGAAGAGTAACTGGTGATAAGCTGCGAAGTAAATACAGGTGGAAGGAACAGCTTAAAGTTGAGTAATTATACAGTTTTTACAACAAATATTTTTGACAAAAAATTTTCGATAGCTATAGAATATTTTGACATAAACTCATAATGGTATTTGAAGAAGCTTTTTAAATTAGAGAAACCATAATGGTTGAAAATTCGCATGTTCCATTTCAAAAAACTGTTTAGAAATTTCAATGTCATAAAAAAGCTGGACGCATTTGGAGAATTAATAGACTAATGTTTATTTGGCATAAAATTTTTTTAATTTTAAAACTGCAAAAATTACGAAGCTAGCTCATAACCATTCCATCTCCTTTAAGTCTTTGCCTACTGTGAATCAGTGCAAAAATAATAAGGTGCTTGCTCATGTTAATGTATAAATTATTCATCGAGTTTTAAAGACATAATTTTAGGAAAAAACATTCTTAAATAATTGAAAAATAGTCTGTCCAACATCAACTTCTTTTTTAATCCAAAAAGGTTTTTGTTTAATATTTTTTATATAAATCGTAAATTCTAAGCAATTCGGTTTGTCCACAAAATGGCCTTGGAAGATTTTCGCTTCCAGGATTGTAAATTCGTGGTGAAGGAATATATTCTATAATAGAAACAAAAAATATTAATTAATTTATACATGTCAGTATTTGGCTGCCCAAGTAGCAGATAAAAAATGTGATGTGTAATAGTCAACGGAATGAGGGCGTTAATAATCCGACTAAAAAAAGTTGATAGCACAGTTCTTCATTTTCTCTTTATACTTTGTAACTGTAATTCGTAATATGGTGTCTAGAGTAGTAAAGTGTTCATGGGTGATCGTCAAGTTAGATGCAGCCCGCATGTCGCAAGAAGTTTGAATCAACAAGTTCCCTTTATTAGTGTTAATTGCGAGGATTAAACCAAGTGTTAAGGTACATACATAAAACGAGCAGTTTTTCTTGACTCTGTTATTTACCGCAAGTCCACCATACTATGTAACACAAGTAAACATTAGCCCTACCCTCAACCTCCAACCTTGTTAGTAAAAAATCATGATTTAAGACTACCCATCTTTCCCCCATAAAAATCTTCATTCAAACTAAGAGCTCAAAACTTTACACATTCATCGTTACTTGGTTTATGGATGAACCCTTTTAATACTATTCAATTAAATACTAATCCATGACCGGCCGAGAATTTGAACTCTAACTATTCAAAGTCTAATAAACTAAAAGGCAATTCGAATACTATTGCATTCCATGATAGCCTTAACTGTGTATAAGCACCGATAAGTAAACTATATTATAAAGGGAAATACGGCATCTGCGCATACTAAAGCACAGAGAAAATACACATAAAAAATCACGTGGAGAACCCATTCCGGTGAAACACACTTGGTATCGAGCCCCGAACTTCCCGTCAACGATGACCAAACGCAACACGATATAGCACCAATATGTCACAGTTTCGTCCTAGCAGATACTAAAATTACAATTACTATTCTTGAACGTGTAGTAAGTAGTTAAGTGAGCTGTTTTAGGTTAGGATGAAGTCTGTAACTCGTGTGTTGATATATAAATAGACCTATGTCTAGAAAGAACAAGAATATCTATTTTTTTCTATAAAAGGTTCAGTTTATAATTCCACCTGAAAATTCTGTGCCTACTCAGTTGAACCACAAACCCCTTGTCCCAAAAGTTCATAGCTTAGTTGGGCCACGTTAAATGGCCAGAAAAAATATAATAGACCTGCGGGTAGATATGAATTCAGCCCCACCAATCCATTTGCCTTGCATTAGGCTAAGCTTGTCTAGAGTCTGTTCAGCGTAGGAATTGTTTTCTAAAAGGCCTTTTTCTCTACCAGAAATCTATTATATAGTAGGATATTGGTAGGAAAAAAGACCTTTCAGAGAGTAATTCCTACCGTGAATGGAGTATAGGTTGTTATCGTGTTGTGCCATAGGCTAAGTTAGGTTAGGTTAGATTAGTTTATATTTTGTTGTGTCTTACTATCCATCACTTGCTGTTTTTCGCTCATCTTGAGAAAGTATTTACATCCATCCCAAATGGAGCACCACAACAGCCGAGACCGGCTTAGTACACCGGTACGTCTTGTTTACAATTCACAAAAAGGAACTCGCGGTCGACTGTAATGTGGAACTAACGATACCTTTTTAAACGTGGTTCATGGTTATGCAAACTCAGCCAATAATAAATAACCTACTTCTAAAGCTGTTTGGGCTCTCAAAACTAGAAAGTGGCGCAGGGAAATGTATTCTTTCGGTGAATATTTTCAAAATTATCAACACCTTCGGATGTATATGAAAAGAATACACTTTTCCATCTAATTTGAATAAACAATTTGGAATAATGTTGAAACCTAGTAGGAGATAATTATTTTTAATGTGAGGGAGGGGGGAGCGAGTAGCTTATAGTTACGGTGACCATGTTTTTTTTTGGAGAAAATAAAGGACAATTCCGAAATTTTTTCCTAGTAAAAAAAAGTTGCGTTTAATTATTTCACTTAACTAAAAAGTGTTATAACATTTATCTTACAATTTACAGTAATACCTCTCGTCAGCCTTAATTTGTAGAACGTGATACATACCTAGATAAAGTCTCACAGGGAAACATAATCCCTTTTTAACTAATAAAACTGTGTCAACTTGCTCAATCGCTGTTATTGAAAGTGATAACAAAGTGAGTTAAGCATTTTAAACAATCATTTTATATATTTTTAAATGCCAACATAAGTGAAATAAAACTTAAAGAAAGTGCTGGAGCATCATTTATATTGTAACAAAACATGTTGGCCAACCTGATCCCAACAAATTGTGTTACAATATAAACGCACTCCCAACTTGTTGGGGATGTTGGCCAACATGTTAGTGTTGGAAGAGCCGATCAGAGCCAACAAGTTGTGTTGGGTTGTGTTGGATCATTTGTTGGAGATAATAAACGACCAACCCAACATGTTGGCCGAGTTAGGAGATTCTGCGCATGCGCTATAGAGTTGAATCAGTCTCTAATCTTGGCGAAGCACGTGTTTTGTTTCCAGATTAGTTTAACTTTTAACATCGGGGTTTGCATAGTTTTGTGACCATGGAATGGAACAAGGCCAATACAGTTAAACTAAATAATTTATATCAAAAGTATTATGTTCATTGTGATGTTACATGTTTACAAAGTTATCAAGTCCAATTTGCAGATGTAGGTCATTCATTATTCCCATGTACACATCTTCAACTGAACGTTTAGCCCTAAAAAAAACTTTGAACCCCCCATCGTTTCTTACGGTTTTTTTTTCTGCAAGCGTACACTTCCTGTTAACACAATAAATGAAGAAACGGCAAGTAATACGTCGTTGTCCATGGCTAGAAATGTGTAGACTGATTTAAAAAAAGGCGGATGTTGGTCCAACAAGTTGGCGACAATAAACGCAGCTTACTTTTCCACATGGCCTGTCTCCCAACATGTTGGGTTGTTACATAATAAACGAGGCTTAGTGTGATAGCTAGTGGCAGGACTCTCGTTTATGTTACCATATACATAGTCATACTTTGTATATTAAATAGGAGCAGACAAGACACCTTAGCTAATTCGGTCAGTTATAGGTAATAAGAAAAAAATCCATTTCTAAAGAATTGCTAACTTTGTGCATCGCAATCATTCTTGCTTCGCATTAAGTAGTCAAAAGTTGTGATAGAACATCATTCGTTAGTTAAGATAATCAAAGAAATACATAAAAACATATTCTAATGTAATTTTACTAAGATTTTAGAAGTGTATTAAGAATAGCATGTTAATATGAAATTTGTTGAAAGATGTTTATATTAAAAAGTAAATATGAGTCCAAGAAACTTAAGTTTTAACTTTACAAAACATTATGAACATTTAACATTGATACAGTAGCTTGGATTTTAATTAAATCTATATTGATAAAATGAAGAGTTTGTGTGTCTTTCATGAGCGTTGCACCATATCTATCGCACGAAGAGATCTGAAATTTAAAAATTAGTAGCCCCTGTGCACCTCGAAGACAAAATTTTTAAAATTTGGATTGGATTTTTTTTTAATCGAATAAAAACTGGGTAGAAATAAATAAAATGAAGATATATTTTTCTATCTGTTAGAAAAAAATAAAAGCTGTGTCCGGGGTAACAACGGCTCACGTGTTCAATTCTAGGTTAAAATTGGAAAATTATTGTTGTGAAATAGAATGTTACCTTTTAATGAAATAGTAAAACGCAGTGTGGGGTCTAGTTATTATGTTTCCCCTAAAACTACGTTAGGGTAGTTCACTTAAAGCCTGTACAAAATTCTAATGGATTAGTAAACATCTACCCAAACAAAAATAGAAAATAAATAAGCCAATATCTTTGAAAAATTATGACATTAACCTACTCACTTTTCAAAAGTTACTTTGGTATTTTTACTTTATTCAGTAGTACTTTAGCAGGCCTTAGAAAATTCTAAAAAATGTTTAAATTTATTTTTAAAAAGGAACATTCTTCGCGTTTCAACGTTGGTTACTATAGCTATTCTTTATTAGGATATTTTCTGACAAGAAAACCAGCTAATAAGAATTATTCTCCATAATGATAATAATTTATAGACTAGTCTGGTTTGACTGTGACGGAGGGATCGGGGTTCAAATCTCGTCTGGATGTAATGGGGATGGTTTTTTCCTAAATTGTTCTCCTCTCTACCTCCAAGCAAATGTCGGTACACTTCCTACAAATAATAAATGTATGACACCTGCCGCATCAGTGTAAAGATGCGAATAGTCAGGGCTGGGTAGTAAGACGGGGTGCGTACACAGAGAAAGTAATAATAATATTAAAGTAGATTGTGTAATATTACTTACTAACAATCAATTCTAGTACTAGGAAATCAAAAGTATGTTTATATAAATAAAACGATCTTTTTCGGAAATTATATATTTTAAGATCACACCTGGGTTCAAACCAGACCCACGGTTAAGAAGACGGGCTCTATGGACGTCTATACCTCGAGCTGGGGAGGATTATTCACCCTACCACTTCATACCTCCCCCCTCCATCCCTTCCTTTCTCAAGCACACGAGTACTCATTCTCTATGCATTGAATTCTAAATGTGCGTTCATTTCCATTCAGGGTTTCCTCTCGGCGTCCCCCGCATGAGATCGTAACGCTCGTCCCGTTAAAACCAGGGAAATAAGCGTCGATTTGTATCACACAAACCACCCGAGGAAAATAATCATCGCAGGATTGTTGAGATCTATATCTGTGGCCGTGCGCGCCCATGAATCACGATTCTCTTGAAATCCCCGCCACCCTCCCACCCTAAACCAACCACCAGATAAATACCGGATGATGAGTAAACAAGATAAAATTAAAATAATATTTTTCAATGAAAACAATTTTCAGTGCTTTCGTTCTATTGAAATAAAATAAATTGTACGGTGCCCCGCATAGACTTTCTCGCTTCTTTATTTAAAAATGAAGACGTTTACTTAAAACTAGTAATATTTGTGAAACGAAATAATCAACATTGTTACAGAAACACAAGGGGGAGAAACCCCATCAAATTACAGCAAAGAGCAATATAGTTATGTCAAAGTGTAAACTATCTCATTTGTGTTCTTTGGTGGAGTGTTTCTGTAACAGCGTGTTTTTTTGTTTCACAAATCTGATTGGTTTTTAGTAAATGTCTCTATTTTAAGAAAAAGCGAGAACGTATGTGCGGTGTATCATACCATTTTTCTTTTTTTAGTGCATAAGGAAGTATTCAACGTACACTTTCTAAGTTAAATTTATCATGCAAACTCAGATTAGATATTATAGTTTAAATATACGTGGTTTTGTGATGAAATCTACTGCTAATTTAAAAAAAGAAACTCGACTCGCTTATAGTTTAAAGTGCTGGATTCACTAGAAAAATCAGTTTATTTATTCGATCATATGTATTTCTATAAACTTGAGGGAGTAGATTATAAAGTTTTCCAACTTGTTTATTTATTATAAATGCGCTCTTTTTGTTTTAAAGGGGGTCTGTATTTGATAAGAGCATAGTGTACAACTTCAAGAAATTGTTCGAAAAGGGTGAAAAGTTGAAAGTGAACCCAGGAGAGGTTGACGAGAAGGATCGTTGAGAGGGGCCGGGGGAAGGAACCTAGCAAACAGCTAGTAGAAAGATTCTCCCCTCTTCAACATCGAGACGAAGCACGCCTGAGAAAATGAAATGCACCTCAAACAATTGACTATACGTATGTTATAACGCGAGACTCGACTGCCACAGATGCAACAGCGCTTAAAACGGTATTTAAAATGTAAAACATATATTTAAAAGGTTTCACAATTTTGAAATGCTCACTGAACCTTAAAAAAACCCGTGGTGAACTTTCTGAAACAAAGGGAACATAGATCTAGCATATTTTAACTGATTTTCGTTAAGGTAATTGTAGAACAATTTAATATAAGTGAGGATCTATTTGATGTTTGTTAAGGTTATAATTGTCATCACGCTTTAAGAACGCGTCGATATTAAACTAAACCATAAGTAACGGCAGTAAAAAGTAGTCGCCTTGAGCGTATTCAGCCAGCATAACAGAACTGCACACAAAGTTGCAGAAAAGAGATTCAGCAGGCGTAAATTGTTTACAAGAGGCCTTTTAGCAGACGGCCTTACACACACGTTGACGGGTAAAATAAATGACAAGCAGCTGGGTAGCCCGATGCATTGGTAAAAAGAGTTTTTCAATCTGGATGTCTCGATTTTAATTGAAAAATATTAACATCACAATTTAACTAGTATTATTTATCTCACTGATTTATTAAAATTAAAATATTAAATTGCAAAAAACACCTTTATTTTAAGGTGGGAGTGTAAGGAACACGGGTATTTTTACAGTATTTATATAATATTAGTGAAACTTTTTTATGTCGAAATAAATAGTTCTCCAGTACATACATAGAGTTTAATTTTATTCACATGAAACCTCATCAGCTATTTAATATCTGTCAAGGGTTTCCTGGAATGTAATTACAAATTTTTCTCTTCATTTAAAGAGTTTGTCATCTAATGCCGCTATTCTAATGACAGACATTCAAGAACTGTTGATATCTTCATGTGAAGAAAACTAAACTCTATGTTTCTGCTGGAGCCAATAGCTAATTTATTTTGACCAAAAAAAAAGTGTTGCTATAAATACTGCAAAACACTGTCCTAAATTCATGTATCCACCTTGAGAAGAACTTTTAAAATATAATTATATACCACCTTGAGATCACTATTATGGATTATGACAAACCTACATACAGTACACCTTATGGCAGGTGACACTGCTCCTGCATAGAAACTTTGCAGTGCCTTTAAAAGGTTTTAAATAATCTCATAATAGAATTGAAATAAAGTCAATGAGGATTTGGTTCAATTACTTTAATTATGAGTACCTAAATTAGTGTTTATACAGGTAAAATAAGTTAACGATTACAATGAAATGTCAAAATGAACATTTTATAGGCCTAATTATATTAAAATATAAAAAAATTCACGTTTCCGACTATATGATTTTCTAAATAAAAAAAAAAGATGTATACTTAAACTCAAAAATATGTGTTTCATGCGGTCCATCATCTATATTAAGCCGAAACTTAAGCCAAAAACTTTGGAAGCCTCTGCTCTAAATGTATACGCTTTAAATTTAGATGAAAACACCACGTCTTTGAATCAAATCATTAACTACTGTAAGGAAATATTTTTGAGGCCGGGGCAAATTCACCGCAGTTATTGTCTTGGGTTTAATTTGCTATTCATACAAATAAATTCCTAGCCTAAGGGTATTAGTCTAATATATTTAATTTATCCATAGTAAAATTATTTGCTTAGGTCATTATGAATATTAAAAGAGAAACCTAGCATAGCTCGTCAAAATAAATGCAATTTAACAATTGAAACTACCTTTTACTCGTATCGGTAGACACAAGAACTAAACGTTAATGGAGTTCAGAGTTCAAATCCTAGCCAGTTGTATTAAAAGTGTGTTTTTCTAAATGATTAATTTCTCCCTCAACGCAAATTTGGATACATTTCCTCTGAATCCCGCCTTCCTCATCCCTAGGCTATTAGTGTAATTAAATGAGAATAGACCAGACTGGTATCAAAACTGGTTCAAAAAAACTTTTATTTGATACTTATGTTTAATTTTAAAATTTATTTTGCGATGGTATTACAGTTCTTTTTCATGCTATGACAGAAAAAGTGCAGAAAATATTGACTGGTATTATTCATTAAAGAACCTTTTAGACAAAACAAATTAGCCCAGCTCTCCTATTATTATTATTATTATTATTATTATTATTATTATTATTATTATTATTATTATTATTATTATTATTATAGCACCGCATTTTACTACCCTTTCAGGTTTTTTGCCTACGTACCATTTACACTAATGGTTTTAGGGATGAGGAAAGTTATTTAAAGGACGTACACCCGCATTTGCATGAAGGGAGAGTGGAAAATCACTTTGGAAAAGACCCTCAATACACCCGACCAAGATTCGAACCTCGATCTCCCCGTCATTGCAGTCTAGTCTACTGAGAGAGTGACGCCTTAGGCCACGCGACCACCGAAGCGGGTCTCTCATTAAATGAACAGACGTAGCAGTCCCTCACACAACCAAATAGAGTTAACTGCATCTAAAAGACGATGTGAAACACTTCGTATGTCCTGGGGCAAAACATTATGCCCCGTGCACTACGACGGTGTTTTCGTGAATCTATAACGATGTGAACAGCCAAATATCACGGTGAGAATAGGAAGAACAAGTAATTAGCATTGAAACTTGTGTATAACTTGGTAGTAGCGCAGTCGATAGTTATATATATATATATATATATATATATATATATATATATATACACACATACTCTATTACAAATACATGCGCAGAAGAACTAAAAGTCGTTTTGTGTTAAAAAAAACTGAACAATGCTTTCTATCTCTGTCTTTCAAACAAAAATAAAACAAAATATATTTGTTTTTATGAAAGTTGATGAATGGTTTAAATAAAATGTATTTTTTAGTAAATTGACCCGCCTCGGTGGCGTAGTTGGATAACGCGCTAGTCGTGTTGAGCTCGACCGCGAGGACGGGAAGAATCAGTTTCGAATCTCGGTCGGTGTGAACTGGGGGTGGTTTTCTAAATGTGTTTTCCAATCTCCCTCCAACGCAAATGCGGATTCACTTCTTCAAATTAACACCTCCCATTCCAACCATTAGCGTAATTAGTACTTAAGGTATAACCGAACGGTAGTAAGACGCGGTGCTAAATATTATAATTATTATTATTTAATAAATTGAAAAATGACATCTGGACATGTGAATAGAACCCGGGACCTAAGGCTTAGCGTACCAATGCCTCTACCACTGAACTAACCAGGGTTTGTCCCGTTTTCAGAGTAATTATTCTCTCATATTTTAAGGCGATTCTGTGATGGCCGTGTGAATATATAAGCTATTAAGAGTTACCATCGATATCCCAGCCACCGGCAGTAGGTTGTGGCTTCATGTTGCCAATAGTACACATATACTGTACTTTCCAGGCGAATCAACATGGAAGAAAGCTGGCTGTGATAGCAATGATAGCTCTTAGTAGCCAATAATATTCACACGTTCATCACAGACTTGGCCTTAAAATATGAATGAAGAATGACCCTGAGCACGGAACGATTCCTGGATGGCTCTGTGGCAGAGCATTGGCGCGATAAACCAAGGTCCCTGGTTTGATACCCATGTCGGTATTATTTTTCCAATTTATTAGATTATAATCGAAATACGGTTCATGTCGTTAGTTATAATCATTCATCCCCCAAGCTTCACATTTCATATACTTAATTGTATAGTGTTGCTTTCTTCCAAATTTTATTTTATAAATTTATTTTTTATTCAAATGTACCGGTTGGTTTCAAATTTGACATTAAACTTTTAATGCATTCACGCATGCATTAACCATGGTCATTAAGATGCCTTTACAAGTCCTAAAGCACTAGAGAAATATAATGTGTCCCCACAAGATTTAGATTAGATCAGTTATAATTTCCTTTACCGCTCTCACCTGACCAGTATTAACTATCAACGGAACGTGCATATAAAAGTCGAATAACCGTAGAATAACCTTACTCGACTGCTAAAAAAAAATCATTATAATATATTTTAATGTATTCAGAGGCAAAGCAATGTGTTCTGTAGCTGCCGTTTTTGATATATGGTGGTTACTTTGGCAGTTTTAAGTCAAATGTAGTGAGTGATATGTTGCATCTTTTTTTCACCGAGTATCACAACCCATTAGGGTCACAGGCATATATATATATGCGTGTGTGTAATTAATATAGGTCCTATATGTTATAATACTAACGGCGATATTGTAGGGATGAGAACGGTAGAATTTCAAATAAATGTATTTAAATTTGTTTAGAGGGAGAGTGGAAAATCATTAAGGAAAAACCACCCTCGGCACAACCAGCCAGGGTTCGAATCTCGACATCCTTGTCACCGTCAAACTCAGACTAAATAGCTAGTAATTTAGACAAGTGCGGCCGGTGTATGTTTTGTTAGTAGTAGTAATGCACCCTACATTAATTTGCATGTACTTGAAAATGATCTTGGAAAATAAACTTTTTTACGCGATCCGACTATCTACCAGGAGGGAATTTTAATACAATGCGCAAAAGCCAAAACACATAAATGAGTTAATGATTGTGGAACACTAATGACACCGAACTCAGGTCTTAAACCATGGGGCGAGATCATATAATTATGTATCTTTAACCTGTTTAACTAACTTTGCTTTGACAAAGAAGGTTTGTTTTATATTATAATAAGGCTTGGACTATAGTAAGTTTATAAAGTTTGTGACCATTACAGAGGCCAAGGAGGAACGGGGTAGGGGGTGGAAGCTCAGAAAAGTATTGATATGCTACATAACTCATTTCTATTATAGGAAGAAAGAATCGATACATTACCCATTTCTACTTTCGAAACAAAAAGATCGAGATATAACTCATTTCTATATAGAAAAAAAAAAGAATCGTACATTAATTACTCATAAGTATTATCGAAAGAAAAGAATCATAAGATTACTCATTTCTACTATCGAAATAAAAATATTGAGACATTACTCGATTTATTATTGAAATAAAATGATCGAGACATAACTCAATTCTATTATCGAGAGAAAAGAATTGATACATTACTTATTTATACTATCGAAAGAAAAGATTCGATAAAATACTCAACTCTACCATGGAAAAAAAATCGATAAAATACGCACTTCTATTTTTGAAATATAAGTATCAATACATTACTCATTTCTACTATCGGAAGAAATGTATGCGCGTGACTTGTATATTTTTAAACAATAATGTTTTGATGAAAAGATAAACTCATCATTAATGTATTGAAAATTCCCAATTATTTCTGTACGTGTATTTTATTAGTTTGGGTGAGACGCGCTTGGGCAATAGTCTGTCTAATGACCGAGTGGTCTCCGGAGACCTCGAGACGAGAGCTGACTCCCAGCATGGCGCATTAACACCTCGTGCAAGCTGATGGTGGGACCTGAGCTGAGTTCAATAGTTATTTCATTAAATTGGAGTGAGTTATTTTGTAACAAAGTAGAACCAGAAGATGAAACCTATAACTTTATTGCTTAACAACCGAAACCAGACTTGAAATCAAAATATATTTTAGATTCATAAAAGTTCTATCAGTTCTTAAAGGCTCTAACTTTTTTTAATTTTATAAAATATTTAATTTAATTTTATGTCATTCTTTCTTTTACTTAATCATATTTTGTAATATTATAATTTCCCTTTTCTCAGAAACGTTCGTATTTTGTAAACTGTATTTTCTAAGGAGATTTAGAAAATTTTCGTTGGCTTCGTCAATACCCGCACAGTGGTCATATGTGAGCAGGTTCGTGAATATATTGGATTTCCGGTAAAGGGAAGGTCAATATTCGAATCTCGATCAGGGTATTCTGAGGCGGTTTTTTTTACAAGTAATGTATCACGCAGGTTTTCCTATCCCCTTTTGACATTTTAAAAGGGGTCATTAATGGGTAAGTGGTCTATGTACACCCCGTTTACGTTTAAAGGTACCATGTATAGTTACACTATCCTATCTTATAAGATACACCAGAGTGCAGTGGTATTCAACCTTTTTGCTCACGTACTACCAGATATAATTTATCTTCAACTTTGTACCGCCAGAGTTGTTGGTGCGTAGTGCAATTATCTACTCCTAAGAGAGAGAGAGAGAGAGAAGAAAATAGAGAGAAGGGAAAAAAATGGCGCTCCCGGAGAGCATGTTCCTACGTCCGGTTCTCTTGTGGCTAAGCCTAAAGCTGGTCCCTGATATTCAGTGTTTATCAATAAATAATATACATTTGAATTTTACGTACCCCTTTAAGATGTCTTCGTGTGCCTCTGAAGGTACGCGTACCCCAGGTTGAATAGTGGACCTAAATAAAGTATATTTACTATATTTCGGGCAAAAGGAGGGTATCTAGATCCATGCATTACAAGCTGCTAATGGGATGTAGCTTTGAGATAGAAAATGTTTATGTTTATGCTTGCAAAGTTTTAACTGCAGGTACGACTGCAAACTTAATGAGCAAATAAAGCTCTTCCGCGAAGTTTCAAGTTTATAAAGTCAACAGTAAATATAAGCCATTGTTATCTCCCATCTCTTGCTCTCCTACATGGCATAGTGCTTAAATTGTATGAGTTGGGGTTGTGCAAAGTAATGGTTTATGGTGTGGCGCTGATAGTTCAACTACTTAATTCATAAAACTCCTTGGTAAAGTTTTTTTTAATAAACTAACACGGAAACCAAAAAGCGTCTTCAAATATAACGTGTGTGATTTTAAAAATAATTTTAAAATTAAGTTTTATAAAGTGTATTTTTACTGTTGAGATTAATAGATAGATTTAGACACTGCCTCAATAACTGGACCTTTATTATATCTGTAGTAATGGCGTAATATTCAACAAAGGAGGCCCTTGGTGCAACGTTTGTTAAAGGAAAGAATTTTAATTTAAAAAATAAAAAATAAAAAGCTATGTGACAAATTAGCTTAAAGAATTAATTAAAAACACGTATAGGAACTTGGTTTGTATATTTTATATATTTATAATAAAATTATATAAAAGAAGTAAACTTTTTTTACTACTTCCCAACTTTGTTAAATATGCCTAGGTAGTAAAAATAAAATTAGTTATTAATTTTGATATTAGTATTTATTTTTATAAAGTATGAATTACATTACTTACTTTATGGCATTATGAACGCGAAAGTTCATTGATGTACTTACAAAAGTAAGCCACCTATCCTTATCTTAAGCAAGTTCTATCCAGTCCACCTCTTACACCCTATCTCTTTCAGGTCAATTCTAATGTTATCCTCCCATATGCTTTAAGTCTTCTCATTGGTCTCTTCCTATTGGATTTGCCAGTCAATACCTGAACAAGGTTCTAGAATCTTCCATTCACGTGCATGTCATGCCCACCGTAACCTGAGAGACTTGATCATTCTAACAATGTTTTGAGATGAATACAGCTTATATAACTCATCATTATGTAACAACTTCCACTCCCCAGTAGCCTCATCCCTTTATGGACCAAATAACTTCCTAAGCATCTTGTTTTCGAACACCCTAAATTTGTTTTCGTCATGTAAGGTAAGAAACCACGTTTCAAACCCAGAGAGCACAACCCGGTAAAATTATTGTTTTGTATATTCTGAAGTTTTACATTCCTTGAAAGCAGTCGAGATGTCAATAACTTACTGACCGAGTAAAAGCATGCATTTCCCGACTGTATTCTTTTCCTAATTCCACTATAATATTGTTAGTATTAAAATAATTCTTAAATACTTAAACTCATTAACCATGTCAAATTATATGTTGTTCGCAGTAATTCTAAATTATCGTCCACAATTTGTGTTATCATATACTTATTATTTTCAGCGTTCACTTCAAAACTTATTTCCTTATTAGATAATAATACAATTTCTGCATTTCTTGATACAACTTCCTTACTAATGCCTGAATCAGTTTTCAAACTATGGCACGCGGGTCAAAACCAGCCCGGCCCGCCTCAAGATTTTATCAAAAAACAAGTTAATTCCCTTAGATATTTATTAACCACGTAGTATATTTGGCATGTCCAGTTCCTGTCCGCATGCGTGCTTCTCCCCATGGTACCAGGCCAGAGTACCGTCGGAATTGCAAATCCTCATGTACAGTCGCAGGCACCATATGATTAAAGAAATCATACCACGGTGTAAGAGACAGCTGGAGTCACTTACTATACTTGTAACAGAACGGCTTGTGAGGATTTTTATATAGTTCCAAGCCTCCCGGCAAAGTGCTGTAAAAAAAAGGTCACTAAAGATGCTACATAGTTTTAAAACTAAGTAATTATATAAACTATTTATTATAAATATAAATTATTACACATAAATTGGTTCATTTCTCACCCAGAAGAATCAAACTCAATCACTTTCATCAAAAACTGACTGGGTTTGGAAAGTGGCATTTTTTGCAGACGTGACCGGCCGTATGAATCGATTGAATCTAAAGTTGAAAGCTGAAACCAATTTGGTTTGTAATTTATTCACGCAAGTCAAGGCACACAGGGCAAAAAATGATGCTACTTGAAGAACAAGTGAACGTTCATGGCTTGGTTCATTTCCCGTGTTGTGAAACCTTTCATGAAGAACATGACGCATAATTTCCTTCTTAACTTGTATTAGAATTCATTTCTGATTTATAAAAATAATTTAGGGGACGAATTTATGATCTTGATGGAAAAACAGATTAAATGGGGCAGTTTTAAAATCTAGTTGAGTGCAATGTTGAAACAATCCCGAGTCAGTTTCGAATGGAAGTCTTTGATCTCGAATCAGATGACATGCTGAAACACAAAAAGAAGGAAATCTGATCCAATTTTATAAATCTTTGCATCCTGAGTAGTTTTCGAATTTGAAGCGATTTGCTTGTGAAGCTGTGTCAGTTTTTGGTAAAACAATCTGTGTGAACAAAAATTCTCAAGAATGAAGAATGAAGTATGTCAAGTCCAACTATCAAGAAAATTTAGATGATTGTCATCTGAAGTCCATTCTAATTATAGTGGGCACCTCAAGATTGAAACCTCAGTTCAGAAATATTTAATAATTAAAAAAGGCAGTGCCACATTTCCATTGATCTTGTGCGAAACTCCATGGTCTGTTAGTTACGATTGAAATCTTCCACTACTATCCCAGGTAAATTTGAATTTCCGTTTCTTGAAAATATGTACACCCTTCTCCCTTTCTTTGTAATTATTACATTTCTCTTTCATTCTGAATAATATCATGATGATTTCCTCAAAAAGATCCAAATAAATGTCACTCTTTCACTTAAAAGTGCATCTCCTTGTAACAACCTATTGTGTATTTCGAAAGTGCCTAATAAATTACATCCAACCCGCACCCTATCCCGCGTATCAGTCAAACATACCTCAATTAGATGGACAAGTTTTTGGGTATCCCAAACTTAACTAAAATTTCATATAATTTATTTCTTTTAACTGAATCGTGAGCCTTTTAATAATCTATGTATAATTAATGAATCATTAAGTTGTATTCCAACATTTTTTCTAACATTTGCTGAGTAGTAAAAAATCTGATCCGTTGTTGATTTAGTCGAAATCCAGACTAATGATCACCAATTATTTTCTCTGTATATGGCGTCAATCTCATTAAAATTATGTTGGATGAAAATGTATAGCAATTCGGTAGTAGTGAGATACCTAAAGTCATTACACTAGGTTTTATCTCCCTTTTTGAAAATGGGTACTATAATACCTTCCTTTCATTCTCGTGGTAATACCTTTGGTTCTTTTTGGAACATAGCAATTTATGAATTTCTATTATTAACTAAATTTAATATGCCAACTTCAAAATCTTGAAATAGTTGTTTAACTGTTGGTCCAATCATTGAACATACAGTAAAACCTTGGATTGCGGGCATAATTCGTTTCGTAAACGTGTTCGTAATACAAAGCACTCGTATATCAAAGCGAATTTCCCCCATAAGAAATAAGGAAACTCAGATTTATTCGTCCCACAACCCAAAAATATTTAATCTACAAATGATATAATACCTTTTTTATTTTCGTTATTTAAATGTAACTATACTGTCATCAAATTTATTAATTAAATTTAATGGTGGCTGGTGTGAGGTAGACGAGAGAGAGGAGAGGAGGAGTGGGTTATTGTTTAGGACGACTTTCACTGCCACTAACGGAATCACTCTTATCTGTTGGATCACTCGAATATTTTTCTTTTTGTGCGAATTTAACAAAGAACCTATCCAATGAAACTGCTCGGCAGACAAAGCGTAACCATAGTACTAACTCGTATTGCAAGATATCGCTCGTTTATCAAGTTAAAATTTTATTGAAAATTTTTGCTCGTCTTACAAAACACTCGCAGACCAGTTACTCGCAATCCAATTTTTACTGTACATCGTTAAGCTATTTTTGTTCACGGCACACTTTTTTCTTTTCTTCTTTAAGCACAGAGTCTTACTACCATCTCAGTTTGTACGACCACGACTACCATTCTTTGTTATGAGCCCTCGCGGCACACTGAATGTGTAACATTAAAGGAGACTCGGATATGCACATGCTCAGATATATTTATCTCAGTAAAACAAGACATATGTATGTGTTTGTCCTGTATTCCACCAGAGTAAGTCACGGCCGGCTCAAGCATTAATTACTTAAATCTTTGATTGTAAGCAATTATTATATTATCTGGAAAATAAATTTACAATAAAGATTTCAAACATTTTTCTCTCATATATTTTTAAAAATTAATATTAAATTAAAGCGTATAGCTCGAATAGGTGCGGTGCTAAAAAAATTGAACGAAATTACTTTTTTTTTTATCAACAATAACATAATGTTTAAGAGTTTCACGGCACACCTAATTAATTTCACGAAACACGAACTACTAAGATAATCATTTGATTTTACTCTTATGTATATCTTAAAATTATAATTCTATTCTCCATATTAATGCCATATTGTTTGCACTTTCGCTAAAGAAAATAAATAATATCGTGATACCTGTAGACTTTCCAAAACCTTGTTTAGCAGCTGAGCGGCTTTCAACAGATACATATTTTGTGATTGTAATAAGTTTGAGAACCCGCCTCGGTGGCGTAGTTGGCTAACGCGCTAGTCGTGTTGAGCTCAACCGCCGAGGACGGGGAGATCGAGGTTCGAATCTCGGTCGGGTGAACTGGGGGGGGGGGGGGTTTCCTATATGGTTTTCCACTCTCCCTCCACGCAAATGCGGGTTCACTTCCTCTAAATTCAACCCTCCCAAATCCTAATCCCTTAGCGTAATTAGTACTTAAGCGTATAACCCGAACGGGTAGCAAGACGCGGTGCTAATAGTAATAATAATAATAGTAATAATAATAGTAATAATAATAATAATAATGATAATAATAATAACTAAAAGGAATACTTTTCAAAACTTATTAAAGTTTTGTTTAAATGCTTTTGGACTTCAAGTTCCCTATTTGTTTTAGCTCAATAGACGTATAAATAGCTAGTTGAAATCTTCATCCCATAATATGTAAAATTAGCTCTTGGAGCATGCAATGACGAGTAGGCCTACGTCGAATACCAGCGAGTTTTTGATATCCTTTTAAAGGTATTTTATCAGAGTAGGACAAAGAGCACAGAGATTCATTCACACATTTACTACATGTTTGACTTTAAGTGATTCTGACATAGCGTCACTAAATACTAAATCAAGATTGTGAGTGACAGAACGTACCATAACTATTTAGCATTTTTATATTTGATATTAAAATTTGTCTTGCACCCCACCATATTATTTCCCTCGTAACAGCTGCTCCATCACAACAATGACCACGTATTTTATTTAGTTCGAGGAAACAATCTTCTAAATTATCTTCCATTGGTGACCTGGCGGTCTAGGGGTAAGGTGTCACGACTTC
This sequence comes from Timema podura, assembly GCA_033556935.1. NCBI lineage: Eukaryota > Metazoa > Arthropoda > Insecta > Phasmatodea > Timematidae > Timema > Timema podura. The sequence goes on along the minus strand of JAVRXN010000003.1, from coordinate 31,428,725 downwards.
TGTGCTGAAGGTCCGGGGTTCGATCCTCGGTCCCAGCACAGATTTATCTGATTACCAAACCCTTTCTTCACCTCTGACAAGACGTGTATTAATCACAACTTGTGAATGTGTGGAATGCCAGGCCTCCACCGTGGTTCGGATCCCACGTTAAACTGTAGGTCCTCCATTTTACATCACAATCACCCTACCATTACACATTAGCGTAAGTGCGTATAACCCGAACGGGTAGTAAGACGTGGTGCTAATAATAATAATAATAATAATAATAATAATAATAATAATAATAATAATAATAATAATATCTTCCATAAGTTTTGTAAATTTTTCTGCCGAATGATCACTTACCACAGTAAACCGGAGAAAAGTTTAATTCACATTTATTTTTTTATTGGAACGCCGTTCTCGCCTTTTCAATGGAACATACCAAACTACTAAACTAAGTTGATATTTTCTTGATATGATCTTGAGTGGCGTCAGAGATAATTGGAATAAATTGGGCTTTTCTTATAATAATGTAAATTTTAATATTTATGGTACCTATTAAATAATTATTATATTTGTTATACTGGCTCATAAAATTAATCATTCTTATTTTCCCTAATGGAGCCCCCAAAGCTCCGGGCCCTGGTGCCGCCGCACCACCTGCACCATGGGATGGATGGTACGCCACTGCTCTGGAGCGTATAGCTAGACTACGACCTGGTCGTATCTAGGTTATACGGACGCGATTAATATAAGAAAAGGTCAAAATATCAGAATGGTTATGTCACTCTTAAGTAAGGATGTACGCTCCATTATGAGGCAATATGTATCATTTAATCATAATTTTGCAAACACCTAATCAGAACTAGAGTCAAGAAGAAAATCTTACAAGAAGCTTAAACACTTCTAGTGAATTCTTTCATGTTTAAAATTGTCCCCTTGAAGTATAGAGGGAGATCCCATATCAAAAAATCATCGCCTTTACAACCTTAAGTCGATTCGCCACCAGACCAGACAAAATGAAGGTCGTTGATGACGTCACACAAACGATGTTCGATTGTGTTTATGAAGACCTGTTTATAAAATAAAAACGTTAAATTTTGAAACTAGTATTTTATGTGGCTCTTTCTTGAAGTTATAAAAATACATTTATTTTATTGGTCAGTTATTAGAAGATACAAGGGTGAATATGGTACTTTTTAATTTATTATTCCACGTACATGTTAATTATTAATATATGTTTTGTTCTTTCAATAAGCCACGAAAAAGCCAATTATACAGTAATCCCTAGGGAAGTATTATTAGAACGGTTTGATAACTCTTTTGATTAACAAGTAAGTAATAATTATTTCCACATACATTAACATCAGTGACTTTTAGCCAAGGTTTGCAATATAAATCTTATGTTAGGTGTCAGTTACCAACACTCCAGTCGCGAATAGATTGTATACTTATCGCTTTATTCCAGCAAATAAGATATTTTGGACATGGACATGACAAATATAAATGTAGATACTATTATTACTAAGACCATTAATTTTTATTGCGTACTAATGAACCCCATTAAGGTCGAGGAAAATAAAAATACCTTCCAAAACTAATTTCTAGGGAAACATCAATATAACTAAGGAGGGAGTCAAACCAAAATAACTATCGGTTCTGTTTGTTTTTTAATACCCAAACATACATGCTAGAGGTTCCGGTTGGAGAGAATTAAAGTTTCATGGTCTTTTCGGATTTTAATTAGGTTTTGCTTGTTTAAAACGTTCATTTATTAATTACTACAATACATATACAAGTTTTAAAAAGAGAGAATTATATTTAAAATTAATTTACACCACTATTTAAATTATTTATGTGAAAACAACAATAAAGGGATATCGAAATTTAGTTGTTAAATAATTATTCTAATATTTATTTAAAATTTAGAATTTATCATGAACAGGAGAGCATTTATTCATATATGTTGACCACAACTCACAAGATTGGGGAAAAAGAGGTAATAAATTATTAGTCATCATTTTCAAACCAATTTAATTCTATTTTCAAAATAATATTTTAAAGAAATAATGTTTATTCGTATTTCCAAATGAAAAATCGTATAATCTAGTGTTTGTTTGATGCAGACCAAATGAACCAATTACAAGTACGGGAGCATAAAGAAATAAATATATATATTCATTTTATAAATAAAAATAAATACCTTAATTAGTTATTAATAAAAACAAAACATCACATCTGCACTGCGCCCAATGGACACAATCTTTGAACTATTAACTTATTAAACTTACTAGTTATTACTTGATATTTGAAGATAGGATTTGAAAGGATTTAAAATTTGCAATCCTACATAAACTTTTCTCCCAAAATGTAAATTGACGAGCAAATAACCACATTAATAGTTTTAACTTTTGGGGATATCATTTTTAATTTCTTGGTATTTAGATTAGACTGCTTCTAGCAATGGGGTAGTTCTTATTTATCTCTCCCTCCAGGAAAAGTTTTCTGTCACTCAAAGCTAAAAAATCTTCAGAAGATACCGTTAATAACTTTATGAAACTAAAAATATTTATTGATTACAGTTTCAGCTATGGTTATTTAAAAAAATGTATTTAGGGTACTGGTTCCTGTTCTACTCCTGCATGTGAAAAAGGAAATCGCTCTTAAAATATTCTAATATAAATTTCTCTTATTGCAAAAATGTACATAATTCTATAAACAAAACTTTACTTTACTTAATTTGTCGTTATATTTAAACATTATGAGAAAATACTCGGCTCTAAACATTCCTTTAACAGAGGAAAGACCCGCCTCGGTGGCGTAGTTAGCTAACGCGCTAGTCGTGTTGAGCTCGACTGCCGAGGACGGGGAGATAGAGGTTCGAATCTCGGTCGGGTAAACTGGGGTAGGTTTTTCCTAAATGGTTTTACAGTCTCCCTCCACGCAAATGCGGGTTCACTTCCTCTATTTTAGCCTTCCCAATTCCTAGCCCATAAGCGTAATTAGTACTTAAGAGTATAACCAAACGGGTAGTAAGACGCGGTGCTAAATAAATAAAACAGAGGAAAGGAATGCTATTAATTCAACTTTCAAAGTTGTATGTGTTACTTTGCACAACCCTTGAAACCCCCATCTTCCCCGCCCACCCCAATCGTAGCTTCCTACCACACTAGAGCTCCCTTAATGAGAGTACGATGGCCCATTACAACACAATGTCAATGCCTGTGTGCCCCTTGAAAGTGGTCCATCACCCCGCGGGACGATCGATAGTACGTCAGGGGTGTAAAAACCTTTAGCGGCTCGCGGGCTGATGGTGCGGGAGCGGTTAAGACTTGACGAGCCTTCTGTAGTCATTTAGGTCACGGGTCAGGGTAATAACAAAGGAGGGTGTTCGGGGAATTTCAACACCAAAAACCCATGACATTATTATTAAAAATATATTTTAGTATTTGTACTCAATGAGGTTTGTAGCTTATTTGAGTCCTTAAAATAATTGGTACACCTAAAAGCCCGTGGTTAAATTTTTTTTATTTGAGAAATATTTAATATTTAAGACATTTCTTGCAATTTCCTGTTGGGGCTTCCTGATGAGTCATTGAAGGTAGGGAAGTCCCTGCCCTCTTCTTGACCTCACCCATTAAAAAAGCTGTGTACGGCCATAGCACGGGTTTTTGACCAATACGGATTAATTTTTTAGCACCACGTTTATGTACTAATTACTCTAGTGTGTTAAGAATATTTAGAGGAAGTACACCAACATTTGTGTGGAGAGAGAGCCGGAAACAATTTTGGAAAAAGCACCCTCAGTACACCCGACCGGGATCGAACCACGATCTCCCCGTCATCGACAGTCTAGTCTATTACGAGAGTTGCGCCTTAGATCATGCGACCACCCCACGGTCCCTCCCTTTAAATGAGTTAATTGCATTTATGTTTCTTATCAACACTAAATTAATATGAAATAATATATTAATAGCTTATATTCATTGTACAAATAAAAACAAATATACGATAGTGTTCAAAAGAAAGTGGAAGTATTTATATAATATGTAGTTTTGCCCATGTGTGTCTGTTCGTTCAAAATGTATAAGAAGAACATATACGTTAGAATTGATATATAGTTTATTTCAATAGAAAATTAAAGAAAAAATAGTAACGCTGTTGAAAGTTAACCAACAAAACAAGTATTTATAAACAAGACATTTCCATCACATCTGTTCAAATTCATCATTTAAAATTTGTTTTGAATTATAGTCAGCTTGAAGACTTCCTCTAGTGCGATAAAAATAGACGCGAAAGTAAAGAGTAAAAGTTGCGATGAGAAATGAGACAGGTGCGCTTGGCTTAGCAACAAGTTTGTCCAGATTAATAAAAGTTGGCGAGGTCAGGTGGCGCGCTACGAGTAAACTACCAACTACACTTTCATTTAGAGAGAGCATATTGAAACACACGGGGGGTGGGGTGTTTAGTAAAGTTATTTGACAAACACCTTTATTAAAATACATTTTAGCAAACCTCACGGGCACCTCTGTCAGTATTTCCTTGTCTGGTTTGCAGGTGACGAGGTCGGGGTTTGAATCCCGAGCGTTGGCCGCATGATCCAAGGCGCTTCTCTCACAATAGACTAGACTGCATAAGACGGGGAGATCGGGGTTCGATCCCGGTTGGGTACAGGGAGTTTTTTCCTAAATTGTTTTCACTTTACGTTCACGCAAATGCGGTTGTACTTCCTCTAAATTAAACCTTCTTAATCCCTAACACATCACCGGACCACCGACAAAAAGTAATCCAGGGTGGGTGTACTAAGCTGAGTTTTCTTCACACTCTTCCACCACAAATCACATTTTATGGGGCGTCACTCTTGCAAAATAATGAATTGCCGATGGCGGGGGCGCAGGGTTCGAATCCTAGCTGGGTGTACTGGAGGTGATTTTACCTAAACAGTATCCTACCCTTCCTCCAAAAAAATTCAGCTATATTTCTTCTAATTCTATCCTCCATATCTCTATGCCATTGCCCGGACGAGTAATAAGACGTGGCGAACGCAAAAAAAAGAAGAAGTGCCTATGAACGGATTCTCACATAAATCTTAAAAAGTGGTCGCTGGTGGGCCAGTCAGGAGGACGGTCCGGTTCAAGAACGGAAGGGGAATGGAATAAAGTGTCTCTCTCCTCGGCTGTATCAAGAACACAGTTTCCCGTTGTGTGCCCCAGTTGTATCACCGATTCGCGGTTCAATGAGTACCTCCATTGTTCGTGGCACTTCACTTTTGATTAGGCCTACATCGGGAGTTCAGCGAAACGGCAGCTCCCCGACATTCCACTTGTGTGTCAGGCTGCGACTCAATCACGTGTTTAGATCGTACAGTCGTCTACAAAATATATATCACACGCATGCTAAGATTCAGGCAAGCGCCTTCGTCGTACATTTATGTATATAAAATATCTCTCAAGCATCCTAAGATTTAGGCACGTTCCTACATCGCATATTAATGAGAAGAGACGCATGTAAAACTAGTGTCTTTGTTTGCTATTGTCTTTGAGAGGGAGTGTACAGGTAACGAGATTAGGAGACCCACGGAAGGTAGAAATATTGACCATATTGGGGCTCACCGTCAGCACTAGGGCCTAGGCTATTAGCTCAAAGTGGATGAGAATTTCTTACAGACAGTAAATAGCACGGTTAGACCCTAGGAGGATACACGGTTGTAAAGGAACTGGGGTGATTCAGTCATTGGAGGAACCTTATATAGCAGCTCATTAAATTAAAGTCATGTTAACGGATCTACATTGGCGAGTATACAAAACACTGTTCTTGTGAATGGCTGTCGTTCAATTTGAAGTTGCTGAGTTAACGCAACGTCTACTAATCTATTTACAAAGGTGAGGTATTCAGTTTCAAGCACAAGCTGCAAAGAGCTCTCCATTGCTACATCCCCTTAGAATTAACACAGCTAAGTTTGTCCACCCCATTTCACAAGCTATTCTTGTAGGCGGCCGTCGAGAAGAAAAAACTTCCGACGTATCAGTAGTCGGCATACAAATTGTCACTTGACTTTTAACTGAAATAAAAGAGGGAATGTGAACTCAGACGAGATAAAAAAAAACATGTTGATGCCGATTACTAACTCTCGTTAAGGGAGGATACAGACTTCGCTAGTCATTTTATCTTTGTTGGTTAACCTTTCATGTACAGTCTTAGTTGCGTAAAGTGGCCGGTTTTCACCTTTAAATTTGATTTAAAGCCAGTTACTTTTCGCGATCGCCATTATATTTAATTATACCTGAATCATAAATTTCAGAAAGATTAATTTTTAAAAAATTAAAAAAGTACATAGTTAATTAATCCTATAAAACCTATTTAGATCTAGTTATATTTTGCGATTATCAAGATAAATCACTTGTCTGATGTGGTTGGAAGTTAAGTTTCTGATCAAGACCGGCTATAGTATGGTATATTTTCATAAATGGTTTTCAACTCTCCCTCCACGCAAGTAAAGGAATAATTATCACATTCTACCTTCATCCATACCAATTAGTACAGTATAATGAATATGAGGATAGCCCAGATGGGTAGTAATCTGTGGAACGCCGGAAAAAAAAAATATAGTGATGAAAATGTTACATTACTAGACTATATATTATTTGATCTGTGTGTTTCATAATCAACCCACGTTAAAATTTAGGTATAAAATACAAGAAAATGGTAAAAAGTAAGAACAGTTGGAGTAGTGTTAAAGAAAAAAAAACGCGATCACAATGACACCATTTTACTATATTAGTATTACTATTTTATCGATATTGATACTATCTATCAAAAGTGACAGCTACATATCACATAGCTTAATGTAGGAAAATATGAGTCTAGTCTAGTAACTTCCATATACCAACCTTTCTAGTTTGCTCTTACAATCGTCTGTAGGTCTAGTTTACTACAATCAGACACTGATAACTTAACGTTTATTTTGTTTATTGTTTCCTAAAACCTTGTCTTATTACCAGTTTGGGTTGTACGCATATGAACTAATTACGCTAATTTTAGTTTTAGAAAGGTTTAATTTAGAGGAAGTGTACCAACATGTTTGTGGAGTGGGAAAACCATTTATGGGAAACCACCCTAAGTACAACCGGCAGGGATTCAAAGCCCGGAGCTCTCCATCATCTGCAGCTAATCTATTTCGAGAATGACACCTTAAGCCAGGCATGTACACTCGCGGCCCGTGAGTCGCATGCGGTCCTATAAACGGTTGTGTGCGGCCCGTAGACCTTATAATAAACCAACATACAATGAAACCCGATTCTTATTTTTATCAAATTTAAGAAAACACTACATTTTGGAATGTGTTATTTGGGAATTTGGCATAGTTCGGAGAATTCGGCATTGAGTTTATGTACCCGATCTATACTTCAACATGTATCAATTCCCAAAAATTGTTGAATTTGCACACCCAATATGTGCAATGTGTGGAAGCACGTATGTATCTTAACCAGTGTTTCCTCATATGAAATAAGGCCAAACACCCAAGAGATCTAATTATTTCGGCATAGATTTAAAGCTCGACATTTATAGGTAACGAATATTAAAAGAATTAATAGCCGAGCATTATTTATGCTTATTAGTGGAATTACTCCATCAGATATCATATTCTGAAAATTGAAATGACACTGGACACGGAATCGTCCGGGAGGTTCGGTTCGATTCCCGTGTCAGGTTCATTTTAAATCTTCAGAATAGAAATTAAAAAGTTTTTTAATAAATAAATAGGATTAGATTATTGTTTTGGATACGATGCTTACTCTTTTAATAATAAGAAAATAAGCTGGACTTCTTTTTACTCACGATAATTACAATAGACATTTTATTTTACAATTCAGTATTATTAATATCCAATGTGGCCCTTGTAATGAGACGAGTCTGACATGCCTGCTTTAGATCATTCGACCAGCGAAATGGGTAACCACATTAACTGCCTTAAAAATCTACCACACATTATTTTTACTTTCATCCTTTGAAACAGTGTTTCTCAAACTGTGGTTCGTGGCGGTGTGCCAGACGGTTCGCACAAAATGGATGGTTACGTCAATTTTTTAAAATTAGACAACATTAAACTGATTTTTATTTAAGGGCTTCAATCAAAATATATTTTTTTTAAAACACCCACGAGGACAGACAGAATTGTTTTCGGGTTATAAGGTCGATAAAACGTAAATATTCATCATGATATCGGGGTCGAAATTTTGAACGATAATATGTGTATTTAAATATGCTTGATAAACTCTTTCATTAGAAAAATTCCTGCTTTGACAAGTAATAGGTTGGTACCAAATTAAGGTGGGTGGTCCGCGTTTGCATCAAACGCTTATCAAGTGGTCCACTATTGGGAAGAGTTTGAGGAATGGTGCTTTAAAACTAAATAGGTACATTTTTTTTAAAATCTGTATTTAGTTAGTAAAATGAAATGTTAGTTTTATTCATTTGTCCTCTTTGTCATAAAAGGGCTTTATTCTCCACTCTTGAACTCCTTTTTACTGTTTTTCTTTTCGTTCGCTGGAAGCCTCGAGGCATTCTTCGTCTAATTTACCTACTCTACAAGTTTACTTTATCTTTCAGACATTTAAAAAGGTTTGTCAAAGTATGAACTTTGTCTCGGATCTTTTTCTCTGGTGAAACCATTCTTTGTTACAGAGGTGTAATTGTTGTTTAGTAATGTAGAGAGAAAGAGAGAGAGAGAGAGATGTGTAACCAAATTGTGGTCACGTGGCTTAAGGCGATAGAGTGAATTTCTGGTGAAGGTAGAAGTCAAGATTTAGAATCTCGGCCGGCTGCATTGAAAAAAGTTTTTCCAAACATGATATATTCTCCATCCCCTCTCCTCGCTAATGCGGATGCACTTCCACTAAGCAATATTACTCATCTCTACCCTACAAGGTGTCTTCTCAATCTTTGAAACAAAATTCCCTGAGAATTTCAGGGTTTTCCCAAGCGATTTTCAGATTTTACCGTGCTTTAAAAGATATTATAATTTTAGCTATAATTCTCTTATAATTAAAAAGTACATGGACTTGACATTTTAAGAATTTTAATACATTTCATTCCTAAAAAGCATTCATCTAAGTACTCAATTCAATAAAGATAATTCAAAATTTAATAATATTCGTAAGCCTAATCTGTTTTTGTAGTCGTAGTCATAAAAATAGTTAATTAAATAAGGTTGACTATATAGGGGAAAACCAAAGCTATTTTTATCTTTAATAATTTGTACCTGCAACGATAATAGTCAAGCAATGTTATTATGTTATTGTTTTATTTTTTTTAAAGGTGTAAATTGAAAAAAAAATATATTCCTGGGTAGCCTCAAAATTCCTTGACAATTCCCTGATTTTCCATGCAAAGATAAATTCCCTGCGTGCATACGGCCTGCATTAGATTAAGCCGTTAATTACCAGTGTAGGTACGCGTATCGGTGAGCACGCAGACTGCGACACCAGTCTCGCCTAGTCTGGTTTGCCGGTGGGTATATTAAGAGCCCATCTCGCGATCCGGAGAACATCGAAAGCGCACAAGAGGGAGAAACCTCATATCAAAAGCACACTCGAAATAAACAACTGCATAATGTGGCAACATGGCAAACATTGTATTGTAAAAAAAACTTTACTCTTTACAATAATTACAATAAAATAATAAAACTACAGGGAAACCCCTTACTTTTTACAATAGTGTTTATGCTAGGTTAGGTTAACTGGCTAATTCACGAAATTCACGATACTGATAATTTCTGAAATATATATTATTTATTGCGGTGTTGCTATGTATCTGAGACTTCAAACAATGGCGCGCTTATGATAAAAGCCTACTCCAAGGCAGACAAATTTGGCCTGTAAGCTTTCAATACGTAGCCTCACGAGTGACATTAGATAAACTAATCCGATCTAACCAGAAAATGTATGTAGGTGCGATTATATGCATTCTTAAATTTACAACAGAGATTCGGGATCAGTGTGGTAATTTTTCCATTTAAAATAATTATTTTTTTCAATGTTTTTTATATGGTAAAACTGTTTTACTGGTCTTAATTTCACTCTTTTTAAGTAGAATATGTATGGCTCGAGTTGTATTGCCTTCTTGAGTTATCATGGAGGGAGTCAATCTAAAAAGTGATTTTTCCTAAATGGTTTCCCACTTTCTTAGTAAGCAAATGCGGAAATATTTACTTTAGAGTACACCTTTCCCATCCTTAGCATGTAGTATTTTTTATTTTTTATTCGCGTCTTACAACCTTACCGGGGATCGGCATCGTGATATCAAATCCTATGGCTTCTGACTTTAGAAGTCACAGGTTCGAATCCCAGCTGGTACCGAAGGATTTTTCTCAAAAGGGTAGTAATTACCATGGTCACCAGAATTCTTCTAACTAGTCTTAAGTTAGGTTAAAATATTCATTAGTCTCAACCGGTCATATTCCCAATCATCATCCTCTCACATCATCGGCACATGGAAAAAGCATCCATAAAAAGTATGTAGGCCTACAATTAGTACATTCGGGCGTCCCCTGGTCAATGGTACGTTAATAATAAGTAATCTTTCAGCAAACTGGGCAACAGATTGATGTAGCCCAAACACGCAATTTTTATTATTAATGTTATTTTTATTACTTGTCCGGGCTATGCACATTTTAACTCATTAGTAGGGTATGGATGAGGACAGTAGAACTGAGATAAAATGTACCCGAATTCACGTGTAGGAAGAGAAATAAATCGTTTAGGGGACAAAAATTTCTGTAGACTTAGTCGGAACTCATACTCCGACCTATATCCATCACCAGCAAAGCAATCGTGACTACATGTACGGATCCAAGTATGTAAAATAATGGGGAGAGTTTAGCACAAACGGATAGTAAAACGCAGTGCGCACACACACAATAAATAATAATAATAATATAATATTTTCGTTTAAACTAAATGGTCTTCTTACCTTCACTGGTGAAAGGTTTAAAAACCCAATGCAAGTTACTCTTGTTCATGTCACCGGAAACGGAATGAGGCTGTCGCGTCGAAGATGGGTCTAGTTACACAATCGACACGTATCTTGCGCAATCCTTCCAAGAACAATCGATTGTAATTAATCGATATTTTAAGTCTGAAGAATGTCCGCAAATGTTCAGTTTGCGGGGCATTGTTACTCTCTTCTCAAAGACGATAAAGCAGACAAATGGACTAATGAGATACCCTCTAGAGAGCACAAGTAAACTGGATTACAGGATCAAAATATATAAAAAGACGTAAACAGTATTTGAAAGGTTATGCTAAAACATCCAACCTTTGTTGTGACAAAACTGTAGAAGTTATACATGACATGATTTTGATCCGAGATGATAGATGTATTGGGTAGAGAAAGTTTGATTAATTGACTGTGGATTTTTTTATAGACGCCATAAAATATTATTTTTATCTAATTATTATGATTAAATATAATAGTTGTTTTAGTGTGTTGGGGTTTTTTAAGTTGGAAATTCTAGAGCTTTATCAACCCTTTATTTTCTGCGTAGTTGATTAATTAAGTTTTTGTAAATGGGTTAGATAATTCTATGTGTGAGTTTGATTAATGTTAATTCACTAAAACATCCACAATCGTTGTTTGATAAAGGGAATATAAGGGTAAGATAAAATTATCTTATATATGTTTATGATAAAAAAATCAAACACGCTTAATCTAATATTCAAAGTCTACTAAAATTCAATTGAAATGCAATTTTGGATGGCTTAATACATTTAGAGAATAGTTATTTCCATGTAAAGTTGTTAATGAGTGTATTCTGATAGACATTTTAACTAATTAATTATTTAATCAACCAATCAAAAATATTTTAATAAATGGCATTGAAAAGTAAGATTTTTTTTTTGTAAAAGTTATTTTCTCAAAAGGAACCATAAATGTTGTCTACCCGCTCTTTCTTGACTTCTTGTTTGTCTCGCAGATAATTCATATTCGCGCACGTTTAAAAATAACTTTGAGAAAGTATTCTAATATTCACCATTTAAACATGAACACTTTTTTGCTTCGATGCATATTTATATTATTAATAAGAAACTCGTCAACTTTTTCACGAATGTAAATTAATCACAAGTTTAGAAACAATCCTCGAACATACTAAACGAGCGACGCGAACCCCCGAAACTCACGGACGACCCGTTCGTTAGCCTACGAAGACCACGGAACTAGGACTAAGGTGACATTGAGAGGCTTCTTCAACCACGCAAACACCTCCTAAGGAAGAGGGAAGGGGAGAGGGGGAGGGGAAGATACCTTATGAAGACAACGATTAGGCCTTTCGATCCATCAGTTTGTATTCGGACGCCAGACACTCGACCGACTGAGTGAAGGACGTAGCCTATAGACTCGAGGTTTAGATCAGGAAGGCTCCCTTCCGGCGGCCTCGCCCCTCCCTAAACTTCCTTCAAAAGGGGGAGAAGGAAGGCAGCTATTTCGGTTCACAAGCTATTTACACTAATGGACAAGGAAACTACACTTTCCAGAGCTATCCAGATTGAACGCTTTTGTTTAAGGTGTTATAGGGTAGCTAAAGAAGGGACAAAAAACTCCAAAAAAGTATCCGCTGCAAACCACAGGTGAGCGAGTGTACAAAGAACAGTATCGGTTCAAATCTCGGCCAAGTGATTTATTTCTGAATAATTTCTCACCCTCTCATCACACAAATGAGGTTACATTTCCTCTCAATTCTCAATTATTGCTCCGTATGTCAATAATTGATTTTCATTTTAAAACATATTTTAACAAAAAAAAAAAAAAGATGATATTATATGCGGTTTTTTTCTCTATCCAAACCTTATATTTAATTTCTAACTTACTCTCAAATTTTGAAGTATTTTTCCGTCAGAATTTCCTGAGGGTGAACCTCCCTCCACATGGTCCCGTGAAAGCGCCAGCGCCCCCCCCCCCCCCCCCCCCACACCCTTTATCCTCACGAAAATCCTGAATCCGCTCTTCTCATAGGTGGCACTAGAAACACTGTCCTTCAATTCTGAGTCGAGGTTCTTCTCTTTGCTACAGCTGGTAGTATTGCATTACGTGATATTGTTGTAGCCAATGAATATTTTGGTGCAGGGTACAGTAGCACCACGGCTTCTTTGGTGCTGACTGACAGTTCACAGCTGACTTCTGACTGTCAATAGTTAGGTATATACCTAAATTTTGACTGTCAGAAGTGACAGCTGCTAAACACATGTTTTTTGCAGATTATATGGTTCGGCGTAGGGATACTTAATTTGGTCAGTTAACTTTTTAAAGCCGTCAACTGTCAGTTGTGAGCTGTCAGTCAGCACCAAAGAAGCCATGGGGCTACTGTATTTATTATAAGGTAATGGACAGTCTATGAATTAATCCCTCAATACTGTGTAGAATGTTTAACAATGAGGTGGCCCAGTGAATAAATAATTTTATAAAAATGCAAATTGATAAAGAAAAAGGAAAAATAAACTAATAAGTGTAAATCAAGCACGAATTTAGAAATTGCAAAAAAAGGGGGGGGGGGCACAGATATATTGAATGGGAAACATTTGGGTGAGTTGGTAGGCATATTTTTCCTTGACACGGGTCCTTCTTGCCAATTGCCTTGCCCACTGCCCAGTGCCCAATGCCCCACCTCCCCTATCCCTGCCCACACTTCCATTAGTTTAAAAAAAATCAAATATTCTACATAAGGGGGGGGCACGTGCCCCAGGTGGCCCCCTTAAATTCGCGCTTGGTGTAAATTTAACCAAGAAATCCCACCTAGGGAAAGGGGAAGAATGTGGGAAGAATGTAATGCACACGGATGACATATTTTTTCTTTCTGGTATCTTCTATAGTAGAAATAGTAAAACACACATTTAAACACAAATTTTAATACAAATTGAGTGATATTTTGGCATTGTTTCCTTTATAAAAAAAAAAAGAAAAAAAAGGGGAATACACTTTACACAAACACTAAATTACTCCATTTAGAATTCAAAAATAAACAGTTAGAAATATTAATCTAAACATCAAGGACTGATAGACAAATAAATACATGTGTGTTTTAAATGTTCTTTTTAAGACATATTTTGTGTCCATTTAACTAATTTTTTCTTCTTCTCTAAATACCTTACACCTATGATATTACCTTCGTTTACCCTGAAAGGTAGCAAGCTTACCTCATGACGTATTCCCCTATGGTGTAGCCTATAAGATAGGGCCATTCTATGATCGGTCAAGATAAGATTAAACGGAATGTTTGTTTAAAGAAAGTAAACAATTTTTGCAACATTTCTTCTTTTTTGTTCCAGCAAATATGATAACTGTGACTATGGGTGTTTTTTCCCCTTAATACGAGTGCATTTCCTTTAAATTCTACCTTCCTCATCTCCATCCCATTATAATAGTTAAATGCAGATAGCCTGGACGGGTAGTAAGGCGCAGTGCAAAAAAAAAAGATCACGTTAATTTAAAATGTGAGAATTTCCCATTCTTGAATAACTAATTCTCAACTCCGACCTCCCTCACCCTCTCAAAATAGCGTCATGGAAACAGTGCCTTGCTACGGAGAGGGTTATAATTTGCATTGAGAAGAGCTATTTCTCACTCACTGTTTTATTTACACGGTGTTATAAATAAAGAATAAGGCAGCAGGGAAGGGAGACAGACGCACGCATTGATCGCAACGGAGGCGAACAGGTAACGTAGCGCAGCGCTACCAAATGCAGTCGAACGGAACAAAAGAGATAGGAACGGGAATGAATATTAAGTGGCTGCAAGAGCTGGAGAAAGGAGAAGCGACCGAAAGACAAAAGAACAATATAGCGCGGAAGAATGTTTGGAAGATCTTCAATGGGTAGTTACATCAGATGAGCCTCATTTCCACATTTAATTTAATTAAAAATGCATATGAGACGGATTTCAAAATCTGGCGAGGTGCATTAGTATATAATAATACTATTTGTAAAATTTTGTTTAAATATATTGTTCCAGTTTGTAAAAAAAATAAAAAATACATAGATCAAATATTTTCTTATATATTTCGAATGTCCGTGTTTACATAAATCGAGTGATCTGCATTCTTTCTATCATCTATTATTCACACTTCTCTAAATAGTCAATTTTCTTTATTTTATATAAATGACAAGTTATTTCAAGAATTAATGAAAACTTAATAATAGAACGAAAACGGCCTCCAAATTTGGGTATTTTTGCAGATTTTATGACAATTTTTTTTAGCGATAACTAATATATATTGTTTTAATGCGTATAATTAGATTTTCAAAAACCACAATTTAAATGTTTTCGAATATTTTTTATCATGGAATTTGACTAGAACATTATTATTTAAAAAGTGCATGTTCGATGCTACTATGCTTAATGTAAAGTGCATGTTCGATACTACTATGCTTAATGCAAGAATTTAAGAACGGTTGATAATACTATTGAGTAGAAAATTAAACCAAACGACGTATTCACTGAAGTGCTATTGTATTTATTTTGGCCAAAATTATTTGTTGCTAGGAAAACTACGAAAATTCTGCTCTTAACGGGCAAAATACGGATCGCCGGTGTCTTCAATCCGGCCCTCGGGATAAATAATTTAAATTTGTTGCACTGTGAAACTGTTTTTTCAAACACAACAAAACTGCATTTTTATATAAAAAAAAAGTTTGCATCCTCCTATTTATGCGAACAAGTGTTTTAAACCCTGAAACCTGGGAAATTGATCTTAGAAACCGATTCACTGATGAGCACCTGTGTTCTCTCTTGAGAATCATCTCCTCACAGACCAGATTTTGAAAAAATGTTAGAAGTTAATTCACAAATTCACTCACCTCACATTCAAAATATAAATCTTTTGAACGAACTAAAATACATTCTCAGCCACTCAGGTATTTATGGTTGTACATTATAAGGGCCGGTCTTATGACTACCGGGTAAATATTGCTATCGGGAGGTTAAAGTTAGCGACCAGATAAAGGTTATCAGCCACTTTAATATTTTACGCGTATTATGAGCTGAAGTTATCTGTGGATAACTATCTGAAGGATAAATATATTTGTATGCAGAAAACTCAAGGTTGGTACTGTTTTTACCGGTGCGCGCATGCGTATAAGCCCTAATGCTACAGCTACTACCTGGCAAGTGGCTACAACGCTCAACATATGTTAGATAATGGCGGCTAAACGAGTGCGAGTAAACAGATGGCGTCACGAGGGCGCAGAAGCTAAGATGTCTTGCAAGTACTAATTTCGGTGTCTGCCAAAATGTGGTCAATAGTTGAGTACAACGTTTACAAAATTTATATATTGTACTCACATTTTGATAATTTGTTCTTATATAACTATAACTCTACAAATAGCTTGTCAGTTTATATAAAAGTGTGAATTAAATGTTCTAACTTTATATATAGCTAGAGCCTGTACTTGTGCCTACTAAACATGTGAACCAAGATTTTAACCTAAGAACGATTCTGATAGGCGAAAACTCATGAAAAACAACGCGTAACTATGGCAACAATTATTTTAACTTTCAGATAAAAGTTATCAGGTACTTAAACCTCCCGATAAAAATTTGATGAATAAATACATTTTATCTGGCAATAAATGCTATCTGGCAGTCATAAGACGCACTTTTAACTTATCGACTAGATAGAAATATTTATCTGCCAGATCAATATTTATCCTGGAGTCATAAGACAGGCCCTAAATGTCTTTAAATGTATTCTTGCTAGTCTATTATATGTGTTTATAGTTTTTTTAATTAATTTTGAAGAAAAATTTATATACAGCAATAATTAAGTTTGCAACATCCATCCGTGTCTAAGAGCATATAATTTTATCTTTGAAATTTCCTATTATTTTAAAAACTTGGATTAGACATTACCACGTTTTTTTATATATAAGAGAACTTAATTATACTAACGTGTAGTGCCAAATTTAAAAGAATCTTAGTCAAATTAAATGTAAAATTGAATATCATCTGCTTATATGCACCCAGGTGAAATTTTTGCCTGCGAAAAAAAAAAGAAGTTTTGTATGATATATTAAATAATAGTAATTATAATTTTATTTCGAACGAGTAGGATTGGAATAATGTAGCGGCCAAGTTACAATACCAAATGGGCTGAATGGTATTGATTTTGTCCTAAAGTAGATTTTCATCCATATTTTAATTTTAAGGACACATGTTTATAACTGTAGATTTTTTTTTTTTAAATCACCAATATTACTCCGAAGGAGGATTGAGAATCCTTAGCATGTGTAAAATAAAAAGTGGCCCATATCAGTGGGCATGTGGACTAAGTGTCAGGCTCGTTTAGTCTCTCTTATAACGGAGAAGGGAAGGTTGGATTTCAAAACCCAGACAAGTGAGAATGTTTTTTCCTAAAATTGTTTCTCCCTCTTCTCTTTCAGGTAGACGTACTCTATATTATGCCTTCCTTATTATTTCCCGATTATTGTATTTACGTATACTAAACAGTCAACACTTAAGAGCCCGTCTCACCCCACGTAGTTTAGGCAGGAAGTATGGCTCAAATCGAGCAATGCTTCACGGTGCGATATTATGTAGTTCCCATTATAAAAATATGCGTGTGTGTATGTGTGTTGCTGAATAAATTTAGATGAATTTGTTATATTATGAAGAATTATGAAGAATCAACGAGCTATGCATCTAGGGCAATAAACAGTGGTTTTAAACCTGATACAAATTTTGGATTTTCAATGGATCTGTCATAAGCGGCGTGAGCAACGGAAATTCTCCATAAATATAATTTACTATTGAATTAAGTGTTATTTTATTTCTAATTTAATCGCCAAGTGAAAATATCTACATCAAATTTAAGGACAAATTACGGCAGAAAATCCAAAGAGACATTATTACTATCGTTTGGTTTGGTTGGTTGTTCGAATTCACAAGTTGGTAAAGTGTGTTTCTTTGTCAAGTAAAAATTATGCAGTTAACGTTCCACCTCTGTTTATTGTAATCTTACATTTACATTGGGAATTGTATATAGGCACACTTAGTTTGTTGTTTCACACATATTGAGAGCCTGACGTCTCAACCTGTAATTATCAGGCGGTTGACCAACGAGCTTAAAAATTGGAAACTTGTTCTAGTTACTAAGGGATAGGCCTACTAGCAGATGTGTAGCTCAGGCGTTTATTTTTACTTTTGTATCTACTGCAAGCCTCAAACCCTGACTGCATAACTAACGGTGCAAGTAGCAATAAAAAACTCTAGAAAGCTGAAAATGACCATACACGTGTACTAAGGGAAAAGTGAGAATGCAAATAGGTGTTTTTTTAATCTTTTAAATATATAAAGAGCTGCTTAAGACTTAAATTGTATGCATGCCGGTTAGAGTGGTTTCACATGTGGGTACGTATATCGCGATACTTGAATCGAGGATACCGAGATACGTAATCGCAAGGGCGGCACAAAATTGAGCGATAGGCCGAATAGAATGGGGGCATGCTTTTTCTCTTCAGTCGAATCACTCGCTTTGATACCAATTACCAAGCTATTGTTTTGTAAACTTTTCTTTTCTCTTTTAAAATGGACGTTGTCGTATGTACCCTTGAATATATACGTGAAGTGTTTTCTGTAGAAATTTGTCATCAAAGAGAAATTTCAATCTTCAATGTTTAATGCAAATGCATTTCATAAGACCACTTAACTTCACTCAGGCAATGCCGGGCATTTGCAGATAGTTTTACCATATTTGAAAAAAAAAATTGAAATATTATTCTAAAATGAAAAATGAATATTTCACTGACTCAAATTTTGCTGTGGTCAAGTGCATGCAGAAAACCGCATTATGATGAGATTTTTTGTTCGAGCGTAATCATGTATCTAGTCTACTATGACCACCGGTTAATCGGCCGTGAGATGGACTTTTAAGTATAAGTTGTAAGGATGAGGAGGTTAATCTTTTAAGAATAAGTGCAGCCACAATATCATGGGTTGAGGCTGAAGGTACCAACATAGCTTAGTAAAATCTTTTCCAACCACGTCCCTTATTTCAGTGAAAAATATGATGACTTTCCACTTACAAAGTAATTTCCTGGGCTGGTGCATTATTTTCGCAAACCCTCGTGTCCACCATTTATCAAGTTTCCTCAGAGGAAACTACGGGCGAATGTCAGAATGGAATCGTAATAGTCTACTATGAGAGCATTTTCTTCCTATTATAATCTTGAAGAAACTACCTTTTTGTTTGTTTGTTTGCTATTTCTCGCTTTAGCTTTTTTTTTTACTTCTTTCCAAAACGGAGGGGAAAACTTTGCAAAAAAAGACTTATATTTTCTTTCGATGTCCTTCGATCTATTCCGAGCCTTCTAAGCTGCTTTGCCCCCTTTCACTCCTACCTCACGACTGAATTGGAAATGTGATTTCCTTCACTCTGGTGAATATGAATGTCGCTAGAAAGAGAGAGGAAAAGGGGCGTGGGGGCAAATCCTACCAAAATCGATCGTCATTTGGAACGGGCCAAGGTGCCAAGATGGTTTCACATTAGATGCTATCAGGGCTGTCGATATTAATAATGTAATGAACAAATCACAACCGCAAATAAAAACAAATCGGGTAAAATCTTAGAGCTAGGATATTAGATTATGAGGAAACCTCCGTTCGTCCTCGTGGCCGAGTAGTGAGCGCGATCAAGAAACCCTAATAGTTCGAGTGGTGTACAAACTAAAATACTATATATTTGAACAAAACCACAAACTAATGGATTTGATAATAAATATAGTTTTAAAGAAAGTGCACCCGTATTAGCCTGTACCACCACGATAAATCGTCATGTGTAAACCTAACCCTCAGTGATACGAACCTGGACCTTCCCATCACCGGTAATCTAGTCTATTGCCGCATGTTTGGTATAAAACACTGCATGGAACATTATTCAGCAGACACCGGGTAAAATAGTGTGCACGGCGCAATACACAATCAATTCATAACAGTTGCTTGTACGAATAGTACTCAGCCGAAGTTTGGTGGGATCCTCTACAGTTCCATTGTCAGACATAAAGCCTAGGCGGCAATGAAGAGGCGTACGAGGGAAACGAGGAATTAGGTAGTTTCCCGATATTTTCCTCAGTAAGCCAGAAGTTACTATCGCACATCAGTCTGCCAACCCCACCGAAATGCACGCAAGAACTGACCCTTCGAGCGACAAGTTCAGCTTACATTCATGCAATGAAGACTTTATTCCATTATTATTAATTCCATGACAAGAAGGTAGCCAATTTTTAGCCCATTGCAACATGTAGACCTGATTAATTAGAAAGTATCCCCCTACAATGTGCAGACTTAGATAAATTGAAGGTATTCCCTGCAACAAGTAGACCGAACTAATTTGCGGGTAGGCTCCCCTCCTCCCTTGCAACCTGATTTTAAGTTAGTCAATTCCTCCTTTTGCAGCTTTAGAAAATAAAATTAAATAAGGGCAGCCATTTGACCTTTGTTTATCTATATTGGGGGTAAATTTCCTTCATAAAATGTTACTAGGTTGAACCCACGATTTTTTAAAAAAAATCCTTTATTTAAATTTGTGGTTAGTATCGTTTCAAACCGCTATTGTATATCAAATGGACAAGTATTTAGTGAATAACATATTCAGTTATAATCCGTCAAATGGAAATCCAAGCGCCTTATAGGATTCGACTAAATCTCGCCACAATTATTCCCGCTGCTGCTCTCCAAACAACCCTCTAACAATCTCTTCATGTTTTATTCCTGTTTTAATGTGCTATTTGTCTCTCATTCTATCCCTCATCCCACAACCCTTCCATACAAAACTCGTCGCTAAAATGAGGAAGTACTCAACCCACGAGATCGGATTAACAAGCTGCTAACTTTTGTTTAAAAAATGCCAGTTTTACACATGAAACATAAAGAAGCCATTAGGAGCTTTCTAACTATATTTTTACACAAAGCGTTCATAGAGTTTGTATTGATGAACATTTTAATACTTTGGTATAGTAAATATAAGCAGAAAAAACTGTTTATAATGATATAAGTGTGTATATGGTTCCCTTATAGCTTTTGAGTTAGTAAATAGATGTTAAACAAACTTCGTGTACTCAGCCACCAACTTCGGATCACGGTCTGATGTGCATGGTTGTTTTTTCCACGAATGGCTTCCCGCTCCCCCCACACGTAAATTTGAGTATATTTCTCTTAATTATATCTCTCTTCTCCTTAAACCATTAGCGTGATTAGTTTCGGGTATTCCTGACGGGAAGTAAAACGCGGTGGGAATTTAAGAAAATAATTTGTACTCTGAATGTAAAACAACGGTCCTAAGGATTACTGTGTATGAAGGCGTTCAGCGGTTTCACTAATTTTTTAAAAATAAATAAGTGATAGGCTACGGTGTAATGATACTGTTTTGGACCCCTCTAATATATTCAGAAAGTCATGGATGAAGTGTAATTTTCTTTAAAGTGTTATATACAAAATATCCTTTTAGTACTTCATTCATGGAGAATTGTGCGATTTCAAAAATAATGTCAATGTAATGCGCTTTAAACTTGTTTTCATTAAAAGATCAACTTCGTAGTATTGAAAAGATCTATGACGCTGGCTCCATGTACCCATTAGGAAGCCAGCCTTCACAATATCGTATTCCCAGGAGTCTTTCTATTAGTTGGTTTTGACACTGGTGACAAGGGGTCCAACAGGCAAGGAGTAGGTCATATATAAGCCGCTTGTGCGTATGAATACACATAGTGCCAGTAACATAAATCTAGATAACGTGTAATATCACAACAGAGTGCCACTAACTTAAATCCATAGAGTGCACAGAAAATATTAGCGAGTAAAATTACAGAAAAATAATCTGAAGTTCAACGAGAATTGTATCATTTCATATAATATCTTCGTACTGAAGGTGTAATCATCTCAATAAATCGTGTGCAACAGCGAAAGTCTTGTTTACTTAATATCGTTATAGATAGTGTTCAATCACAGGGCATTATCACAATTGCAATCTATACCGCTTTAATTAGTGCTCGATCACGGGACAAATATCAGATAACTAAACTGTAACAATTTTAATTGGCGCTCGATCACGGGGATATAAATACCAATATTAAACCGTATCATCTTAATTGCTGCAAATCGCGGGACAAACAATCCGTAGCACTATAAATTGGCGCACAACGTGGGGCAAAATAATCCGTAGTATTTTAATTGGCAACCAACGTGGGGTTCAAATTTATAATGATGTATTTATTGTGATATAATTGCCCCACACTTGGGAGCCAATTTATAATGCTACAGATCGTTTGTCCCGCGATTTGCACCAATTAAGATGATAAGGTTTAATATTGGTATTTATAGCCCCGTGATCGAGCGCCAATTAAAAGTGTTACCGTTTAATTAGCAGATATTTGCCCCATGATCGAGCACTAATTAAAGCGGCACAGATTGCAATTGTGATAATGCCCTGTGATTGAACACTATCTATGATGATATTAAGTAAACAAGACTTTGGATATTGCACACGATTTGTTGAGATGATTACACCTTCGATACGAAGATATTATATGAAATGATACAATTTTCGTTGAACTATTTTTTTTTTTTTTTTAATTTTACTCGCTAACATTTTCTATATACTCTATGGATTTATATTAGTGGCACTCTCTTGTGATAGTAAACGTTTTCTAGATTTATGCTACTGGCACTGTGTGTATTCATGCGCACAAGCGGCTTATATATGACCTACTCCTTGCCTGTTGGACCCCTTGTCACCAGTGTCAAAACCAACTAATAGAAAGACTCCTGGGAATACGATATTGTGAAGGCTGGCTTCCTAATGGGTATAGGGAGCCAGCGTCATAAGATCTTTTCAATACTACGGAATTGATCTTTTAATGAAAAAAAAAGTTTAAAGCGCATTACAGTGACATTATTTCTGAAAACGCGTGATTTTCCATGGATGAAGTATTAAAAGGATATTTTTTATATAGTACTTTAAAGAAAATTACACTTCATCCATGACTTTCTGAATTTATTAGAGGGGTCCAAAACAGTATCATTACAACGGGAAAATTGTACTTACTTTCTTTCTCATATAGTTTATTATATTTTGAAACAAGATTTTTAAAAAATCTGCTATCAATAAACCACTATGAAATGAACTTTCCTACTTAAAATGCCTTAAGAAACGATTCACTAGGGTTACACGGGTATCTTTTAAGACCGCGCGCGCACCAGCCAGCTCAGTGTGTGCAAAATTTTATTCGCAATCATCTATTTATTTACTCCGACAGACCTCACAGCCAATCAAGTGCCCTTGACGTGATATGTACACCTATTCACCTCGCCAGCGATAGATCTTTATAGGAGAGTATTCCTTAAGTTTTAAAATTAGCCCTCAATTACCAGGTTTTACAGACATTTTATTTGTGCAGTTTTCCATTATTTATTTTGCAAGGGTATGATTAAAAATTCAAGTTATCATTATTCTAATAAATGTTTGCTATAATAATGATTTAAGACCAATAAGTCAAAGCAATCCATAAAATTGATGTATTAGAAATAAAACTAATAGTTTACATAGGGTTAAGCTCTTCTACTTTGTGTTTTAAAAATGAATGCAAAAATTTCTAAAAATTCCAGTGACTTTTAAATTTTCCCCTGATTTCTCCCAGACTTTTCCTTATCAGACCAAATTTCTTAACTTTTTAGGTTTAACCTGTTTTCTAAGTGCGTATCAATCCTATTTATGATCCATCTTGCGGACCTCGCTGATGATATATGCCTATTCACTAAGCCGATGATAAATCCCTATTAACTTCGCTGATGCTATACCTATATCCTTATTTACCTCGCCATGTATTATCCCAAATTCGCCTAGCCGATGATATACCCCTATCACCTCACCAATAATATACCCCTAGTAACCTAACCACTTCACGGATGACAATTCTGATTTTCCCTCGCTGAAGATTGAACGTCTAGGTGTGCGCACCTAGTAACAAATACAGAAACTGGTTACAAAAATTGTAATACCTATGAAATACAATAGGAAGAATCCAACAAATACTTTTTTTTTACGAACCTCTTCTGGTAACCAGGGTTTTCTCCATTGTTTCTTTTGCCCCAAATATTCCGACCAATCAGGATTAGGCACTCTGGTTAAACTAATTGAGTAGGGATGACGACGATAGAATTTAGAAGAAATACATAGGTCTATACACATTTGCATAGAAGGAAAATGGGAAATCCTCCAGGAGATACATCTTCTGCACACCCAGCCGGAATTAGAACCCCGACCTCCCCGTCACCAGCAAACCAGACTATATGAGCTTAATATTTTAGTCCGCGTGTCCACCAGTGCTCGTGTCTCAATATTTAAGACTTCACAGTTTAAGCCCAGGGGAAGGGCACCCTGCTATGATAGATGGAAACTGTAGGCTTGTTAGTTAATATGTATGTAAAGCCATTCCGTTTACCAAACCAGAAATCATTGTTGCCAAGTTCAACGCACAGTCGTCGTATAATAGGACCCCGTCAAACACACACATAAAACCCACTTTCAACTATGAGCCAAGTCAAGGAACCAATCAAATCTTAATTCAAAGTAAACCTTTTCAAACATTCGCTCTACGCCGAGAATGCTGTAGGGGATTCCCGTAACCATAAATTATTCCTTTAGGAGACGTGGAAATGCGGCGGAAAGTTTTACAAACCACTATATCACTTTATTAATAGCCCAAAACATTGACTTTACGATCAATAATAACGTATTTTTTCTATTCCATCATCAGTAATGGCTTTAAATTTAAAAATGATATAGTCAACCTCGGTGGTCTTGGGGTAAAGTGCTCACCTCAGGACCCGGTGTTCGTGGGTTCAAACCCAACTGGGATCAACGGATTTTCCTTGAGTGATAAAAATCTGTAGCACAACTTCCTTTGGAGGGGAAATAAAGCCGTTGGTCCCATGCCAATTGTGGCATGTAAAATAACCCTGGAAGGTATGTGAAAATACCTTTCCCGGTAAAATTAGTGGGTCCTTTCACTCTCGCTTTTAGAAATTCTCGTGTGCTGATATAATCAGTCGGATCAGAAAGTGCACGGTAAATACCTCAAATAAATAAATACATTTAAAATTATTTAGTCGTGAAAATACCTATAGGTATATTACTACCCGTAAGCTCATTTTGTTCGACACCCATATTTGTGGGCATTCAGTTTAAATGTCAAGATAATTTGGTGTCGTTGTGACCGGTAACGGGGATGACGAAGTTCGAATCCCAGTTGGAAATACTAAGGGTGTTTTTCCCTCCACGTAAATGCGGGTAAAATTGTATCTAAATTCTACCTTCCTCATCCCTACTGTTTGGCGTAGTTAATAGCTATGCGTCTACACATAACCACAACAAGTACTAAGGCGCAGTGAAAATTATGTATGACGTCAAATGAATTCAGTTACATTTGTGTGTGTGGAAAAATTAAAAACAAGTATGTGACATGCAAACGTTTTTTTACCGTGCTTCATATCTTACTAGTTACTACCCATCCAGCCTGTCAGGATACTTAAACTTATACCTATTGAGGTAGGGATGGAGAAAATAAAATTTAGAGGAAATGTAGACATTTACGTGTAAAGAGGTCAGAGAACCATTAAGGAAAAAACATCCCAATCTACCCAGCAGAGACTCAAGCTCAACATCCTGTTTCCGGTAAACCAGACAACACGAGACTAATGCCTTTGTATATGTTCCGAAATTAGGTAAATTTATAAGATAATTAATTTAGTGGACAGAAAATTGACGGAAAAAAATTTAATGGGTTAATAATATACAGAAAAGAATTTCAAATTATTTACTAATGTGCAATGCTTTCATGATTAAAGTAAATCAAGCCTATTGTTTTATTAATATAATTTATACTTAAAGACATTTTAAACATATATCTCACATAGTAGACAAGCGAGCCAAGGTATCAGTCTCGAAATGTCTGGTTTTAGGAGAGAGGGAGGTCAGGGTCCAAATCCTGACCGGTTATTGAGGTGAATCAATCTTCTACTTACTAAGGACTAAGGACCTTACGGATAAGTAGGGAATATACAACTAGGCTTTAGGTGCAGTAGATTAGAACTCTGAAGCTACTCCAGGACTCCTTTGTATACCCTTCACTCTTCCCCCCCTTTTTTTTTTTTCAAGAAACGGTCGATAGCTTTCTATGGATGCTCTCAATTCCAGGCTATAATCATAAGCGTTCCTCTGCGTTCAGTGGCGGTTGTCGAACAGTTCCACGGGAGATCATGTAGGCAGTATGAGATTGGGAGCTTGAAGAGGGCGGGAAAGCCCCACACAAACCGCAGGACGAGCCGCCATTAATAATGCGTCGCGACGCCAATCTAGAGGAGGTGAGAGAGGGGAACAAAGGCTAGGCGTCTGCTGCATCTGACGCCTGATGGTGTGAGCCAGGCATTGGATATCCACTCCATGAGGGTTAGCAGCTCGTAATCGTGTGTGAAAGGGTCGCTTGAGAGTGAGAAGCTTTAAGAGTCCTCTTTACCGTTTCACTCAACCCGTTGAACCAATGACCGGATCGAAAATTTGGAAAAAAAAAAGTTTAGAGTGTTATTTGTGATAAATTAAACATGTTATTGTTCAACCACAAATCCCACACTGTTGGCCACGCGGTCTAATGTGTCATGCTCACAATGAGCTGGATTGTCTGTGATAGAGAGGTGGAAGTTCGCTGAATCTCAGCCGAGTGCATTCCCTCCAATGTTATCCTCACAATTCCTTCCTTAAATTAAATCGTCGTTAATAACTTAGTATTTCATTTGAGTATTTAATGTGCACTTTCTAAACCGACTGATTATATCAGCACACATCCGCTTCGGTGGCCGAATGTTCCAAGACGTCACAATCGTGTTGGACTGGTCCGCTGATGACGGGGAGATCGGTGTTCGAATAGAGCCACTATTTTAGAATAAATCTTAATGATTAATATGCTAGTAATAACTAGGGGCCGCGAAAATAGTTTAGGATATTTAGGGGCCGCGAGTAATTAAAATTTAAGAACCACAGGGCTAAATAATTTTTTTATAAACATTGAGTAATTTAATAAAAAAAATTGTGACCTGGCGGTCTAGGGGTAAAGTGTCGGACTTCTGTGTTGGGGGTCCGGGGTTCAATCCTCGGTCTCGGCACAGATTTATCTGATTGACAAACCCTTCCTTCACCTCCGACAAGACTTGTATTAATCCAGCTTGTGAATTTGTGGAATAGCAGGCCTCTACCGTGGTTCGGATCCCACGTTAAACTTAGGTCCTTCATTTCATCTCACAATCAATCACCTACCATTACACATTAGCGTAAGTGCGTATAAGCCCGAACGGTAGTAAGACGCGGTGCTAATAATAATTATAATAATAGTAAGACGTGGTACCAATAATAATAATAATAATATAATAATAATATTTTTAAATTCAAAATATAAGAAATCTTTTTTTAATGCATAAAATTCATCAACACTTAATAATGATTTTAAATATCATATTTAATTTTATTTGACAAATTTAAAGCATCCTTTCTAAACATTTTCTTACATGAGATATGGCGCCCAATTAACGTAACACCGGCGCTGGTGATAAGGCGGACTAGGTCATCACACGGTCTTGTCTTGCTTGCCGGAGACATGGAGCCAGGGGATTCAAATTCCAGCCGGGTGTTCTGAAGAGGTTTTTCCTAAACGGTTTCCCACTCTCCACACAATCGAATGCGGGTAGGTTTTTTTCTGTTATTCTACATTCCTAGCCCATAGTCCATTGGAGTAACTACGCGTGTAAACCTGGATGTGTAGTAAGACGCGAACAAGGGACATAAATCAGAATACCCAAGCTTGGTTCACTTCAATAATCGAATGTCCGACGTCACGTGACTTGAGTACGGCTATGTTGCCAGTTTGTTCAATGAGAAAGTAAAGCGGTCTCTTAAAGAACTACAATAAACGACAGTCAACAATACGCTACCGATCACGAAGTGTGTGTGTGTGTGTGGTGTGTGTGTGTGTGTGTGTGTGTGTGTGTGTGTGTGTGTGTGTGTGTGTGTGTTAGAGAAGAAAGGGTGGTGGTGGTGGTGGTGGTGGTGGTGGTGGGGTGGCGTGAGAGAGAGAAAACCTTGGCATGTCACTATGAAAAGCGTCATCGTGAACAGGGCTATACTCGTTTATGACTATTGAGGTGCTTAACAAAAGCGTGGGGTTGAAATCTCGGCCCATGTACGTGCCAAAATTAAAGTTACAGTCTGAGTGCCATGGGAGGAACCTCCATTGGACGTTAAGAAAAAATTACAAAATCTATTTTCATGTATTCACACCGTAAATTCATGTGCCCTTTAGTTGTGATTTTTGATAGTTGGGGTCAATCTCAAGAGTTCTAAGTTATAGGATTTCCCCCAATTCTGAGTATTCCATATTTATTATGTTTATGCACTAAAAGCTGTTTACTTTTGGCGACTCGACTATATTATGTGCAGTGCACGACGAGGTATCGGTGGCCGAAATATTAATAAATCGATTGTTTATAAATCAGCAGTGCTTGGCGAGCAAATGGCATGCCTGACAGACAAGGGGTTTACCCACATCAGACACACTATGGATGTTTTATTTCCCCCTGTGTGGTTGTCTCTCCTCTTTTTAAAATAAATTCTGGTGCAGTCCTTTTACTAAATCACTCTTTATTCATACTCTCTTTTAGAGGTTAGAATAATAATTATTGTTAGCCAGAGCTGGCACCTGAGGGTTCATTTAGTTCAATTATTTTCAATTATAGTATTTTCAAGAGTTTGCATCGAAATACATTTCTCTTTTGGGTGCACCATATTTCATTACCAGTTCGAGTTGTATGCATATTATAAACTTATTATTAGTTACGCTAATAGGATAGGTATGAAGAAGGTAAAATGTTATAGGAAATGTACCCAAATTTGCATTAGGGAGACAATTCAGTAAAAAAAAGCCCTCAGTACACCCATCCGGGATTTGATACCAGACCTCCCCTTCACCAGCAAACCAGAATAAATGAACCTCGATATTTAGACCATGTACCCGCCAGTACGAGTCACCGCACCGTGCTTACTACCCATTCGGGCTATCACCATTTTTACAATTATGTATTACGGATGAGGAACTGTATCAGCATTTGCATGAACCATTTAAGATCAATCAGCTTTGGCACACACCCAGCCGAGATTATAACCTGACCTCTACGACACCGGCAAATCAGACCAGACAGAATGACGCCTTAGTCTGAGTGCCCACCAACGCGGATTAAATCTACTCTATTTCACTCCTTTCAAATTTGCATTTCTTATCCTATCCTCATTTGTTAAGTAGTTCGCTAACGAATGAAATAAGGAAAAGTGTGCAGCGAATATAAACAAAATTATTGAAATCTCAAAACTAAATTAATTAATGTATAATCCCGTTTCTATTAGTTTATTTGGTGTAATAAATCAAAATTAAAGGCAATGTACAAGCTAAATAATCAAATTTGAATGGGACCTATAGAGGCCTGCATTAGAACGAAATGGTTTTATAAAATGAATAGATAATTAAACACATTCCCCAAAGTCCCTAAATCATAAATGTAGGACAAAAAACGTTTCATTAAATACCTCCGCCATTTGTATAATGTGCCATTCATTTTATTTTTGGACATTGTTAAGTCAGCAATGTTGTTTGTGCATATTTGTTATAAAGTTAAGCATCGTCTGGAACAGTGGCACATATCACATACCATATTAATAAACTAAAATACGTATTTTAGTTGTAGCTCCAAAACCAAGAGAATAAACTTGGTATATGCCTACATACAGAGAAAATGGTATTTACACAATACTTTTCGATGAGTTTACTAAATATTAACGCCTATCCACTAAAAAGCAGACAATGAGAAAGTGCAATTATGTCATTTAGTAAAAATTTTTAATGCAACAAGTCGATTTTATACTAGTTATTTATTACTTACATCGAATGTGTCCTATCTATAGTAATTATATTACTTTAATAATCATATAAAATGCTCACACTATACAATTACATAAAAATAAGGCTGAAGACTTATCTTCTAGTTTTAGCATAAACTCCCTTCTTCCTAATCGCCTAGCCAAATAAACTTTTACTTTACATTTACAACACTCCGAATTTGTTAAGTCAAAGCTTAACTATTTTGAGGTGAAAGTCGTAAATTGTTTCATTCCCCGCAATTTGTCGAATTCTCGAAGTTATACATCCTAGTAAAAACTGTATAAGTGTAAGTATTTTAAATGTGTAACCAGTTTTAAGAGAAGGGCCGATTTCATTATTATTAGCGCTGCGCCTTGCTACCTGTTCGGGTTATAGGCCTATTTTGTACTCATCCCGCTAATGTTCTAGGGATGAAGGTTTTTTTTTGTACTGCGTCTTACTACCCGTTCAAGCTATACGCCTATGTACTAATTACACTAATGTGCTGAGATTAGGAAAGTTGAATTTAGAGGGAGTGTACCCGCATGTGTACGGAGGAGGAGTGGAAAACCATCTTAGGAAAATCACTTCAGTACACCCGACCTAGATTCGAGTCCCAATCTTCCTGTTATCGGCAGTCCAAATTATTACGAGAGTTAGGCCTTCCAGTGGTTCTCAAACTTCTTAGTCACGTGAACCCTCTAAACAGGGAACAGCTGATTCGTGGACCCCCTAATGTAGGATAAATTATAAAAAAAAGTTATAATCACAAATGTATGTTATGTTATAGAAATAAAATAAGTAATAATATATTTTAGTGTAAATATAATTACAATAAAAATTAAAATAAAATCAATGTAGGTAATATATTTGTATATCTTTAGACATAATATTTTTTTAAATAAATATTTTAAAAAATTACAATAAAAATAGAAAGAAAATATATTATATTTGTACATTTATAATTACTGATAATCTATGTGAAGAATAGAACTGCTTGTGTGGCTTTAAAATATAATTGGAATCTGTAGAAATTACAGTGACAATCTCCTTAAATCTCATGCCATACTAAGACGATTTCATTTAACATTTTTTCATAACCCAAATAGCAGAAAAGGCTTGCTCACACAAATGAGTTGTTGGAAAAGTCATCAGATGTTTCAGTTATTTTTCTGAAAGTGCTTTGTGCTGGCTGACGAAATGAATATGAAAGTGAATTCCAAATTATCCTCTCAAATATTTTGGCAAAAGGGCGTGGCTACCCCCTTCCCCTTTTTCAGCCTCACTTTCTTGCCGGGATTTAATATGGGAAGGCATCTCCATTATGTTTAGTATATAGCAGCAATATACCCATTTATATAACATTTTATAATATCTAAAAATATATATAAAGTTAAGTCACGGATCCCCTGGACGATCTCGCGGACCCCCTGTTCGAGCCTCGGGGACCCCACTTTGAGAACAAGTGCCTTAGATCATTAGTAGCCTACACTATTGAGTACCGTAATTAATTGTTTTCTAGATAACAGTCGGCAAGTATCAATTTCACCATAAAATCCAAGAAGGTATTCGACGACTCATATGGCCTAATTACACCAACATGACATATGTTAGGGACCACCGACTGCTTACTTCAATGCCGGGTAGGCTATTTGCAGCTACTGTAGGTTTGGTAGTAAATCTCATATTGTATGATATTTTATATGCTAGTCGCCAACTTTTGATTTGTTCCCAGTAAAGTTTCACGGTCGAAACAAAAAGTTCGAAGAATATGACGCTAAAAGAGATTCGAATCATTACCAACATTACAACTCGCAGACACCTAATTTCAGAATAGTGGAACTTACAGCGTTATTCCAGCAAATGCTTCGTTTATATTGACAAAGTATGTACTGGATATTTTCCCACTCCAGTAGGGTTGGCTGGAGGAACTAAACGATTATTTTGTTGCTGTCAAGTTGCAGCTATGGTTAATATATTCATTGTTTGGTTTGAGTTCAGAGTATTTTAGCAGCGTTAAGGGTAAAAGGATGGGGACTATATATATATTCATTTCATTTCCTACCCTAAGTGTTCAGGTTTGCACATATATATTAATTACGTTAATGCTGTAGGGATAAGGATAGTCTGATACCAGAGCTTGCGTTGAGGGAGAGTGGGAAACCATTGAATAAAAACCACCCTCATTATCCCGGCAGATATTCGAACCCCGACCTTAAATGTCACCGACCATAAGTTAGTATATAATTTACTTTCCCTCCTTTCATCTCCCTTGTATGTATAATCTTTTTTTTTATTCGTAAAAATGATAGATCGAATGCTCCAAAGAAATGATTGGGAGATGGAACAGAGGAAATATCGGTCTAAACACGGATCCAAATTAGTTTGACACTTAGATCGCGTGTCTAGCTATACCCTGACTTTTCAACCACCAACGGTGATTGGAAGTCACTACAATTTGTCATTCTAGAAATTATCTTATGTGATTTACTAACTACAAAAATATATAAAAAAGTTATCAAAAGCTTCCAGTAATATGTTCCTATGGATTACTGTGCAATTTCTCTTGGCATTATTATCTAAACGGGCTAAGAAAGTAATAGCCCCCTCCACAATTGTGGAATATTGAGTTTCCAGTTTTTAAATAAAAGGCTTCCTATAAAAATCAAGATTGTATATCAGAGGTAGTAGTCCTACCTTGCTTGACTGATTATAGTCTGGTCCTTTTATATAAACCAAAACAGCGTTTTTAAAAGTGGGCTCTGTCATGGCTATCTAAAGGTCCGGGAGGCAATTTTATAATATTCTTTATTTGTTTTTCACATTATAAAATAGCATCAGTAATTATTAGAACAATTTTATAATATTCTTTATTTGTTTTTAGCATTATAAAATATTATCAGTAATTAGGATTACCAATTTTTCAAATCTGAGTAAAGGACATTTGGCAAAGAAGCAGCCAGAGAATGTGATGTTTTTCGTTTGTTTACTACTTTTATGACCACCTCTGTGGTCTAATGATAGAGTTGCTGGCTGCAGATCCAGAGGTCCTGGGTTCAATCCCCAGCACTTCCAGATTTTTCTGTGAAGCAATGGGTCTGAAACAGGGTCAGCTCAGCTTTGTGAGGACAAAATTAGGAGCGACTTGAATTAAGATGTAGAGGGTCCACTCAAGAGAATTGACATTAATGGCCGATGGGTCCGTTGTGCTGACCGCATGACACCCTATATCCACAAATGTTGGCTATCTTCGCCTATGATACTAAAAAAATCGTCACCAACATTCGGCGGCCGCTCGGTTGGTGGAACTCGCTTGCGGACTGACGTCATCGAGGTTTGTTTTATACTTTTATACCTGTGAACTTTAGCTCTCGTAATTGAATATTAATAATATTTGTTTTAAAAGATTTATGAGAGCTCCACCATGTTTTATTTCTGGTGAAAGGGCTCCTTAGGTCTAAAAAGTTTGTGTATCCCTGAACTAGTCCATAGTGGAATAAGCATGGTAACCTTTCAGTGCCAACGAAGAATATATTTAACGGCTGCATACCAACTGGAACTCCATTAACGGTTGAGTCTTATTGAGGTAAAATGTAAACATGCCAACTGGGTCTAAGGCACATATTAACCAGGTCCCGAGAGTTGCACAAACTATAGGGGATGACTACACTGTCCTTGAAACCCTTAAATGGCGCTCTCAGGAACTATAAATGACGCAATTACCTTTGATGATTGATTTCCTAG
The DNA here is from genome assembly GCA_033556935.1 of Timema podura. Taxonomy (NCBI): domain Eukaryota; kingdom Metazoa; phylum Arthropoda; class Insecta; order Phasmatodea; family Timematidae; genus Timema; species Timema podura. The sequence goes on along the minus strand of JAVRXN010000003.1, from coordinate 31,395,003 downwards.
AGGTAGCAGTGTCAACATGGAGTTTTAAATAATGAAGAGTCAAGTGGGGAGAGATTTAATACTTATTAATGGACACAGATTTAGGTACCATAAAGAGTTAAATGATATAATTGAACGTTGGAAATGTGTCAAAGCGAACTTTAACTGTTTTTGTGTGTGTTTAAATGTTTTTAAAAGTTAAGGATGGAGAGGAAATGTTGAAAGTGTGATTGATCATGACCATGAACTAGAATCAAAAAGTGTACTGAATCGGTAGAAATTAAACAATACATTGATACGAAAAGCAACGGGAAACCCAACTGAGAAGAAGGCTTTCTAAACTTTTACACCGTCAACTACAAAGATAACAGCAAATTAAACATTAACGATTTATGATCTTCAGTCGATTCGTAAAAATATTTAGAAAATAGCACTCCGACATTGTGATGAGAACTTTAAATTAATCTCACAAGAGAATATCACAATATTATTTGCACAATCATTAACTAGCAAAAACAAATAAAGAAGACTTTTTACTAGTAATGATTGTGAAAATAATATTGTGATATTCTCTTGTGAGACTAATTTAAAGTTATTATCACAATGTTAGAGTGTGTTGGTTGATGGGACCTTTAAATTGTTCCAATAAATATTTATAAAGTTCATGGAGTGATGAAAGGTAATTATATTCATTGTTGTTTTTGTTTACCCGCCTAGGTGGCGTAGCTGGCTAAAGCTCCTCGCACACCGGCATAGTATCGTAGCAGTATCGTAGCAGTACGGTGCCAGTATGGTAGCAGTATGGTATCGTATTGCCGCGACGGTCGCGCACACCGGCATCGTAGATACGACGTATACCCCATGAGCTTGTTTCCCCCACCACACCATACCGTTCTCCTTCGCTCCCTGATGTTTTCCCCCCAACACACCCTACAGCTCTCCTCCCTCTGAGTGCAGCGCAGAGAGAATAAGCGAGTGTATTGTTGTGGTTCTGTTTCTTATAATGAGTGATAACTTGTCTTCTTCCTCTGATGAGGACATTGTCGTAGCGGCTATGGTATGATATAAATAAGAAAATAAAATAAAATGGATCTCCAATGTCGTAAATCACTTTGTACTCTTGTACGACAATAATAAGCTCTTCTTCAAAATTGCACATTTCACAGCTTTAATCGAATACAAAACAACAACAATACCGCCTCACCAAGAGTGTAGACTTGAGGGGAAGAGAGGAGGGAGTGTTTGAGAGGGTGTAGTGGGGGTAGGCAACGGCCGCCATGACAGTAGCGTACGTGTCTGTCCGCTTTCAAAGCGGAATAGAAAACCACGCACCGTACTGCTACGCTACTATGCTGCTACCATGGTGCTACGATGGTTGTCGGTGTGCGCAGCTCCATTGCAAAGCATGGCAAGCGAAAAACATACGATACTGCTACGATACCGTACTGCTACGCTACTATGCCGGTGTGCGAGGTCCTTAACGCGCCAGTCGTGTTGAGTCAGACCACCGAGGACGGGAAGATCGAGGTTCGAATCTCGGTCGGGTGAACTGGAGGGGTTTTTTCCTAAATGGTTTTCCACTCTCCCTCCACGCAAATGCGGGTTCACTTCCTCTAAATTCAACCTTTCCAATTCCTAATCCATTAGTGTAATTAGTACTTAAGCGTATAACCCGACCGGGTAGTAAGATGCGGTGCTAAATAATAATAATAATAATGTTTTTGTTTACGTTATATTACTTCAAAGTACTCGAAGCTGTGATCTGTGAATCAGGTAAACTGGGAGTGAGTGACGTTGTGTCCTCTCAGAGTTAATGCAGCTTTAGAAAAGTCTATTAATATCGGAATTTTGCAAGTTTGGCCAAATGTAATTTTAAAATGTTACAGGTCAAAATTGGTTTAAGAAATTGCAAGTATTAAGATTAAGTATAGAGTACAGGAAAAAAGATTTTGAGATAAACAGTTCCATAAAGTTGTTTTTTGGTTTGATATTTCTTGAACCCAGCTATTTTGATAATGTTTTCACGGATGTTTTATTGCCCATTCAACTTCAAGAACCTCGAGTCCAAGATTTCAGAGATTACGTTTTTACAAGTTATGTTTCTCCTGATTGTGATTTTCTTACTCCCGTTTGGGCAGACTTTTCTTCAAGTGCAATAAGAACTACAAATAGCTTCGAGGTATTCCAATAAAAGTCAAACTCAATGTTTGATTATCACCATCCCAATGTGTTTTTAGTAATAGCAGCACTGAAAGAAATATAAAATTAATAGTTCTGAAAAATTGTCTCGGAGGAGAAAATTCATTCGAAGTAAAAAAAAAATATGTGGAAGAAAAAATGAATCCGTTAATGGCAGAAAACATATATGTTCTAGATTTCATGAAACACAAAATTTCAGCCTGTTCCATTTTAATATTTTAGTGCTCTTATTTTTGTATTATTTCAATCTACTTAAATGTGTGTTCAATTTCATTTAGGCCTGCATGTGTCTTAATATTCAAATTAAGCAAATATTAGTGGTCTAATTTTAACATTTTAGTGCTTTTAATATTTAAATTAAATTAAATTAAATTGAGTCTGCTAGTATTTTAATGTTACTATACACATCCTCCTAGCTAGCACGCTTTTCAACGTTGAAAAGTGAAGTAAAATGATTTACCTTGTTGAAGTTACAAAACACGTGTGAAGGTCGGATGAATATGAAGCGGTTTTTAATAACGTTTCAACTGTCAGAAAAGGGCAAAGTTAGCGTGAACTGAATATAGAATTAATGTGATTGAAATTCAAAATTATTGGATCACCATTTGTACAAAAAAATTTCCTCAGGACTCATTCTCCACCCCAGTCTAACTTATGCAGGTAATACAGCTCGAACCAGACGTCGTTTCGTAGTGCAGTTTTCTCTACTCCTCTTTTAAAAACATAATGAAAATGAGACCAGAGAAAATGTTATACCATATTTTTTTAAATACAAGAAAATTGAAAAAATAATTATTTTAAAATTGAAAAACTTTTTAACTTATCCCAAATACATTGTTGTCAGGTGATTCATGTAGAAAGTCACACCTAGATACGTTATCCGATTCGAGCGTAATCTTGTATCTAGTTTCCCGGTTAATCAGCCGTGATAAGGACTCTTTAAGAGGTGCGTTCCACCAAATGAATATAATTTTCACATTCAATTTGATTACAACAATTGTACATTGTTAAATGTTTCTTATGTTATTTTGAATATAAAACAATTTTAAAAGATATTGAAAACTGCGTACTCATGCTGAAATAAGCCTTCGAACATTAATACTAAGCCCAAAAACGTTTATTTTGGGCAAAGTACTTACTGATTGAGACAATAGATAGCTTTTTATTAACTTATTCGGTGATCAAACGGTCTAAGGCATCAAGCTCGTAATATTTAGGTTTTCCGATCATGGGGAGGTCGAGTTTCGAATCACGCTCGCGTGCACCGAGGGATGGTTTACACATGTGATTTTGCCATCTCCTATTCATGCAAATGCGGGCGCATTTTCTTTAAGTTTTTTATTTTATTTATTTTTTATTTAGCACCGCGTCTTACTACCCGTTCGGGTTATACGCTTAAGTACTAATTACACCAATGGATTAGGAATTGGGAAGGTTGAATTTAGAGGAAGTGAACCCGCATTTGCGTGGAGGAAGAGTGGAAAACTATTTAGGAAAAACCACCCCCAGTTCACCCGACCGAGATTCGAACCTCGATCTCTCCGTCCTCGGTGGTCTGACTCAACACGACTGGCGCGTTAGCCAACTACGCCACCGAGGCGGGTTTCTTTAAGTTACTCTACCAATCACTATCCCTTTAAAATAAGTAATTAATAGCTTTGTACCCAGACCGGTGGTCTACCGGGCAAAGGTTTGCCTCGTCTGGTATGGTTTACCAGTCACGGGGAGAGGTAGTCAGTCCCAGCCGAGCGTACTGATGTGGTTTTTATATAGTGGTTTCCCACTCTCCTTCCATGCAATTGATGGTAGATCACCTCTAAAATGCTTCCTTCCTCATCCTTATTTATTAGAGTAGTTATCAAATAGGTATATGACCTGCAGGTAGTAAGATACGCTGATAAAAAAATGAAACTTTTTGTTGTTATAATGCAGACATTAAAATATTCATACATTCAGTTAAGTGATAAATTAATGGCCTAGGGTCTGGTTGTTACGTTTGCCCTACAAAGTTGGGGGCTGAACCACCAACAAGCAGTAGGCCTACGTATTAGCGTTCTAAAACAAATTCCAATTCAAAATTTCGAGATTTAAAAAAATCTAGAATCCGATATTTTCTAGAATCCTTGAATCTTGAATATTCTCCAGGATTCAAGATATTAGAGCAGGCAAGTCAAGCTTGCAGTCCAACCTATATCTGTGTGTGTCCCACGGAGCTTATAATTAATCATCCTACAATGTGGCCTGATTTTTTTTCCATCAAAGTTGAAAAAATACACCATTTGGAAGTATTGTACCGTGTCACATTTAACTGCATCAAATTCAAAACCTTTCATAGATGGTCAATTTTCTAAATGATGCTTAATTTACACTGAAAAAAAAACATGGGGAAAAAATAGTATTTTTATTTTGTGTATTAAATATCTAATGGTAATAAATAAGTATTATTTTTACTTATGAAGGCGAAACTATTGTGTGTTTTTTAATGAAGCCCCTCAGCATTTCACATTCTCAATGTGGCTAGTTTGACACGCCTGCATTAAAGGGTTTGAAAATGTTTGGGTCCCAACCTAATTCAAACAATCACTTTTAACAAGGATGCATCAAGGATACTACCCAGTGAAGACAATAAATCTCGCAACGGAGACAGTCTATGACGCGTTCAATCAATTCTGATTGGCCGAGAAAACACAGTTGATCAACAAACAACACCATGGAACAATCAGCGTTAGTCAGTCACACTACACCTCAACATAAATAACATCATTTCCGACAAGGGGTCGTGTTCAAATACTTCGATACACAACGTTAGATAAGTGTACTGAACATCAGGCCCGCTTGGTCTGGTTAGTCGGTGACGGGAGGTTCGAATCTCGACTGGGTGTACTGAGCGTGTTCTCCCTACCCCAAAATGATTTTCCACTTTCTCTCAACGCCGATTCGGATACAGCTTCTTTAACTTCTTACATTTTTACTACTACGATGTTAGTGTGGATGCGGATATCCCGGATGGGTAGTAAGACGAGGTGTGGAAAAAAAAGCACACTACGATCATCCAATAAGAAGGATGTTAGGAGACAAACTTTGGACTAGGATCATGCTGAGCCCAAATATACTGCCCAAAAACAATTGAAGGAATGGGGGGCATTTGTTTATAAATAATGTGAATGTTTCATGAGGTTTCTTTTTAATTTAAGTCTCATTTGGCATTACTGTAGAAATTAATTATTTTTACGTATGTCTATAATATATATATTAATATTTTAAGTGTAATATTTAACTTAATTTAATTTAGTTTTTTAGTTTCAATTTCCCCTCCCCATTGCCCCATGAAAATATTGTATTATTAATATTAAACTATATAATTATATAAAAATGTTAGTGGACTTAAAACCAGAGCTAGTGAATCGTTCACCAAGGTATGAGTGAATGAATTTTCTATTATTTGTTTATTTGAAACTTGGCTTTTCAACGATTATGTTAGTGATAATTATTTTTCTCCCAATGTTTTTGGATCTGACAGACCTCACGACGGCGCTACTATTTGAGGTGTTCTACTCTCATTTGTAAATCTATTCCTTAAGTGACCAGAAGATCTGATGTAGAAATAAATATTGAAGGTGTCTGATTAAAATACCCACCCTTGATAACCAACACTTTTTAATTGGTAACTTATATCCCTCCCCGCCAGACACCAGGCGCAACCTTTTATAATTACTTTATATTTGTTTAAAACGCTTTTGCCAACCATCCGTACCGTATCCTACTATTAGGTGATTTTAAATGTCCTAAGATTGATCGGAAATACTACCATGTTCAAGATATTCTCACTACTACATTAAATTAAAAGCTCTTGACTTTATTGCTTCAACTAACTAGTACTATCGGTTTAGAACAATTTGACAGTACTGATTATAATAACTTTAGTCTTTTAGACCTCTTTTTGATAATTTCCACCATCCCTTGGTAGCACATATCTCCCAATCACAAGTAAATATCGATCCAGCCCATCCCCCTTTACTTGTAAAACTTGATGTACCCCATGTTTTAAGTGGTAATAGTATGTTCACAGCATATTCCAATTATTATCTTGGTAGTTATATTGATCTATACAAAACTCTGGCAACCCACCGATTGTACATGTGTTTACTCAACCGTCAATCTTAATATAAGCTACTGAGAACTTGATTAATACTGTCTAACAAATAATCAAATCATGTTCGAACTAATATAAAAATCATTCTAAGTTTCCCCATTGATTTTTTTCCACACTCAAATATTACCCCAAAAAAATCCAATGTTTAAGAAATAAATATAAAAAAGTTATATTCATCTTTTTTCACTGTATCTTAAAATAGTTAAAGTAACTTTACTTATTGATAAGAGACATTTGGATGAACCTAAGAGAAATTAGCCTCAAGAGCAAGCCCAAGAATTTGTGGAAATATGTAAAAAATGATTGAACTGAGCAATCTCCCATCCGATCTTTAAATTATATTATTAATATATTATCAGCGATCCACCCTAATAGCAAATGAATTTGTAATTTACATCGCAATTACGACCAATCAAAAAGTGACTGATAAAAATAGCACTAAAAAAATTGTTCACGAGGATTGTGTGGCGCGCGCCAGCAAAAACAAGGCTGCATAAACCAATTGAGTGTGAAAATTCACTGACATTTCTAAATTTTCAAGGCTCCTCTTTTAATGGAATATCCGGTGGACTAGACCCCTCGGCCCTGCGCGGATTACTGGCATACCCGACTCTACCGGAAAGATAAAGCTCAAGTTAAAATGACGGCATAAGATAGGTTTAAACATGTTTCATACGTTCCTTTTGCAACACTAGAAATGTAAAAAAAACCAAGAGCTAAAATCAAAGAGTTAATCAAAAACTTATTTTAATGAGTAGCTTCAACATAGAGTTTATTAGCGACCTACTAATCTAGTGTATTGGGAGGATTAACAGAGGAAATACACCCGAATTAAGGTGGAGGAGGGGTGGAAAACTATGGTAATACATAGCAACCGGTCGATCTCGGGGATCTTGGGATAAAGTGCTCGCCTCAGGACCCTAAGTTCGTGGGTTCAAACCCAGCCGAATCAACGGATTTTTCTTGAGCGATAAAAATCCGTAGCACAGCTTCCATCGAAGGAGGAGTAGAGCCGTCGGATTGTGGCGTGTAAAATAGCTCTGAAAGGTATGTGAAAATATTTTCCTGGCAAAATTGGTAAGCCCTTTCACTTTCGCTCATAGAAATTCTCGTATACTGATAAATCAGTCGGTTCAGAAAGTGCACGTTAAATACCTCAAATAAATAAAGATAGTAAAAAAATATCACCCGGCTTAGATTCGAGCACCAGCTTCTCTGTCAACAGCTATCCTGTTTATTGGGATAGTGACGCCTTAGATCATGCGAACACCGCTTAAGTATAGACAGCAATTAGACGCGCAAATAAATCAGCAATGCCTGACACGTCGACTTGTCCCAACAAAACTAGTTACATAACCTATTCTATCTACGTCCACACGTCACGTTTCCGAAACAAGCGTACACGTCACGAGCCACGTGTGTTCTTAGGAGAGGCGCACGCGAGGCCCGCCGTTGGCACACAGCTTCAAGGGTTTCCAGAAGCAAAAAAAAAATAAAATTGAAAAGTTCAATAGCGTTTTTGAAAGCAAGATGATCGACACATCCAATAGCGGCGACTAAACCCGCACTAGTGGACACGCTGACAAAGGCATCAGTCTCGTCTAGATTGATTTGCTAGAAACGGGGAGGTGGGGTTTAAACTCGGACGAGTATATATGTTTTTCCCTTCACTTTACGCAAATGCGTGAACATTTCCTTTAAATTCAATCTTTCTCATAATTAAACCATTAGCGTCAATATAATATGTAGAAAACTTTCAGTGGGAGTGCACCCACAATCGCGTGACGATCGGAATGAAAAACCAGTGTGAGAAAATGCATGTGGAAGTCATTCCCAGTGAACTCGACCAAAATTCGATCCCCGACCTTATCATCACAGACTCTCTGCAAGCCCGACTTCTTAAGCCGTGCAACCACCAGTGAAGGTTTCAGGGCTAGTGTACTGGACCTTAACAACGAATTCTATATTATTTAAAGGGACAAAAGCTAAGGGTAAACTTTAAGGAAACCTATCAGAATTCACGGGGGTCAAACGGACCAAGGTTTCATGCTAGATAAAACTGCCGGTTGCGAGGTCAAGGTTTGGATCTCTGGGTGTACTAGAGGTAGTTTTTCCAATCCCCTCCCCCCATCCTTACTATTAGGATGCATTTCCTTTATTCCACCCGCATTTAACTTATCTCGGGCAGATCTAGTGGGAGTTATAGTCTATTTTACCGCATAAATCAAGTTGTTAAAATTACCCGTGTGTTAAAGCGTGTGAAATAAAACAAGTGGAAGACCTTGGTAGCGGTATTATATATATATATACCTATATATATATATATAAAATATACTGAATACGTACATAAATTTGTGTAGTTATCATAAGCGCTACAATACAAGTATGCTCAAAAGCGCACAATTTTTGTAGTTTACCATATCAAAACGTCTTGACATAAATAACTAATAATATAACTACGCACAAATAATGAATACGCTATTACCGTTCGATTATATTTTGAGAAATACATTCAATATAATATTCCGCTACATTTAAAGATGTATTGCCAGGCACTCATGAAATGTATTTTTTTACCGTGCTTTTATATACAAATTACGCTTTATATAGTTTTCCTTGTGCACCGTCTACATTAAATTAGATCAACCATCCTCCATTTTCTACGCTAATTAACCTACCTGTAATATATTATACTGCCCTACAGATTAAATTTAAACGCGCTTAGTCTATCGCAAGTTAAACTCTATCTAGTCATATTCCAAGTATATACCATACTATGACTGTTTAACCACTTTCCCTTAAATAGAGAAACGTTCACAAGCGTCGCGAATTTGTGTGGAGTATATCATAAGCGCACAAGGTACCAAGGTAGGTGCCTCAAAAGCGCACAATTGTTTGTAGTTTCTGAGACCCATATGGCAAAACTGCTCGTTGACATCAAACTAACCTAATCTAACCTAATATAACTACGCACCAAATAATGAAACGCTATTACCGTTTGCCGATTATAATTTGGAGAAATACATTCAACGTGATAACTCATTCCCGCCACCACTGTGGGCACAAGATGTTTGCCATGTTGTCACGTCATGAAAGTGTTGTTTTTTTATACCCTGTGCGCTTTTAATACAAGATCTAGGTGCGCTTTTGATACGAGGTTTCTTCCTCTTGTGCACTTTCGATGTTCTCCGATTCGAAATTCAGAGGTCAACCAGTCCTCCATTCGACCTGAACTACCTGTAATTTCGTATACTGGGGCTTTCTCCCGAGATTAGACTTAAACACGGCGCTTAGTCTACTCGCCCAGAGGTTAAACCTCGCTCTCCTAGATCATATTCCAAGTATGATAGCGCATAGCTATGCCTGTTGAGACTCAGCTTACCTTTAATAGAGACAACATTGTTCACAAGCGACGCGACGTATGTAAATGTGTGTCCCTAGGATCACCTCAAGGTTGTACCTTCATTTAAAAACTGTCCCTTTCAGCACTCATAATGATCCCTCTGTGGTCAAATGCGACACGAAACCCCCCGACTAGAAGGTCGTCCAGACAACACGAAACATCACAATTTAGAGTTAGAACCGAAGCAGAAGAAAAAAAATACCGCGTATCAGAACCGCACGACGCGATATGTTCTCGATGCTGTACTGATTAGAAATTCGTCACGTAAAACATTCCGACATCTACTAAAGGAGGCCGACGTGCCTAATCTAATCTTGGCACTTTGATCTTCTAAAATACCAATGGTTAAATTATTTTAAAGAATAATGGATTTGAAACAGCCAGTCTCGAATAATGAGAAAAATAGTATGCTCCGTAAGTATATTAATTGGAAGGGTTGATGTTTTGTAAGTACAGTACATAAAACAAGTGGCCACAGGATAAATGGAACATTCGCACATTCATTCACCCCGAAAAAACGACCCGTTTGGGCCAATCCATACAGGACGTTTGGCGCAGTATTATTAAGTAGATGGGAGGTTCTTTGCACTAACCGGGATAGGACGTATGGGCCAAGGATAAATACTATTCTTCCTTTCAATTATGCAAACCAAACCTAATATAATATAATCCAGCCAAACCTAACCATCAAGCTAATTCCTTCAATTTGTGCAAATCTAATAGCCTATATCATTAAATAATCCAACCTAGCCATCAAGCATAGCCTTTCATTTTTTGCAGACCTGGTTTAACATAATATAACCTAACTTAACCATCAAGCGATTCTCTTTCAGTTTCGCAAACCCAATCTAACCGTGTATTTCAGCAAGGATATTCCCAGAATACGCCAAACGTCCTAAGCACAACCTCATGTCTTTTATTTATTTTCTATTTTTTTATCACATCTTACTTCCCAACAGTGCTATATATGTAACATATAACTATAATAGTGTGGTAGGCATAGAATTAAGATTAAATGTACTAGCATTTTCGGAGATGAAGAATATTAAACTTTAAAAAAAAATCCTCAGCTCACCCTGTCGGGACTCTAACCCCAACCTCATCACGGTAAACCAGTCTGTATGAACCTAACGTATAAGTCACGTGCCCACTAGCGAGGGGTTCATGTTAGAATCCAGATTAGACCTCAAGAAGAATAAGTGGTTCAAACTCCTCTCTCATCAGGAGTATCTAGATGTAAGAGAAAAATCATATCTAAACAGTCCAATTTTCACAGGAAGGACCTTTTAGAAAATACAAACATAATTTTTTAGGCCAAGTTGATAATATTTTATGTTATTTTATAAGTATTGAAAATATCTATAAAAGTGACAGGTGCAGATAACATGACTTGACGTATGAATATGTGAAAGTAAATCTACTAGCTTTTATAGGCCCTACTTATTAAAATTGAACTGTACTTTTTAGGAATTTTCATTTCTTTCCTATACTAAAATACCAACATCGGTGGTCCCAAGGCTTAAGGCGTCAAGTTCGTAATATATTAAGATTGCCTTTGACAGAGAGGTTGAGGTTCGAATCTCGTCCCAAGTGCACAGGGGTTGTTTTTTTCACGTATGATTTATAGCGCTGTTTTTTTTTTCCATTCTCACTTAATACTAATGGGAGTGCACTTCCTTTAAAATACCTTCAACATCCCTATCCTTTATATTAAGCCGTTAATAATTATAGTGTAAAGTAATAATGGAAAACAAAAACAAAAGCGAGAGGTGGATTATTTATTACACTACCAGTGTGGTTTTCTGACCCAGATAGCCCGACTTGCTTTTTAACCGCTGTATTAACAACACCTATAAGTAATAATAATAATAATAATCGGCAGTGGTTTTATTCCCACCAGACATGTTCAGTGGTACTGTGAAGGGTAAAGGGGGCTGGAGCTAAACAATTAACTTGGGAATAGCTAGCCCTTATTCCCATTTAAAAGAAGGCCTACTAAAAAAAAACTCTTACCAAAATAAATGCAATTAAAGATACACCAAATTAAACTAAGTAGCAACTTTCATACTCTATCCTTCTCTTGTATTCTTTCCATTTTCGCAATTAGCAATTAGGAAAAAGGTGGTAAACTTCTAAACCCCTGTGTACGTAGTTTTTCCTCCAACTTTCAAGTTTTTTTAAACATTATTTTGTTTTAAACTAAAGCGCCCTTAGTGTTAGTAAACTTTCCGAATAATCAAATAAACAAATGGGATTATGCAAACTAACTGATCAAATCTTGTATCTTTTAAGTGCATGACCACCCCTTGTGAAATAATGCATAGAACTAATGTTTCTGCACTTATGGTTGTCATCCTATGGTTCGGAAAGAATTAGATCAACACCATCCAATTGAAAATAATTTTAAAACGTGTGATTTAATTAGGTATCATCGAATTAATCGGATCGGTTCAGTTCAAATTGAATCGTAAGCCTACCACTAGATTTAATTATTAGATTTGCAATTGTTTTAACCTGGAGTGTTCCGATCTTTCATCCGTGTATGACAGGATTTAATTTGTGCTATTAATACCAGATAATTTAACGTATTAGTAACAAATTACTTAATTCAGGAAGTACGGAGGAGGGTACATTTGAGGAAATGGAATGGCAAAACAACAGTGTTCCAAATATATCATGTAAAACATCCCAAAGTGCACTCAGCTGAGATTCGAACTTCAACCTTCTTGCCACATTCAGCCCAATCAATTGCGAGCATGAAGCCTTTGTTTTTAATTGTATTTTCTATCACCGCGTCTTACTACCTATTTAGGCTACAGCATATATGATCATTATTCTAGTGGGGCAGGGATGTGGAAGGAAAGCGGAAATCTACCCTAATTTCGTGGAAGGAGAGTGAAAAATCCTTAAAGAAAAACCCCTTTAAATATATGACCGCGATTCAAACCCGATCTCGTCATCAACAGACAAGTCTAACACGAGAGTAACGCCTTAGGCCAGTGGTTCCCAAACTATTTTGTTCGCAAACCCCTTTTGGCTTTGCAAAGTATTCACAAATCCTACATCCTTGCTAACACAAATATAGGATGTCTGGATGGTAGGTTCCCAAATCTAAGTTGTTGGAAAGTGAATAATTTAAGTAATGCACATAGACACCTGCCGATATTCTTGAAGAAGACTGCATCAGAATTCAACCAAAGGAAATTCAATGAATGTCCACATCAAGCTAATAGGCCTATCAGATTAAATATCTATTAAAACCTTGTAATTTTGCACATACATTCCATCCGGTTTCTCCAAAGCACAATATGGATTTCTGACCCAGCCAGCGTCATCGGTAGAAGATGGAAGTATCTCTGGAACGCTTGTTGTAAACCACCTAAATGTTGGACGATTTACCATAAATAGTTTCTTACAGGCTAGATTATGTTTTTATCGAGAAGTCATTCAACGTTGGAAAGCGTATTGTCTTTTTTTTTTAAACATCTCTTTCAAAATTCAAGTTTACGGTCATTACACTTTCTGTCCCTTGTTTTAAATACCAACACATTCTTTCCTTGATATAATATTTATCTCATTAATTTTTATAAAAGAATTCTGCTAAGTAAGACAATTACTGAAGCCTAAGAGATATTTGCCAAACAGAGAGAAAGATAAAATGATTGATCAATTAAAAAAATGTACGAGCGAACTTCAAAAAGTCTAACAAGAACTCTTCCCCTAGACATCATCTTATTTCCGTATGAAGCAGCAGCGTTGTGTGTTCGCTGCCCCTTTATTTTCAAAATAATTTAAACACCTGGCATTAAGCGACCTTGATTTAACGTAGTTCATTATATTTACAACTTCTTCCAACACAATATCGAGGTCTCTTTCCATCGTTTTGGTGAAAAGCGCTAGTCGATGGAGCATACCAGAGAACGCAGACGCAGACGCAAAAAAGCATGCTCTAATGCACCCTGAAGGGTGCACGAGAGAAAATTCCAACACGTACCGACCAATTGGTCACACCGTGTGGTTTTCGGGTAATTAACAGACGGGTTGTCGCATTTCGCGAAGTTACTGAAACAAACAAAAAGCATATTATTAATTAATATTAGTTAGAAACAAAATTGTGGGGAACCGACTAAGGGTTTTTTAGAGTTACGTGCGGAGACACTACTCTATGGGGGCTGGGTGAGAGCCTCACAAACCACATTTGTCACATCTCGCTTATCCGAGCAGGGCTTTGGGACGTCGGTGGCACCCTCCAGGGTCGATGACGTAATTCCCAAGCCCCTGGATAAGAGGATTGGTGGCACCGGGAAGTCTGTCGTAGAAAGACTGCGCCAGCTTCCGGAAGTGGTCCTTGATGGCACCCATACAGTGACTATTCGACAAGACGCACCAGATCTTTAATACACACCACGACCATGCCGTTTTCCTGTCATCTGCTCTGGCTCCATCAGTGCACAATCCTTATCCTCAACTGATTTCATATTCTATCATTTAACTATTTATTACTTTGAAGAGTTCTTCTCGAGTCGTATGACTTATTCAAGAGATTTTACTCTGGAACAAGTAACGCACAAGTAAAAACAATACTGCTAGCCAGCCCTGACATGTATGTTGATTCGTTCAGACACAACGAAAAAGCAAAGCTAACATTTAAGTCACGCCACCAATTATTTTTCTATATCGTTGACAGATCTTGAATGCGACGTTTAACAATATTATTAGATAAATGGATTTTTTCGAGTTTATTTTCGGTTTGCTCATCAAGCACAAAAGCTGGTGCCATTTCAATCACAAAGGCTTAATTAGGGTTTCAACGATTTATGGGCTTTTAATGCAAGTGCAATACGGTAACTCAATCTGTAGGAGGCCTCGGTAGCGCTTTCATTGTCAGTCTTTGACCTTTTCATCATAAAACTTACAGTTTACGTTTGAAAAAAACTAACATAATTATTTGTCCTAATAATCAGGGTGATTAGTATCACGATGTCTACGAAGTTTGGCCGGTAACATAGAACAGTTTGATAACACTTTGTTGCACAAGACAAAGAGGAATCATTGTACTTTCATTTTTACTACTGTCTGTAGCTATTTCTAGAACGTTGAGATTCACAAGGCCGGTTACACTGGTACTTGCTGTAATGGGAGGTCTGCTTGATTTACTTAAATTACTTCTTTTATGCCAATGATCCATGATAAATAATCATGAATACCTACAAACAAATTGATAGACCCTAAATAATATATATTACCACTATCACACGGTTCCTAACAAATGTGGCGAGCACGTCATCAAACTGCGGTCTGTATTGAGAGACGTTGCTAAAAATTGAACCATTTCCATTCTCGATAGCAGCTGTCCAGGAGAGGGAGGTTTGCTAGTTCTTAGAAATATACATTTATGCGAAAGAAAATAGGGTCAAACGAAGGAGGGAAATAACCACTTCACTGCAACCACCAACAAGTATGATTTTGGGCCTCGTGAGAAGCCCAGCAATTGGCAAGAAAGTAATTCACCAAACAGTGTAAACTGTGGTGGTTCAATCGGTCAATAAAGAAATATTCAACAGGGAGGGGGTTTCTAAGCTAGATATTATAATGGTCATATGAAATAAACATATATTCAATTAAATAAGTTTTACGGCTATATCTATATCAAAATATTATTTCTTTAAACAAAAATAAAATTATTTCAAAGTAACCTTATAGAAATTAATCCATGAATCCACCCGGTACTGTTCACGGATTTCTTGGATCCGCGGAGCACAGTTTGGGAACCATTGCCTTAAACCATTCGGCCACTGAAGAGGGTAAGCCTTATAATCGATCGGTTATAAACGAATTAGTTTAAGGAGAAGAGATTGAGTGATAAGCTCATATAAAATTAATCCGCATTGAAGGTGAGAAAATGAGTGAAAGTAACATGTAGAAACCACTCCTTGTGTACCTGGTCGGGATTCGAACACAGATTTTCCCGTTAGTGGCAGTCAAGGGCGATGAGAGTCCAACGCCTTTTACCACTAGGCCACAGGGGCGGAATGAATATGTGAATGAGTACGGTAGAATATAGCAGAAAAGCACCCGCAATTGCATAGTGTAAGAGAGGAAATCCATTTATAGCTTATCAACGTTGGGAGTGTAGATAAGTGACAGCTGGCAGGAGGTTCTTTATTGCAAACATTGCCTGGAAGTATTATTGGAATCGTTAGAAACGCTTTTTATTGATAATATATTATTACTAAGCAAATAATAATTATTTACGAATAGGTTGACATTAGTCACTTTCAACCAACGTTTTCAAGAACCTTCTTCCAGCTGCCACAGCCCCTCCTACTGTAGATGAGCTATAGCCCAAAAAAAAAACTCGGTAGACCGGGCTGTGAATCAAACCCCAACCTCTCTGTTACCGGCAAATCAAACTAAATGAGACTGACGCCTCTATCCCTCCGATCAATCTATTTGCGGTATGTTATCAGACTTAAGCTTCAAATTGCCGACTGACGTACTTTCTCTGATAATGTGCGAAACAAGATAATATTCTCACAATTATTGTTTAGACTATTATCAGGAATATTCCCATCCACTATTCCAGTAGAATATCTACCCATTCTGAACAAAGAAACAACAGCTAACCAATCATAGCAAATGAATATACTGTATGTGAGGTAATATTCGAAGGTAATCTACAATTGTGGAAAGATACACATATCTGCCTAAGACCCACAACAAAATATTCCCAAACAAACCAACCAATTTCCAATAAAATACAACTTTACTGCGAAGAGGGCAAGGTGAAATAACAATTTGAATATCAGTTAGTAATTAAAATATTAGGGTGGAAAATCTTGTTTTTACACGGTCAAAAATGAAGGTGTGTATATTTTTATTAAAATAAGATATAATGGCGATTTGATTAGGCTTGTTTGGCATCTAAAATAAGGCATATTATTATTTTTAGAAAAATCTAGGCTTTGTTTATTTAATTTTTAATTTAACAATGGTGCTACCATCGCAATCAGATTTGTTTTATTCTTTAATTCGTCGTTCAGATGACTAAGCCTCTCACCTTATCTCGCTTATTACGTCGTTTCATTTACTGTCGAGCAAAGAGAGATTAAGATTTTAACCCGTTAATTAATATCATTGATAAGACAAAACATTCAAAGAAATGGCTGAAAAACATACAGGGGTGGGGAAAATACCACCTCGGGCCTCATCACCCGCATCGGCTGTCAGCTCCACGAATCACTAAACTTACACTTTAAATAATACGGTATAAAGAACATTACGTAAAAAGTAAAGAATTAAAAATTTTAATTCACAATTATTGTATTCTCGTCGTGCTGGCACAGAGTCAAAATCAATTTCATGCCGACCTGCTTCGGTGGTCGCATGGTCTAAGTCGTCACTCTCTTGTGACTAGACTGCCGATGACGAGGATATCGGGATTCAAATCCCGGTCGGGTGTAATAAGGGTTTTTTCCACTTTCTCTCTACGAAAACGGGTACACTTCCTCAAAATTAAACCTTCCCAATCCCTAACCCATCAGCATAATTATTACACAAGCGTATAGCCCGAATAGGTAGCAGGACGGGGTGCTTATATATATATATATATATATATATATAAAACTCCAACCCACGCCAGTGGGCACGCGGTCTGGATGTTAACACATTTAATCAGATTTTTCGGTGACAGAAAGGTCAGGGTTCGAATCCTGGTCAGGTGTACTAAGGATGTTTTTCCCAAAATGGTTTTTCACTATGCTTCCACACAAATGTTGGTAGATTTCTTTAAATTACTCATTCCTACTCTAGTAGCGCAATTAATATGGGAGTATACTATGCGTATGGCTCAAACGGGTAGAGGTGATACGAGGTGGAAAAAATAAATATATTTACATAAATCATCTAAATCCATATCGGCGGTCGCTATGTCAAGATCATTTAGTTTGGTATGGAGGTGACAGGGAGTTAAGGGCTCAAATCCCAGCTGGGGAATAGAAAGGTTTTTTCTTAAAACTGCTTTACCTCGCCCGACTCACAAATGCGGGTACGTTTGATCTCAAATTCCACCCTCATTTTTATTATCCCTAATCTATTTTTGTAATTAAAATCTGTATAGCCGAGATGAATAGTGAGACGTGGTTCACACAAAAATAAAATATTCACGACTTGATACAAGTCATTAAAATTATAAAGTTAGTTAAGAAAAAAACTGCAATAACGTAGAGAAGTAATGGGTAATGGGTAAATTAACATAACCGAGATTCGAACCTCAACCTCCACATCCAGTTTATCGCAAGCTCAACCGTGTGACCAATAAAGCAAGTTTTCCTCCAATAGTAATTGTTTTAGTAAATTAAACTCCATTTACCGATTTGGTTAGTGTCGTGGTTCACACTTCCAGCTCAGACCTCGGGAGACCGGGGTTCGATTAGTCCAATCAAACGGTAAGACGCACGGAGTTTGGTAAAAACTAGTTCTTTCCCACCGTGTTTATCTCAAATCCGAACCACTAGCATATTTATAAGTTACTAAGGGAGTAAGAATGAGGAAGGATTAATCCAGAGCAATTGAATTTCGCGAGGAGGGAGAGTGAAAAACAATTTATTAAAAACAACCTTTTACATACCCAGCCGAGATTAAAAACCCGATATCCTCCTTCATCAACAAAACAACAAACTAGACGAAGTTGATGCTTCAGACCCGCCTCGGTGGAGTAGTTGGCTAACGCGCTAGTCGTGTTGAGCTCGACTGCCGAGGACGGGGAGATCGAGGTTCGAATCTCGGTCGGGTGAACTGGGGGTGGTTTTTCCTAAATGGTTTTCCACTCTCCCTCCACGCAAATGCGGGTTCACTTCCTCTTAATTCAATCCTCCCAATTCCTAATCCATTAGCGTAATTAGTACTTAAGCGTATAACCCAAACGGGTAGTAAGACGCGGTGCTAAATATTATTATTATTATTATTATTATTATTATTATTATTATTGAGGCTTTAGCCCGCGCGCCCACCGATGCATTGTATCTTAAAATCCGTAATCTAATTAAGTACCCGGCTTTGGCGTCCGGGCCAACAGTTCATCACCAGAATTATCTCAGACTAAGGATCCCCACACCTTAGTGATAAAGGGGGCTATATAATACGTGATGCGTAGAGACTTTAATTAACTAACAAGACCACTGAATCCTCCTCCGACATTCAGGAGAAAAGTTGTGCTTCACACAATAAGCTTCTCACGATGCAACGATATCCTGGATATCGGGCAGGGCTGGTGTGTGTGGGGGGTGGGAAAGGGGTTATTCGGGGGGAGGGGGGCGGCGTGAAAAGAAAGGAAAAGAGCGAAAATCAACGAAGCATGTCGGGATCAAGAGGACCAAAAAATAGAAGCAAGGAAGGTGTCAAAGCAGATCCGAGATCCGTGAAAAGTTGGGAGAAGGAGGGGAGGGGGAGCCCGATGAGACGCGTACTTACCGCAACTAAGTTTGAACGTCGTTATGGGTGGGCGAAACTGAAGTCGTTTGCGAGTTAAAAAGTCTTCATTATGAAAGCTGCTTTTATATTGCTACAAATTTCAGGCATAGATAAATAAATGTAGTCCTGTTTCAAAGTACAGTTCAGTCAAAAAAGTGGCTCTTTTTTTAAAAAGTAAAATACCTTACAGTAAGAAGAATTACATTTTAAAATCATATTTCATCCTCTACCTTTAATTAAGTCGTTAATAGCCTTTAAACGTTAACATTAACAAGTTTTTACATTAGCGGTTTTCCATCTTTTCTCCAAGCGAATACAGGTGCTTTTACTTAAAAATCACACTTCTTCTCTTTCTTTGTGCTTGGGTTAGCGTAAGCTGTGGACAGATAATGAGACAGTAAATTTTATAGCACTGTATATACAGTGTGACTCAAAACTCTGTAAAACTTTAAAGGGAGATAGAGGACACTAAAATAAACTATTTTTTTGTTAGTGAATATATGTTTGCAGACGTCTCTCTTTGGTGCTAAAGGACGCTGCTGGGCGGTGCGCCAAATGGCTTTTTTTCGTCTTAGTCATTCGTAACGCGGACTTCGTACGTGTAACGTAGAGCATTT
This sequence comes from Timema podura, assembly GCA_033556935.1. Classification (NCBI taxonomy): domain Eukaryota; kingdom Metazoa; phylum Arthropoda; class Insecta; order Phasmatodea; family Timematidae; genus Timema; species Timema podura. The sequence continues at coordinate 31,375,181 of JAVRXN010000003.1, read as the reverse complement.
CAAGGATTCTGAAATAGGTGACATGCATGCATTACTGTTGGCGGTCACTCCTTTGAACAACTGTTTGTCAAATTGCTGTAAATAAGAATATAGTTCACACTTCTGCCTTTCATTTATGTATCAACAGCACCCTTTAGCACCTAAGGGTGACGTCTGCGGACATACACTCATTAACAAAAACAGGTATGTTCTAGTGTTTCCTCTCTCCCATTAAATTTTGTAGAGAGAGTTTAATATCATCCTGTATAGATAATATCACCATCTATATAGATATGGCCCGCCTCGGTGACGTAGTTAGCTAACGCGCTAGTCGTGTTGAGCTCAACTGCCGAGGACGGGGAGATCGAGGTTCGAATCTTGGTCGGGTGAACTGGGATGGCTTTTCCTAAATGGTTTTCCACTCTCCCTCCACGCAAATGCGGGTTCACTTCCCCTATATCCAACCTTTCCAATTCCTAACCCATTAGCGTAATTAGTACTTAAGCGCATAACCTGAATAGGTAGTAAGACGTGGTGATAAATAATATATAGATATGCCAACAAAAAAGAGCCTTCACTGGTGAGCATGCGAACACAAGCACCAGTTTCAACATGTCCGGTTTGCCTGTGACAGAGTAACAAGAATTCCGTCCGACTACAGTGAGGGTAGTGGTTTCCTATAGGGTTTCTGCCTCTACCTCTAGGCGAATGCGCATACACTGTCTCTAAAATTCTGCTTTCCTTAGCCTTATCTCAATAGTATAAATATGATGATAGTCCGGACTGGTGGTAGCACGAGGACCGCTGTATAAACAAAAGAGTCTCGGTTCATATTATCTAGAGGACATCAGAATCGCGACGCCACCGGATGTTTGTCTTTAGCAAAACGTTCATTAAGTTTTATGAGGGCAGTTACGGGTGATACCGTCTGCTGGCTTACACTAAATGTAGTCGAACGAGCATTTAAGTAACCAGGAACCCACCATACATCGACGTGCAGTTGGCTGGAGATAACATATTCGCGAGTCTTGGATGTGACATCGTAAAGTAAAATATTATGTCCTAATAAAAACGTATAGGTTCACGGGAAGATCAACAGGAGTGGTCACCCACATCGGTGGCCACGAGGGCTATGGCGTCAATCTCCTAAGGTCCGTCTCACCAAAGGTAAGGGTTCAAACCCCAGCCGGATATAATAAGGATATTTTTCTTCCCTGCACGCAAAAAATAAGGGTTTGTTTCCACTAAATTATATTTTGGCCATTCCTACCCCGTTGATGTAAATACACGGATAGCCCGAACGGATAGTAAGAAGCGGTGCACAAAAAAAAAAAAAAAAAGGGAATGGTAACAGAAAGTAGACAATTCAAAACTTTATATACTCGGTGATTGCTAATCATGTCAATGAAGTTTTTTTTGCACCGCGTCTTACTACCCGTTCGAGCTAGGCACTTATGTGCTAATTACGCTAATGGTTTTAGGTACGAGGTAGGCTATATCTAAAGCGTGGAGGAAAAAGCGAAAAACAATTCTGGGGAAAAAAACTCAGCACACCCGACCGAGATTCGAAACTCGATCTCCCCGTCATCGGCAGTCTATTCTACTGAGATATTGACGCCTTAGTTAGATCATTGCTTCAGTGGCCACATGGCCTTAGAAGTCACTCTCGTATTAGGGCCAGTTTCATAGTCAGGTTTAGTACGCCTAAAGTGCGAGTCGATACTAAATACAAGACGACACCTACCTAGACCAAAATGGAATGGGACAGTTTCGCATATGAAACTGGCCCATTCTATTCAATTTCAGGTAGGTGACGTCTTGTATTTAGTATAACGCCGCACCTGAGGCGTACTAAATCTGACTATGAAACTGGCCCTTAGACTAGACTGCCAATGACGGGGATATCGGTTTCGAATCCTGGTCGGGTGCACTGAGGGTAATTTTTCCAAAATAGTGTTTCATTCTCCTTCACACAAATGCGGATACATTTCCTTTGAAATCAACCTTCATCATTCCTAGCACATTAGCGTAATTAGTACATATGCGTATAGCCTGAACGGGTAGTAAGACGCGGTGATAAAAAAAAGTTAGAACTAGGCTTAAAAATAAATGTATAGTAGCTACAATTTTACAAAATCTCTGTGACATGACATCACCTGTCAAAGTTGACAGCTACAGAACACGTGTATTGGCGTGTGAATATAGGTACAAAGATTTTAAAACGATATTAGCTATCTTCTTACGTTAATCCAACTATACCACAAACATTTAGCTGATCCAGCCAAAAAACCAAATCAAAGGCTCTTTGAACAGAAAAATAAGTTCTTGATCCCCCTCCTCACATCCCTCTCGGAAAATCAACTAGGGACAGAGCAAAATTTCACGTATTTGCCCTCTTTGTACAAAGAGATGGGAATTCATACTTTCAACAGCTTTAATTATACAAGTTTCCGCTTTATCTCCCTTTCCGCGCACCCCTTTCACCATTCTTCTCCCAGAAATGCTTTGAGGAAGCGTCTCACAGAACAAAACCTGCAGACGAGAAGAGTATGTCGGAGAAAGAAAACAAATAAAATTGATCAGGGGAGCAGAGACACTGCAGGAAACAAGGTATTCTGATGCGCTAGCTCAGGGGTTTCAAAACCGCGGGCCACGATGCCTTTTTTCAGGCCCATGAAGTTTCTTGGAAAAGTAGTCTACTTTATTAGAATTGATGTTTTTAGCCGAGAAACGGAAAGTTTTGACTTGCGTGGGAAAAATTCACTATCGCTTCAACTTTTGTTTACTCAGAATATCTTCCTTAAATCTGCTGTATTATAGTGACGTTTCAAAGATAGCATAGTTTATTCGGAAAATACGTTTAGTAAGTAATTAAACATGTTTAGATTACTATTAGAGATATTATGGTCGAACTCTATGGTAGTCCAGAGATTCAAAATTGTAAAAATCACAAAAAAGTTTATCGGATACAATTATGTAGACTACACCTTGACTTCAAATAACAATTTCAAGCAATTGGTAAGAGGAATTATATTACTTCTATTTGGAAGAGTAAAAAAATCACAAAAAAGGATAAACTTGTATTAGTAAAATTAACTCGCATAAAAAGTGTGTTATTAGTTGTTTATGGCGTAATAGACATGACAAATAAAAAAGCATTTTGTTAGTGCACCAAGCCTTAAATTATTACTTATTATTTAATTCATAATTAAATACCTTCTCTAGTTTTTGCATCTCTCGACTGAAACTAACCGAATATGATGCGGGTTCGCCATTAGACTCGTGGATTCAATTGTGGCCCTCGGGAAATTTTAAAAGTGAAGCCCCTGCTGTATAGAAGAAAAGAGTAACCTGGTGAACAGTGATGTAATACAATCTAGATATTTTAATACTTTAGAACAGTGGGTTCTCAATCGGTTTTATCAGGATATTCTACTCTTTCACGAGAGTCCTCGCTGTACACTGAACTTACAAGTTGGTAACACCACGTGAGACCAGGTACACGCATGCGCAGAGAGACTTGTCTCAGTTGAGCAGTAAATTAGTGTGTTTGTCCTTTATTGCACCGTTTTTCAAACCATGCTCCTTGGAGCCTTTATTCCCCTCCGCCTTTATTATCTCCAACTCTGTGAGACAATTTTAGAATATTCTTTATTTGTTTTTCACACTTCAAAATAGCATCAGTAATTAGTATTGCCATTTTTTTTAAATCTGAATAAAGGACATATGGCTCGTAACATTTTAGAAAACATTCTAAAAGAATAGTTTAAAGTAAGGAATGGTTATAATGAAAGTTAAGATTTAGATAAGTTATAATTTTCTAGATCAACTTATTTAAGTATTAACTTTCAACATATGGTTGTGTTAACAAATTGTCTTTAAAAGATAAAGAAAATTATAGAAATGTCAACAAATTACACTTTAAAAGGAAATTTCAGGGTGAAGAAGTTACAAAATTTACGGATTGAAATATCATGAATACCTTTAAATAAGAATCAAACTTTGAAATTTTATATGCAGGATGCGAACCTCAACCAGATGGGCTGATGATGTTTTTCCCTAAATTTGTTTTTCATTTTACCTCTGTACAAAGAAAGGAAGGTACATTTCCTCTAAATTCTACCTTTACTATCCCTACCCCATTATTGTAACTAAAATGCGCGTATCTCAAACGGATAGGGAAACGCAGTGAAGGAAAACAACACATACTTTTCGGTCAATAGAAATACAGTATATTGCGAGCTGGATGTCTTAGACCTGTGATCATTGGTGTTGGTAATTTTGAATACGTAATATCCTCTCACCAAGAATCAAACTAGAGGCTTTTGATCGGTAACCATAATTCTTAATTGTTAGCAAAAGCCCACTTGACATCGGTGGAGTTGGCTCAGCGACCACGTGTTTGACACGGACCCGACAAGTTGGTATACAAATGGTTCGAATTCCAGGCGGATGTACTGGTGGTTTTTTTTATTTATAGCTCTGATCCTCTTTTAAGGCTAATTACAAGTATAGGCCTAGTTTCTTAAAATTCACCCTCTTCGATATGATATAAAACTGGCGTGAGGTGCGGGTGGCTCGAATGATCACTAAAAACTTGATACGTAGGGGCCCACGTACTTAAAGAGTATTCTATCAAACCGCTGATAAGGCTTCTTATCTAAGTACATCGCGATAGTAAAATAGTTAACTTTGCAAAGCTGCAACTAGCTGTTTAGAATGGGTTTTTAATTAGGTGATTAAAAGGTTCGTAGTATGTATGCAACCAGTAATGTGTATGTATCGTGTATGCAATGCATGTATGTATCGTGTATGCATGTATGCATGTATGTATGTGTTGTATGCATATGTATGTATTGTATATGCATGCATGCATGTATGTATGTGTATGATGCATGTATGTATGTATGCTGTATGTATGCATGCATGCATGTATGTATCTCGTTGTATGCATGCTGATGTGTATGTATCGTGTATGTATGCATGCATGTATGTATGTAATGTGTATGTATGTATGATGTGTATGTATGTATGTATGTATGCATGTATGTATTCGTGTATGTCATGATGATGTATGTATGTTGTATGTATGTATGTATGATAGTATGTATGTATGTATGTATGTAGTATGTATGTATGTATGTATGTATGTATGTATGTATGTATGTATGTATGTATGTATGTATGTATGTATGTATGTATGTATGTATGTATGCGTGAATATATAAATATATAGACAGATAATATAATTATTATATATACATATATATAATATATATATACATCTACACATGCTCTATATAACAATGGTATTCAACCCGGAGTACGCGTTGAAGAAACATTATATCCGGGGTACACGCACAAGAAGAGTTGAATACCACTGATCTAAAGGATTTTTTAGCACCGTGTCTCACTACCCGTTAGGATTATACGCATATGTACTAATTATGCTAATATTTAGGGACGAGGAAGATTAAATTTAGAGGAGGTGTATCCACATTTACGTGGAGGGAGATTGGAAAACCATTTAGGAAACATAGGATATATTTTAATATTTATATTGCTATGTTCGGACGTTTACTGTTGTTAAGCTTTGCTGTTTCAGAGTAGCCTATAGTTAAGTTGGTATCTAACGTGAATTTTTAGACTTATTTTATCAGCATACGTGTTACAAATTAACTTAATTTAGGAAAGTACGCTGAATATATTCCTTATTGGAAAATAGGAGAGGATGTATAACAATTGTTCCATCACTAGCCTAACATCTGGAATCAAACCCGGGTCCCCTAAAATGTTGGGCAACAGCTCTAACAACATAGTCACAGATACATAATTATATATAGTAATAGAAACTGATTTTGTGTAATTGTTTGGTGCTGTTAACGTTTAAATACTCATTAAGGCTATCATCAACTACAGATGAATGATGAGGGTGAGTTTTATTACAATTCATTGTCAATATTTACCTAGAGAGGATAGGAAAGCCACAATGAAATTCACATATTGTAAGACTATTGACAGTCCAAACAGACTGGATTTGAACCCAAAATACTTGTTAAACTGGCGCCTTTAGACCACTCATCCATCGCTGCGAGCTAGTGGGCAGTAAACGATAGACGTATAGCACCATGAACCTACCTTGAGAGTACAGGGGAAATTCGCCATCGCTGTGGCTGTGGGCAGTAAACGATAGACGTATAGCAACATGAACCTACCTTGAGAGTACAGGGGAAACTCGCCATCGCTGTGGCTGTGGGTCAGCATACTCTTCCTGTTGCCCCACACACTGAAGCGATCCAGAAACGAGCCTAAAACCACTTAGCTATGAGTCTATGAAGGACCGCTACAATACGAGTCCACAATAATCACGTCACTTAAGTTCGAGTCTATGTATGTCCCTCGACAGTATTACTCCACACGAATCACTGCATTGATAGTCTATGAACCATTTGTTTATGTTAGGACCGCCACCGTATGGCTCCACTCGAATCACTACATCGCTACAAACTATGATACTATGTAAAAACCACAACCGTATGATCCCATACGAATCCACTGCATTACTAGTCTATGAACCACGGCACTTTGATATCCCTGTGTCACAATATTCATAGACAAAAACAAAAAAAAACACACGAGCATTCAAAAGTGATTAGGGCTGCACTCAATTAGCCCCGAAGTTGCAGTAGTACAGAATTGGGTCACTTTAACAATTTTAATCGTGTATTATACAATTAAATCTTTATTAGAAGGAAAAATGTTTAAAAAAATGTCTAACCCGTCCCACATGTCTTGAGTGTTTAGAAAGGATGTCTACAGGATCGGAGAGAGTGGTTTGATTCCTGGTGATACCTAAAATAATTTAATTATGTGTGTATAGTGCGTTCGTTTCAGATACAACAAACTATTGAGTCTTGGGTTGGGTATTTAGTGGTAAGTGCGTTACTTGAGGTGGTACGGAAGGGAACATGAATTTAGTCCAGTATTTATGAAGTTTTTATAGTAAAAAACATTTGGACAAAATTATTTTTTTTAATTTTCATTGGATAGGGTTAGTTTAATTTTTTACGCATAGAAACATCAACATTCCTTGAATATCTATCATAAACATAATGGAATTTGATGATAAACTTTTTAAATTAAGATATAAAGTTATAATCAAATTTTAGGATAGAATGACAAATATTCAATAACTATTGGGATTCCTATTAAACTAAAGCATCTAGTGAAGTAATATTTTATTAAGTGTGTTCCAAAAATTTGTTATGAAAAACTGTAAAAATATTCGCCTTAGCTTGCGTTCGTTACCTTTCGTCCTGTTTTATTTAAGTGGCTTAAAACCCTCTCGGTGGCGTAGTTAGCTAACGCGCCAGTCGTGTTGAGCTAGACCACCGTAGGACGGGAGATCGAGGTTCGAATCTCGGTCGGGTGAACTGGGGGTGGTTTTCCCTAAAATATTTCACTCTCCCTCCACGCAAATGCGGGTTCACTTCCTCTAAATTCAACCTTCCCAATTGCTAAGTCCATTAGTGTAATTAGTACTTGAAGCGTATAACCCAAGGTTAGTAAGACGCGGTGCTAAATTATATTAATTAATTAAGTTGGCTTAATAAATAAGTGCTGATGGCATAGGCCCCACATTTAGAAAGAGCACATTAATAAGTATGAATTTTGATTATTATTTACGGATCAAAGTGTCAAAGCCGGAATTCCCCGTATCTATAAGCAAATATTTTATTAATAATTATTATTACCTAAACCGGTGGTCAGGTGGACAAAGGTCTCGCCTAGTCTGGATTTCCATTGGTAGGGAGGCTGAGGTTTGAATTCCCACCACTGGGGTGTCTTTTCTAAACGGTGTTTTCTCTTTCTACCTCCACAAAAATGCATGTGCACTTCCTCTAAATTCTACCTTCCTAATCACTAATCCAAGGAAAATACGCATTGTACAAAAATAGAACACCCGTAAAACATTCAGATTTTCCGCACAAAATATTTAGGTCTACAAGGAAAAATAATGTTCGAAAACTGTTACCAAATTTCATTATTAAAATCGTGGCCATCTAATGTGATTATTTGATGGCGGGACAGAGCAACGATTTGGACGTAAATAAATAACCCACGCAAGCAAAAGATTTGAAATTTATAGCTTTAAGGGATAAAACTTTACATTTCATGTTTACGCCTCTTTCTATCAAAAACAATGAAATAACAATAATAAAGTTACAGCGCGTATATTACGTTTATTAGCCAAGGGATTAAGTACTCATAAGAGTGTCGAAAATGTTTGAATTTAAATTATATGGCAATTAATGCAGAGTGAACAATCGCAGATTAAGGGGGCTGCCTCGGTAAGTGAGAAATTTCCGGGCAGACGTTCAACTCAAATGCAATATTTAATTCTACGATGCGTTATTTCAAAATACAGTATGGTTTATGCCAAAATAAAGTCAAAAGATTCTTAAAGGGCTATTTTTCCTTAACAAACTTATAGTTTGAGTTTTATTAATAGAAAAAATTGTTTGTGAAAATGTGACATTAGCTCATTTTCAACGACCTTTTTAACATATTGCGGCGCTATAAGATTAGGCTTGATGAAAAAGGGCTCTCTAGATATAGCCTTTTTCTAAAAAATACAATAATTTTACTATACGCTCATAACAGAAAGTTTTAGGATATTTGAGAAATAGCGGAGAACTTTCCTCTTTACCTTGAGATAAGAGGTTTCGTGGTTTTCTTTCCCCTCTTTCTTAATGACATGACTGAAAGGCGAAAAGGAGTACAGACTTAGACAGAATAAAGAGGTAGTTCCTGAAAACGACACATACTGTTGTATTTTAAGCCGTGTGGCCTGAGAGTGATTGATACTCGTACTTTCCCGATGACCAAGGCGGCCGCCTTAAACGCATTTTGTATTGGATTGACTGATGTGCATTTTCTAAACATGCTTATTATACAGTACATGACTTACAAACTAACTTAGCTCAAAACAATAAGCCTAATGTTACACAACCAGGCCTAACGACTAGATATTTACTAACTGGATAGCAGGACGAACCCGAATGCGAATAATAAATAGATGCATATATACATCAACAGAAATCGAACCAGATTTATCCAGACTAGTAATAAAACGCATATTCATTTTTCTTAAAAATTAAAACAAACTGGAAATACCTTTTTTTTTTGTATAAGTTATTAGCAGAAAAAAGTCATCTTTTTTAGTTACTCTAAATTTATGAGGTTAGTTAAATAACATCTAGAATTTTGTTAATCTATAAAAATAGACATTATTTAGTGTAATAGTGTTCTACATGTAGATTATATTAATATAATTACATCACTAAAACAGTAATATTAACAACCAAACAAACAAAGTGGACCCAACTCTAATTCTAAACGAATCATGTCAGCTACCTAAAACACGAGATTTCGATGTTCCCATAAATCCTGGCTTCATAAAAAGTTAGCCCTCTGGTAAACGCTTTTTGACTTACCAACTTTCATCACATAACCTTAAGATATTTGAGCAGTTATTTCAAAGGTACGCCACATTGCCTATTACGGGAATCGCTTCGCACAATCAACCCTTTCAAATCATGATCACTCACTTAGATAATATGTTACAAACGATCAAGAGCTCGTGATGATATTAGTCTGAAGATGTAATAGAGTTCACGCTTATTCAACGTTTGTTAGCAGCCAGAGTAATAAAGATAGTACTGTGTGCGAGACACGAACGTGGGACCCCGGGTCACGCACTTCTGCTCCTCACAGATATCATGTTCCCGAAGGACTCCGCCTTGTCCTTGCCCGACACATTTCTCCCGCCAGATTCGACCGGGAGGGAGGCATGCGCGCTGTGTCATTTCCCGGCGCAGGCCAAACTTTACCGGGGCAGAGAGAGGTACTAACGACCCCATTCCCACATCACTCGACACAAACTTTTTTTTAGGCAAGTTTCTTTTTTTTTAATAAAAAACTATTATTTTTATTCGTGCATTTTAACAACAAGATTATTGACTGCTTGATCTAAGGGATTTAAAAGGTAGAAAAAAAATCACATTATAAAAACATTAGAAAGTGGTGAACAATGTGACGACGAAGATGGACCTTTTCCTCAAGTTCTCGTCGTTATTCTGGTCGGACGAATGTTCAAGGTATGGAGAAAAAAGACATGTGAATTATTTGCAAAAAAAAAAAAAAAACTAGGAACAAGAAGATAAATGATTTATTTTATCTGAGCGGCCAGAAGCCGAGAAATTGCTACAACTATCTCGAACTAAAGCTGATGGCGTATTTACAAAAATATGTACTTGTGAAACAGACTATTTGTTCACACAAAGAAATAAGACAACATAAGCCATGCCTTGGAAACTAAAGGTACATTAGGAGGAATTCAAGAAACAAGAGTAGACGGCTCTCACAAACAATTCCTCGTGAACTTCTACAAGAATCATTAAATCAGTTATTAACAAAAATAGTGACTTAATTCGAAACTAAGGCTTTTGAACTAACTTATTTGACCAATAGAGATCTTCTAATTGATAATTTTGGTGAAAAGGTATTATTTTCGAATCCATCGGATGGATCTAAATCACCTGTTGTTTTGATGAGTAACATTCCTATGAGACAAATGGCCGAAAGAATTATAGAAGTAAATAATTTTAATAGTAACTTGAAAGACACTGCAATTCAGCTAATAGAATAAATATCTCAACACAATTTACGATCTGAAGGTTGTGTCAAAGACGAATTTGTGGTAGAAAATAAACTAAACCACTTTGAGCTTCCACCATTATGGGCCTTCTTAATGAATGATTTGGTTGCCAATGGAAAAAAAACCTACGTGATAACAAGTTACATCGTGTTAAATACATGTATCTGGACTTTTATTCTTCTGTTAGAGGCATGAGTATTCCCAAGCATGTAGCCTTGTCATAGTCTGTTCATCATCTTACTTGATCAAAGCATCATTACAATGCTGTTCAAATCAGCTCGCTGCATTTCATATTATAATGCCTTACATGATATAGATGAAGATCTTTGGTGTAAAGTAATATGGGATAATCAATCTCCAACTGTTTCAGTTCTAGTTAATGTTAAAAATAATCCATCTCTTTTTACATGGAGCTATTGACAGCAAAGATTTTGTGGAAGAAACCTTGAATAGCAATAATACAACACATGTAATGGCAATAGTCTTGTATCAAGAAAGCAATTACTCCAACCAGGTTGTAAATCTTCGAACAATAAAAAGTGAGATGATTCGAAGTCTAGATATTCAACATCCTACATCACTTTCCTGTAAAACTCTAAGCAAGTTTCAACATCCAAAAAAAACACTCCTTTCTAATTCGTATGTGGAGATGCCTCCATCACAGATCTCTCAGACAATCTCAATTCTGAGTGGATACGTATTGTAACTAAAACTGCAATTGTATTTAATAAAAATAAATAAACCTGGACAAACTGCAGACGATGTCTGCTATATCTCTATCTCATGTACTCTGGTCATACAAGTAGTATTAGAGAAAATTCCATGCACATCAAATGCTTTAAATCAAGATGCATTACGAGCATTTGCCCAAGCACACATTAGAATTAATTCTGTCAGCCCTTTTTACGAGCCACTAATCTTAAAGGATTTGGATACGGATAGCAGATTAATGAACTTACGCCGAGATATTTCACCAAAATAGTAACGCCCGATGACCTAATTCCACCATGTAATTGCAAGAAACACTGTATGACATTTAGTTGCACTTGAAAAAAAAAAGGGTGGGGGGACTGGATCCCACTATGTGCATTGTGCATGTTTTGCCGAAGATTGCAAAAATGTATCAATTTGTGTCTCCCTTGAATGAAGAATATCATAATAATATTTTTTAATGAATAGAGAGTATGGATGTAATTCTTTTACATCTTTAGTGAATAGCACATAGGTACTCATTCATTACTATACAGAGTTATTGTTTTCGATATTTCAAATAATAAGCAAATGCTCCAGTGAGAAATGCTTTGGCCCACAGTAATCGGTGGCAAGATTAAAATTAGTTTAATATCCCCACCATGTAAAATTATTAAATGACTGAATAATGTGTGTTAAAAGTGGTTTGGAACTGTTTCTTTAAGTGATAAAATATTTAGTGAAAGAATGAGTAATTCCACTTGAAGTATGAAACATTTAGTTTCTTATCAAGCATAATGATTTTTGAATTTTTACAGGATAAGGAGAGGAGATAACAAATTTTAAAGAATATTTTATGATCTTTCTGGTAAAAAAAAGAGTTATTGAAATCGGATGAGCGGTTACTGAATAATGACTTCAATGGGATATATCCCGTCCGCCATCTTTAATGGCGGCCCAAGGGAACCCGACCAAAAGATTTAGTGGCAACCTGTGTTTTTACATTGTTTAAGGTGCCGTGAATACGGATCAAAATAGAAACTGCGTCCGAAAGGTTTTGCATACTTATGCGCCCCTACGGCCTCGTCTAAATACCTTCAGAAGGAACTGTCACTTGTCTTCCCAAGACTTAAGCTCTGGCTACACGGAGCCGACCCGCACCACACCGCATTTTCTAGCAAGTGGCTCCACGAGCCGCACCGCAACACATTTTCCGGCCCGAGAGCCGAATGGAATGTTGTATATAATATTATTTATCTTGTATGCGATGATGTAAACAATGACTACAGCGTCATACGTGCAACTGCTGTGTAATAAATGCCTAGTTTTACAAGTGCTGACACAGTGACTGCCAATCACCGTGAATAATCACTGGTATAAATCACTGCTCTTTTAAAATAAAGGTCACTGTGATTACCGATATCATAAAATCACTGTTTCGCCCATCACTACAATGCTTAGGGGTTAGCATGAAAACAAGTTCGAAAGCTTCCGAACATTTATTTCCGATGGTAGGTGGCTACCCGGTCCGCACCGCACCGCAAAAGTGCGGAGCAATTCTCTCTCGACGATTCGTCCGCACCGGTGCGGTGCGGTGCGGACTCGTGTAGCCACTTGCATTTAAAAACAAGGATAGTATTCCGCCGATAAAATGCGGTACGGTGCAGTGCAGTTCCGTCTAGCCGGTCCTTTACAATGTTTTTGTTTTTTTAACATGTCGCTCTGTAATTTTTGCACATGAATGTTTAATTTTGATCTGACTCTGTCCCAGAGAATTGGGACTCTAGTTCGCAAAATACATAGGCTTTCATATTTTAAAATAATCTACGTAAGATGAAGCTTGTTGAAAAGTATTTACTGTACTGAAAACTAGATTTATAAAATATGTGTTTGGACAAAAATATATTTGAATAACTAAGAAATTTAATTAGAATAATTTAAGTGGTAAATGCTTAAGGTACTTTATTTGTTTCTTGAAACATCCAACCTTAGAAATTATGAACCACTAGTAGCTTGGTCCCTGGACCATCCAGCACCATCACCTTCTGAACCACAAGTAACTTGGCCTCAGGAACATCTAACACTAACAACTTATGAACCACAAGTAGTTAGCCCATGAAACATCCAACTCTATCAAATTATAAACCACTAGTAGATTGGCCCATGGAACATCCAACACTACCAACTTATAAACCACTAGTAGATTGGCCCATGAAACATCCAACACTACCAACTTATAAACCACTAGTAGATTGGCCCATGAAACATCCAACTCTATCAACTTATGAACCACTAGTAGTTGGCCCCTGGAACATTATTGTGTTCAGAGCCACTAGTCCTGCTCACTTGAAATTTAATTTGTATTATTTGTGGAAGCCGTGATTCAAATCAAAACCTTATGTTGTGTAGATGAATGTATAATTTAGTTCCCAACCAACTCTAACAACCGTGGAGTTACTATGTCTTGAGTAAATAATAGTAATAATAATAAACGATAGTTACATACATTATAAATGCAAGTTTATTATGAGTTTATTACTTATGAGCATATAAAGCTGTCGGCAGCAGGTGAACTAAACTTGAATAGTTACGATGCAACTTATCTATTTAGTATAAGCTGAAAAACGAAAACCCCTCACTTCTTTCTTTTGATTCATAAAAGGCGTTTAAAAAATTACAAAAAAAATAAAATCGATAAACCGGTTTCGTTAAGTTCTGTAAAGTGATACAGTATATTGTGCAAAGTTTCAACTTTCTAGGTCCTCTAGGGTAGAGATTTTCAAAGTGGGGTCCACGGACACCCGGGGACCCACGAGGCTCATCCAGGGGGTCCGCGAAATCGCCAGAGAATCCGTGACATACTTTTTTTTTAGCTCTTATAAAATTATATACAAAAGGGTAAATCGCTGGTATGTATTAAATATAATGGAGATGCCTTCACATGCTAATAACCCGGCGAGAAAGTGAGGCCACGCCTCTTGCAACCACATCTTTCATAGGAGAATGTGGAAATTCCCTTTTATATTAGTTTTTTCTGTCAGCCAGCATAAAGAACTTTCAGAAAAAGCTGATACTTTTTCCAACAACTAAGTTGTGCCAGCAAGCCTTTTATGCTCTTTGTGTTATAAATAAATGTTAAATGAAATCTTCTTAGTATGGAATGAGATTTAAGGAGATGTTCACTATAATTTCTACAGATTTCAATTATATTTTAAAGTCACACAAGCAGTACATACAATACACATACAATACATACAATATTTTCTTTTTTTACATTTATTTAAAAAAATATCATGTCTAAAAATATACAAATATAGGCCTAGATTTATTTTATCTTCATTTGTATTGTAATAATTACAATATAATTACTATATTTACATTAAAAATATATTACGACTAATTCATCCCTATAGTATACTATAAATTTATTATTATAATATGTTTAATCATTTATCCTGCATTAAGGGGCGCGCAAATCAGCTGTTCCCTGGTTAGAGGGTCCACGTGACTAAGAAGTTTGAGAACCAGTGCTCTAGGAGCTTCTCGCTGGTGTGGAAAGATACACATCTACAGTAAGAAATTGTATATATATATATATGGACTAGGGTATACCTGCCTGAAAAATGTCAGCCTTCTAGGCCTTCTGGGATTCGAAATGTTTTCGACTTGGTTTTTTGGAAACCCCCCAATTGGAATTTCCTGTCAACAAGTATTCCTGAATCTTTATTGGATAGAGGCTACCTGCCTGCCAAATGTCAACCTCCTAGGTCTTCTGGGCTTCAAGAGTGTTTCAACTAGACGTGGACATAGGAACTGGTAATTATTATAGTGTAATTTTTTGTTAATCAATCAGTAAAAATAAATAAAAAATACGGCTCAGTTAGGATCTGTCCCGTGGTACAAGTGAGCAAAGTTTCGGGTTTATAGGTCATCTAGGGGCCAATAAGGGTGTGGAAATACACGCACATTAGGAAATTATATATAGAGACTAGGGTTCGTAAATAATCAAATCTTTCATCATTTTAAGTTGATACTGAATTTGGCACAATTCCGTCAGTTTGTTTCGTTTAATTGTTTTTGGTGCGTGTTGCTTTTAAGCGTTTAGCTTAGCCCCATGTTCAATAAACACGCAAAATTAATATAATCTTTAAAAAAGTTCTATATTAGAAAAACTGCAGTACTCATAATACATAAAATAATAATATCTTACGATACAATATTTTATGCACTGTTGCGATGTTTATATACTTTTTAATATTCAATTTAAAGCCAATTAGACAAGTGAAACTCATACATTCATGAATTAAATTGTAATATCTTGATTATAAATTAGTAAAAAATCAAGCACAAAAGTGATAAAGTAGAATATTTTTTCAATCTCTAAATGTCTATTAGAAGGAAAGGAGGAGAGGAGGAAAATATTGGAAAAGAGATAAGGAAGGAATCAATGTCCTTCACTCAACGCTCTCCATCTTGCTGTTTACTTGGGTGAGTTATTAGTTTGGTAATCCGAACTTGTCTCGGCCGGGCGGACATGATGTGTTTGGCTACTCTATATTGTTTCTACAATCGGTACAGCCAAAACAAGAAATGTCATGAAATAGTAAATTCATCTATAATTTTGCGGTGACCTGGTGGTCTAGGGGTAAGGTGTCAGACTTCTGTGTTGAGGGTCCGGGGTTCAATCCTCGGTCCCGGCACAGATTTATCTGATTACCAAACCCTTCCTTCACCTCTGACAAGACGTGTATTAATCACAACTTGTGAATGTGAGGAATGCCAGGCCTCCACCGTGGTTCGGATTCCACGTTAAACTGTAGGTCCTCCATTAGATCTCACAATCACCCTACCATTGCACATTAGCGTAAGTGCGTATAACCCGAACGGGTAGTAAGACGCGGTGCTAATAATAATAATAATAATAATAATAATAATAATAATAATAATAATAATAATAATAATAATATAATTTTGTAATGATCAATTCGGTTCCATTAATGAAATTAACGAGTAGAGTTAGACTTAAAAAAAACCAAATTAATTCTTAGTAAAGACTTTGTATACTACAAAATGAGATAAAAACAAATTATTACTGTGTAAAATAGCAGTATTTAAATATTATTAAAAATGATGTAATTTTACCACTTTTAAACTTCTTGTACATGACACATGTCTGGTTAAACTAAATTCCAGCCCCATGGATCACGTCATTACTTTGGCTTAACAATGGTGCGGGAAAAGTATAAAATAGCAAGTTTGATAATTTATAGCTCGTAAACTATGATAATTTGAAATTAGTGAATCAATATTAATATTTTAAAATCGTACACTTGTTAAAATAGTGTAGTAAAATGTTGATGGTCGAATGACCTTAAATACTATTCCCACCCCTTCCACCAAAAAATACTAAGCAAAAAAAATCAAAAGCTTCTTTGAATATTTAATTTTTTATTTGATTGATATTCTTAGTTTATTAACATAATTGTATTTATTATAAAGACTGATCTAACATATTTTGCACTTAGCTGTACTATCAATGGTTGGAAGGGGCAACCCCTCTACATGTCTAGCGTCCCAGTTTTCAACCCCCCACACCTCCTAATTGCACCCTATATTACTAGAGTTGCAGGACCGGAGCCAAACGTTCCTGTGGGATGAATATTTGGGGAATTCTCGGGAAGTCACATTTCACATTCAGACACTCAAAAACTTTTTTTCCATGCTTTTCCCTTCCCCTCCCCGGCTCCAACGACCGTTTCCCAAGAGCAAAGAGAATAAATTTATGGGTTTTCCGAATACGAAAGAGTTGTGGAATGTATAACCTATGATTTGCAAGGGTAGGACAATCTCTTTGCAAAGCACGCTACATTCGTTAAAATCCAACATTTGAAAAAAAATCTGTTTAGCAGGCGTTTAACACAAGTCGGGTTCTTAGCGCCAGAGACCTCCCTCGTAGTGAGCTTCAAAATTAATCGTAGCCCCCCAACCGTTTTCAAACCGGTTGGTACTAAAATCTTCGACACTGCAGCGGTGGCCGAAGGACCGTTGGATTCGTATTCTATATGGTCCCTGTTGACGTGGTAAGTCGGGGTGGGTTTCAACCCTAAAAGGTACATTAAGGGATGTTTTTCCACAGCTGAGTTTCATAGTGGTTTTTCAATTATCTCTCAATGCTAATGCGGGTGAAATTACTCTACCATAAAACACCCTCCTTTTCTTCTAAAGAAAGCTGTTGTAACATAGTATTGAAACGTATGAATAAAAATACATAAATCTTTGGGTCTAACTGAGATTCGAGCTAGTTTCTCAGTGGTGGTCCGACACACAGAAGACAACGCCTCAGCTATCACGACCAAGAAGGATGCCATCCTTAATCCGACGATGCTTAAGGAGCCGACATTACATGGCTATAATAGATAGACTCAACCGGGTTTACTTTACTGTTTCCAGCCTGTGTCCTGGGTCAGTTTTTTTATTCAAGTCATATATTTTCTACTACCAGATTGCTAGGCCTGTCGTAGCTTCACATGCCTTATAATCTATCTTAAGACTGGGTACAAGCTCAACATCCCTTTCTCAGCTGTTAATTTATCAATGTGAAAGTGTAAACCAAATTTTCATCATTGATCAATTTTCGGCTAAGCCGGGAATCGAACCCGGGACCCTTAGCTCAATAGGCAGACACGCCAACGACTGAGCTAAGATGTCGGACACCCTGATTTTATCTTAGAAAAAATTTCAATACAACTTAAATAAAATATGTTGTTGGTTTTTAAAGTTAAATAGCTCCTATGTGGCAGACATAACCTAACTATCCTATTTTTCACTTTTTTCATTTATTTGAGGTATGGTTACATAGAGCCGACCCGCAACACATTTTCTAGCAAGTGGCTACACGAGCCGCGCCGCACCGCTATTAATTACGATGAATAAAGTTTTAAGTTAGCTAATAAATAAGAAGAATGTTTGTTGTTCAATAAGTTGTTGTATATAATATTGTTTATCTTGTACGTAATGTTGGAAACAATGACTACAGCGCCACACGTGCAACGGCTGTAATCACTGGTATAAATCACTGATCTTTTAAAATCCAAGTCACTGTGATCACCGATATCGTAAAATCATTGTTTCGCCCATCCCTACAGTGCTTTGGGGTTAGCATGAAAACAAAGTTCGGAAGTTCCCGAACATTTATTTCCGGTGCAGGTGCTACACGGTCCGCACCGCACCGCAAAAGTGCGGAGCAATGCTCTCTCGACGATTCGTCCGCGCCGGTGCGATGCAGACTCGTGTAGCCACTTGCATTTAAAAACATGGATAACATTCCACCAGGAAAATGCGGTAGTGCGGCTCCGTGTAGCCAGTCCTTACCGTACCCTTTCTGAACCGACTGATTATACCAACACATGAGAATTTCTATGAGTGAGAGCGCAAAAGGCCTACTAATTTGACAGGGAAAGGTATTTTAACATACCTTCCAGGGTTATTTTACATACCACAATCTACATGGGACTAACGGCTTTACTTCCCCTCCGAGGAAGTTGTGCTACGATTTTGTATTGCTTAAGAAAACTCCGTCGATCCCGGCTGGGTTTGAACCCACGAACATCGGATCCTGAGGCGAGTACTTTACCTCAAGACTACGGAGGTTGAAAAGGATTACATTCTATGTACAAAAAAAAACTAAACTTTTCTTATATTAAAAAAAATGTAGTTCGACATGTCCGAAATATATTAAATAATAAAAACTAGAAAAAAGGATTATGAAACCAAATACAAACCATTTGAAAAAATTCAGGAAAGCATTGAAATAATTGGCGGAGGGGTGGTTTTTAGTATCTTAAACCAGGTTTCGAGTTTTTTGGGGATTTTTGAAAATCCAGTCATAAAAAGGGTGAAACGTGGAAGGGATCGTTTTTAAATAGTTTCAAAATGATAAAGATACTAAGCCCGCACGAAGCACGGGCTATTTATTGGCTAGTGATTCTATAATGGTTGGTTCAACACCAAGTTAACTAACGACTTAATCATATGTATAAGGGTTGGGAGGGCAAATTCAGAGAATATGTACGCACATTATCATGGAAAGAGAATGAAAAAAATCTTACGTTGAAACTCATGCTTCCCCAGTGCACGCGACCGAGATTCGAACCTTAATCTCTTCATTCAGTTTGTCGAGAGCCTGACGCCTTAGAGGCCATGAAACATAGTTTTACAGAAATAAACATGTTCCCCCTAACACACGTTTAGAAATGGCAGTGTGTTAGCCTGCATTTAGAACGGCTTATTTTGAAAGGAACTAAGTATAGATCGGGAGATATTTATAGCCGACGCGAGAGATGTGTTTATCCACAAGTCACATTGTTCAGGGGTGCCAACAAAATATACACCCCAAGAAATATCAGCGGCTCAATAAACTTTAGTTTTTGATCACTATTCATAGCAACCACGTGGACAGGGGGAAGGGGGCCAAGCGGGAAATTAGTCTCCCTATCCCCCTTCCTCTAGAAAAAGCCAATAATTTCAATACAAACTTAAAACATATGAAGTAAAACTTAAATATAGAGCAATGAAAAACTCTCAATTGAATAAATATCCGTTTCAGTGGCCGCATGGTCTAAGGAAGTGGTTCTCAAACTGGGTTACGCGAAGGGGTATCAGGGGTTCCATGAGACCATTATGCGTAATATCGGTAGAAACATTAATGCTTCTAAATTTTTATGCTAATAATTCATAAACATCCATCTTATTAGCAGCATATCGGGTTTAATAATGAAATTACTTTTTAACATTATTAAAATCTAAAAAAAATAAGTATTAAAAGTGGACAAGTACTAATACATTTTGAAGTTATATTATATTATTTTTTCCATGTAAAATAGGTAATATAAATGTAATAGATATATAAATTTTGTTTTAGACAATTTATAACTTAAGCTTACTACTTAAATACTTTTTAGTTAAAGCTAAAAAACTTGTATAGTTGAAAAAGTAAAGGCGATGAGACATGAACACATGTGAGTTCCTCAGTAGGTTTTGTAGCTTTTATAGGGTTACGTATGATAAAATAGTTTGAGAACCAATGGTCTAAGGCGTCACTCTCGCAAGGGACCAGACTGCCGAGACTGTTCGATCCCGGTCGGGTGGACTGAGGGTGGTTTCCACTTTCCTTCCACGCAAATGCACGTACACTTCCTCTATATTCAACCTCCCTGATCCCTAGCTCATTTAGAGTAGAATAAGCGAATAAAACAAACGGGTAATAAGACGCGGTGCTAAAAAAAATCTTAAAATAGAGACATTTACTAAATACTCATAAAATTTGTGAAACGAAATAGTATACACTGTCACAGAAACATTGAGAAAAGAGGAGCACCTCTTTCCACCAAAGAGCATAACAACCAATTTAATATTTCAAAGTACTCTATAAGAAAGCTCAGTAGCTATTGGTTTTATAAAAATATATTCCTAATTAAAATATTTTTAATTTTAACAGTACTTCAACTTTACAATGATAAGTTACATCGTGCCTCAAATAGTTGCGAAGATGTGAACAAAATTGGAAATTTCTGCTTATGTAGAGTGACCTTAATGTCATTTTCATGGGATAACAAGAATTTCCATTTTATTTGTAATAATAAACAATGCCTATGTACAAAATTTAATAAAAATCGTTAGAGCTGATTTCGAGAAAATTGAATTTATCTCTTTTTGCTCTTCAGTAAACTAACCTTAATTTCAGGGTTAGATATCAAATTCCAAAAACCACTCGGGGAGATTTTATAAAAAAAAACACCTAAATACCCAGTTTTAACCCGAACGATAGAATTGTTTCGGCTCTTGTCCGAGATACATATGGACAGACAAACAGCATCGCGAAAACAACTTTTTCTTTTTCAGGTGGTCATGAAACTTCGACATTTATCAAAATCTCGAGTTCGATTGTTTCAACGATCACAATAATTCTCTCTTAGAGGGGTCGAGAACAAGTAAATTATTATTAGCACCGCGTCTTACTACCCGTTCGGGTTATACGCACTTACTCTAATGGTAGGGTGATTGAGAGATTAAATGGAGGACCTACAGTTTAACGTGGAATCCGAACCACGGCGGAGTCCTGGCATTCCACATATTCACAAGTTGTGATTAATGCACGTCTTGTCAGAGGTGAAGGAAGGGTTTGGCAATCAGATAAATATGAGCGAGAGCAAGCAAAAATAGAATAAATAATTTTAAGACAATTTTTACAGCTTTATATTCAAAAGGTATATTGCTATACACATTAAGAGTGAACCTAAAATTCCCAATTACATAAAAGTACAGAAATAAGTAAACGTATGGGTTCGTCCAGTGGTGGCGGAAACTTATTTGTGTAGAGAGGGGTAATTAACCAAAAAGTGGATTTTGAAGGACTTGTCCCCTTAATTTAAAGGGGGTTCGGAGGCCCTCCTGAAAATGTTTGACAATTGGATGGTCATTGAAGCTATTTGAAGTAGTTCTCGTCTGATTTTTTAAACTTATAAACCTTTATAAGATTAGAAGTGGACTTTCCCACTAGATTTTTAAAAAGTGGGTGTCTCTAGAGGTTATTTGAAGTGGGCCTCTATTGGCAAATTTATGAAAATGGGATGCCCTTATGAGCTTGACAATATTTTAAAAATTAGATGTATCTCGAAATTTTTTGAAGTTTGTTATGAATCATCTCATATTCGAGAATGTAAAAGAGGAGTTAAATAATCTATAGGGGTGAAAATTTATTCCAAAAGGGGAGCGGGTAATTTTTCTAAAGGGGAAAAATCCCTTCACCCCCTCCCCGGCTCAATAGTTTCACTGCCTGTATTGGCTAGCGTATTATAAAATTAAACTCAAACTAAAGAAACGATGTGTCAGTAAAAAGAAGCAAATTATCCCCCTGAAGGAAAGACAAACACACCATGGAGTAAAGAACTCTCCAGTTCAGTAGCAAATCATGTCTCTCGAGCAGTCAGGTACAATATCCGTGCGGTTCATGCTGCCCTTACTCCTACGGGGAGCACCAATTACAGTGTGCGGATATGGCTACCCGACTTTAAACGAAAAGTCATAACTGATGAATCTCCTCTTCAATTTGATACGTCTTGTACGTTGTGCACTTTGAACATATCAAACGAAAGATATATCATACCAAAAGGGCGTCATGTCTATCATGAATCAAAAGTCAACTGCCAAGACAATTAGTGGCGAAAAGCTCGGAGGGTCGTAACGGTTGACACTACATAAAATATGAGATTACCTTTGTTTCCCAGATTTTCTAGAAGGAGCTCCCATTTTCCACGACATTTTAGAGCAGGCTTGTCAAACTCGTTTGTACACAAGGGTATCATTGAACATTAAAAATATTGTGGGGGACCAGATATAAAAAAATAATTATGTATTCTCAAAAAACATACGTATGTGCTGCCTAACAGTGAACATATCTATCGCACAAATTCAACAGTTTTTTTTTAATTGATCCATGTCGAAGAAAAAGTACAGGTTTGGTACACCAACCTCACATGCCAGAATTATCCAAATATCACCTTCCAATGTATTTCCTCAAAATATATAAAGATAGGAAAAAGACTCACATTGCATGATGGTTCATAAAAAGTTGCGGACAGCATAAAATCATAGATACAGTCGCATACGGCCCACGAGATTAAACTGCCTGCTTTAGAGCGTAGTAGAGAGGAATTAAATTTTGTTTTTCATAAAATTGTCATGACTAGTATGAAGTTGGTGTTTACAAATGGGTAATTTGGCCTTGTTGGGGAAATATATGCGTTAGGAAAAACCAATATTTCAAGGGAGAAAGGGTGGGGACGGGACGAAGATAACACGTGTGTTTGAATCGGGCGCATTACAATTGGGCCACGTTAATATG
The DNA here is from genome assembly GCA_033556935.1 of Timema podura. Lineage (NCBI taxonomy): Eukaryota > Metazoa > Arthropoda > Insecta > Phasmatodea > Timematidae > Timema > Timema podura. The sequence continues at coordinate 31,351,890 of JAVRXN010000003.1, read as the reverse complement.
TTATGATCTGCGTTTAAAATGGGTAGCGTTAATCCCACACGTAAACATTACAACTAGGCCACGTATAATGTTTACGTAAACATAACGGGCCATTCATACCAGTTATGAGACAAGGTTTTGCATAGACATGTAAAGATATCCAAACACACTCGTGTAGTGTTCTAGTGTTTGAAACATGGAAGGTTCGTTTATGTGGAGTGAAAGGGGAAAAAACTTGCTTGTCCTAGAAACTAACAAATATTCAATGGCTGAGGCTGCTACCGATTGTAAAGTTCGTTGGAGATGTGCGAACAAAAATGTGTTCAGCAAAAGTGTACACGGACAACATAGACAGTCTGTCTGTCCCTATGTCTGTCTATACCAGGACGTTTGTCTGCACCAGGATGTTTTTTTAATAGTGAACCTAGCCCGTAGCCCTAAAATTAAGGGTAGTTACTTTATACTTACTTAAATACTACCGTATCGTTTGTACTTAAATGTTTTTATACGTCTATGTACAACCTTGTATCATAACAGGTATACGTGGCCCAAATCCTCCTGGTCAACGAATGTGGGCCAATCCACCTGTGAGCTTATGAGGGAAAATGGTCTCGTGGCCCAATTGTAACGCTTCATTTGAATCAGCTGCTTGCTTCTTAAGTTCGATTTTTCTTCTACGTAAAGAAAGGTCTACTATATAAAGCTTGTAGAAACTCCTGATTGCCAAACCCTTCCTTCACCTCTGACAAGATGTGTATTAATCACAACTTGTGAATGTGAGGAATGCCAGGCCTCCACCGTGGTTCGGATTCCACGTTAAACTGTAGGTCCTCCATTTCATCCCATAATCACCCTACCATTACACATTAGCGTAAGTGCGTATAACCCGAACGGGTAGTAAGACGCGGTGCTAATAATAATAATAATAATAATAATTGTAGAAACTCAGTGTCTGTTTAGTTCCCCAAATTTAAAAATATTATATTTGTGTTTTTTATTTTGTTTTTTGTGAATTTCCCTACGTTTTTACAGTTTTTGCCAGGCACCAAAAAAAATCCCTGTATTTTTCAGGTGCTAGGTCTTTACTTTCTTTGTACTGCTGACAGCAACCTCAGTTCAAACAATAAAATACAATAAAATACTCATTTGTAACTCTTTGCTTCTTGCCAGTTACTGTCATGGTTATCTTTAGTTCAGGGTGTAACCGTTAGGCAGTGCTGCAATCCTATGGATAGATCAAGGACTGTACATTTGCTATGTCTTTAAGCTAGGTACACACGACACAACATATTGCACAAGAAGTTAAAGCCTGAAGATGCCGTCGTGAGAACACCAAAGATTGTACAAGATCCATTTTGCACCACTTCTTGTATGCAATATCTTGTACCTTGTGGGGAGGAGAATGCGTCCTATATCGGCAATTTTTATTTTACAGCTTGTGAGTTGTCTGCTGTCCAGAAAATTGGATTGAATACATTACAGAGTACTTGCTAGGCATAACAGTATTGTTATTAGTAACGTTTTAATTAACATCTATATACAGTATAAATTTTAATTAAAATTATATATTTTTATATATGATTTAAAATGATATAAGAAATATATAATTTTAATTAAAATGTATATATATAATTTAAAGCGTTACCTGTTTTTAATATTACATTTAAAATTATATATATTGTTTATATTTGAACGAATTTGTGCTACTTGTGATTATTCACAGATTATGCTAAAGAAAGATCTTGTTTGCAATAGCAAATTCTGTGTGAACAGTCTTGAAGTAAAAACTTGTGATCTACGTGACCCAAATATTGTAGGGCCTACAAGAAGTTGTGTCGTGTGTACCTGGGTAAGGTAAAGGGTTTTTATAGCAAAACTCTTTTTGGTAAATCAAATATTGCTTCAATACAAACATAAAGTTTAATTTTCTTCAAATGGTGATCTCAACACTTCTTAAATATCTGTCAACTTGTGAAGAAAATTAAACTCTATGATTGTAATTAAGCAATGTTTTATTTAATTTGACAAAAAAAACTATGTTTTGCTATAAAAATGCAAATACACTGCCCTTAACTAGCATTCCCTATATCCCCCACCTTAATAGTCTGAAACTGGGTTTGTCACTCTGAATATTAAATATAATTTATTAATAATTCCTATATGGTGGTTTGAACAAATACTATGAGAACTAATGACAGGCTTTTCAGACAAAGATCTCTACACACAGAATACTAAATGTGAACTTATGCAATATGTGTATTATATAATATTTCAAAGAAAAACTATATGCGATAATTTATTTATTTTTTTAAAAAGAGTTTACATATGGGCACAATCCGAGGCAATGTTATTACTAATATCATGATGAAAATATAAGATCTTTTTTTCGTAAGTAACAATGCATTAAATTATTTTGAATTTGCTTAACCACTTAAAAAGATGTGTATAGTTCATTCATCTGGTTATAGAGTTTTCAGATCACAACCATCCAAGAGCAAGAAACCTTTCAGCCGATTTTTTTAGTATCCATAATTTGGGAATCTATGTGTTAGGCCTAGATGATTTTTTTAAACTTTTTAAAAATATAAATACTATTAAAATTTTGGCGGCATTTATTTGGGCTGTTTCATCCACCTTGATTTTCAGTCACTATTCGGTATTAGGGTTAGGTTTCGGAGTGGGTGTAGGAGGTGTTTGTCAGGTTTGAGAGCGGATATAAGAAGGGTGTTATCAAATGTATCATCAAGAAGACTCAAATGATTTTGCCAGGGTGATCAGAAGGACTTTCTTTCCTTGAAGTGGTAGGTTTATATTCCTCTGTAACTAGTAAATTGTCAACGTCATCATGTAGAGGTGTATCATCTTTTTTAACATCTAAAACAAGAGCCCCTCCTTTTTCCTTTGTTATTTCAACAAGTGGAATTGTTTGAATGATCGAAGTATAGAGCGTTTTCTCTGGTAGACTAAAGTCACTGTGGGCTTGCTCTAGATTGGTAGGCTCAACCTTAGTGTTTTCAAAAAAACCAATCAAAGCATCTGAAGCATAAACTGTTTCGCCAACGTGGCGTGTTTCTTTCTCAAGCGCAAGTATATTTTCGCTAGGAGTACTTGATTGAAAGGTTGATGTAGAACTAAATATTTCGTAAACAATGTTACTAGGAGTATCGCGCTTCAAATTAATATCTTTTAATTCTGATTCTTGACGAGGTGTATTTAATGTTGGCTCGCGAGAGTCCTTATCAAGAATTTCCATAAAATACATTGAGGTATGTGTGGGATAAGCATGGGTGTCGTGTGAAGGGACAACTTGAGGCACAGACTCGACTGTTGGTGTAGCAGAAGACGTTTGTTTCGCGGCATCAGTGCTCATATACAAGTCATTAGGAAATAAAAACGATACTTTATTTTCAAAACGGGGAGTACCAGAGTCGGAAGGAGGCCTGCCGTCACGAGGAATGACCACAGGTGTGTGGGTATTATGTGTTTGTTTAAGTACAGAAGCTAGTGGTAGAGGCGGACTAATGAGTTCCGATAACCCAGGGTCATCAGGCTCATGTGACGCCTTCTTTTCAAAAGATGACTTAGCATTTGCGGGCAAGCTAGAATCCTCTAACAATTTTCCACGCGAGTATTTGAGAATAGGTATTTCTTCAACTTCTGATTCTGTTGCATCTCTTCTTCCAAAAGATGATGATGTGTTTTCCAGTTGGTGTTCTTCGGGTATTCTAGTGACGTATCGATTAGATATTTCAGGTACTATTATTGTATCTTTGTCTAAATGTTCGTCTGATAGTATTCTGACAAGAGAAGGCAGTTTAAGTTTGTATACTATCGTATGTATATCAGAAACTGTGGCTTCTAACACAATTTTATGAGATACTACTGTTGTATCTTTGTCTAAATGTTCGTCTGATAGTATTCTAACAAGAGTAGGAGGTTTAGTTTCGTAGACAATAACAGGTATATCATGTCCTGTCAGTTCAAAGGGCATGTTTTTATGAGGATGAATAGAATTTACAGAACTTAAATCTTGTGACCTCTTTTTAGGGTAAGTGGCTTGACTTTTTTGGTCACTAAAAATTATTGGAACGTCAAAACGTATATCAGTTTTAGCATTCGACATTTTTAAAGGAGACAGTATGGCATGGTCAAGTTCTGGTTTTGAAGACTTGTCAAACTTTTTTTCTTTATAGTTTATCTCTCTTCTATGTTTGAGTATTTCAGTTAAATCAGTTTGATTATGCTTATCGACTGTATGTAAAGGTGTTTTAAGAATATGAGGTACATTATGTTTAGAAGGTACTTCAACTGTAGGTAATAAATAAACAGAAGGAAAGGACTGGGGAAAATAATGCCGCAAAAAATCAGATTGAGGCAAACATTTTGTCCGCAGAGGTAACTCATATTGGAGCACATTTTCACGACTTTCAAAATAAGACTTTTCATTTGATGGGCGAGTAGTCTTTTTAGATTGCACAGGAATGGTAAAATAAGATTGTTTTCCATCGGAAAAATGCAATAAATCATTTTCAGATAAGTCACCTTTTGACAATTTTCGATATATTTGAGGAACTTCCGCGGGGTCAATTTTCTGTTCCTTTTTAATTGTTATTTCTTCTTGAGAGTTCACTTTATGAGTTATTTCAATTTTTATAGGAATCATAATCTCTTGGCCGGATAACATGAACATTCCAACATTTGCCGCAGATTTAGTAGAAGAAATTAATGTTGTTTTAGGAATAGTTAATTTATTTTCTTCTTCCTTGTAAGAAAAATATGACGGTACAAGATCAGAAGTCGAAGTACTCGTGTCAAAATGAAATCTGTTTTTATATGGTTGTTTACTTGCCAGTATCGCTTCATCATTTTGTAGACATGGTGCTTGTATTTGAGTAAGGTTGCACAATGGGGGCTGGACTCTTGAATATTCAGTTCCTGGCCCGAATATTTGAGGCGTGTAAAAAGTCTGCAGACGACCAAAAGAGGAATGTTGTGGGACAAAGTATCCATAAGTTGGGATGCAGTTAAAAGCATAAAGCGGAAGTTGTGGTTGAAAAGGAAACATGCTTTAATATGGAGAGACCAAAAAAGAAAAAGGTTTCGAAACAAAATGGCAAGGAGATGTTGGTGGTGACTGAGTAATAAGAGGACAGATGGCTATAGTGATGGGAGTTAATGTAAAAAGCCGAACCCACTTAGATAAGTGCCACGCTGCAGCGCATCCTACGATATACGATGTCCTCGAAATGATTCTGCAAAAAGAAAAAAGTTTGTGGTGGTTTGTAGCTTTAATGGGGATTAAACCTTTACCAATGGGATATAAATTGTAGGTTAACCATATTTAATCGAGCAACAGATATGTTGTGTTTACTTCAGAAGTTTTAAGTGTAACAAGTTAATTATAAGCGTTAGTGATAAATTTAATTTTTAAACGCTAGTTTTGTAAATAGCCACTAATAGCGATAAATTTGATATTGGCGCCGTGGACAAAGAAGTCACTGCGATATTTGATAATGAGGTGACGTTAGTTAACCCCGCGGATAACGCGTAAATTAGAAAGGTAATATAGTTCGAACCAGGCATCGGATCGTAGTGTGTAACCGGTAGTCTTCAATAGAAAACGGTAGAATTGATATTAGTAGAACTATTTTACTATTTAAATCTAATTATTTAAAAATGAAAAACTATTTGAATGATTCCCATTTCAACATTGTTAAATAAAGAATGCATAAAAAAACACCTCAATACAGGCCCACCAGGTGCTCAAACCGGGTCCGGTACCAGGGGCAAATCACGGGTTCCCTTCTTTTTGATATATTCGACTTTAGATGTGGCGAAATCTTATTTGTCTAGGGGTCAGTTAACAAAAAAATTTGGGTTTTCGAGGGGCCAGGGGACCATCCCCCATCAAATGTTTAGAAAATATTTGCAGTGGCCTTGATCTGGATTTTTTTTTAAGTTAGACTCTTCTATAAGCTATTTGGAATGGTTCTTCTACATAAACATTTTGAAATTTGAATGCCCTAGAAACTATTTAGAGTGGTCTTCACGTAGAATTAGATGCATACCGTACAATAGAAACTATTTTAAGCAATCTTTCCCTAGAAAATATTTGAAAATTGAGTGATTCTAGAAGCTATTTGGAGTGTCCTCGCCTGGAAATTCTTTGTAAATTAAATGTATCTTTAATATATTTAGAGTGGGCCTCTCCCGGCAAATTTTTAAAAATTGGTGGCTCTCAGAAGATATTTTGAATCATCTTCCTCTAGAATATATTTAGAGTGGTCTTCTTCCAACATCATTTTGGAAATTAGCTGCCTCTAAAAGTTATTTAGATTTTGATACAAAGTCATCTTTCAATTTCATATCCGAGAATATCAGAGGTAGGTGAGATAAATCTAAAGAGGACCAAGTTTATTCCAATTTGTAAGCAATAAGTAAACGTCCAGCCCCATGCCCTCCCTCTGGCTTACGTTATATTTGTCAAAAAAAAAAAATTGTAATTTGTCCACAGGTATAACTATTATTTTCTATACAATTTGTAAATTGCTGATAATTAATAATGTAGAGGTGTAAATTAGTGGTGCAAAAAATTCACAATAAACAGTGTTGTAAATTAATTTATTGTAGGCCTACTAAATCGCTAAAATAAAAAAGTTATTTGATTATAAAAATTAAATTTACATTTAATTGAAAATATAAAACAGTATTAATCATTACTATTAGAGAATACCTTTTACTGTCAGAGAATTAGACTGTCTTGTGGCATAGTAATTTTGAAGTGATAGGTTAAGATTTTTCCAATGTGGTTTTACGTTTTGGGTTTTTTCTCAAAAAACAGATAACATTATTTTATTATATATTTTGGAATGATGATTCACCATATTCTCTCGTTCAAAAACCACTCAATAATTTATTTAGTCCTAAGTACATTTCTAGCAGTTTATTTAGTGACCAAAGAGATTGATTTAATTAGTGATTCGTGATATAAAAATAAGATGTCCAATGAATAAGAAAACTCAGATGTAATCAATTTATTATTCCTAGGCGATTCATGTGTAACCATTGTCTGTGTGGAGATAGATAATAGCTTATAATGTTATTTGAACACACCGTGAGTGCGCAGACTTTTGTTTATAAACAGTACATGCATGCGTGATCACACCTCCCGGGCTGGATTCAGCCAATAGCTCTTTGTGGTTGTGACGTCAGTGGAGGACAGTTTGGTGCGGGTACATCTTGGTTCTATCGGTTGCAGATTTGATGCGCGGTCTGGAAGTAATAAGCGTGTTAATTAGAAGGAGTCAAACGGGTAAGAACATTATCCATCACTCATCCGTGAAATACGCAGAGGATTAGGAAAGTATAATTTATAGGAAATGTACCCACAATTGCTCTAAAGGAAAATGGATTATTAGCGTAAAACACCTCAGTTTACCAACCTGGGATTCCAACTCCAACCTGTTAGCTATTGGAAAACCAAACAAAGCAAGACTGCCGCCTTATTTTGCGTGCTCAGTAGAGCGGGTATGAATATCTACATAAATGAGTAACCTGTAAACATTTTTATTTAATTTAGATATAAATAATGAAGGAGGCATTTCATTATCGTTATCTCCGAATGGAGTGCACAATTAGTAAACTTTGATAAACAGCTGAAGGGCGCGAGCTGTTAATTTAAATATAAGGCCGACGACTGCTATTCTAATCATCAGAAGACGACGACAGACTTCTACTGCGGGTACAGCCCCGGTTACGCGGTTCCCGCTTGAGGTGTTTTACTGATTCTGGTCGTTTCGGGTTGCCATTAGTGGCGTTGAAGTCCCCGATGAAGAAGAGGCCTTCGGTAGCGTGCAGGGCACCGCATTCTAAGCCTCGACGGGCCACCGCTTCGATATGCTCCGCCGTTATCTTGGCGTCGTACCTACAAAGAAGTGTTGCAAACTTTTATAGAAAAAAAAGTTAATATGTCCTAACATTAGGATTTATGTGGAAGGTAGTTGTGAAACGCTTTAAGAAAATCCCTCCTCAGTAGACTAATATTCAGCCGGGATTCAAATCACGACCTTTCCGTCATCTGCGAGCCAGACTAAGGAGCCTGACATTTAGACCCCATTTCCCCCGATGTGGGTAAATTATCTCTTCTTTTTATCTCTATTAGATAATAATAAAAAACCTATAGCCAATATACTGGTAGCAGTATAGTATATTAGTATATATTAGTAAGAAAATTGATGGGGTGGACTACGTTGATAAGAAGGTTTGGGGATGGGGATCCCCCTAGACCCAGAAGTCTCTAAGGATAACCAAGAGCATAACATTGTATATTTAATGGGGGTTTTCATGGTAAAATACAAACACCAAATTGCAAACCACGTTATAGATCACTTCGTCCCTCTCGCCGAAGGACGTCAGCAAAAGGGAAAGGCAAACAGAGCAGGGAATAAAATTATTTTTTAAATATTTTTTGTTATCAACGAGTCTTACTACCCGTAAGGGTTATACGCCTATGTACTAATTATTACGCTAATGCGTTAGAGATGAGGAAGGTTAACTTAGAGGAATTGTACCCACATTTGTGTGGAGGGAGAGTGGAAAACCATTCAGGAAAATTACCCTTAGTACACCCGACCGGGATCGAACCCCGATCTCCTTCGTCATGGGAAGTCTAGTCTATTGCAATAGTGACGTCTTAGACCAGGGGTCTTCAACACACGGCCCGTGGGTCACCTGCGACCTACGGTAAAAATTGTTACTGCCTGATGGCTCATTAAAAAATATAAAATTATTTCAAAACAAAAAATGACAAATACAGATATCTATTTTATAAAATCAACTAATATAATAAATAAGTATTTTATTTACGTATTTTATATTATTTTACTAACGTGTTTTTTATTTTTACGCAAAGAAAAGTATTACGTTTTTATACAAATGGACTTTGAACCAGCAAATGACAACTCTAGTAGACAAGATAAATCATGCAACCTTCTGCTATGAAGAATCTAAAACTATGAAAAAACAAAAGAGAACATACTTCAAGAGAAATCCAAAATGTCACCTTGTCGGAGACAGGCCTATTCCCTAGTGTAAGTATAAGTGTATAGGAATGAGCTAATACAAATATTTTAATATGTATTCAATCCTAATATTATCGGCGCAGTATTGCGACCCGCGAGCCAACAAAGAGACAAAACTTTGGCCCTTGGACATAGTAGCCTAAGGTTGAAGACCCCTGGCTTAGAACATGCGACCACCAAAGCGGGCTTAAAATACTTATTGTAAATCTATTTCAAATGAGACTTGAAGTATAACAAGTACTAATGGATTTAATATTATTAGCAAACAATATGTGGGCAACTTAGCTAGTGGGAAAGTTGGGAGATCGATTCGGACCAAATGAAAAGAATACAGTTACTAGTCCACCTTCGACTAAACTATTGACGCTGAACAACACTAACAAAGGGAAAAAAGCCATTCCGGCGGAATGGAAAGGCCACCACCGCCCAAATCATACCCTAATTCCTTCACAAGATACGTTAAGATTTCGTTCAAGTCGCAGCCCTTCCTCAAGATGAGGGTCCACAGGGCCTCGAACAGAACATCTATGGTCAACAGCTTCCTTGCGGAACTCATACTTCAAATTTGGACGACTAACTAAACTGCACACTCAATATTTTGAAACCCAGTCCAATTGTCGTTAAGGCTCCCTGATAACTTCCATCAACATTTCCACAGTTACGGCTCAGTGATAAAGATTCATTGTTTAAAAGAACGCGTCGTTACCGAGCAAGTTTTTAAATATGAGCCTAATAGATTTTTCAAAACCAAAGATCATCGTTTAATTTCATTAGTTTCAAGGTGGAGTGGAAGGGAGATCGAGTTAAGACACGTATTTTAGTAGTTTTTATGGCAAAGAACATTTTTGGCCAAAATTAAAATATATTGTTAGTTTGGTAATCAATTTAACGGGACATATTTTTTATTCTTTTAAACATTTTTGTTTGAATGTCACTATGCTCGTGACAAATACTCAAGAGCTGTTGAGATGATAGGTTTATAAAATTGGCTAAATGTATTTTCTGTAGAAATGTTGTATTTACTTAGGATCAAAAGATTATTTGCTATAAAATCTGCAAAAAAAAAAAACCGGCTTAACATGGATTACCCCTCACCCCACTTAAGTATAATTATAATTTGAAGTGAGTGAGCGATAAATCTAGAACTAGGAGGATTTATGAAATGATTAGTGATTTCTGCCTAATGATGCATTTAACTCTACACGGCGTGTTTAGTTGTTACGTATTTGGGTCATTCTCATATTGAGGGGAAATTTATGTCTCCTGCCTCTATACATATTTTGTTATTTTTAAAACAAGCAACAAAAAAAAGTTAGTAGTAGAAACTGTATAAAACTTGATAGAAACATTTAAATATGGTTATATTAAAAACAAATTAAACCAAATAATTATTAAAGTCCCTTTCATCATCTTGCTAACTGTCCCCGCCTCTGAATTTCGAAGTTTGAAGTTCTATACAAAAATAAATAAAAAGACTAAAAAATAAATAACCACGGTAAAATATTCCCGTAATACTGTTATTTTCGTTTGAAGAATCTATTTCAATAAATTATTCATGAATTTCGTCATTTTAATCAATGTTTGTTTGTCCCCAAGTAACACAGTGGACAAACACGATATATTGAATTTGGCACTAAAACCTTCCAGAATGCTCCGCTGTTCCCCATTAGCCATAGTGTGTTGTTGTTCTGTATCTACTAGTTTTGTTATTTCATTAGTTAAAAAGTGTATTAATTTTACTCGGTCAACGTACAAAAAATCAGGTAAATAGTATAGGTATGTTAATTGCAAATCACTTCGCTAACGTTAATATCGTTTGGAGTTTTTGAAATAACTAAGTCAATACCAGTTCAGATGAACGTAAATGGAGGCAGGAACTAGCCCCAAGGTTTGTTTGCCGCTTTATAAATATATTATGGTTATTAAACTCATAGTCCAGCCAAAACATCACTTCGCTAACGTTGCTTGGTAATGAAAATTGTGTTATCACTTCGCTAACGTTGCTTGGTAATGAAAATGGTGTTATCACCTCGCTAACGTTGTTGGTAATGAAAATTGTGTTATCACTTCACTAACGTTGCTTAGTGACGAAATTTGTGGCATTACCTCGCTAACGTCAGTAAGGTGACGAAACTGATGATAGTCAAGTAGCTCACGTTAGTAAAGTGAAATTTTCAATGTAAATGCTGTTTCCCCATATATCACTTCGCTAACGCCTACGTCACTTCACTAATGACAATAAAATCACTTATTTCTCACTAACAGTCTAAGTAAAAAAATTTATCTATTATTAACATATGAGCTATTTAAAAACATAAATAAAAAATTATAAATGTAAAACTTGATTAAAACTTAATTTTCTTGGGATTTTGGAAAATTTAACACACTAACACATGAATTTTGTATGATTCTTCATTTACAAAATCCTAATTCCATAAATTAAGAAAAATTTATATTTTTTAGATTATTGTTAAAAAATATGGTAGGCCTATACTTAGTAAAAATACATATTTTATTTGGATTTTTGAAATTATAACATATTTATGTGCATCTAAAACACCGTTGGCGAAGTGATGGATTATGGGTAGCCACTTTGGTAAAACTATAAAAACACGAGAAAATTGTAAAATCAAGAGCTGCTGGTATTATTACTTATATCTTTAATAAATTATGTGTAATCAGGCTCTGAATTATTTCTTTCCCTGAAATTTTTAAAATCAATCTTAAACAATCCCTAGATATCAATTTTAAACATAATCGTTGGACCAATTTTCCAAAAATTTGGAATTCAAAAAAATCACTTAGGGCCTATCAATAAACCACCCTTAATTTGAGGTCAGGCTCAAAATAAGAAAAGTCCCTATAACATACATATTTCAAGTTTGAACAAAATCCATCAAGCCATTTCAGATATGTGGCTATAGACAGACAGATTATTTAGAATTTACTTTTTGGGTTCGAACACACATAAAACGTAAAGATTCATCATAATCTCGAGGTCAAAAATGCCCGATTATAGTATTTTCTCTTGATATGAGAAAGTAAAAATGTAAATATGTAATATAAGCTACTAATTGTAATAGTTAATTAATTTAATATGTTAGACTACCTAGTTTGAGTGAATAATAAGAAGTGTGATTTTTATCATTAAATGTCTTACGATTTGCTTAGCCAATACGAATAATGCGAGTGCACTTCCTCTAAACCTAACCCCTCCATCCTTACATCTTGGATTAAGCCATTTATATCCCTCGGTATTTTTAATGATAGTAAATGCTAAAAAAAAAAGCAGCCATGTTTACTCGAGGCAGGGTCAATATTACGACGAGATTAAGCCCAGTGAGTATAGTCTGGATTTATACTCTTACTTTTATCGCCTATTATACATAGCCCGCGAAACTCTCTTATTGTCCTAATGATCGATGGTAGCTATGAAAATAAGCAGCGTTCAAAGCCCAACCCATTGCAGGCTTCGCGCGCCGGAGCTAAAACAACCTCGTTAAAACGCGCATAAACACGCCGAGCGGAAATAAAATGGAATTAGAAGAAGGGGGACTGATGTGTGATGTTAGGCATGGTTATAATTAGTCGAGCCTATAATCTGAAACCCAGGTTTGATCCAGCGAATATCTCACAAACTTGTTTACCAAGGATCGAACTGGTTTAACCTGCGTGAACCGGTAACAAAACACACATACGGTACCCATCACGCTCCATCAAATTAACATACAGATACCGTCATCGTGGCATAGCTGTCAGGGGAAGTGACCTGGTGGTCTAGGGGGTAAGGTGTCAGACTTCTGTGCTGAGGGTCCGGGGTTCAATCCTCGGTCCCGGCACGGATTTATCTGGTTTCCAAACCCTTCCTTCACCTCTGACAAGGCGTGTATTAATCACAACTTGTGAATGTGAGGAATGCCAGGCCTCTACCGTGGTTCGGATTCCACGTTAAACTGTAGGTCCTCCATTTCATCTCCCAATCACCCTACCATTGCACATTAGTGTAAGTGCGTTATAACCCGAACGGGTAGTAAGACGCGGTGCTAATAATAATAATAATAATAGCTGTCAGGGGAACCGACTATAGGTTCGATTCAGGCCAGTGACAAGTTATAATATCATTCATAGACTCTCTTGTGCTAGTTTCTTAGTTATAGGCAATAGAACTACGTTGATATGGAAAGAATCGAGGGAAAATCGTTTTGAAAAATACCCTCCAGTACAGTTCAGTTCAGTTCAAGACAGTAGAAGAACGGGTGGTAAGACGCGGTATAGCATTTGTGGGGGAAAAATTAATGCTTTATTGTAGTGCCGTTTTAGAGAAGGTCCTATGAAAGACCAACCCAAACCAAACCAAAACAAAATTCTACTATAATTTAGTATTTAATTAAAGAAATATATGGATAAATAGCTTTAAAAACCTTGTTCCAGTGAAAGCTTCTATACTTTGTCTAAAACTAAAACCTAGAAATTTATATTTTTTTGTATAGCAAATTGAAAATCAAAATTTGTTTCGATTCTCCTAGAAGTGGTGTAAAATATACTCGGACCGCATTAAAAAGATTTTTTTTTAAGATACAAGTAAAAATACATGTTACGACACCTACATTAAGAGGGCCAATAAAATGTGACAGCGGCAGAGCGCATGGCTTGGCGTATGAATAAAGTAAGGTAGCTTTTGTAACGTTTCATTCTCTCACTGCAAGGATTGCACTAGCAGCCAGGACGTGAAGACGTCCTTGGTTCGAGATGTAACAGAGATTCCAAACCGTGTTTTATGACATCCTCCTCTATTCGTCATCAACTCGTTGGCGCGCACCCCCTCTCCATTCCGAGGACAAGAGTTTATCGATTGGTCCAGCCCAAGCTACGGTGCGCGCGAGGAAGCGAAAGGTGCTCAGATAGATGCTCCCTTCCCTCCATGATTTAATGTGCGATACGATTATTATATATATATATATATATATATATATATATATATATATATAAAAATAATCGTATCCCAGGCGATATATATATATATATATATATATATATATATATATATATATCGCCTGGGAAAGCCACAGTGATCAATTATCAAGCCCCGCCCCTTCTTTTCCTCCAGTGCCCCAAGTCAGAAATCAAACCTTAGTCACCCTTCCCCAAATGTAAGCCAAGTACGGTGCGAGTTTAACGTTGCAGACATAGCAGCCCAGAGTTTATTGATATAGTATCTTAATATATATATAATTCTTCTGTACGTGTGTATGTCACTGAACTCCTCCTAAACGGCTGGACCGATTTTGATGACATTTTTGTGTGTGTGTTTGAGTGGGTCCGTGGATGGTTTAGATTCACAATTGGACCCGGTAGGTGGCGCTGCAATTGGGTTCTAAAAATTTTTTGGGGGGATTTTTTTTATATATATATTTTTTGCATATCAGAACATGTAACCTCAAAATTTCAGCCCCCCCACCCCCAATATTTATAATAATGAATATAATATTAATAATTGACCGTTAAAACCTTCCGAAAAGTTCATGAATAATTGAACTTCTGAGAATAATTCATAGTTATGTTTGTTTTTCGATACAGCTGATATTTGTGGAGTTGTGGGCAAAATGCCAAAAATGAAAAGATGTTTTATTTTGTATGTTGTCTTGACAAACACTGAATTTGTAATATTTGTGTTACTCACTAATTGGAGTTCATTGTGAATTTGTAATTGTGATGATCACATAGTATTTGTTTTATTATCGAAATCAATTATGCCACCCAAACGAAAAGCCAACGTTCGGGCAGGACAACGTCTGTCGGGTCCGCTAGTATAATATAATAAGAGAAAGAGATTCATGGAGAAGGCAGGGGGAAGTCACAGTAATAACTAATAAACCAAGCGCAAAAAAAAAGTGCACTCGGCCAAAATTCGAGCATTTCTTGTCAAATGCAGGTCTAGCACCTTAGACAACGCGAACACCAGTAAGATGAACACCATATATAGATATAGCTATTTATATATTAGCGTTGAGCGATCCTGGGAAAACCACAGCGATAAATCACACGGAGAAATCCTTCCTTACTGCCGGGACTACACCTCGTCAACGGTGGCTAAATGAAATGCAAGTCTAGCGCTCTATACCATGCAGCCAGCGGTGCCCTATGCGCCGTATCTTGACCTATCGTCTATAATCGTCCTGGTAAAATCCTAATCTTATGATTGCCAAAAGAAAAAGGAAACAAACTGTTTGAAATATCAGATAAGGTTTTGCTTATGGAAATTAGACTATAATAGAGGGTGCATGCAGGTCATACGTATATTGTTTATAAAATAATTCATTGACCGATTAATAAATTCAAGACATTCGTACTGGCGTAGCTAGCCGAGTAGGTCGTCATATAGTCTGGAAGTTATATATTTTGTCGTTAGTTCTCAATCAACTGCGGTGCTAGGAATTCCTTCTTATCGCAGTCTCACAGTCATGTCCAGTCAAAGTCAGTTCACTCTGCGTCACTTCGGCGAATCTTGTTCAACCTTGTATTTAATCCTGGCTATGACAACAACTTCCTTATAACCTGCACGTAAAAAAAATAATGCACCGTGTCTTACAATTCTGACAATCATTTAATTACCCTTGTCCAAGTACCCACTTGCAGATTGATCAGAATATTTTTTAAAATTTGTGTAGACTTGAGTTGCAGATGATGATTAACCAAAGGTGCCGTGAATGGTATTTAATCTAAGGTCTCACCTACCGGGTGTATACAATTACATCGCATGTCCATTACATCGCGTGTCCATATAATATCGTTTTTTGGTACAAATACATTGCAGGTCCATCACGTCGCGTTTTCCCCCACCTCTCCTAACACGCAGCTAACCCTACTCTGACGTACAACCAATAGGAATGAAGGGTCAACTGACTCCCTTTGGAAGAAGGAGTGTTTCTAGCTTTCCAGAAATCTGATGTCCTTAAAAAAACTTGGAGACTTGAATGTGTAAATTCAAATTGCTGTGGCGCAATGAAAAGCAAAGATGAAATAATAAAATAAGAATATAATCTACAAATTAAAAATATATCTTTTTATCTGGACAATTTTTTTCCAGAGAAATAAAAAACAAAATTATAGTGTATTTATTTTAGGAGTGTTGTAGATACAGTTGCCTAGGCATCTCGGCTATTATGAGGTTTATTTAAGTTTTGTTTGAGTTACACTATACCTCCAGCCAGCCCTACGTTCATAGTGAGAGTCAGAGGGGAGAGTCAGGCCTGGCCTACTATCCTAGCAAAACGCGATGTAATGGACACGCGATGTAATTGTATATATACACCCCTTTATTCCTATTGGTTGTACGTCAGAGTAGGGTTAGCTGTGTGTAGAGAGGTTGGGGGAAATGCGACGTGATGGACCTGCGATGTATTTGTACCAAAAACGCGATGTAATGGACATGCGATGTAATGGTAGTCCCCTTCACCTACCCCTTGCTCACGATAACAAAGTCCGTGTGAAATTAGATTAATAAACTATATGAATATACATTTTTTTAAACAGTTGAAACCTGCCTCAGTGGCCGCATGGTATAAGGCACTACTATTGTGTTAAACTAGCCTGCCAATGACGGGGAGGTCAGGTTTGGAATGCCAGTCAGGTATAATTAAGGTGTATTTTCTAAATTGTTTTCCACTCTCCCTCAGCGTAAATGTGGGTACACTTCCTCTAAATTAAACTTGTATCATCCCAAACTCACTAGCTTAATTAGTACACATGTGTATAACCTGAACAGGTAGTTAGACGCGGAGCAAAAAAAAACCTGTATATTTTAGTGTATCACAAAACAAAATGATTTTATTGGAAAAATAAATAAAGACCCAATGTTTAAAGTTTTACGACCGCGCTTTACTATGTACGCGTTTAAGATATACGCATTTTGATTACATTAATGAGGTAGGGACGAGGAAATAACTTTTTAGAGGAAATGTAGCCACATTTGCGTGAAAGTAAAGTGATTAACAATTTAGGAGAAAACCGCCCCAGTAGACCCGGCCGGGATTCGATCCCCGACCTCTCCTTAACCGACAAACCAGACTAGACGAGCACGAAGTTTATTTGCATTACCACGATACGGGTAATTTATAAGTGCTTTAGGCCTCCCAGTTAATGGTGAAACCAAGTTTTTTGAAATAACAAAGGCTCAAATATATAAATATACCATTGTTAACAAACTTTTTGGCATCTAACATTATTTTCCCTTGTTTCTGAGAGGCGGGCATAGCCTTCGGCTGTGTGCTTAATGATCCCAATTAGATTTATTTAGAAAGTTAGCGTTAAATCACAGCGTACCAAATAAAACAAAAGTAAAGAGGGCGAATGAAAGCTAGTCACGTGACAAACGCCCCGACCCGACCCCAACTATTGAACTGGTCCTTGAGAGGTCGATACTAGAGCGCACAGCATCCCCCACCCACCCTTCTGGCTCCAGAGAGGGGCTAAATACACTACTGCATGGGCATTTTAGCTTAGAGCTTACCCGCGCATGTGCAGTAGTTTGTGTTGATAACCCCTGGATCTAGAGAGGGGGTAACCACTCTACTGCGTGGGAATTCTAGTCCAGAGTTTACGCGCGCATGTGCAGTTGCTTATGTTGGTCCCTCCTAGCTCCAGAGAGGGTGTAACCACTCTACTGCATGGTAATTCTATCTCAGAGCTTACCCGCGCATGTGCAGTAGCCTGTGTTGATCCCTCCTGGCTCCAGAGAGGGTGTAACCACTCTACTGCATCGTAATTCTAGCTCAGAGTTTACCCGCGCATGTGCAGTAGCCTGTGTTGATCCTCCTGGCTCCAGAGAGGGTGTAAACACTCTACGCATGTGCAGTAGCCTGTGTTGATCCCTCCTAGCTCCAGAGAGGGTGTAACCACTCTACTGCATCGTAATTCTAGCTCAGAGCTTACCCGCGCATGTGCAGTAGCCTGTGTTGATCCCTTCTGGCTCCAGAGAGGGTGTAACCACTCTACGCATGTGCAGTAGCCTGTGTTGATCCCTCCTGGCTCCAGAGAGGGGGTAACCACTCTACTGCATGTTAATTCTAGCTCAGAGTTTACCCGCGCATGTGCAGTAGCCTGTGTTGATCCCTCCTGGCTCCAGAGAGGGTGTAACCACTCTACTGCATGGTAATTCTAGCTCAGAGCTTACCCGCGCATGTGCAGTAGCCTGTGTTGATCCCTCTTGGATCCAGAGAGGGTGTAACCACTCTACGCATGTGCAGTAGCCTGTGTTGATCCCTCCTGGCTCCAGAGAGGGTGTAACCACTCTACTGCATGGTAATTCTAGCTCAGAGCTTACCCGCGCATGTGCAGTAGCCTGTGTTGATCCCTCTTGGATCCAGAGAGGGTGTAACCACTCTACGCATGTGCAGTAGCCTGTGTTGATCCCTCCTGGCTCCAGAGAGGGGGTAACCACTCTACTGCATGTTAATTCTAGCTCAGAGTTTACCCGCGCATGTGCAGTAGATCGTGTCCGTTGAAATCCATAACTTCCTTTTGAGATAAATATTCTACTGCACTGATACGCTAGCTCACGTCAACTCGCGCATGCGTACTAGTCTTATCCACGAACTCTTGAAGATTTTGTAGAAACTGACCAAACACAAGACACTCACTTAAGACCACATCTATGCATCCAATCAAGATATTCGTGTTCTTAGAGGAATTAGTTGAAAAGTATCTCATATTACTAGGTGCAGAACAAACTAAGACGACCAAGGTATTAGATAAAAGGCAAAGGTCATTTGACAATGCAAATTTTCCGAAAAGTGTATTAAACAATAATCGAAACACTTATGGTATATCGTTTCCTATGGGTCGACTCCGTTGAAAGATGGCAGTCTTACCTTGACAGATTACACTATGGCCCTGTCTTAATTTAGCTACACCACAGTGGAGCCATGTAAGATAAACTTGCTACCTTTCATGGTAAGCGAAGGGCACAATTCTGTAAACGCGCCTGTGTTCGCGTTGATGTTTGATCTCTCATACGTACCATGACGCCATAAGACTAAGCTATAGCTTAAAGACGTCGCCTACTTGTGACGTAGAGGCAAGTCAAGATTGGATTTTATTCGGCGGGTTTCAAACATATAACATTGAAACAAAGGCCATACATTATTAAATAATTTTATAACTAGTCTTGCATTGTTAAAAAATATTTTTTGTATCTTGAAGTTTTTTGTGTAGGCCTGATATTGTATTTTTGTTTTAAAGAGCTTACAACTCGGGCTATTTGTTTTATTCACCTAAATGCACTGTAGGATTCTTCATGATAAAATGAGGATTAAAAAAAGTCTGTAAAAGCATATGTTCATCTATAGAAGGAAATAAGAAAAGGGTAATTTTTAAATGCAAGTCAACGCTGTTCAGACGCAAATAGAAGAGTGGGTGTGTGTACTCGTCAAAGGATGAGGGGTAGTGTCATCAGCAAACAGACTAGAGGCCTCGGAGGATGAAACACTCATTTTACACCCTATCTTTCTATTTTGTGCACTGGTGTCTAAGTGTGATAGGGCTTAACAGGGCTGTGGAGTCGGAGTCAAAATACAATTTTGGGTGGAGCCGGAGTCGGTAAAAATATATCGACTCCAACTTCAAAATAAAAATTTAGAATATTATACCAATATTTAGCATTTTTTTAAAATTATATAGGACCAAGATTTGTAATTTGGATAGAGCAAATTTATTTAAATATAAGTTCACAAAGCCAAAGAAGCTTACCATAAAGTCATTTGTATTGTTTTTTATTATTATTATTATTTTAGCACCGCGTCTTACTACCCGTTTGGGTTATACGCTTAAGTACTAATTACACTAATGGATTAGGAATTAGAGGAAGTGAACCCGCATTTGCGTGGAGGAAGAGTGGAAAACCATTTAGGAAAAACCACCCCCAGTTCACCCGACCGAGATTCGAACCTCGATCTCCCCGTCCTCGGCAGTCGAGCTCAACACGACTAGCGCGTTAGCCAACTACGCCACCAAGGTGGGTCATTTGTAATGGGTGGAGCATTTTACTGCAGTAAATTTGTTATTACTAATTAATATACTTCAGCCATTTCTGAAGGAGTCGGACAAGGACAATAGAAAAATAGAGGAGTTAGAGTTGAAGGCTTGACGTACCGACTTCACAACCCTTGTGCTTAAAGTGCTTGAGTGTGTCAAGTTAAGATGCAACCTGCTTTACAAAATTAGCTTCGAAATCACCAAGTAGGCACCGTCGTTAGGGGTCGTCCATAAACCATGTAACGTATAGAAGAGTTAGCCTGATATTTTAATGTTCGTTCGCCACAATTAGTATGATAATTTTACATAATTATTGAATTAAGTTCAAGGTTGCTATTCTGTATTATGGTAATCAAAAGGGAATGATGTCTTATTTTATAAATTAAAAGTTCTGGTCTTTTATAGTTTTTTATTTTAAGTAGATAAACAGTTTTTGCTAGATATTTCACACGTTGTAAATATTAATTTAAAAACCCGACTATTGTATTATGTGTATGTTAATTCCTGGCACGTGAAATTTATCATAGACCCAACCCACACGGCTCCTCGTCAGGATTGCAAGTGAAGAGATGCGCACTTTGAAGTAGGTATATCTAATGACATCTCCTTCTCGAAACTTCCCAAAAGAAAGAAAGGTGTGGTCATCCAGGTGCGTCTCTGTCTACAAAACTGAGTTCGCTTTTCAAACAGAGACGCAGCAAGATTTCACCATACCTTGCAACTTAACACAAATAAATCTTACTACCCGCTCATATTTATAATATCGTAATTTTGAATTTAGATGTGAATAACAAATTATTTAGAAGCATGATTCCATATAATTACAACCAAGTAACGCATTGACAGTGGAAGGGGTGAGCTCTAATGTTTACATGCTGTTACATGGGGGGAAGTGTTATGTAACACAAGTCTTAAACTCAAATTCTAATGTTGAAAAACAATATTATTGTTTATGTTTTCATCTTTGATAAACATAATTATGGATAACTTCCGAATATCTGTGGCGTTGAAAATGCAAGCATATCACTTTTTGTTTATCAATATTTTGAATGCGCTTGGGTGGCATTGTCTGCCAGAGATGCCAAGCACATTCGAAAACTCATATTTTCATGAGGGTGAAAGTGACATGTTAAACTCACAGCATTTGTTTGGATTTGTCCCAACTACTGACCCCCTCACTTTCTTTTAGTTAGATAGCAGCTGTCAGTTGAAGAGGCCTTAATTTATTAGTTGAGTTTGAGTATAATTTAAATGCTCACTGCACATTCTTTTACATAGGCCGTGAATAATCACTTGTGTTTGTACAGAAACAAAAATAATTTCTTCAAAAAGAGGAGACTTGTTCATTGCTTTGCATATAAAAAGCGATATCCAGAAAAAATAGCGGAAGAGTCTCAAAAAGATGTAGTAGTGAAATGGAAAGAAGCAAAAGTTCAGAATTTATCTCAAGGCAAGTTTGAGGAGTCCATCAATAGTGTTATTTCTTAGTACCAGCAGCATGTTATGAAAAGTAAAGCTTCAAATATCATTAATTATTCACGAAAGGTAGGTGTATTGAAGCCTATACCTTTTCCCTTATGATAAATCTAATGTGTATGTATATACATGCAACTATTATACACACGCTATGGTGGCTGCATTGTCTAAATAGTCATTCTCTCAGTAGACTAGACTGCCGATTTTGGGGAGATGGGGTTCGAATACCAGTCAGGGCTACTGAGGGTTATTTACCTACATGTTTCCCACTCACCCTCTATGCAAATACTGGTAGATTTTCTTTAAAATTTTACCTTTTTGGTATACATTTTGTAGGTTGGTATAATCAAACTGTAGTTATTATAATTGATTTTATTATATTTATCTAATGGAGTAGAAATGAGGAAGGTAGAATTCTAGAGGTAATCTACCCTCATTAACGTGGAGAGATATTATAAAACAATTTAGAAAAAGCCACTCTGAGTATACTCGACAGGTATTCGAACCCCAATCTCTGCTTCATTGGCCATCTAGTCATTTTCAAGAGTGAAGCCAGGATCCAGGATTAATGTTGGAATGAAACATTAGTCTAGGTATTGATAAATTAACTAAAGTAAAGTTGTAGATTAATCCAATAATAATTTTGAAAAGTTGTATACCTAGAATTCTTTAAATAGCTTTCTATATGATGATATTACTATCATAACAAGTGCACAATATTAAGAAAGATGTCTTCCCCCGGCGTCAAGCATCTGATGTGGGCACTTTAATATCATCAAAGGCCATCCTAGTCAGCATATAGTAGTGCCATTTGGATCTTACTCAGATCGCAAACCTGACATCCATAACATAAATATAGCAGAGGTTTTCCCTCATGAACCTGAGGAATTTTGAACTCAACGTCTTTATGTCTGTACTCGGCTGTCTTATCTGTTTGTATGTGTAGCTATCCATAAATAATAATACTCTCTGAAATAATTTATGTCCAGGATTTAAAATGGATGTTAAGAAGTCTAATTCTGAATCCCTCCTTTAGTATCACAAAACTTCCCTATGAAATAATGACATTCATTCATGGTGAGAAAAGTTACGTAACACGGGGAGGGGAGGGGCGGCCTAGGCTATATGCCTATATGGTGTTACATGGGTGGAGGGGAGCTAAAAAGGTAGGAAAAAAGCGTTACGTGGTTTATGGACGACCCCTTAATGCACCAGCTATGCGGCACTACAACAAAAACTCATTCATAACAGCTAATAAAATATCCAATACTGTAGAAATATTACACAATGGAATCCAGTGGGTTGTTGTCACAAAAAAAAAACAGGTGGTTTGATACATTTATAAATAAGCGCAAGAGAACAAGTTATGTAAACAAGTTTTCATATTAACAAATGTAAACATGTAAGATGAAATAAAACTGACATGGATATAAATTATACACTAAAATACATTACATGCACAATAAGTGTGGCTTTTGTTTGTTCATCACATTCAACTTATAGGCCTAAAGCATTTCCAACTAGTTTTAAAAATAATTGTTTTAAATACTATTCAAGTTCAATATATTGTAATATTTTTTAATCTGAAAATATCAATTTTACTTTAAATTGTTAGGCTAAATTTGGATTAGTTTAGTTTAGGAGAAGTTATATTAAGAGCATATAGGATATATTAGTTTTTAAGTTGGCGAGTATCAAATTTGCTAAGGATGTGTCCAAATTTTCTTTATACCAGAATGTTGGGCCCTGGCCTGTAAACACTTGATATTTTGTGTTTTAATTTTGATCTCGATCTACGCATCTTTTTACTAGTAATATGCCAATTAAAAAATGTGTCCTACGTTTTATGTTTCTTTGCCGCCGATATAAAATAACTATTTTCAGTAATGAAATCCTGTGTATTTAATGTTTAGGTGTATATAGTAACATATGTACATTGTATGTTTATATATTTAAGCATATATGTATGTAGACTATATTAACATAAATCATTTATATATTTATATATATCAGGTGAAGCATTAAGTTTAGACAATAAGATATCGTGAAAACAAAGAAAAAATTGTTTCTAACAAAAGCTTTTTTGTTTTTGAAGAGGAAAGAGAATAGCACTCGTTAATATTGATTCGGTGGATGTCTTCAAGGTTATTTGAAGGTCAGCTTATTTTTTAACAACATTTTACTCGACACAAAAAAACAAACAACTTTCGTCTGCCACACGTTTTTTATTGACATGATTTTTTGAAGATATTTTAACTTGTATTTTTTATAACAATTTTTATTCAAGAACTTGTTACTACATTATGTTATTCTTTATTACATTAAATAGAATATTATTTATAAAACTACTTTAATAAGTGTTCAAGATGATGACCATTAACCTTGATACACTTTTCAATTCGCTTTATAAATTATTATTATTAGCACCGCGTCTTACTAACCGTTCGGGTTATACGCACTTACACTAATGTGTAATGGTAGGATGATTGTGAGATGAAATGGAGTACCTACAGTTTAACGTGGGATCCTAACCACGGTGGAGGCCTGGCATTCCACACATTCACAAGTTGTGATTAATACACGTCTTGTCAGAGGTGAAGGAAGGGTTTGGCAATCAGATAAATCTGTGCTGGGACCGAGGATTGAGCCCCAGACCCCCAACACACAAGTCTGTCACCTTACCCCTAGACCGCAGGTTACCCGCTTTAAAAAAGATTGATGTACCTACATGTCCAGAGAAAAGTATTTCCATCAATATTTCTGCGAGCATTTTTAATGTGCTTCTTTATGTTTTCTGGAGTGGTAGGTGGTAGTTTGATACAATTTGCATTCAAGGTAGCCCCATAAAAAAATCTAGAGATGTGATGAGAGATTTTGAACATATTTTACAAAAGTAGCTTTATGAATAATAATGCATTTAACGTAATAAAGAATAACATAATGTAATAAAAAAATTATTGAATAAAAAATTGTTACAAAAAAATACAAGGTAAAATATCTTCAAAAAGTGATAACGAATAAAAAGTTTCCAATAATAGCTAGTTGTTTTATTTCCCTCTAAAAACAAACAAAACACTTAAATATGAAACAAATTTTTTTTTCTAGAATGTTTCGTTTTCGGGATATTCTAGTGCCTCAGCTTAAATACCTCACCCAGTAATTATATAATTTTTATAATATAAAATTATATATATATAAATTGTTTCTTAACCATTATTTTATACTACTGGGAGCCTAAGGTTTTAATGAGATGTCAACACAAAGGAGGTCATTTGACCGGGAAAATTAACTGTAAGACTAACAACATAAAGTTCTCCACATGAGAGGATAGAAATATAACCTCCTATAGAGAAGACATAAAACTTGATTAAATATAAGACTTTACAAAAAAAAACCTAAAAACATTCAACAGAGAAACTCATATTTAACAGAATTGCTGCCATTTCTTATTACATGTCTGAAATATCCATAATTAAAACTTAGGCCAAACAAATTGGAGCATAACCTCGACAAACCACCAAAATAATACTTGCTATATAGGGTGATTAGGAAACAACACATTATAGGGAGGAAGAAAGGATTGTAACAGAAAGTGTTTTTTTTACGTGTATTGCTACCCATCCCAGCTCAACGCGTTTAATCACGAGAATGGGGCAAAGTTGAAGACAGTAGAATTTGGAGGAAAAGTGGGAAAACATTTTGATAAATCACCCTCGTGTACACGGCCGGGATTTGAACCTAGAACTACACATCAGCGGACAACCCAATTAAAGCAGCTAGTTTTTCCCCCCGTTATGGACCATCATCGCGAAGTCAAGTTGGGTCCTTTAACCGAACTACAGGCTCGAGAAGGGCTTCGTTTTAACAAGAACCCATTATATCACAATGTCGGAATAGTGCAATTGTTACGTTTAGCAGTCCTGTGGGATGTAACGTCCCATGCAATGCATTATGGTCTAGTTTAAAACAATGTGTAGGGAACACTCACTTGGGACGGCGCCGTTGGCGGTGTTCTCCAGGATGGTCTCCAAAGGCGCCGATAAGTCTGGGAGAGCCCGTTCCGCGTCATCTGGAAAACGTCGCAAAGGCACATCTAGTTTTGTTCGAGTCGCTTGCAACAGTTTCAGTACTTGGAGCATAGTGCAGACGAACGCTCTGGTCCGGCTGTACAAATAGGAACAGGATTCGAAGAGAACTCCATGGCGTGTGCCCGAGATTGAGCCACCACCGTTAGTGCTAACATTTCCGGATAGAGGTTGTCATGTGGTCAGCACAACCAACCCTTCAGCCACTAATTTCAGTTTTCTAGACCGCAGCCGTGATCTATTTATTCAAGTAGCTCCTCCTTTGTACTCGCGAGACCGAGTTTAAACCCGTTTCATACCACAGAAAGATTCTGGAAGCGCCGGGGATCGAACCCGGGACCTCTGGATCTGTAGCGAGGAACTCATAACCACTAGATCACAGAGGCGGTTGGATTCGAAGATATGTTTTCCTTAATCCTCGGCGTATTACTACCCTCCGGACCTACAAGCATTTTGAGTACACTAATGGGGTGAGGATAGGGAGTATAAAATTTTTAGAGGAAATGTACCCGCATTTGAGCGGAGGGGGAAACCATTTAAGAAATACCACTTCGGTACACCCGGCCAGTATTCGAGTCCCGACATCCCACTACCGGAAAACAAGACCAGACGAACCTGACTATAGTCCTCGTACCCACCGATGCGGGTAGTACTCAGATAAGATAACGTACCAGTGACAAGGGGAGGTAAAGGTTTCCAACCTCAGCCTGAAACACTGGGAGGTAGTGGTTTTAACATAAATGATCCAACTAGTTCTGCCCCTCTCCCCCAAATAAAATGCGGGTATGTTTCTTTTAAATTATACCTCTCTCATCCCTACTCCAAAAGTGTAAATAAGGTGATGGTCCGAAGGAGTGGTAGTAAGACGTGGTGCACAAGAAAAAAAAAGGCATGCTAATTTAAGTTTCAGTGGGTCGTTTTTAAATAAATCTTCAATAAATATATATAAAATGTGTTTTTATAACAGTGAAAATACTAAAGAAGGTGCCTAAAAATTATTCAGAAAATACATTTGTTGATTTAAAAAGTGCACGCGAATTCCCCTCCCTTCCCCCTCCACCCCCAACAAGCAAGCGAGCAATACCGACCGAGCGGCCGCCACCATTTGAAATGATAGTACCAATATTTGCAGATAGAAGGTGTTATATGGTCAGCACGGCGAGCCCTTCGGCCGTCAATCTCAGTTTTCTAAACTGTAACTGCTACTTATTTATTCAAGTAGGCCTAACTCCTCATTTGTCCTCACGAGGTTGAGTGTGACTCCTGTTCCATACCCAGTTTCACAGATGAGTTTTAGACGCACCGGGGATCGAACTCGAGAATTCGGTATCTGTAGCCAGGAACTCTGACCAGTGGACCACAGCCAGACAATTCAAAACTCGTGTTGACACCCTTATGGTGAGATGGAAGGGGATCCAGAAAAGGCCAAAGTTTTTTCAGTTTTATAACAAAACTTTTTTTTTTGCCAAAATAAATAAATATTGCTCCAGTAGAAAGACCTAGTTTAATTTTCTTCACATGGTGATATCAACAGTTCCTGAATATCTGTCATGAGCATAGTGGCATTATTTAACAAACTTTTTAAATGAAGAGAAAAAGTTGTCTTAAATTCCAGAACACCCTTGACGGATATTCAAGAAATTTTGAGGTCACCATGTGAAGAAAATTCAATTAGATATGTTTGTATTGGAGTAATATTTTATTTATTTTGGTCAAAATGTTTTGCCATAAAAACACTGATGTTCTCGCGTCGCCTTCCATCCCACCTTAAGAATTATTTTTATGTGATTTTATTCAGTATACTATTTAACACATGTTAATAACTTGTTGCAGTGGCATTGTGGTGGGTTTTTTTTTTTTTTGGGGGGGGGGGGGGTGGATGTATTCCCCCACCCCTCAATGTTGGAAAAAATCATGAAAGTTGGGAATTTGTGGAGAGTTGGATTTTGAGTTGGGAAATTCTAGATCCTAGAATTACTATGTAGCACATTTTTTTCGATCATTAAAGTTCTTTAACTCAGACTTGGACAGACAAGTTTTAAATTTCCCAACTGCAGATCCCTACTCTTCAGAAGTTCCCAACTTCATAGCTCATCAAATATTGAAAGGAGATATATTCTGTAGTATTATGTACAGAAAGCTTAATTAATCGAGTAGGCTACTAGCACCGTGTCCCTGCCTATAGTTTTAAGGTTACTACTAATACAATAGTAGTAGCCCCAAGAAGGTTAGATAATGTTTAAGTCGATCAGTTGATAAAGCCTGAGGTTCTACAAGCCGAAACTTGTTAGTTTTCCTACATGCAATAATAGTAAATGTCAAAAAAGCAACACTTGTAACTTGAAAAATCCATCATCAACAAATAGCTATAAAGATACAGTTACCTAAATCCTCTGATTAAAGGGTTTTCAATTATCGCCTCAAATTTAACCATATTCCCGTGGGAAAACTCCTTGACCCCCGATGTCCTCGACGTTGCCCTTGAACTATCCCTAGTCACCTGAGAATTTTCCTAATTTTAGAACGCCTTGAGATGGGAAATGACTATGTAGCACCAATAGCCAAAGTCGGCAATACACATGAATTTAAAGGTAAAAACCCGACATCACTAATCGGGATGATAGAATTTTAAAAAGTGTTAAGGGAGTGGCTTGATTTGCTAACTATTTGCATTTCCGTTAAGTTATTAGTTTGTGTTTATTTGTCTTCCAATGTCGTGACTCTTTCAAGGTTTATAAAACTTGCTCGGAGAGACTAGCAAGAATTTCCACTTTTACAAATATACGTCAACTATATTACGTCATTAGTTTTCCGGCACTTGTACGCCACACAAGTATAAAAAAAATCATTTTTAAATAAGCCGCGATACAAGTCAATGAGACCAACCTATTAGACCTACGTTTAAAACGAAAACTAACATTAAAGCAATAGGTGTCAATAATTAACTTTGAAATAATATTTAGCTATACAATGTTATTTAAAACCTGAACAAAATAAACATTAAAATATAATATTAATAATAATAATAATGCTATTTAAGCTGTATTTTTAGAGTGAATAATGCACGCCCACTTGTTGCAAGGTAAATGAACATGTGCGCTATCTATTATCATCTGCTTCAACAATAACAAACTTTAGCAAGTCTTCATAACTTTTGAAACTTTGTCAACAACATGCATACAATATTGAATAATATTGCGGCAATATTAACTGCTTAACAATGTTTTAGTAAAATATACATACAAATAATATTTTTTCCACTTTCCTGTTACCTACAATTTAACAGAAATAAAATAAACAATGAAAAAAACAACTCTTTCATGACAAATGCCATGCAACTTACTGCCACAATGTAATTGGAACGTGTTACTAAAAGAATGTAAATTTAATTTTTAAAAACAAGAAAATATATTAATTGTATTCACCATTCGACACTTTCGTTTCATCGGAACTAGATGAAGGACTGGAATTACTCCTCTGATGGTTAAAGGTTGTTGCACTGATCACTACAGTATCACTAGTTTCAGCCATTTTACGTTAGCACGAAAACTTCCTTATTTGGAACAAAACTTTGCTCGGGGATATAACGGAAGATCACGAATAAAATTATGAAGGCAATGCTCTCTCGTGAAACTATTATAAACTAAAAATGCTATTTCCCGCCAATGCTTTAGTTTCAGTCGGTAATATTAGTTTAGCTGTTACAACGAATATGAATAAATTTATTTTTCTGCATATGCACAATTTTTTTTTATTGTTTTAACCACTCCATTCATTTTTTTACTATTTTATTTTACAATTGATAACTTAGCTTTAGGTTGTAGCTGCAATAAATAAGTGACTTGACCTTTTTAGGTAGTCATGACAATGGTTCGTCATATTTTGTAGGTTTTTTAATACAAGTGTGTCTACTGTTTAGTTTGTGCTGTTATCTTCCGGTTAAGCTTGGTAACAATAGTTCAATTTCTTAACTATAGGTGGTCATCATCAGTAAAGAATAGACAATTGAAAAACAAGTACTTCAAGTGCAAGTGTCAATACTTGTATACAATTGCCAAATTGTGTGGAAATTTGTCGTATATCAATTGAGCTTTGATCATGTTGTTTAAAGATTTTGTATTAAAATTGCTGTGGTATTTACGTTGAATATTCATTCATTTTATTTATGGTGTATATTTAAAATAATCATCAAGATGTGGGTGAAGCCCCAAGAAGTGTTATTAGCAAATGCTTTGTGGCAAGTATTTCTAACCAGGTTTTAAAATAGTAGGCCTAGATATTTGTCAGCTGATTGTCAATCTTAGTCATTTATTAAAGTAGTAGCAATTAATATTGTTTTGAAGATTTATTTGGAGTATCCTCCACACTTAAACAAGTTTTTTTGTTATTTATTAGCAATCCAAACTGGTACACTAATTGTGTTTTCTTTTAATTGATTTTTGAGTAAGCCCAAGTATAACTTAATAGCTAGGCCCTAAATGAAGGTGCCCAGTAAGAAGATTTATATTTGTTACTGCTCTAAAATTTTACATGCTCTCACAGCACAAATTAATCTTTTGTTGTTTAACTTAGTTTTATTATATTTTTGAAGGATATGATGAAGTAGAGTTTTTGCCTTCAGGTTTATACAATAAATTATCTATAATTTTACACTAAGTTTCTTTTAGTCAAACTTTTAACATTTAAAACATGGGTAACTCAAGTTTTAAGGATCTCATAACCCCCACTTTTATAAAAACTGTTTTACTAACAAAAATACTTGCTAATATCATTCATAATCATATTAAACACAAAAAGGTAGTTTACTGGTACATGCTATAATATATATACAATTATTGGTTTCTTTAATTGGACAATAACTTACTAGCTAGCAAATCGAAGAAAATACTTGAGCCTCCTCATTTCGCCATGTTGGTAACACATCCTTTTACATTATATATCTCTGAGAAAGTCACATAAAAAACCAACCAAAAGTCTAGCCAAATGGATACTACACCTTTAATTGTTTGTACATGGAAGGCTATGTGGGGTACTAGTTTATCATTCATAACACATGGTAAACACAAATAATAAAAGATAATTATAAAATAAAATAGGCATTTTCATAAATCACCAGTGGGCCTATAGTTGTTTATGTTATCCCATTTTTTAGTGAATCATCAAAGAAACTTCATGATGTAACATTGGGCCTTCCTGTTTATTAGGCAAGTTGTCAAGTATTATAGGCCTAATGTGTTTGTTATGAAATTATTAATGTTCTTTTATAGTCTGCTTACTGTAACATTACATTCTTTTTTTGCAGTCAAAATGTTAACATTTTAGGCTACTTTATTATTAGAATAGGCCTACTGTAATTTAAAGGTATTGACACCAAGAGTGACTGTTGCAGATCACATGATTTGACATGAAAGTAGTAGTAATAATAACTTTTTTGACTGAAATAAGTTTTATCCTATTTGTATTGTATGGGACACACACTATTTTCAAGCACTTGTGGCCTTTATTTTTATTTTATTTTGTCTGTGTGTGATCTTTGAACCATAAAATAACCTAATGATCTACATAGGCCCATTTAACATTTAATTTAATATTTTATATTTGATAAATTAATGTTATTAATAAAATATCACATGCCCATCACTTTTATTTAAGTATGTAGTTAAGTGGTAAGAAAGAGCGTTAGCACACAAAGTAATATACTCCAGGCTCTATTCTATATGCCGACAGGTATAATTTTCAACATAATTTTTTAAATATTTGTAAAGCCTGAAAGCTGTATTATTGGTGAAATGTAGGTTTACCCTTTCACAGTGATAAAATTAACGGCCGGGGAAGGAATGTTGTGCCTACAACAGCTACGACAGGCCTAGCAAGCCGGTAGTGGAAAATATATGGCTTGAATACAAAATTGACCCAGACCACAAGCTGGAAACAGTAATGGATGTAAAGTAAAATTTGTTAGGCTTAGGCCTTGTAATTTATTAAAGTCTATGCATCTTATAGCTTATTTTTACCTCAATTTGAGGTGATATAACACCACCTTAATCACATTTTGTTAGGCTAGTCCAGAATGACCTTTTTTTAGGTATTTAACATACATACCCTATAAAAATAATTTCCAATGATAATAGATAGACATTCAAACATTGAGAACTATCTTTATAGACAGGAATTTTGTTTACACTACTCTTGAAACTTGACGAAAAAAAGTATGCTCAGACAGACCGCATATCTCCTAGCTTTAAGTATTATTTATTTGAGGTATTTAATGTGCACTTTCTGATCCAACTGATTATATCAGCACATGAGAATTTCTGTGAGCGAGCGTGAAAAGGCCTACCAATTTTGCAGGGAAAGGTATTTTCATATAGCTTCTAGGGTTCTTTTACATCC
The DNA here is from genome assembly GCA_033556935.1 of Timema podura. Classification (NCBI taxonomy): domain Eukaryota; kingdom Metazoa; phylum Arthropoda; class Insecta; order Phasmatodea; family Timematidae; genus Timema; species Timema podura. Next base: position 31,319,846 of record JAVRXN010000003.1, on the reverse strand, counting down.
CACAATCAACATGGGACTGATGGCTTTACTTCCCCTTCAAAGGAAGATATATGCCACAAATTGTTATCGCTCAAGAAGAATCCATCAACCCCAACTGGATTTGAACCTATGATCATCAGCTCCTGAGGAGAGCACTTTACCCCTAAGACCACCAAGGTCAACTCTGGCTTTACTGAAAGTTATTCATGAGAACTATCAATTCTACAAATATCTGCTTAAATTCATAAAATCTCTAAAGTTTGATTGGTACAGTCCCTAAAAAAATAAATAAAATTGCTAATATAGCCCAAATTCACAAACCTGGTAGTGAAAGTGATAGGCCTATTTAAATATCTGTATATTTCAACCAGCTTTCATTTTAAGACAATATTTAAGTATTGTTTACTTTAAGTGTAGCCTACTTATCTACACAGCTATTACTGTGTTCAAACTCAGAAGCTATTTGTTTGCTGAACTAATTATTTTTCATTGCATATTGTATCAGTCATAAATACCACATTGATGGTTGCATGGTCTAAGGCATCACTCTTTGAATAGGCTAGATTGGCAGTAACAAAGAGGTCCGAGTTTGAACTCCGATCAGGTGTATTGAGGAAGTTTTTGTTACACGTTATGGTAGGACATGGTGTAGTCATTGCACACATAAATACTCGGATGATCAGTAATCTGATTTGGAATCTGGTCCTAGTTTCTCACCAGTGGATTGCGTTCCCATACCAAGTAAATTAGTTGAATTGCAAAGTTCTGTGAACTTGTGTATTTATTCATGTTTTTTCAGCAGTAAAGATCCAAACAAAATATTTCAATCACTTTTCATGGTATAAATTTAATTAAACTCACTGTAATATGCTATTTTAGCAGTTTCTTCTATTTTAGGGTCACGGAAATGGCCAACTTGTACTTTGTTCTTCAGAGAAGAAAGGGGTATGGTAAGTCTAAAGGTCTCTCCTCGATTCTTGTCGGGACTTTAGACAGTGTGTTCGACACCAAACCCCCTCCATACAGGATCTTGCATCAAACTCCTACATCAGAAGTTTATTACTGTAAGTGTTTAAATTTAATAACATATTAGTGTTTCAATAAAAGTTAAAATTAGAACTGCACAATAAAGGGCCTATTTATTTATAATCAGCTTCAGGAGGGGTTTTAAATTTAACAAATACCTAATTCAATCTTTGTGGCCAAGTGATATAATAAATATTATGACTCAACTTTTATACATATGGCATATAATGCCATCTATAATAATGTTTGTATATAACCTGCACAAGTAATAAGGTGTAGTGATAAAAAAAAGAAATAATAATTGTATGTTATGTCGTTTCAGTGATCTCCTGTTCACTGACCTATTCAGAGATAGAGAAGGACTGGGAATGGATTGAGAGGAACTTGTGCGAGACACTGAACTCCTTTGACAGCGAAGAGGAGGTGACTGAGTTTGTATGTTGCAAGATTCAATCGGTGATAGCGAACATTGTACCAAACAACCAGGGTGCAGAAGGTAAATGGCAGGCATTGTTTGAGTGTATCTATTGTTATAAATATCTAAACGTGCAAAGATGAAGTGGGAGTCTCCGCTAAGTGCTTTCACAAAATTTAAAGACTGATTATTTAACTCTAGCAAATCTCACGCCAATGTGTCTGACAGGTACTGCACATTGTCTGAAGTACATTACCTCTAAATACCAATAAGAGGCTTTAATCTTGTCAGGAGCAATACATTTGTATTCTTATAAGGACTTCATAACAGTGCTATTAACATTCAGTGGTGCAGCCAGGATTGCTGTTTGGGAAGGAACCAATATTAGAATCTTACTCTCAAGGATCAACTTTGTTATATATATCTATTCAAAACTACATCATACTACTTCATATTCACTCTGTGTTACTTAATTTCTTTTACCTGAGACTTAGCTCTGTACACCAATAACCTTTATTTTTGTATATATGACAGAATGCTCCAAATGGTGAGATGGTCACGTGTCTATAGTGTCCAGTTTTGGTTTCAGAGACACTGGGTCATTTAGATGCATTATCTCGAGTGTTTAAAAAATGTTCCCTTGTTGAATAAATATATATCAAAGTTGACTCTTGAGATTAAGATTCTATTAGTGGTTCCTTCCCAATATATACATATATATTGATATTTACTTGGCTGATTAAAGATCTGTAAATATATATGTTAAATAAATTACAATAATGGAAATAGTCTCATCACCAATATATTTTTATAGCGCCACATCCTACTACTCATTATGGTTATACAAATCCTTACTAATCACGCCAACATGGTAGGGAGGAGGAAGGCTCAATTTATATAAATTGTACCTGCATTTGTGTGGAGGGAAAGTGGAAAACCATTTTATTAAAAAAACTCAGTACATTTCCAACCGAGATTCAAACCCTGATCTCCCAGTCATCGATAGATTGGGAGAGTGATGTCATAAGTCTATTCAAAGTAGGTCAATGCAATTGAAATGTTTTATTTTACGCTCGGCTTTGTTAAATTTAAACTTTTAATAACCCTAGCAACTTTGGGCTTTTAGTAGGTAATATTTTGATTTAATATCCGACACCTTAGTTCATTCGATAGCAGTCTGTCTATTGAACTAAGGGTCCCGGGTTCGATTTCTGGAATGGCCGAAAATTTAGCATTGGGGAAATGTGGGTTTACCTTTTCATAGTGATAAATTAACGGTCGGAGACTGGATGTTGTACCTGTCCTAGTCTTAAGTTTATATATTATAAGGCATATGAAGTTATGACAAGCCTAGCAAGCCGGTAGAGGAAAATTTATGGCTTGAATAAAAAATTGACCCGGACCATAGGTTGTAAACATTAATGGATTAAAAAAATATAATTATATTTAATGTTATAGAAAATGAACTACTACTGCTGTCTGTAATGTTACAGATGAAGACACTAAATCGTTTAGAACTGTTACCTTCAAGTTTCATCGCTTGTTCAACATGCCTCAAGATGAAAAACTTGTTAATTACTACTCCTGCAGGTAGGCAAACATACAAGTCCCTTGAATGCTTGCTGGCCACTTGATTGTTTTTTGTTAGTAATTTGGTCAGATATTCTTCAGTTGGTATTTCTCTCTGATTGTTTTCAGTTGGCCTCTCTGGTTGTTTAAGTTGGTGTTTCTGTCCGATTTTTTTTTTAGTTGGTTTGTCTGGTGGTTTTAGTTGATATTTTTGTGATAAACTAATCATAGCAGGCTATTTGAACCCTGAACCCCCTGTTAATGATGACCACATAATAGGGCCGGTAAGTTTATATGTATAGTCTGATTATTAAAATCAGACCACAGGTTATATAGAATCAGGGTAAGAAGGTAAGCTTAGAAAATACACAATTTTTTTGGTAAATAGTGAAAGAATAATTAACTCAAAATAATATAAAATCACATGCTCAAAAAAGTTGGGTGTGAGAATGTAAAGGTAGGCTAAGTTTATGAACTTGGTGTTGTAAAATTGTTGAAATAAATAAGTTTATTTTGAAAGAGGTTTCAAATTGTTTAGTAATATCTACTTTTCATTGTTTTGAAAAAGGATTTTCCTTTACTTCTCATAACTTTGGAATAATTTTTTCAATTCACTATCAATCCTCAATTGTAATAATACATTATCTTTGTTTTTGGGCTAACATCTAATGTTATCTAGAACTTTGAAGCGAATAGTTATTGTTTGTGACTTGGTGAAGCTTATCTTATCTCACATTGTTGATAAAACCACTGGGCACTATAATTAAGGACTGATTAAGTGTTTGGCACTTGGTCCAGACTCATGCAGCTGTCTGATGATAATCTCTTAATGTGTTTGGTTTGTATGCCTACTTATACCTCAATTTTATCTTTTGTGGTGCTGACTGACAGCTCACAGCTGACTTCTGATAGCTTTGAAAAGTTACTATGTATCCTTCCGCCGAACCATATGATCTGCAAAAACATGTGTTTATCAGCTGTCACTTCTGACAGCCAAAATTGAGGTCTATACAAGAAACATATCTGACTGTTTTATTTAATTTGTATTTATATATATTAATTTTTTATTTATTGTTGACCTTGATATGTTGATGTTAGGGCTAGTATTAATTATTTATTTTTTCCATTATATTATTTTTTTTAAATTTAGTATTTAATCCCATATTGGTTTTTATTATTATAAATAAATAATTTTTAAAATTTTATTTATTTTACTAATAATTATTTGTTGATAGTTTTATTAATAACATTATAAATGTGATAATATATTACTGTTTATAAAATTTTAAAATATTATATTTTATTTGAAAAAAATTTAAATTTTGCATTTAATCCCATATTAGTTTTTATAATTATAAATACATAATTTTTAATAGTTTTTTTACAGATAGTATTATTAATAACATTATAAATGTGAAAAATCTAAATGTACTAGTATTCCTATAGAAAAATATATAGACTTATGGTGATCGTTAGTACTAAACCAAATATTAATGCAAGATTCTTTGATGATTGAATAGTTTGGCTGAAGAATTATAAGTAGGCCTAACCGATATTTTGGAAGCCAGTCATATCAATTGAAAAGTGGGCCTTTACAATGCTTTAATTATTTAAATATTGTATAGTTATGTGGAAAAACAACTTTTACTCACAGATTTAATTCCTTTTTTGAGCACTTCATAAAGGTCTAAGCATATTTGTATTAAGTCCCTTAACCTATTGGTAGCCTACTGTTTAAAAACTAAAACCTTTGTGGCTATGTAGGACCTTCTTGCAACTAAATGTCAACGCCGATTAGTAGTGTAATAATTAAAAATTAAACATTTTGTGCTATTGTATGAGTACTATATAACAATTCAAACTTTTGTTTATAAAATGAAAAATAATATTCTTACCTCTAGAGAAATTCTCGAAGAAAACATATTCATTATGCTCGCCTTTACAATCTGTTATATTATTTTGTTTTAATATGTAGGCCTATTTATGATAACTTTAAATAATTTAACAAACAAACATCAATATCCAAGAAAATATGTTTAGGCCTATAAAATAAATGACAATGACAAATCAAAAGCTATCCTAACCAACAAAAATCTATTTTAAATTCACTACTTTTAAACAGTTATAACAAAGTCTCTAATAAAAATACAATAACTTATAACTTGAAATCTTAGCCTGGTATTTTATTTATCAACACTGGAGAAACACTCGCAAGTATTTTTTATTACACTTCACAGATGTATTTGGAATAATATAAACATCATAAAACTCGAGGTTTAGCCTAGAAGGCAACACAACACAATCTTGGGGTTAACATATTTATTTAATAGTCTTGATACACTTAAATTTTCGAATAATGTATATCGATCACTCAGAAACACTCGCTTTTCTTTTTATCACACGCTTTTATTTTATATTTAATAAATAATTATTCTAAGATCACTAAAAAAACGTTTATTTTCCAAGGATAATATGTTCACACCGAAATAATATTCTCAAAAGAACACACAGACTAAGTAGCCGAATTAATATTCAAAAAAGTCACTGTATTATTCAAAGTTGTAATAAAATTATTAAAGGTAGCAAAGATACGCCTGTAAATACTCAACTACAATTTTACAAGTATTAAATATTTTTTTCGCTTCAAAATTTTTACTCGCGCACGTGGTTTTATTAACTGTATTTTATACGAGAATTCACTGTTATAATGTCTATTTAAAATTGTTAGATTTTGGTTATGAAAATAACCGTTTGGTTGGTTGTTAAGTTTTGAAGTTTTCTTTTGCTGTTTAATTCAAATTAATTATTAAAAGCAAGAGAACGTTAAAAGTGGCCTTAAATGCTGAAAACAAATATGGCCACTGGATAGAAAAGCTATCCTGCCGGTGATGACGTAGGGAACTTATTTCAGTTTTAACGGCGAATCGTATCCATACACGGTGTTTACAAAATTTAAACTTAATATTATTTCAAAAACATTTTGTATCTTTTTTACTCTTTATTATCACAAACCATTTATTTATGTTAAAGATATGCGAGGCCCGTTATAAAAATATGAATAACTGAATATAATACTATTAAATGTAAAATTTCACGCTCTATTTAAACTGTAATGGCCACAAGAATTAAAAGAAAAACTAGAAAGAATTAACTAGACTTTTTTTTCTTAAATTAGATTATCTACAAGAAAATTATACTCTAATCCTTGGGGAAGCATTGTTAAAAGTGATTGATAATATTTTTAGTGATAATAATAGTGACACTTACCAAATAATTATTATTTACAAATATGTTGACTTAAGTTACTTTCAGACAATGTTGGCATTACTGATACCATCTGCTCGCTTCTGCTAGCTGTCATGTAAAACCACAAAAGTGGAAATCAGGGTTTAAAATATAACACATCTCACATGAAGGTGAATATTGGGAAAAACTACTACACTGTCTGAGTGTTAATGTCATTTTACATTTTCTCCTTTCCATCTACTTCACTTTAAGTTGATTAAAGAAAAACAATTTCTTATAAATTATCAAGCTTGTATTATTATTTTTTGTAATGAGCCTTTGTACACTCTGTTTAGCTTGAAGCTAGCATGCCTACCTTAACTGATTACACTATGTCCCCATGCTATAAGCTAGATCATAGTGGAATCAAACGAAGAAAGCTTGCTATCTCTCCAGATAAATATAGTGTACCTGTATTGAATTACATTTACTATGTAGAATATTTACTTTATTTATTAGTTTTTTATTAATATTTAATACATTTAAGAGAGTTCTGAGGATACATAAATTCATAAGAATGTGCATTGTGTTTATGTGGGTTTTTTTTATTATAAGCTAAATTGTTTTTTATCCATAGAAAATGAAATCACTTTAAAAAAAATTAAAAATGTAATTCAAGACTAGTTTTATTTTTTCAGCGAAAATACATTACATTTTTATCAGATATTGTGTTTAAAAAGCCCTCTTAAAACTAAGACTTCAGACCGTCAATTTTTCCATTGATTAAAAGAGGGTGAGAATGGGAGGAGCAGGGGACATTTACGAACCTAAAAAAACTCACACAAGTGATCATACAATCCAAAGCTTCAAGCTTGTAACAGTTTGGATTGCCTCTGACGGGGATGTCAAGTTTTGAATATCTGTAGGATACACTGGGGAATGGCTCGCCACATGTTGTTTATCACTGTGACTTTCCCATCTCCTCGCCATGCTAAGTTGGGTGGATTTCCTTTAATCTTCTATATTCACCCACATCCCCTAAATCAAGTCGATAATAACCATAGTGTTGGATATAAAAATTAAATATGAGTGTTTGGTTTTCTATAGGAATCAGTACTGGTACTGGCTTCATCGACTTGGCTATTTGACTAAAAAAATTAAAATATAATTTCAGGTATTTAATGTGCACTTTTTGAACTGACTGATTATATTGGCACATGACTTACACACTAATTTAATTATAGGACATCTACATCTAGTTCCCTGGTTATTTGTTCATCTCTATGAAAGGGGAAGCCCCAGCTTCACCAAAGATACATTTTTCAGCCATGCCAAGAATTGAGTCCAAGACTCTTAACTAGTAGGCAAAGGCGCTACTTACTGAACTAAGTGTTTGACTTGATATGATAATAATATTAACTTGAAGATACATTCTGTGCAATAATCTCAGTATGACTGTTGTTGGTACAGTTACTGGAAGGGCCGGATGCCGAGGCAGGGTTGGCTCTATCTCTCCGTGAATCACCTGTGCTTCTATGCCTACATCCTGGGTAGGGAGACTAAGCTGGTGGTCCGATGGAGCGACGTGACAGAGCTGGACAAGACAAGCAGCCTAGTCTTCCCAGACTCTATACGCATCGCCACCAGGGAGAAACAGGTGATTGGGTGGGCTTGCAAGAGTCCAAAAATTATACTAATTTACTTTGTAATATTTTGTAGGTATTTCTAAAATCACAAATAAGGGGTAAAGGAAGGTATAAGTCATAATTAAGACTGTAATCACGCTTAATATTATTTACATCTATTTCTATCTGGTTCGAGTTTTGTTGATGTAAAAAATTAACTTTTCTTGTTTTACACAATCAGTTGAGGCCCAAGTGATTCAGTGCTCTCTCTAAAGGTGGTCCTAGACGCAAATACCCTTCACTTGTATTAGATGTCAGTAAAATCAATAACCAACATACTTATAGAAATATAAAATAGATATGGGCGGAATCAATTCTTTCTCAAATACCCGGTATCTGCATATCTGCAAGTATTTAAGTACCTGTATTCAAAGAACCGTACCTGAAATAGCTACTCAAACTCTGTATTTGGATTGACAGATTTACGGGCTCCAATTTCAAGCTTCTTGAAAAAGGGTAATTTCTTTGTCTTGCATGGTGTGTCTGGTTAATGAATGACTCATTGTTTACTCTTCTCTCTACTTGTTAGGATTTCTTTTGTGAAATAATGCACAGTTAGAGGGAGGACAGATGGGGGGAAGGTTATAGAGTGAGCCAAACCTAACCAAGAGCGGATTGTTTAGATGGCCATTAGGATGTCAAGATCAGCAACTGAGTTAACTGGTTGTTGAGGAGGAATGTATGAAGAGTAGATAAAGAAGATATAGGAAAGGCATTTCTCTGTAGGGCTGTTTTAACACAAATAAGCTTAGTGCAAGATAGTATCAACTAACCGGCTTTGGTAGCCACATGGTCTAAGGTGTTACTCTCGCATTAGACTAGACTGCTGATGACAAAGAGATCAAGGTTCGAATCTCATTTGGGTGTAGTTTTTCTAAAATGGATTTCCACTCTTTCAGCATGTAAATGTGGTTACAATTCCTCTAAATACAACCTTTCTTATCCCTAAAACCATCAGCATAGTTAGTGCTCAAGTGTATAACTCAAACAAGTAGTAAAAATAAATGTTAAAAAAAATTGTTCAAGTACAGCTTAATGCAAAAATGTACTATGTACAATTATACATTGTAAATCTTAAAAATCACTAATGCTCTTAAACTTCTCTCTCTGATAGAACGTCAGGACCAAGTGAACAGCTGTATTCTAGATGATGTTGAATTGTATCAAAACTGATGTTTCTGTTACTACTACAGTATATTTAATAGCTTGTTCTATAATTTATTAGGGCTTGCTTTATTAACTATTTAAAAACAAGTTTAAAACATATTTTATTGTAAATATCAGTCTCTAATTTCATTTAAAAACATTAAAACAATATTAATACATATATGTTTCTTTCAACATAGTTAAGTTTTCAAATTATATATTTATTCAACCCAAGCTCGAGCTCAAGTCGATACTTGGTCGATTTATGAAAAGCTTGCTCGAGATCGGCTCGAATTAAAAACTTTATCTTGCACATCTATGACAAATAGAAATCTCAAATTCAAAGCTTAGAAAACATTATAAATAAGAGCAGTTAACTTTTGTATTATTTCAAACATTTTAGTAATGAATATCATGTTAAGAATAGTCAAGAAAATATAATTAGATTAGAAAATTTAATGAAATAAAAATTAATATAATATAATTGAAAATAATGATGTGATTAGTGTTCATTGTAAAAAAAAAACAGGAATAAAAACTCTTAAGGCGGACCCAAAAGCGAGCTATACCAAACGAGTAGCTGCCGCTGTTAGCAACGATAGTGCTAACATTTGCAGATAGAGGGTGTAATGTGGTCAGCAAGACGAGCCCTTTAGCCACTAATCTCAAATTTATAGAGAGGAGCTGCTACTTATTTATTCAAGTAACTCCTAATTTGTCCTCATGAGGCTGAGCTGTTCTTGCTCCAGACCCACTGCTTCACATAGAAATTCTGGAAACACCAGGAATCAAAAGTAGTCATAGTATTTATAAAATAGTATTACAAGATAATTAATTATTATATGATAATTTTTGGGAAGACAAAAGAAATTGGATATAAAATTGTGAAATTTACAATTATTATGATTTTTTTAAACAATTTATAAAGAATATTGAAGACATGTTAGGAATACAAACATCTAAAAAATATATAAATTAACACATTCAAAATATTAGGTGTTTAAGTCAAATAAAATTTCAAGACTACAATTACACAATTTTTATAAGATCAATGTTGGATGATACTAAAAATTGGAATTTAAAGTGGGAAAATGAATGTATCTAAAATATTTGTAAATATAAATAAAAAGTTGGATGATTTTTTGAGGATTAGTATTTTTTCTGTCTTAAGCGCCTTGTTCCTTATTAATTGCTGCTTTTCCTGCTGCACAATTTATTGATCACTAGTTTCGATGCTCTTCATCATCCTCATGTCTTACATGGAAGGATAACAAACCATATTACAAACAGGCTTAAAATACAATGCATATATCGATAAAGTGATTAAGAAATGATGTAAGTTCACTGACTGTTGATATTATTAATTTAAATGTTTGTGGGTTCAAACCCAACAAGGTTGACAGATTTTTCTTGAGCAATAAAATCCATAATACAACTTCCTTTGGAGGGAAAATAAAGCTGCCAGTCCCATGTTGATTGTGGCATGTAAAAGAATCATGGAAGGTATGTGAAAATACATTTCCCGGTAAAATTGGTAGCCCCTTTCCAGTGGTATTTATTCAAGGGAAGCGATGCTTCCCCAAAATTAAAAAGAGAATAAAGAAAATAAGAGGAAAATAAAGTTAAAACAAACTATTATGTATAGAAACCTCTCAAAGTATACTATTAATAATAGTTGAGGTGGCAGCTCTTCTTTCTAGAGCAAGCAGTTCTTTGCTTTCTTAGACTGACTGGCCAACCAGCTGGTCTCGTTCGCTCTTTATTCCTTCAATTGTTTATTTCTGAGTTTGTTCGGCCCTCATCGAGGAAAGGGAAGCAGCATTTCCCTGGGCAAGTAATGGCTCAGTTTACTTTCGTGATTGATGTATACTCGTACCCAATATACTGTTAAAATATTATTTTTAGGTTAGTTTTAGCAATATTTATTGTTTCTAGATATAATATTATGGGCACTATATTACAAAATAATGTATTTATTACCAAATTACAGTAAGTTTAGTTTTATTTTACAAGAAGATTGGTGCTCGTTTGATCCTCCAAGGGAAGCGATTTGTTTCTTTGCGTACAGTAGTAGAATGACGAGTGCGTCAACAAGTGCTGCAAGGGAAGAGTAGGGCTGCTGTATCAAAACTCATAAGTAATATTTTGAAGCGTAGTTTTTCGTTCCGATCTTTTGATGAAAAAAAGAAAATAATTGAAAACAGCAAACCCACTTCCATCTTTAGGCAAAGTCTCTCTTTTTCTCTCTCTGTCTTTCTCTTCCTTTCTCTCTATGTCTCTCTCTGTGTCTCTCTCTATGTCTCTCTCTGTGTCTATCTCTGTTTCTCTCTCTCTAGTGCCCCCTTTCCCCTCCATATACATACACACACAAAACTTTGACATTTCAATAATCAATTTTATGAAAGTTTTTAGTAATCTGGGTATTGGGTTAGTGGAAAGTTACAGACCTATAGTTGACCCTACTATTTACTAAAGATAATGGCTTGTAGAATAAATTTGGATTCAGTGATATTAATAATATTGGCAAAGCTATTAAAAGGAATACTAAATGTCAAACTCATTTGCAGGCCACAACCTAAGAGAAAGCTTCGACAATTTTAAATTGACCGTTATTATTATTATTATTATTATTATTATTATTATTATTATTATTATTATTATTATTATTATTATTATTATTATTATTATTATTATTATTATTATTATTATTATTATTATTATTATTATTATTATTATTATTATTATTATTATTATTATTATTATTATTATTATTATGTATTTGAATTGGAATGACAATTATTATTTAAATATGTATATAATTTAGTGATTAAGTAATATTTCTAAGATAATCAATTATTTTGTTTTATTTCATGAATATTTTTTGTCATCTCACTTTCATTTCTTCCCCATAGTACTTTAAACTCAACAAAAAACCAAGGAAGGACTAGTGCGAGCTTCCATTTAAACTAGGGCTCATCAGACCCCCTTTATTGTAGCCTCATTGCTTCCCTTTGTCCATAATTGACCACACGCCACTGGCCCTTTCACCCTAGCTCATAGAAATTCTCGTATGCTGATTTAATCAGTTGGTTCAGAAAGTGCTCCTTAAATACCTCAAATAAATAAAATTAATTTAAAGGAAATGTTATAAAAGTTTGAAAAAGGAATTAACGTATATAAGTATTCTCACGTCATATCCGGAAAAATACTCTTTGAATGTTAAAAAATTGTTTATATGTATAGCGGGAAAAATGTAGAATCTGTTCTGACCTGCAAGTAGAAAGTCAGATATATTGGTAGTAGAAAGAAGTGTTATTGTTTAGCTATGATACTATTGGGAGATATAGATGGATAATTTTAATTGTAATTGTTAATTTAATTGTATAAGGCTTAGATAACTATCTATGAAAAAATAAAGGATAAGAACAAGATATAACAAAGGGGAGGATGGAGAAAGGTTATAGTCTTCTCGACACTGGCCTGAACAGGTCTTGCCTACTATAGAAAGAAGGGTAGGTTAAAGTTTTTGGTATGTTTGGAGTGTGTTGGTGTGTGTTTTGCTTTTCAAAAATCGGTTGTTCGTTGAGAATATTTTTACTGTGTTTATTATTGCAGATTGTATAAATATATATTCAGCGGTATTCATGTTAGTTTCTTTTGAAGAGTTTGTATAGTAATTTCCTGCAGTTGTTCATGGGGGTGGGGTTTATGTCCTCTGTGCTTGAAATGTTCTAATTGCTGAGCTCTTAGGTGGATTAAAGTTTTCAAATATTGGGCATTAGTGTGGTGTTGGTTTGTGTTTCAGCATCATTTTTCAATGTTCCTGCACAAGTCGGAAACATTTACTCTGATGACACAACTTACCAATCTGGCTATGAAGCAGTAAGTATTCAATCTTATTTTAAATTCCAATTTGTGTGCGGAGAATAGAATCACGTATATAGACGTGTGTAAGTTAATAAATGTATTCCTTTTTTCTTTATCTATAAAAATAATAAAGCAAGATCATATTCTTAGCTTAGTCATTCTGCTGTATTTTTGGCAATAACATGTTTTTGTTTTGTCAGTCATGTTTCTATATGAGTAATATGTAGAGTTTGGGGAAGCCATTGTTTTTCGATTTTTTATTATTTTCCCTTGAATGTTAAATATTTTGATGAACATTGAAACTCCCATTTTTTATTATTAAATATTTTCACCGCACAGGGAACCAGGTTCGGCGAATAGCAGGGACCGCCCAGCAGTCAGACAGGCCATTGGGTAAAACTTGTAACACCTCGTTTTGTCACTCCCTTCTTCATATTCTCTAAGTTCTTCATTTTAACTTCACTTTTACCATTAGACTTGTAATAGAATAGTAGTATTAATTAAACCTTCTAAAAGACAGGTCCAATGTCAATCACGAACCCACACAAGTAATCATATCATTCCCCCCTTATCCTCGGCCAAAGACATCATGCCAGGTCAACCAGGCCCACACAATTTAACTTAGACAAAGGGGGTAGTGACAATTTTTAATTTTGTTCCTAGTACTAAAAATTCCTTATTGTCTTTGTTTTACTTACTTTACATCCATATTGTGGCTGGGTCAATTTTTTAATTCAAGCCAATATTTTCCCACTACTCTGTTAGCCAGTCATAGCTTATATGTCCTTTAATTTAATAAAGACTAGATGAGCACAACATCACAGTCCCACCGTTAATTCCAAACATAGTGAAAGGGTAACCACATTTCACTAATGAATATTCGGCTATGCCACGAATTGAACACGGGAACTTAGCTAGAAAGACAGACACACTACTGACTGAGCTAAGGGTTGACATTTATTGTTTTGTCAAAGGGAAAAAAATAAATATACAAGTAGAAGGGTCCATATTATCGCAGTTAAATATCATTAAAATATGTTTTTGAAAACTCAACGTTAATGTTACTATTGCTAGTTAGTACATATAAGGTAGAGCTAAAGTTGCGGTAAAGATAATTTATACTGGAGCTGCACACACTTAGCATTCTGGAAAACATATTTAGTTGGTATAACTAAATAGAAACATAATATTTTTATTTTTTTAGATAAAAATTGGCCATCATCATCATAGGCCATATCGCCAATATCTTTATTTTTTGTTTTTGATTAAGTATTTATAATTCTTGCAGATAATAACCTTTCAGAAAAAAAAGAGTATTTACTGATTTATCAAATCAGTAAAAAACAAACTACTCAATGAAAATGTCCTTTCAGAATAATATGTTGTTTGTTTTATTGTTAGAAGAAAGTTTTTTATAAAATTATAAAGTCTTCTTCTTTGGCACTTTTTTTTAGATATTGTAAATTTTTGCTTTAGTAATTGATTTTTACTATTTTATATCTCGAGAGTTTTCAGTACATCTTTTATGGTTTTGTGAATTTTATCTTATTGTGACAATGGAGTAGTTCTAGTTTATCTGGTTGCTACTGTTTCTTCAAATGCTCCAACATTTTCCATACATATTTCATTAAAGATAATACGAATAGATAAACTTTTCATACAAAATTTTATACACATTCTAAACAATCAGACAATTCCAGGGGTTTGCTGGCATCAACCTTTTCATCGGTTTGCAGAAGAGACATAGAGACATCTATGATCCACAGTACCAATTAAAAAATCGTGTCTACCTGTTTTCACATGCACTTGAGCTGGTGGATTTAAAAGAAAATCTTTATTCAGAAAACCATAGACCGGAGATGCTTTTGTGGTTTTGGTTCTTCATCGAAAAACTGTGGTTTTCATTTTCAAGTGAACTGCAATCCCAAACTCTAGTAATATATATGAAATAAAAGGTCTTAAGTATGTTATAAAATGTTATTAAATAAACATATCATATTGTAGAAAAGATACTAAAATAAAAGTAAAAACACTAACACACATTCACAAACACACTATTTTGATGCCACACAATTCTTTGTACTTAATTTAACTAACTTGCAATTTATATTGTATTCAAACATCATTTATATCTATCTAGATTGTTAAATCATAATTTTTGATAGTTTGCTTATTATTATTGTTAACTGTCACAAAACTTAGAAATTAAATGTTGTTTTTATTTTATCTTGCTAAAGTGAAATCATATCTTTTAGAATATTTTTTTTTCAAATTACATCATTTTTGGTGTGTATTTAATTTTAATGTGGTTATATTTATTAGGTACACACCTTGATTAGTTTATTAATATCTAATCACCTGCTTTTGTGGCCGCATGGTCTAAGGCGCTAATCTCGCAATAGATTAGACTGCCGATGATGGGGAGATTGGTTGATGGTTAGATGTACTGAGGGTGGTTTTTCCTGAATATTTTTCCCTATCTCTCCATGCAAATGCAGGTACACTTCTTTTAAATTAACCTTCCTAATCCTTGGCCCAATAGTATAATAGTATGCAGTGTACATCCCAAATAGCTAATAAGATGTGGTGTTAATGAAAAAAAAAGTTTATTTTTCATTTATTTGAGGTATTTAACTTACATTTTCTGAACCAACTGATTATATCATCACACAAGAATTTCTTTAAGTGAGAGCAAAAGGTCCTACAAATTTGCCGGAAAAGGTAGTTTCACAGGGCTCTTTTACATGTCTCAATCGACATGAGACTGACAACTTTACTTTCCCTCCAAAGAAAGTTGTGCTACAGATTTTTATCACTCTGGAAAAATTTGTTGACTCTAGTTGGGTTTGAACCCACAAATATTGGGTCCTCAGCAAGCACTTTACCAAGACTGCTGATGTCAACAATCTCTAACTAACTTGAAAACTAAGATCTGGATTACATCGTGGTTTAAGCGAAAGCTTTACTTACAACAGCAAAATGTTTTATTAATGACTGCTAATAAATAGCACATTAAAAAAATCTTTGTCTTGTATGATTGTTAGTTTTTTTTTTATGTTTTCCGTGGAAATGGAATACCTAACTGATGTCTAGTATTTGTTTGTTTTTTTATAATCCGTCTCACTACTTATTCTGGTTGTATGCATATGAACTAATTATGCAAATGTGTTAAGGCTGATTAAGGTTGAATATAGTGTACCCTAATTTGAGTGGAAAACCATTTAGGAAAAACCAACCCCAGTTCACTAAACCAGGATTCAAACTCTGGGTCTTCCCATCATCAGCAATCTAGTCTATTGCAAGATGAAGCCCTGAACCATTCAACCACCAAAGCGGGTCTGCTATTTGAACTGCTTAAGTTAAATAAAAAAGGTTTTGTTTGTCATGTTGGTACTTCAAGGTCTATTTACATAAAATTCATAAACTTTTGCTTTTATTTTGTCATAAAGTGTAGATCATTTTTCACTTCAGTCCTCTTTTATGTTATTTAATGATAACTAACAAATATAAAAAAAATTCTTACAGACTGATTAATGACAAAGGCGGATTTAACGAAGACAAAGATTTGCTCAACAAACTCAGGTAATTTTCTTGAATAATGCTTCTAAATTTTTATTTAAAGACAGTGAATGATCTTTCATTTGTTGCTAACCAAACTGTTACTTTCCCAGCAAAAATGTTCCTAAGAAGTCCTCATTCCTTAAGCGAGACTTAGATGCCCGCGCTCACTCGGAAGCTTACCGTCTATTGTTTCGCCTGCCAGCCTCAGAGAAACTAGATGGCAGCACTGATGCTACACTCTGGACGCCTTATAACAAGCGTCATGTCTGGGGCAGGATGTTTCTCTCACAAAATTACCTTTGCTTCGAGAGTAGGGTAAGACATTTTTTCTTGTATCTATGCGGATTGTATGGTTCTAAATATTAGAAGAAACAAAATTAAGACAACACTTGTTCATGCAGGTCTAAAAAATATGACCCATAGTAAAGTTATAAACCAATATAAAGATAAATTATAATATAGGAAAAAAGAGCCCCAATAACATGTATTGTTCATAATAGTCACCCAAAATTTACATCTCAACAGGTGTGAGCAATGATCTAAAATTTCATCCAGTTTAAAAAATCACATTCAAGATTCAGAATAGATGTATTAAATCTTGAACCTAAATTTATTTTGTTGCTATATTATCCTTACTTATGCCTTAGCTCAACATAACAATTATAATCATTTAATAATGAATATAATAATCATATTTAACTGGTGATTTCCACATGTCCACCATAGACTCTGCCTTAAAATATAATGAAGAATGACCTGGACGACTCCTGGATAGCACAATGGCAAGAGCATTGGCATAGTAAGCCATGGTCCCAAGCTTGATTCCTGTTTCCAAGTGTCATTTTTCACTTTAAAGAATATAATAATTAATGATGATAAGAAAAAGAAAAACCAGAAACAAGATTATTTACCATTTAATTGAATCAGAATTTGCAGTGTAGTAAAAAGTTATCATTTAGTTACTATTTATATTTTCTATAGCAACTATAGAATTAATGCAAACAATATCATAATTTAAGGAAAAAAAAATTATATAATATATTTAAGTTAACCTCTTATTATTAGCATATTTGCTATTATTTCAATGTTAGATTTGGGATTTTTAGGTAAAATAATAATTTGTATTGGAAAAAAATTGGATTCAACCTGTCTCGGGTCTAAAGTTGTTCATAACTTTATTTTCTTGATATTAAATATATACAGGGCTCATACTTGGTCCCTAAAGTCCCACAAAGTTCCTAAACTAAAACAAAGTCCATAAAACTCCCTAAATTCCATAAAAATGGGTATACAAATTTGTTTTAATATCTCATGTAAATTCATATGGATTTTCAGTATAATTTTTTAGGCAAGTTGCAGCCTTTCAGACCCATTGTCAATAAAAATTGGTAGGTTTCAAGTTTCAATTTTTCGTCCTCGTTACAATGTTAAACTGCCTCTTCAGGGCCCTTTCCCCTTGTTAAGTTTTTTTACTACTTCTTTGCCCTGGAGTCTTTCCTCTTTGGTTGGCATTTTATCCATTTCTTGTGGTAGCTTTACCTTTATTTTTTCCTTTAGGTCTCCCTCTTGGCCATTTCTTGTGTTTTTTCCCATCTTTATATTTAGTTGTTACCCACCCCGATGGCGTAATTAGCTAAAACACTAGTTTTGTTGAGACTTGATGGACGGAAATCGAGGTTAGAATCTTGCTCGAGTGAACTGGGGGTGGTTTTTCCCTAAATGGTTTTCTACTCTTCCTCCACACAAATGTGGTTCACTTCCTCTATGTTCAACCTTATCGATTCCTAACCCATTAGTATAATTAGCAATTAAGCAAATAACCCGAACGGGTAGTAAGATCAGTGCTAAATATAAATAATATAATATATATATAAAGTTGTTAGGTTATTGAAGGGCTAAGATTGTTCTGTCTATACATATGCTCAGTATTTTTGAGGCATACTATTTCTCCCAAAGCTACCAACAATGAAGCAAACTTCTGAAACTGGTAAGAAGTGATCCCTTTTTATATCTACACAGACAGCCTGAAGAGTGGAAGATGATTAGAGCAGAAACACTTAGAAATCGATGACGGAGACCTTGAAACATTTTCCAAATAAGTTTTAGGTAAAGAATTTAAATAGTGACACAAAATACAATAGGGTAATAAAAATTGTTAAGCCCATCCTTCATTGATCATTGCGACAGTGTAATGACAATGTTGGGAGAGGCTTTTCAACATCTGGACAACGTATTACAGAGCAGACAGCTACTTTGAAAGAAAGATCTTTGAAGGCACGATTGAATGTCTTAGATGCCTGCAAGTTTTATGCCAGTAACAAAATAGCTCATTGCCTATTGAAGAAATTGTTTTACATCCATTATGGTTCCACCTGTGGCCTGGGTCAGTTTTTTTATTCAAGCCATCTATTTTCCTCTCCCACCTTGCTAGGCCTATCGTAATTTATTGAAAAAATGCTAGAATTAAATATCATCAGTGCCTAAAGGAAACTAACCTGAAATAAAATAGACTTAAAAAAAATTAGAGAGAAAGGGCTAAAGAAGAAACCTTAAGAGTATAAAGTGAAGAAAAGGTGGCTTTTGATGATATGAAAAAAAATTTGCTATGAAAAAAGTTCAAAAAAAGAGAGCAGCTGACAAACTTGTTGAGAAAACAAAATCTTTATTACATTCGCGCTGAAAAGAAAAAGATTGATAAATATCTCATGAACATTTGAAATAATATAAAGTTTTAAAACTCTAAAATAACAAGGCCAGTGAAAAAAAACATACATACAAGTAAAGACATTGGGAAAAAAAAATCTTCTTCAATAACTTAATTTTTGAGAGGTCTCCCAGAAAAGTAAAGTAATTTAAGGACCAACTCTATTTTTGGCCATCTAATATGGCCAAAATAATCGTAAAAGTTGGGTTAAAGTTAAAAGACAAGCTTGAAGTTGAACTTAAAGATTTAATAATATATATTGGCGGTGTTAACAGGCGAGATTATTCACACAAGCTTTAAATTATCAAACATAGAGAGAAATAATTATTAACTATGAGCCTACCTTTGCGAATGGTGACTGAGAATACCTGGAGTGATGAGTTGATAGCTGGGGCGCTCCAATCTTGTTTCTTGAGCACTTATTAGTTATTTTATACGAGAGAGTTTCATGGCTGTGTACCTCGAGAGCTAAAATACGCTCAAACTCATGGTTATCCATTATACTAAGAAATCCGCGGGATGAGCGAGCCCAGAGCCATTAAGGGAGAAGGGTCAATGCGGTGCTGACACCTAGTGCTAATGAATATAATTAATTAAACAAAGAATATAGCACAGCTGGCTCAGTAGATATATTAATACTAAACAGCATTGAAAAGAGTAAAATATACTTTTCTTTGTTTGGCCTTACCAGCTTAGTGTCAGAGAGGTTGTTAACAACAAAAAATAATTCTTTAAAGTAACTTTTTGTTGTTTTCATATTTTTTATGAGGTCTCTTTTATGGTCACTTTTTTTTTCTGAAATCACCTTAAAGTCCTTAAATAAACCTGAATATGGAGTTTGAGCCCTGTATTATACATGTAAAAGGATGCAGGAAAGTGGTATAACAACAACATAATATTATTTACCTTGAAGAGTGAAAAAAAAACTATTTCTCTTAAAAAAATTATATACTATCAATCCCTTAACTTGCTGTTTCCAAGTGTTTTATCTAGAGATAAGTTGAATCCTTTATTTCTCGAATCCGAATCTTAAATCTTCTTTTGGATCTCGAATCCTAATTTGAATCCCTGATTCTTT
The DNA here is from genome assembly GCA_033556935.1 of Timema podura. Taxonomy (NCBI): domain Eukaryota; kingdom Metazoa; phylum Arthropoda; class Insecta; order Phasmatodea; family Timematidae; genus Timema; species Timema podura. The sequence continues at coordinate 31,299,591 of JAVRXN010000003.1, read as the reverse complement.
AAAAATGTATAATTTCAGTCAAAGGTAAAGAGTAATTTAAAATTAAATCAAGAAAAAATTGTTTAAGACTTGGTGTCACTAACAAATGCTATTTTGTTTGTCATGTTCATTCTATTATTAACAACAAAGAAAACACTTTTAGTGAACTAATTATATTAATACAATTTTGTCCTTTTTGTAATTTTATTATTTTTTCAATCATATTAGTTTGTATAAATCGTTATATCAACTGCTTAAAATTGAATGAAGATCTTAATAATTATATTTTAGATTCTCTTGAATACCACAGAATTTGAGCATTCCATCTCTAGTTTTATCCTTTTATGGTCATTACCGAGTCAAGACATCTCCATTAAAACCTGCTAAATTCACCCTGGAGTTTCATTTGTTCCCTTGTTCCAGGTAAAAGGTCTGGTGAGCGTAGTGATTCCCTTGCGGGAGGTGTGCCTGGTGGAGAAAGCGGAGAACCAAGCCTCGAACCCTGCTGTAGACAAGTCTGTGCTCCTCACCACGTGTAGGAAGACCAGTTTCCTGTTCGCTCAGATTCAGGATAGGGAGTTTGTGGTTGACAAGATCTCTGAGTTATTGTCACGAACCAGAGCGCCATCTCTGTGAGTAGCGTTTGCAAACCATGCATGGTAGGACTTGAATTAACTGAGAGAATATATATCATTTACCTCTAAGAGAGATACCCCAAAACTCCCAAAAATGGGAGGACGGGTATAGTTGAGAGAAAACCCAACAAAATTAAATAAATAGTGTGGTGCACTGCACAGACTTTTCTCTTTTATCTTAAAATAGAGACATTTACGAAAAACTTGTAAGATTTGTAAAACAAAATATTGCTGAATATTCAACCAAAGAGCATAAATGAACAGAAACACAGAGGAACATCTTTGTCTACTAGAGAACATAACAATCAATTTCATATTTTCTAAGACCTTCACAGAAAATATATATTTGCTTATAGCTCAAAAACTGTTGGTTTTATAAAAAAATAGTTTTCAAATAAAATATTTTCTGTTTTTAATAGTACTACAACTTTACAATGATAAGTTATTTTTTATCTCAAATAGTTGCAAAAATATGATCAAAATTAGAAATTTCTGCTCATGTAAAGTACCCTCAAAGTTATTTTCATGAGAAAATAATAATTACCATATTTTTTTTCGTAATTTTAAACAATGCCTAGGTACAAAAATTTTTCTTCTTTGCATACTAATGATAATAATTTAAACTTAAAATTATACTTTTGTTAGATATAATATCGACAACGCAATACAATTTCAAAATACCTGACACAGCATGATAAAAACTCTCCTCTCAACTTTAAACACAACATTTCAGTAATTTTCAGGGCAAATCTGGCCACATATGCTCTATTATTTTTGTTTCAAATTTGAACTTTTTAATTTCTCATTATTTGAACCTGGCCTGACCTATTTATCCTCCTCTCACTTAAAGATAGTTTCTATACAAATTAATGTATTTTTTCTGTAAGTCATAAATAATACAATAAAAATTATATGGCCCATGAATATTTTAGTATAGTTTTGATTAACTCCAGAGAAATATATATTTAAAAAAAAGAAGAATGTTGCATTATATTATGTTAATGTAATTTGCAGGGTATCGGCAGACTCCGTTAGCAGTCGCAGTAGCTCCAGTGGCAGTAGTAATTTCAGTCAATGTGAGGAAGTTACAACAGGTTGGTATCTAATTTACCAAAATTATTGTTTGAGCTAGTGAGCATACCCAAAATTCTGGCTTAGAAAAAAAAAATTATATATAGGCCTACAGGTTAAATACACAAAATGCCCAATGGTGAGTGTGTTTTTTTTGTTTATCTGGCTAATTGCATTTAAGTACACTAATTGGATGGAGAGGAAGAAGATAGAATTTATTATAAATGTATCCAAATTGGTGTGAAGAGATAATGGTAAATAATTTATTTAAAACCACTCACTACATTCGACCAAGATTTGAACCCTGCCATCCTTGTCACGGGTAAATCAGACTATATGAGAATGACATTTAGTCTGCATACCCACCAGAGTGGGTGATGTAAATTTAATTATATGTTGTATCAGCTTTTTCTTAACATAAAACAATATCAAAAATATTCAAACTCTAAATTTTATTTGAGAAATATTTCATACACATAATTCAATTTGGCCTAAAATTGAGAAAATAGACACCGGGACGCACCCCATTGTTAAATATTCAGATAAAATGGCAAACTCTATTGCTTTTCTTTAAGATTCAGATGGACACCTACTATATAAGAATGATAAAGTTGTATACCCTATTTCTCAGAAACTATGCATAATAACAACATGCGGGTTTTTGTATTATATTTATCTTTGTAAATTTAATATGAACTATATTAATAAAAAAAGTTACAAGTTAATATTTACTTTGTTACAATAAGATGTACTTTCGATTAAATTTAAATTAAATGAAACATAAAATACAAGAATATAGTTTTGAAGTTATCATATTGTTCTAGAGAATAAGATAATGTTCTATCATACACGACAAACATTTATAATACAATGATTTAAACAAAATTTGGTATTTTCAAATTAAATAATGTCTAAACTGTTGAAAAAGTTCAGTCGTTTCCTGCGAGATGCTACTGTCATCGAAAGCACCTCTCCTCCCCAACCTCTTTTTGGCTTTGCCTATCTTTCCATATTTTTTTAAGCCCCACTACCCCCCCTTCCCTCACCCCATTGATATCCTTTTCAGGTAAAACCCTTGACTTGACACTAATTGTCTATCACTTTATTACTACTATTACCTCCAAAGTTATTAAAAATGTTCCCTATGATATATTTGCATGGTCCATGTTAAAAGTTTTTTTAAAAAGTAAACTTGATTATGTTAACTTATAAATAATTTGCATAAACAGTGTTTACTTGATTAGATAAAACCTATTTGTATAACATTGGTTTTGTAAGGTGGAGTGAAAATGCTTTCTCTAAATAATTTTATTCATATTTCATAGACGAAAAAGACCTTTTCATACTTATAGCAGGATCAATTTTGAATATGTTGAAATTCAGTGGAGCATCTATGAATTTACTTTAGGGGAGGGCGGGCATGTGTGTCAAAGACATTATTTCTGTCCCCTGAAAATATTCATCAGATTATTTTAGTTTAAGACTTTATTTATTTATTTTTTAAGAAATTACACACACACACACACACACACATATATATATATAGGTTGCTAAAAAAAAGGTTCAGAAATGAAGGACCTTGTTGTACACATTAATATGAGTAAAATGATTTTAATGCTTTTACATGACCTCTAGTTGTGTCATTAAACTCCAGTAATAATAATAGTTAATAATAATGATAATGATGATGATGATGAATGACGATGAATGATGATAAATGACAAACGCATCTTAGAAATTATAGGTCCACAAACCAACTCACATAAAGGTAAAAGCAATTTTGTATTTTAGTAATAAAAAGTAAATGATATGGTGCACCACACAGACTTTATCTCGAAATAGACATTTATTAAAAACTGTAAGATTTGTGAAACAAAATAATAGGTCTGTGAAACGAAATAATAGTTCTATACATTGTTGTAGAAACACTACACCAAAGATCATAAATGAAATAATATTCACTGTTACTTACTCTATGGCAAGGGTCAGCAACTTTTTAAGCATAAAGAGCTAGTTTACAAAATATGTTTTATTCTAGGGGCGCCAAGAAAAATGTCGATTTTTATATTTGAATATTCACCTTCTTCACATTCTTCAGATTTAAATATCTGAGCATCAAATTTTGAGGCATGTTACAAAGTTGGCTTATTGTTGAAAACTTATTCATGAAGATATCAATGGAATAATAAATTGAGGACTAATAAGGATTATATGACAAATAAGTTTAATTTCAAATAATACTCGACAATCATTCTTTCATTTATCAAACAAAACTATTTAACAAAAAACATACAAAATTATTAAATAAAAGGCGGATGCCTAAAATCTGTCAAGAGGGTGCCATGGTGCCCGTGGGAATTGCGTTGCCGATACCTGCTCTATGGCATTAGGAACTAGGAACACTGTTATGGCGACATTTTTCAAAATCTCTTATTTTGAAATTTTGATGATCACAATATTTTCGCTCCGAGGGGTCGGGAGAAAATAAAATATTTGTTTTCAAAGCTTAGTTACCCACAAATGTGTACTAGACATTGGTTTGATCGCTATTGATGGGGAGGTCGAGATTCGAATTTCTTGAAGATGTTTTGTCCCTTTAAATATGTGCATATATATATACCTTTAACGGTTTTCCACAAGTGATTTATAACTCTGGTTTTCCCATCTTCTCTCCATACAAATGCGGGTTCACTTCCTTTTAGCAACCTTCCTCATCTCCTTCATTTCTACCCAATCAGCTTAAACTGTTAATAACTTGTGTCCTGAACGTAACAATAAAAAATAAAAACTTAGTTCTAGATGGCTTATAATCATATTATAATAATAAATTAATGATTTTAAATGGATACGTGGCTTACCGAGTTTTATATTAACTAAGATTTTTTATATCTTAGAATACAATGTTCTTCTTAGTATGTTGTTCAAAGAAAAGTTAACAGTATTTGTAAAGTGAAGTAGGCATACAGAATGTAAATTATATTTAATCAAAATAAAATTTTAAAAATCATAATTTTTCGCCAACTTTGGCCACCTTTTTCTGACTCATTATATTTTTTTTAAAGATATCTACGGAAAAAAAAATTAACAGCCTCTCACCTAGAACAAAGTGTGGTTTTCACTTTGGTTTTTCTATCTTCTGTACAAACAAATTGTGTGGTGCACTTATTTTAATTCTAACCTTCTTATACCATGTATTTAAATAATTAGCATAAGTAGTGACCGTAAAAACTATGTCACTGAAAAAAACCAAAAATAAATGGGTGGATTTTTTAAATATAGGGAAGAAAAATTTTATATATTTCTACAGAAAGAGATAAACTAAATAAAAATTTAATTCAATGTAAATAATGATTTCCTATGGTAACTCAGAAAAATTATACTTTGACAGGGATTCGAGCCTTTTTCCTTTGACTTTGGACGTCATTCTATAAAACCTCGAGATTGCAGCTCTAAACTCGGCATCACTTCTTAGAGAATATATCGTTGATAGCTTGACTTTTGTTAAGAAGCAAGCAACAAAGTTGAAAGGATTATGGGTGGTGGCGGCGGCCTGGATTAACTGTGGAATGTAAAGACACTCTGAAATTGTGGAGGTAAAGGAGGGGTGGAGTAGAGGGGTCATGTATAGGTGTGTAAACCTCGAGATGACCATCAATCCAAATCTTGATTTTGTTTTCCAGAGACAACATGGAGTCCTCAACCTCCACTCATGACCCTCTTCAAGCTGAGCTGTAGTCCTGAGTGCTCCGCTTCACAGGAGGCCAGGGAGAAGCTCTGGGAGCTGCACTTTGTGGAGTATGGCCGAGGGGTGACCATGTATCGAACCACTGAGGTGGCCAGACTGTTGCTTCAAGGGGTCCCGGATAGGCTAAGACGAGAGGTCTGGCCGGCTTTCTCAGGTCTGTCATATCTAGCTATCAAAGTCGTAGAATGTTTTTAACATTGTATCTAAAGATATTTCCAACTGCTAGAAATAGTGTTAGAAATATCACATATTAGTTGTTCACTGCATGATACTTAATGATTTTCTATAAAAATTTGGAAAAATTAACAAATTTGTTTAAAATTCTATTAAAAAAATAGTATTATATTTTATTTTTATAAAATTCCAAACGATTACTAAAATACTGACTTAGACACTACCATAAACTGCAATATTGTGATTTAAAATTTAAACCAATTAATTAACTGTCAAAAACATGAGAGATTCAAATTCTCAACTCCCTAAAAAAATATCAATTCAATATTTGAAACAGATAGTTAAATTTTAACTATTATTTCAGGGTCATTATAATACTACTAATTGCTTAGTCCATCATAATTAAAGGACAAACCTAATCATCGAACCGAATTACCATTGAATGAAACAAATGAATGAAAAAAAAATCATACTAATGGGACAAAGTTAACTTATGCTTATCATGTTTTATAAGATTTGAATTTTAGTTTTGGGATCCATAGGCGAATGAAGATTTGAATTTGAAAAAAGTAGTTTCAACCCATCTCTAGAACAATGTAAATAGATTTGATGTTGCTTGAATTTTTAATTTTTAATAGGTCAATCAAAATAGCTTCTTAGCCAATGACTTTACATAACAGTCTTAGCACTCAAGATATGTTGGGACAAATAGCCAAGTTATTTTATTTTTAGTTACGGTTATAGCCGCATCTAAATATCATATTTTTAAAATTGAAAAAATGACACCCGGAAACAAGAATTGACCTTTAGCTTAACACACCAATACTCCTACCACTGAGCTATTCATCTGTCAAATTTAAAGACCCCAATTCTATGCCCTCATGATCTAAGGCGCTGCTTTCACAATAGACTAGCCTGCCAATGACAGGGATATTATGGTTTGATCCCAATCGGGTGTACTGAGGGTGGTTTTTCTTAAACGGTTTCCTACTCTTTCCAGCATATGTGAGTCCACTTCCTCTAAATTCAACCTTTCTCATCCTTAACCCATTGGCGTAAGTAGTAGACAAGCATATAACCTCAATGGGTAGTAAGACCAGTGCTAAAAAAAATAAAGAATATATTTAGATGTGGCTTTAACTGTAGTTAATATATATAATAGCTTGGTTATTTAATCAATCATGATAGTCACATTCGTACAATTGTCATTGTACTATTGGCATCATAAAGCTCTCCCGAGTCTTAGGTGGTTGAGTTATTTGATATCTCGTGATCTTAATTGATCACTCATATGTAACGGCCGATTTCTTTACGTCTATCACATTGGCCTACTCTGCCTTAAAATTTGAGTGAAGAAGGATCCTGGGCATGGGACGACTCCCGGATAGTTTAGTAGTAACAGCATTGGTGTACTAAGCCAAAGGTCTTCCCATTCAATTTCTGTGTCTCGGTGTCATTTTTCAATTTAATTTAAATTAAACATTGAAATTTGGATAGAAGGGCAAGGCCTACACACTTACCAAAAAACTGTAGGTGTCAAAGTTCAGAATGAAAGCAGGAATAAAAAAAAGTAGAATTGTGTGTTTTTAATCTCTGAACTGGATATATTTAATCTTGTAAGTAGCTTTTTTGTAATAATTTGTTTAATCTAGTTTATTTTGATTTAGTTCTTGATTTAGATTAGTTTTGTATTTGTTGTTTGTTCTTCAGACATTTCCCGCCGCTGTGGAGATATTCCCGCCATTTTTGAGAGTTTTCCCTCCATTTTATCATATTCTACAAAATAGTATAGATGAAATAATTTACACCATTACATAAATATATTGAGAAAAAAGGAACATCACTGGTCACCAAACAACATAACAATCAACTCTCCATTTCCCAGAGAACTATTATAAAAATATGTATGCTTATGGCACAAAACCAGGGCTGTGGAGTCTATACTCCAAGCCTTCGACTATGACTCCTAAATTTTTCTACCATCCGACTCCGACTCCTTCATAAATGGCTTTTGTGAAAAATTAATAATAACAGGGTTTCTACGGTCTGGAAAGTCAGGGAAAATAAGGAAAATAACAGTCAGGGAAAGTCAGGGAAGCTTAAAAAATGTCAGGGAAAGTCAGGGAAATGACCATTCATGTCGCACTTAAGTTTCATATAAAATTGTAAATCCGCAGAAGGAAGGTGTTGCCAAAAGTGAAAGTAGTGTAGTGGCTTGAAGAAACCCTAACACTTTAGTTATGAAAGATAATATAAATAAGGCGGAAGTCATTTGAGCTTTGCAAGTTGTTGACAATAAAATGTATTTCAATTCGTGCAATAATTTAAGTACAATTTTTCAGTTTATGTTTCTTGAGTGTTCCATTGCCAGTGCCTTTACTCTTTTGGAGACAAGGCTGCATATTTCATTGTGCATGGCTTGGCTCCATTCTTTCATAACAATTTACTGGACTACCTAAAATCATGTAACAACTTTGTAATTTGTTTTGATGAGGCATTGAATAATGTTATTCAAAGAGGGCAAATGGACATTGTATTTAGATTCTGGGACAAGGAAAGTTATAAAGTGGTCAATCATTGCTTGAACAGTGTTTTTTTCGATAGAAGCACCACTGAAGAATTACTGAAGCATTTCTCCTCTTCCAGTTTCTAAGTTTATACAAGTGTCAATGGATGGCCCAAATGTCAATTTAAAGTTTATAACACTTCTTCAGGAACACATCAAATCTGTCACAGACAATGAAGTATGTATTTAGATAATTCTGGGGACATGTGAGCTTCATGTTGTTCATGGTTCCTTGAGAACAGGAGTGGAACCTGTCAATTGGGATATAATAGCTTTATTGTGTCACATGTACTACCTGTTCACTGACTCTACAGCTCGTCAGCATTGTTTACCCAGTTGACAGGGTGTACAACTTTTCATTTGAAGTTCTGTGGTGTGCAGTGGTTAGAGAATGCAACGTGCTTTCAAAGGGCATTACAAATTTGGGACCACGTTGTTAAGTTTCTCAAAGAAGAAAAGATTCCTAAAACAAAACCTTTAGGGATACTGAAAAGAGCAATCTGTGATCCATTCCTGAAGTATATACTAGCTTTCTGCAAAACAATTGCAGATGGATTTCAGCCTTTCCATTTTGATAGGGTTTGATATATTTTGTTATTTTTCCATCATTTTCCCTGAACTGATTGGCAAGAACGTCTGCTTTCTTATTCTTCCATGAGAGGTGAGGCAAGGTTGGCTGTAGGGGAGGAGGAGGCCAAAATAAATGTAATTAAACTAATATTTCCACATGAATAGTACCATAGAACTATAGTGGACATTTTGTGAGAAGTTGGTCAGGGAACTTGGGAAAATAGTAAGGGAAAAGTCAGGGAGAATATTTTTACAAATACTGTAGGAACCTTGAATAAGTTAATAACAAATTTACTGCAGTAAAACACCTCGATACACATTACTTTATGGGAAGCTTCTTTGACACTGTAAATTTATATTTGAATAAATTTATTAATCCAAATTACAAATATTGCTCCTAAAAATAAAATATAAGTTTAATATCAAAATAATATAGCTACCAGATTTTTTTAATTATTTTTTTAATATATTTTGAAGCTGGAATCAGTAAGTACATTTTTACCGATTCTACCCAAAATTAATTCAGACTCCACAGCCCTGACAGAAAATATTGGTTTAAAAAAAATACATTTCACATACAAGTTTTTTTAAGAGTCCTACAACAATCAAATTATAAAGTTATTTTGTATCTCAAAGAGTTGCGAAGATATGATCAAAATTGGAGATATCCACCTATGTAAAGTACCCTCTAAGTAATTTTTCTTGAAAAAATAAGAGACTCCATTCTGTTTGTAATATTAAACAATGCCTGGATACAAATTTTAATCAAAATTTTTTAAACCAATTTTGAGAAAATTGATTTTTTCTTTTCACCCTCATTTAAAATACCCATCATTAATTTTATGGTTAGATATATAATTTCAAAAACTTCTTTGGGGAACCTTATGAAAACTTTAGATATCAAGTTTTTAAGCCTGATCAATGAAATGGTTTGGCTATAGGTTTTGATACAGACAGCATCCTGAAAACCACTTTTTTGGGTTCAGGTGGTCATGAATACCGACCCAGATTTGTGGTAAATAAAATTATCAGATCTTGTTAAATTAAAAATTTTATCTAATTATTATAATTTGGTAAATAAGATGTCTATTTGGTTTAAAAATGATAAAAAAATCAACTCAACTTCAGGTGTTGTAGTGCCAGTGATAGAAAACTTACGGCTAATTTTCTCAGTATCAAATTTTAAATATTTCCCTTTAGTCACAATATGACTGTCATAAAAACCAGACCAAACACATATTTTACTTCTTTACCAATGATATTTGGTCGAGGGAAATACATTTTCAATAGTGAGAACTTTGAATGATTATTGGAATATTAAGAATTTTTTTGTATTGGGACAGTGTAGAAACACTGTACACTAATGTAAAGTAAATGATAGTAAAGGACGCCAATATGAAATGATAGTTAGACTTGGCCAAGATAAATGATTATGTTAGGTTAGGTTAGGTTAGATTAGGCCAGGCTAAGATAAATGTTCCTATCTAGGCCTAACCTAACTATGATTTCTTGTTGGCTTTCTTCACTATCACTTAATTAACATTAATGTAGTGTGTTTCTACACTGTCTTATTATATATTTTATTAAGTTTTTTTTTTAATGGAGCAGTTGGAACAATTTTTTCTGGAATTTCCGCTAAAAAAAGGCAAAGAACGATGACGCCTGCTACTTAGTAAAAATATGTATAGTTTTTATATCATTAATTTTGATCAGAATTGACTTAATTGATTATTATGTCCATATAAAAGGCCAATAGTCAATTTCGCAAAAATATCCAACTTTCTTTTATTTTGTGTGTGTAAAATACATTTTACAATGCTTCAATGGACTTTAAAACTAGTTTGTTATTAATTTTGAGTGCTAAGTAAAGTTCGATAAAAATCTTTCTTGCATAATTTCGGCATTTCTGGTCATGAAACTTTAACAGCCATCAAAATCTCGAATTTGATTTAATTTTATTGCATTCACAATACTTCCTCTCTCCTATGAGTCATGATAAAGTAAAAATAACACCGATATAGGGAAGTTAAACACTATGCCTTTCAGATTTTCTAAGTTACAGATTCAAGGATTCGTAATTAAAATGTAAAATCGTATTCAAGAAAAAAGTTAATTTGATGCTTCTCTAATATAAATTGAAAACATCTTTGTAGTATTCTTTTTCTGCCATAAATCTACTTATTATTAGGCTTTGTAAACTGCCACTATTGTAATGTATTGCTAAACTAATTTTGATCAATTCTATTTTCTGGCTTGTAACTTGACATCACAATGTTTGTTGAACAGGGGCAGTAAATGAGATGGCTGCTAACCCAGGTCTGTATCGGGTATAGTTGACCAGGCACTTGGCAAGGCATGCACTGCCAATGACGAGATAGAGCGAGATCTTCATCGTTCTCTCCCAGAGCACCCAGCATTTCAGTGTGACATCGGGATCAGTGCTCTAAGAAGGGTGCTATCCGCTTATGCCTACAGAAATCCTCAGATAGGTGAGACAAAATTGCTGTGGTTATTCTTTGAAAATTATCTGAACTTTAAACTGTTGCTACACAAGGCAAGTTAATATTACTTTATTTAAATATATATTTAAGTGAATATTAGTGAACGGTATTCATTTATAACAAATTAAAATGTTAACACACAAACTTACCAACTTTAAACTTAGCCTAATACAGCACACTAACTCTTTATTTATCCTTAATAATTATTGCTGTATGAAAACTTTTCAAAATTATATTTTCAGGCTCACAACACAAGGTTAGTAATGTGTGGAACAGCCTATCTATTAAATCTTCCCAACCAGGACTCAAACACAAATATCTTATTAGAGTTGATGGTTCAAAAATACTTAATCCTTTATTTTGCACTTTATATGTTAGTAGTGCCACTTTTCTGATGTGTTGGGATTGCAGGGTTCCTTTCAGAGAACTGTATGTGCAAGAGCATTTCATTCTTTTTCTTGATGTTTCTGTGTTGGGTTGTGTAGTTAAATAAAATGAAACACCACCATTTTCAACAAGCATTTGTTTGTTAAGGCTACTGCCAGGCTATGAACATAGTCGCCAGCGTGCTGCTGATCTACAGCTCAGAGGAGGAGGCGTTCTGGCAGCTAGCCACACTTTGTGAGAGCCTCCTCCCTGACTACTACAACACCAGGGTGGTGGGTGCATTGGTGGACCAGGGTGTATTGGATGACCTCACATCAGAGCACCTCCCCCACCTACATGCCCGCCTCGATGAGCTGGGCATGATTCGTATGATCTCACTTTCATGGTTCCTCACCATTTTTCTCAGGTTAGTTCATTGCGGCCGGGACCGCTGGTAGAGGCATTTAAGGGCGCCGGTTGTGCCTGTTTGGCCTCCAGACTCTTATGGATCATGCTGTGATTGAGAGTGCTTTGTTAATTTGTCTATATGCATGTAGGAAAGTACAGGAAAAAATAATTGGAACAAAATCAATGACCAGCACAAAGGTATTTCAAAATAATAATAACCATACAAAGAGTTATTTTTTTTCTTAATGTCACCTTGCATTGATCTCGGGTTTTAAAAGCGCCCCCGTATTTTTTTCCTTTCATTTGCTTAGTCCACTTCCATTCCAATAGAGGAAGTTATTCTAAGTACTGCTCATTAAATCTGCTGATGATGCTGACTACATTGAGAAAATTAATGCAATGAGGACGACAAGAACATCTAAAGAGAATTAGCTATATTGATTTAGAATATTAATTCTGATCTTTGAATAAAAATTATATATATGTATGTTTTCTAAAAAGTGTCTTCTGGGATAAAAATTAAACTTTGGGCTTAAAAAAATTGGAATATTTTATAACGAATGTATTATTAAAATGTCCGCAAAGTGGGAAAATGGTTTTTACCTCCTTTGAGTGTGTGTCTTATTTTAATACACCTCTGTGATGTAGACAACTATGTGATTTTCTGTAATCAACTATGTGAATTTATTTCTTGTAAATCAACTATTGAATTATTCTTGTAAAATCAACTAGTGAATTTTTTCTTGTAAAATAACTATGTGAATTTTTCTTTGCAGTGTGATGCCCTATGAAAGTGCTGTGAACATCATTGATTGCTTCTTTTATGATGGTGCAAGAGTTATATTTCAGGTGAGATCGACCTATAATATCTTTAAATATTGGTATTAATTTTAATCAAAGGTGTACCAATTTAGTAAAACTGATTACTGATACTTATTGCATAATTAATTGCTCATATTATTATTTGCACCAATTATTAATTCCTTTTACCGATTATTTATTGAAAGGTAATACAAATTGTAAAATATGTGTTAATATTATTATAACAGTTTTCTTTAGAAGCTGCCATTACTTCTTTGTCCATGGCAGCATTGTAAAGTGTGAACTGTGTTCTTCTTTTCACTGTGAAAGCCATATCGTGTCCGTTCCTTTTATATGTTTCTATCCACCTTTCCTATACCTTCTTCCAAATATAACAGTTAATGTAATTCATAAAGGATTTTTATTTCATAATCAACAAGTTTTATATTAAATTGGGTAATTAGTTCAACATGGTGTGTTGTGGGACATAAATAAGTTTTAACGTTAATAAAAGAATTTATATTACTTTGGACTCTTGTCCAATAATTAATGCAGTATTAATTAAAAAAAATTCAAGGATTTCAAGTACAGGAAATTTGTGTACTAAGTGTGAATACATCTTTTATTGGTTAGTAATATCGGTGAATAGTAGGATTACATTAGGAATAACAATATATGACAACTAAAAAAGTTACTAAAACTATTTTCATATAATTATGTGTCATATCAGTCACTTTTAATAGGTCATACTAATACCAATAAAATAATAGTAGTGTAAAATTTTAGCAACATTTATCACAAAAAAAGTATGGTTTGTAATACACTGAAACCTTAATTCATCGTTTTCGTTGGAATCTGAATAAAACCCACTGGATACGGGAGAATTATAAATGTGGAAGCCTGTATGGAGTTAATAAAAACTATTATATTTGCCTATATGTATTTACTAAATCAAAAAATTTAAATAATTAATGTTATTGTTTCTACTATCACTTCAAATTACTTCTTTTTAAAAGTCATTAATCTTAATTGGTTAGTAGAAACCTTTCCTTTTTCAAATTTAACTTTGAGCTATTATACACTGGTGCAATTTGTTGGGTAAAAAACCACCTTTACAATCCTAAAAAAATATGTGTCTGGAGCATGAGCAGCACATTTGTCTACAAATAGAAGGATTTTCCTTCCTGTGCACCGAATGATGCGTCAAGAGCACGCAGAAAGTCTCTGAAAATCTCTAACTTCATCCACACTTTCGAGTTGGCATAGTAGGTCACAGGTAGCTTCTTCACATTTTTAAAACACGGTGGTTTTGCGGACTTTCCAATAACAATGGGCACTTGTTTGTCTGAGCCATCGCTGTTTGTGTACATTACTACAGTCAGTCGTTCCTGTGCACTTTTTCCTCCCAGGTATGTCTCGCATTTAATTTCTAATGTTCGGTCTCGAAAGTATTTGAAAAATAGACCTGTTTCATCTGTATCAACATTCTCACTGGCCAGTTTCTTAAAATACCAGGCCATGGTGTTGTTTGAATCGGGAGATCCAACCGTTTGAAGCTAACAAGATCTCACTGCCCATTGTTTAAGCTATTTTGAGGGGTTTCTCCCACAGCATTCTCCCATCCACAGGAATGCCTGATGCTCTGGCCTGCTGGTACCAGGTAAAGAGGAAATTTTCCAAATCGCTCTAGGTTGACATCTTGTCTGTCTTGCTTTTATTTGATGATGTGCCACACTTATCAGCCTGCGCTTTGATTTCCTTTTCTTTGAAATAATCATGTTTAAAGTAGATGTTGGAAGGCCTAGTCACTTGGATACATCAATCCTCTTCTCTTATGGATTTTTCTCCACCTCTTCTATGATGGGCAGTCATTCTTATAAAGTCCGAACTTGTTTCGCAGAAAGAGCTATGTGAGAAAATGTTTTAATAAAAGATAACGATGACTATAATTATAATAATAATAATAATAACAACAACAACTACAACAACTACAACTACAACTATAACTACTACAACTACAACTACTACTACAACTACTACTACAACAACTACTACTACTACAACTACAACTACTACTACAACTACAACTACTACTACTACAACTACTACTACTACTACAACAACTACAACAACTACTACTACAACAACAACTACAACAACAACTACTACACAACTACAACTACTACAACTACAACTACTACAACAACAAAAACTACAACAACTACAACAACAACAACAACTACAACAACAACTACAACTACAACAACTACAACAACAACAACTACAACAACAACTACAACAACTACAACAACAACTACTACAACTACAACTACTACTACAACTACTACTACAACTACTACTACAACAACTACTACTACAACAACTACTACTACTACAACTACTACTACTACAACTACTACTACAACTACTACTACAACAACTACTACTACTACAACTACTACTACTACTACAACAACAACTACAACAACAACTACAACAACAACTACTACAACTACAACTACTACAACAACAAAAACTACAACAACAACTACAACAACTACAACTACAACAACAACTACAACAACAACAACAACTACAACAACTACAACAACAACAACTACTACAACTACAACTACTACTACAACTACAACTACAACAACATACAACTACAACAACTACAACTACAAAACAACTACAATAGAAGAATAGAAATCTCTGTTGAGGATTGAACACACGTGATGAAATGTATACTCAACTAGATAAAAGCGCGAAGTAAAATGACTCCCACTAACATACAAGCAGGCTTTCAAAGTCGGACGAGGCTCCCACCATCCCTCATCCCCTCCAGACCATTGTTTAGTTGTTAAGGTGCTCGAAGACTCTTGACTTTAACTTGCTACACCACAATTAAAAACATTAACCGCTGCTACTACTACCGATCATATCAACATTTGTGTATGTATCTTTCTTATTAATATTCTTAGGGACTAAAAATTCTGACCGATAGATGCGGGAAAATGATAAATCGAGAAACGATCCATGCAGATTTTGTTTCTATTGCTTGAATAGGATTTGTTCAA
Organism: Timema podura; assembly: GCA_033556935.1. Taxonomy (NCBI): domain Eukaryota; kingdom Metazoa; phylum Arthropoda; class Insecta; order Phasmatodea; family Timematidae; genus Timema; species Timema podura. The sequence continues at coordinate 31,283,695 of JAVRXN010000003.1, read as the reverse complement.
GGACCATGGAAATTGAACCATGGATCCGTGAAAACGATAAAACCGGGAACGATAGATCGAGATTTCACTGTATATGGACGTTGGATGAAGGTACAAGAAAAGAGGAATGTAAACAAATAAAAGTGAATAAACACAATATAGATTCTACATTAAAAATAAGTACACAGTTCACACTTAACCTAGCTGCCACTGGACAAAGAAGTGTCGGCTGCCTCTTGAAGAAAATCAATAAATTGTTATCGCCCAATACCTTGAACCAAGTTTCATTCTATCTCATCAGGAGCGAGTGTGAAAACATGCAACAAAACTTACTAAAAGAATAAAACAAGAAATAAAATAAGGTTGATAGCACACAAAGATAGAAACATGTAAAAGAACTATTTATATAAAAAGAATGTTTGTATTTTTTAACAAACCATTTGACTTTTTTTTAATAATGATATTTAAAAGGAACTTAATTTAATAATGTTAAAGATCTTATAATTCAGAATAAATTAAGTGAAAAAAATTATTAATATAGGAAAGATAAGTAAATTTGTGTGCAACAATTTAAATGCTATACACAAATTTACTTAATCTATCTCAATTATATAAAAAAAATGCACTCAATTTATTATGCATTATAAATTCCTTAATATTATTAACCTTCTATTACATTTGGAAGAAGATACAGGCAATACAATTATCTCATAAAGTGGAAAGAGGTTTTCTTTACATAATTATTAAACTTTTGACAGTTTTACTACTACCCTTACTCTTACTACCCGTTCGGGTTATACGCTTAAGTACTAATTACGCTAATGGATAAGGAATTGGGAGGTTGAATTTAGAGGAAGTGAACCCGCATTTGCATGGAGGGAGAGTGGAAAACCATTTAGAAAACCACCCCCAGTTCACCCGACCGAGATTCGAACCTGATCTCCCCGTCATTGGCAGTCAAGCTCAACACGACTAGCGCGTTAGCCAACTACGCCACCGAGATGGGTACTACTACTATAAATAAATGCATGGCTTTGTTAGACTGAAGCAACCTAAACTTTTTTTTTTTTTGTATTCTTTCATTTATTATGTTTTCTTAATTTTTACCCTTTTTTATAATAATTGCCTAAAATATAATTCATATTTTAAAATTACCTTTTGGACTGACAGGTCATTAAGTTTTAAAAGGCTCAATACATGTATAGTTGTAAAAACACAAATGACAAACTATTAAAAATAGTGGAACAGTTTTCTACGGGACATAGCTTAAAAGGTTAAATAAGGGCAGATATTAAATCATTATTAATTAACTAACAAATATTCCTCTGTCAAGATTAAACCACAGTCCTTAGTAAGGTATCATGTGTTTGCTCTTTTGACTTTCACCAAAGCGGCTTTAGTTCATAGCTTACATAATTCACTAAAGGTGTTTTTTTTTTCATTTATAGATTTCCATCTGTCCACCAGTCAAATGCTTGTTAATTTCCTTGAAAGATCACTTTTAGGTTAGTTAATATGAACTATGAAGAACACAAATAAACAAGGGGATTGAGTCACATGCACTATATTTATGGCCAACCAACTCATTATTAATGTCCCTCTAATACTATTACTTTATGGCATTAGAAACGCTAAAGTTCACTGTCACAATTACGAAAGTACGCCACCTATCCTTATCTTGAGCGAGCTCTATCCATTTCACCTCTTTACACCCCATCTCCTTCAGGTCCATTCTAATGTTATCCTCCCATCTGCGTCTAGATCTTTCCTAATAGTCTCTTCCCATCCCCATCGGGTTTGCCAATCAATACCCTGAACACGGTTCTAGATTCTCTCGTTTGCTCTGCATGTCCTGCCATCATAATCTACGAGACTTTACTATCTTAACAATGTCTTATGATGAGTACAGGGCATCATTATGTAACCTTCTCCACTTCCCAGTAGCCTCATCCCTTTTTTTGGATCAAATATTGTCTAAGAACCTTGTTTTTGAACACCTACATTTGTTTTCTTCATGTAAGGTAAGATACCACATTTCACACACATAGAGAATAATAGGTAAATAATTGTTTTATATATTCAGAGCTTTACATTCTGGACAGCAGGCAAGATGTCAATAACTTACTGACTGAGTAATAGCATGCATTTCCCAACTGTATTCTTTTCTAATTTCTAGGGTTCTGTGAGCTTGGGTTTTTTTCTTTCGAGTTGAATATATCAAAAAAACTCTTAAGTTTGAGTATAGTCTATTCATAATTTAAAAACTAAGAGTACATTATATTGGTTTATTTTAAAAGTAAAATAAGATATATAAAATGTCACCAGTCAATATAAACTTAAAATGTTAGTACCACATCTTTAAAATGAAAGATTTTAAAAATATATCAAAACAACACATGTTTTTAAAGTAAAAATGACACTCATCAGGGATCTGCAAAGCAGGTTTTATGAGTTAAAATTAAATCTCGAATCGAAGCAAATATTATTCGCAAATTTTGAGTAATAATTGAATCAAATATATCCTAGTTAAATATGCTAAAACTATGATGTTAAATAAAAAGCTACAATTTTTTTTTCAACCCATAGACTAGTTTTGGACCCTAGTCCTATAAGTTATCACGTAAAAATGTAAGTTCTCCAATCTGTTTATACAAAAATTGTTCACCTTCTCAAAATTAAGCTGCGAAGAGCACCATCTGTTTTGGTGATTATTAACTATTATAATACATTTCTACAGTCCTGAAATCTAACACATTTGTTACTTATTAGCCAAAGTATGTTTATAGGCTATGGCAAGGTTTAATAAATACAATTTTTGGTAAAAAAAAGTGTGGCTTAATATTTAGTCAATGTGGTAATAGTTAATAAGTGTTTAATTCACATCACAGGAATTTATTGTTTTAAAAAATATATTAGCATATGTAACCTTCTTCCAACTTAACATATTTTAGACATGTTGCGGGATTTTCAACAGCCTTGAACCTTATTGATTTTTTAAAGTTTGGTTTGATTCGAGCTATCGAATTAAATAAAATAAAATTTCTAATTGTTATTGTTATTATCGAAGCTTCGCAGATCCATAACACTCATTTTTTGCAAATAGTAAAAACTTTTAAATAAAGTTTAGAAAATGGAAATATTGGTTTTTAAGTTATAAATAATCAAACATATTTTAAAAAAGAACAACACTCAAACAAAAACATTACAGAAAAATTAATTTAAATATTTCAATACTCATGTCTTAAAAACATAACAATTTCAAAAAAAGTAAATAAAATGTACGTATTGATGAGCTATTATTTCCACAAAACAAGCCTCCTTAACTTTAGTTACCCTATAAGAAAACATAAAAATTATTAGCCGCTAGAAATTTGAATTGTTTCATATTTTGCTTATGTAACAATTGCGTGCATGATCACTTTTTCTGTTTCAATTCCATTTTGCTATGCGCAGTTGCGCATGCTCCTTATAGGGTCTAACTATAAATTTATCTTAATACAAAATGTATTTCAATTCAATTTTTAATGTTTATAAAAGTTGTTGTTTATACTTAAAAATAAAATATAAGATGGTTAAAAAAAATAGTGTGGACAGTATGAAATAGTAAATGCTATTTAAGTACAGTAAGTTTGGTAAAATTGTTATTATGGTGTTGATCAAGGCTTATTTTAAACAGGTTAACCAACATGATTTCTTAACTAAATATTAACTAATAAATATTTAGCATCAGGGCTTACTACCCGTTCGGGTTATACGCTTAAGTACTAATTACACTAATGGGTTAGGAATTGGGAAGGTTGAATTTAGAGGAAGTGAACCCGCATTTGCGTTGAGGGAGAGTGGAAAATCATTTAGGAAAAACCACCCTCAGTTCACCCGACCTAGATTCGAACCTCGATCTCGCCGACCTCGGCAGTCGAGCTTAACACGACTGGCGCGTTAGCTAACTACGCCACTGAGGCGGGTTATTAACTAATGCTAGCTTTGTTGTTTGATATTAATACAAGTTTTTAATAACTTAAGATTAAAAACAACCAATATATATTATAAATGTTAAATTTATTTTAACATAGATTATAATTTTAGAAAAGAACCATGTAAAAATGGTAAAAATAATTATTATTCCAGTACTTAATAATAATAATAATAATAATAATAATATTTAGCACCGCGTCTTACTACTCGTTCGGGTTATACGCTTAAGTACTAATAACGCTAATGGATTAGGAATTGGGAATATTGAATTTAGAGGAAGTGAACCCGCATTTGCGTGGAGGGAGAGTGGAAAACCATTTAGGGAAAACCACCCCCAGTTCACCCGACGAGATTTGAACATCGATCTCCCTGTCCTCGGCGGTCGAGCTCAACACGACTAGCGCGTTAGCCAACTATGCCACTGAGGCGGGTCCCAGTACTTAATGATCTCTTTAGCTATTTTTATTTTCATTACCATGGCAACGCAACTTAAATCGTGGATAATTCAAAATGGACAAAAATATTGAATTAGTCTAGTAGTTGTTTTAGAGCTATATTATGTCATTAATGTGAAATTTGATAATATCTTAATTAAATAGTCTATTTACCATTGTGTCTTAAAAATTTATTTACACTTACATCAAGAATAAGATTAAAAATTACAAGATTATAAAACATGTCAATCCCAAAATTTAATGTAGAACTCAGTTCGGAGCTCAAATACGAGTACTCGCAGAGCCCTACTAATTTCCAATCTAACATAAAGGATAAATTTACCTCAATGTATTAAAAGTAACAAACTAAAAACATATTAATTATATCAATTTAAGATTATAATCACAAAATCCTTTTTATGTTCAGGTTGCTCTGACAGTCCTAGAATTTAACCAGGAAAAGCTTCTGTCTTGCCGAGAGGAAGGGGAGGGGATGCAACTTCTCTCCGACTACCTGGAGGGAGTCTACAATGAAGAGAACCCTTATAGCTCTCGCAGTAAGGATGGAGAGCAAATGAAAAAGGTGGGTGAATGCACTGAAGTTGGGAACAATAAGTGACCACTCTCGCAAAGCTTTCAGAGTGCACTAAATTAAACCTGCAAGACAAGTTTTTTTACTTGAGCAAGCTTCTCAAAAATCTACCAAGAGTTGAATTGAGCTTGGGTTTAGTAAATACATAACTTTAAATATAATTATGTAAATTAAAAACAACTTTTATTAAAAGTTAAAACTATTTATATAAAATTAATGTAATTAAGACAGGTGTTTAAAACAAAATAAAGTGTTATATTTGAAATGTTAATCACACTAATACTGTATTTTTACAATGTAAAGAGCATATCATTTTTAGAAATCTAAAATGACTTGTTTTTAAATATTTAGCCACAACAGATGATATAATATAGATTTTTAAATATTATTGTGATAGTAATTCAGCTTTAAATAATAAGTTATTATTCAATTCAATAGTCCTCGAGTACATTTAAAAAAAGTATTCATGAAGAAAGGTATGGCTACTTAAACATAGCAATATTTTTATTTATTTTTTTACATAAAAACCCCATCAATTCTGTGCCATCCTGGAGTTCAGATGTTTACTTGGTGCTGATCTTTTTCCAAAGATTTTTAAATATTCATAGTATACTCATGGTCCAACACCTTTGCTCAGCTAAGGGTCCCGGGTTTGTGTCCCGGCATGATATAAAATTTATCATTGATGAAAATATGGGTTTAACCTTTCACAGTGATGAATTAACGGCCAAGGACTGGCTGTTGTGCCTGTCCTATTCTTAGTTAGATTATAAGACATATGAAGCTATGACAGGCCTAGCCAGCCGGTAGTGGAAAAATATACGACTTGAACAAAAAAAACTTACCCAATCCACAAGCTGGGAAACAGTAATGGATGTATAAAAAAACTACACTTAAGAACTAAGATGTATTTGATAAACTCTTTCTTTAATTTATTTGTATTCCACCAGCCCTACAGGAGACACCTTTATAATACCTTATTTATTTATGTACCCTGTCTCATTCCTTCAACAACTATTTTTCTCATTTGCTGACCTTTACATTAGGAATGGACGGGAATGACATTTTTGTATCGGGGTGGGAAATGAGTCAAAATATCGGGAACGGGAAATTATAAAAATGATGCTTTAGATTAATTCTAGACTAAAAATATATATTGTTTTTATACTAATACAGTAACATTTGTAGAATCTTTGACATTATTAAATATAATGCAAATTAGTATATATCATAAAAAATTATATAAATAGGGGTGTGCGAATATTGAAACAAATAGCTAAATTTTGAACAAATAATGAATAATACAAAGTGAATAATTAATTTTAATATATTATATTTAATAGTTAATCTCGTTTGAAAATGGTGTTTTTTATTTAACTACCTATTGGAAGAGTGCAAAAAAAAAATTACCCTTCTTAAATGATCTTTATTTTATCACCTCTTAAAGGCTATCTAGGTTTGAAACACCTTAAATATTCTTTAGGTTTAAAACCCCTTAAAGGTTATCTATGTTTGAAACCCCTTAAATATTCTTATGTTATTAATCACCCCTTAAAGGTTCTTTGTTTAACACCCCTGTAATCTACTCTTTGGTTGCTAACAAACAGGCTGCTGGTCATAAATAGTTGACCTTGGCAAGCTACTTCCTCCCCCATTTCTATGCCCCAAAAGATGCTACAGTATAATATATTTTTGTCCTTTAAATCTTTCAAGCTCTCTCTTGCTTCCTGAACCTAACAAATAACTGTTGATAGACAGAGCACATTGACTCAAGCTTCCCGACTTGTTTGTCTCAACAAAGGCAGTTAAATATTCCCCTTCCCCCTCCAAGTTTGCTACAGAACAAAGAAGATGACCGTCTCCAATAGAGATTGAGCCAGTAGTATCTGCTGGAACAATAAGCGGGCTTTATTTCCCGCCCGACTCTCGGGAATGGATAAATTCCCTACATTTTCCTGAGAGTTCGGGATCCCGGCCACCTCTACTTGACATTCCAATAACCATTTGCACATTAACTCTTGTTTCTTGACATTTTGAAATGTTAAATTTCTTGCTATACATATAAATTGTTGGTACATTTATGTTAAGAGTGAAGTCATCTTTCTAAATATTTATTACTCTTAAGAATGTGATTTTATGATTGTTTATACTTTGAAACTTGTAACGTATCGATTTTACCCAAGAGTGTTGAAGTAAATACCACTTCAAACTATTTATTTAAATATTTTATTCTATAGTCAAATTTTATAAAGATTTTTTGTTACTTGAACATTTGATTGGTATTATTTCAGAGTATCTCGGTGCAGAAGCTGCTTTATGAAGCATACAGCAAATATGGTATGCTATCGGCCGGTGCAATCGAGCGTTTAAGACTCAAGTACAGACTCCGGGTGGTACAACAGTTGGAGGATGGTGTGGGGCGAAATGTTGTGCGAAGCATTGTTGGGGATGGCTACTTCTCTCTAGAGCAGCTCCAGGTGCGTTCAAACATTAAATGTGCCAAGGTTATTTGATCGGTATGTTATGTCGAAATTCCTAAAAGAAGAGACTAAAAGAACAGAGGGGAGAATTGAAACTTAAAATTAAATGACATATCCTATTAAAAATTGTGTATACCTTTTATTATACATAAAATTTGAAGTTTGACTGAATTTATTTCTCAAATTTTAATTTTTTCTACGAATCTTCAAGGCAAATCTTATAGAACAGGCTAAGCACAAGCATTGCCATATTTAAGAGGTGCATTTTGGGGGTTTATATTTTCTCCTGATATGAAAAATAAAAAAGAGTCATCAATAGTAGATGTTATACAGAGTAAAATATAAATTAAGGTATATTCTAGGGGTGGTCGGGCACTCAAAATTTCGGGCAATAAATCGGGCATCCAAAAATTCCGGAATGTAGGGCGAGTATTTTTTATGCCCATATTTTGATCGGGCATCTCAAGAACTTGGTAAGTATATAATACCATGTTAGCACTAACCTCGAATTCAAACTTTGAAAAAAATAGTGTTTAACTGATATTCATAGTTGAATTATTTCAATTCAATTTCAAGTCAGGTATTATTTTTTATTAATTCGTAAATTATTATGTTTGCTTTTAACAAAACTACGATAACGTTTCTCACAGGCTACAAGTATGCAACATAGTGAAATCAAGATTCCTACGATTTAATTTTCTCTGTCAATGCCAACAACATAACAAACTCAACATTTCCACATTGAGATTTTTAAGCTTTATGCTTGCAAAAACTTAATTCAAATAAGTTTCTTTACATTTCTTTAATGAATTATTATTAGCCAGATTTGTTAGGATATAAATAGAAAAGTATGCATCAAATGAATATTAAATAGGGAACGACCATTTTGCTCCCAGTAAACATGTTTTCGATTTCGATTTATGTATGTTTCAAGTTTCATGCATACTGTAACCTTTCAATTTTTTTAATCTAAACAATTTCTTCTTCAGTATCACCAATGTAAGTGTGCTGGCTATCCCTCCTAATTCAAACCATATTTATCAAATAGTAAATACTAAATAACATTCAATTTAAACTTAATTTTTTAAATTATTATTAGCACCGCGTCTTACTACTCGTTTGGGTTGTACGCACTTACGTTAATGTGTAATGGTAGGGTGATTGTGAAATGAAATGGAGGACCTACAGTTTAACGTGGGATCCGAACCACAGTGGAGGCCTGGCATTCCTCACATTCACAAATTGTGATTAATACACGTTTTTTCAGAGGTGAAGGAAGGGTTTGGCAATCAGATGAATCTGTGTCAGGACCGAGGATTGAACCCTGAACCAGCAGCACAGAAGTCTAATACCTTACCCCTAGACCGCCAGGTCATCTTCCATCTTTTTTAATTGAGCTCCACATGTTTAAAGCTTTGAACATTTGTCTTTTAGTTAAATAATTTTGTTTATGAATGTTTATTAATAGTATTATTTTACATTTGTACAAATGTAAGTGAAAAAGTAGCTAATAGGCCTAGTGATGATTATTTTAAAATTTATTAGGCTTGTGCCTGAGTTTAATTTTGTAATGACACCCAAGCCCGTCCGATACAAATATTTGCTGCCTGACCACTCCTAGTATATTGATATACAGTGGATTCCGGTTAATTGGGGCAGCCATTTATTTTGGACGAAACTCTAAGAACAGAAACAAAACAAGTATTTACCTTGAATTTATTCCGCTTAATTGGGGCAGTGAAGGTAATGTAGGCTCACAAGCTTGTAGCATAGATATTCTGCGGGCTGCAGCTGAGTTTGTTATTGTGAAGTCGTGCTGTATATGTTATTTGTTCTGTGGGGTGGCAGTGAATTTCATGTTGATAGAGCCCTGGTAACATGGAAATTGTGCAAACAGTAGCTGAGTCAGTAGATTTGAAATAGTGCTGTAGCGTGGCTGTGTTGTTTGTTCTGTGTCATGGTAATCATATTCTATTTGACATTATGCTTGCGGTATACAATTGTTTACAAGAACACTAAGTTATACGTTGTGTATAGTTGTTCATTGTGTGGATTAACATAAATTAAAAATTGTAACAAACAGTGCACTGAGCTAGTTTTTTCTTTCAGTACATTTAACAATCCTGTCAATAATAAAAACGTAGGAGTGGACATTGCACGTGGGTTTAAATAAAACATCTTATAAGCGAAAGAGGCAAGGCAAAGATCCAGATGTTGAGGATGCTTTAAATTAATGGTTTTCCATTGTAACTAAACGAGGTGTCCTTGTGAGTGGCTCTATGCTAAAAACCAAGTCAGAAGAGTTGGACAAAAATCTAGGTAATGTAAATTTCAAAGCAACTGATGATTGGTTGTCTCGATGGAAGTCAGACATGACATTAGTTACAATAAAGCACACGGTGAAAAGGACAGTGCTGATGCTACGAGCACAGACCAATGGAAATCTGAAAAACTACCAGAGTTGCATAGAAAATTTAGTGCGGATGACATTGACAACGCTGATGAAACAAGCCTGTATTATTGTGCTACACCAGATGGTTCCCTGAGCTATAAACACACAGCACTGTCCGGTTCAAAGAAAGCAATGGATCGTGTAACTGTGTTTTGCTGCTCAAACATGTCAGGAAGTGATAAACTCAAGCTTTTGGTTATTGGTAAAAGTGCTAAGCCTCGTTGTTTCAAGGGGCTTACACCCGCCTCGGTGGCGTAGTTGGCTAACGCGCCAGTCGTGTTGAGCTCGACCGCCGAGGACGGGGAGATCGAGGTTCGAATCTCGGTCGGGTGAACTGGGGGTGGTTTTTCCTAAATGGTTTTCCACTCTCCCTCCACGCAAATGCGGGTTCACTTCCTCTAAATTCAACCCTCCCAATTCCTAATCCATTAGAGTAATTAGTACTTAAGCATATAACCCGAACGGGTAGTAAGACGCGGTGCTAAATATTATTCAAGGGGCTTACAATAGCCAGTTTACCAATTTCATATTATGCAAATAAGAATGTGTGGATAACCACATGTATTTTTACGCAATGGCTAATGAACTGGGATGTGGAACTGCAACGTAAGTCCAGAAAAATTCTGTTGATATTGGACAATTGTATGGCACACCTTCGTGTTAATGGTTTGAAAAATATTGAACTGGAATTTTTACCCCCTAACACCACATCCCTGATACAGCCTATGGACGCAGGAATTATAAAAAATTTGAAGACATATTATCGTGGAAAGCTGGTTAATCACATCCTTGAAGCGATCGAGGAAAATCTTCTGACATCATCTTCAAAAGCAATAGAAGTTAGTGTAAATGTTTCACTGTTAAAAGGTGTATAATTTATAGCCGATAGCTGGTGAGGAATAAGCAGCAAAACAATTCATAATTGTTTTGCTAAATGTGGTTTCACAACTAATTGTGATTCAGATGCAGTTATATGTAAAGACAATGAAATGTCTCTAGACCTGCAACAAGTCCAAAATTGTGAAGATTTTTTAAGCATTGACAATAACCTTCAATGCCATTATGAAGATGAAGATTGTGAGGATACAATTATTAAAGAAATTATGGCAAAACACTCAAGAGACAACAGAAAAACAAGAAAATTATGACAATGACCTAAGCGAGTGACTAACCAGGATGCCAGCAAAAATATCACTGAATTGAGATGCTACTTCATGCAGGAAGGCAACGAAGGCATCCCTTTATCAGCACTAGATTACCTGTGCCACTCTGTACAGGTGCAGTCAATATAGAAAACACGTCAGGGTACACTTGATAATTATTTTCAAAGAAAGAACTCTTAAGTAATGTGTAACCCCTACTTGACACATACAAGTATTTACTGTATATTCATTTTACATATGTACATTTTGTTTGCATTCCGCTTTAGTCGCAGTATTTTTAAATAAATGTTTGTACCATTAAAATTTTGTTTATTTGGGGTAACCGCATAATAGGCCAAAGTGACATAGCCCGATGTGTCCCAATCAACCGGAATCCACTGTAATTAGTATTGTTAGTGTAGGAAATATTATACTGTAAAAATAAACTTGGTTATTCTCTTGAATATTTAATTGCCAAAAAATGTTGAAAACTTTATAATTTTGTTTGCTTCTATAAATTTCAAAGAATAAAATAACGCCACCACTTTTTGTTGTTTATAAGTATTTGTTAATTTATTAATCTGAATCGCCAATTTACCTTCGAATCCAAATCTTGGAAACGATTATAAACATAAAAGGAAATATAAATATAATAGAATAATAGAAAATACAATTAGTAATTAGATGTTATTATTCTTCCATAAATTTAAACAAAAATGCATATGTATTTATTAAAATAGTTTATATAATTAACATGATATCTAACATGCTATGAACTAAAAACCTTTTAAAAAAGCCATGTATTAAAACAATAATTATATTAAACAATGATACATTTGACATGAATATTTTAATTCTTTTTTTATTCTTACCTTTTATGTAATTCTCTTTGCAGACTAGATCAATGAACATAATTCTGATAATATTGCTTAGACATTTCACACTCAAAAGACAAACAATTCTTAAATAAACAAAATAGTTTTGGTAGGCATTCGTGACATTATTCAGAAGTGGACATTTTATCGAAAAATGTGTGTATGGGACATGTACTTATAGGAGTAAATGTTTTAAATTCTTACCTCATTTTGCAACCATGCTGGTAAAGGGTGTACATAGTTGATTTGAAGCTAACCTTATATTTTCAATGTCCAACACCTTAGCTCAGTCGGTCGATTTCCAGCATGGCCGCAAAATCTAACAATTGTAGTGCAGGGTTGAAGTTTGCATATAGCAAGAGGTATCTAGTCAACTCAATAACAATTTTAGTGCAGTGTTGAAGTATTCATATAGTAAGAGGTATCTAATCGAGTAAATAGCATTCACAGTGCACTGTTGAGTATTTACATAGCAAGAGGTATCTAGTTGAGTCAATAGCATTCACATTGCAGTGTTGAAATGTGTTGTTTCATCATGTCATTGTCCAAATTCCCCAGGAAATTAATTTTACCAGTGTTACCAGCTCTAAAACTTGATGACACACCTAGTGCCTGTAGATCCTGCTCAGTTCATGGATTTAATAAAAGACGTACCAAATATGGTGAATTGAACAACTTATATTGTCAAGTTCACTTGTATAATGATAAACTTTTAGAATATTTATGTATGAGTAAAGAGTCATTTGATTTCTTACTTTCCAAACTAGAAGAAACATTGACAAAGACAACAACGAATTTAAGAAAACCTATTAGTGTTGAACAAAGACTTGTTATTGCTCTCAGGTAAATACTTTTATTTCAAGTTGCTTTTTTTTTTTATTATTGATTTTTCTTTTTAATTTTTGCTGCTTTCTCTGATAGAAATAAATATTTTACTCTAATGATATATATTCCCAGAGTCTTTTTAGTACTCCCACAATCTTGTGAAGTGCCGCCACTAAGGTCTCAAAACACTCTTCCCTTCGAATACAGCACTGATAATCTTTTCATCATCCATTATTATATATCAAATAGTACAATGTTATTGTAACTGAACAATTGCCCCATGACTACTGAGAAATTTTATTCAACAAGTTGAATCACTTATTGGTTTCCCAAGAGGGCTCGGTTCACAGCAACCCTTGAGCCGCTTCCATTATGGATGTGTAGACTAAATTCCAAGTTGTTCATTCATGTCGTGCTCTCGTTGTGTGTGTGACTACTTCTACTATAAAAAACAGAAGGAAGATGATGTCACCTTTGTGTATGGGATTTTTCTCACATTTTTCTTCATTACCTAGATGGGCTTTTCTCATTAAATTTGCCTTATTAGTTTATTTTCTATTTTTTAGCTTTAAGATATTTGAGAAGATGTTTCACCATAAGAGTTATATAATCTCTATATTTGTTTTAGGTCCACACTGCTAAAAATAGTTAAATCTTGTTGTTCTCCTAACCCTGCAGCATTATATCCTAGAATGTATTAATTCTAGTATTACTGCATTTTTTAAATAAAACATAAAAACTCCCTTGTTTGCTTTAGGATCTGTTAGTGCTCGTACGAGAAGAGCTGTTGAGTCAAAGGAGGGTGAACTCTGAGAGGTACGACCCTACGCAGCCTCCGTATGAGGCATATAAGGTCGACTATGAGCTGTTCCAGCTGCTGTTTGTTGGCTTGTCACCTTGGGGGAAGGGTACTCAGGCTGAAAACCTGGCCGCCCGGCTATTTAGAGTGAGTGGCAACCGTGTGTTCTATAGCTGAATCATCATAAGAAGAGCCTTAAATGACAGTTGGAAACTTTATCAAATCAAGTTTTATATATGTATACATCATGTCATGTGTTCTGAAGTAGATACTTTTGACAGAAAGTATTTTTTTTTTTTTACAGATTTAAAAAATATATAGAAAACTATCATTTTTGGTTAGTCTATACTTTTACTTAGAGGTTCTTTGTATAGTGATATGGCCATAGTAATTATTCATAGCAGTATTTCTGGGCAAAATCATTCCTCTGGAGAAAGACAAGTAAATTTCATTGAGAAAAATATTACTCTCTATGCACTCGGGAGAGCTAATTTGAAAGCGGAAGAGAAATCAAGTTCACTAGCACTTGAATTACTCCCTCATGTGTCGGTAACAAGTAATGTTGTTATACTGATTACATTACCAGCTGATGGATCGTAACTGTGATGGCCTGCTGAATTTCCGTGAGCTGGCTGCTGCTCTAGGCATGACATGCACTGCCGATATGACACAAAGGTTGAAACTGCTTTACACCCTCCATCTTCCACCACTGCTCTCATCTGCAGAGATAGAATCTCCAACACGTTTGGTAATATTAACATTCTCACCTTTCAACTGTTTTTAATAATTTTATAGATGACTATATCATCAAGCTACATCATGGCTACCAGCTTCAGTGGCCGAATGGTTTAAGGTGTTGCACTCATGTTACACTGGCCTACTGAAGATGGGGAGATCGAGGTTTGAATCCCGGCCGGTTCTACTGAGAGGGGTTTTCACTAAATGTTTTCCCGCTCCTTTCATGTAAATGCTAGTAGATTATCTCAAAATCATGCTATAAACTTGAGGCTACTACAGATTTAGCGAGCTGGTAGTGGGAAATATATGGTTTGAATAAAAAACTGGCCCAGACCATAGGCTGGAAACAGTAATGAATGTAAAGTAAAGATGCCATAATCTTAATTGGTGTATTCTCTGGGTATGATAGTTCTGCGCCACATACCCACATTAGTTTACATAGATATTTCCCTATTGTATGTTTGTCTTTCCTCACCAGTGGTAGTCATTCTTCTTTTCTTTTTCACATACCCACAAATATAATTTCTGTTCAACTTTGTATCCCTAAATTTTTTGATGTGTAAAAATATATGATGTGCCAAAAAATTATTGTTGTGTTTTGTGAACTTTAAGGCCTACATTTCTTTTATAAGTGTAGGCCTTGCCTGCTTATCCACCTTTTAATGTTTATTTGGTCAATTTTTTTTTTACCTTCGTCACTTTTTTTATTCAAGCCATATATTTTCCACTACCGGCTGGCTAGGTCTGTCATAGCTTCATATGTCTTATAATCTATCTTAAGACAAGGAAAGGCACAACATCCAGTCCTCAGCCATTAATCTATCAATGTGAAAGGGTAAACCTATATTTTTATCATTTATTTAGTTAATTATAATATCATATAATTTATACCAACATTTAAATACTAACACACACATCCTACATTATGATGATGCCAATGATATGTAAATCTAAGCTTTCAACTGAATTAGTGTGGCTGTCACAATTTGGCCAGCATAATAATAACTATCACCATTGTGTTCGCCAGAAAACGGTACAGAGGTGGCTACGGATGCTGCAGATTTCTTCAACAGCATGGAGCAAAGTGTATCTTCCTTGGAGAGCGTGGCCCCACCTATCGAGGAAAATTGTTTGATGCGGGACCCAGATGACAGATCCTACGCCTACTCTCGTGAGTAGTCGTGCTTTTACTGCACACTTGAATTTTCTAAATCTAATCTTTCACCCCATAACCCCTCTTGTTAAAAAAATTTTTAATGAAATAAACACAATAGGCTAGGGTGAAAAATTAACCTCTCTTTTAAATATTTACGAGGACGTTCACTCTCCCAAAACCATTCTCCATAGGGCTAACACAATGTTGTATGATGTGTCGCAGGGGAACATTCGTGGGAGGTGCGCAGCATGGGCAGCTTGCGTTCTATGGTGGAGTCTCGAGACAGCCGGCTTGACCTCAAGTCAGTCCCTAAGATGGATCAGCCACATTTCATAATGCTGTGGAAGACAATATATGATCTGTTCCAGGCACAGCCCGAGGATCAGGAAACATTTCACGCTATAGCGACCATAGGTATTCTTGAAAGATGGAGTTTATTTTATTCATATAAGACTATTTGGGTGTGTGTGAAGTTTCAAAAACTTTATCTTTGTTTTAAATATTTTTCAGGTTTAACTTTTCTTTGAAAATTAAGTTTGGTTACAACTACTATGTCATTTTGAACAAATATATTTACTAGGGATGTCCTCGATTCTTCGATACCTCGATAGCCTTTATTCTTTCTGGTATCGAAAGAATAGAGAATAAATCTTAATATCACAATTCTAGATACTTATATTCTTAGTTCTCAATGCAAGTGTATTTACTGTCAACTAAGCAAAATGTAAAAATTCAGAATGGGTAATAATCAATTCTCTCATACTAGTGTATTTGCCACTATTTGCTATATATTTTATTTCACTTAACAACCCTTTTTGGTGAATTTAAAATACTTATGTTTTTGACCACTTTCTATCATACCTTTTTTTAATTATTTATAAAAGTTGGACTCGGTGAGGCTTTAATTGTAGGTAAACATACACGCTCAATATTTTAATTTCTAATTATTTTATTAATTATATATTTTATTCTTCAATACTTGGTAAGATGGATCTTTTTCTTTGTTAAAATTAAAAATCAAGGGTTTTTTATTACTATTTACATTTTTTAGTTTTTTTTGATATGCTCTGAAGTTGAATAAATATGTTTTTATATACAGTTAGAACCTTGGGAAAAATAATAAAATAGAAAATGTTAATGAATTAAAATCGAGATTTAAAAAAATCGAGGTTGAATTTAAGAATTGGAATCTAGAAGAATGGGTATTGTGACATCTCTAATATTTACAGTTAAATAATACATTTATATACAACTTTTTGTCATTCTGTGTTATTTAGTATAATACAATTAATGTTAAAATATAATAAAAACTAGATTTATTAGCTTAGAATTAATGCATGTGCTGTGACAATTACATTACAAATTTAATCTTCTCTGATTAAAGTTCCTGGATGACCAAGTTCAGCTAATCTAAGAGATGTACCTACTATTCCGTATCAGGCCCCAAAAATGAAATAAAGGGCTCCAATATCTTTATGGTTAGTGGAGATTAACCATCGTCGCTGTAAAATGGCTGAGTAGTAGCCAATAAATTTTAAATTTATAGACAAGGATAACTAAACCATTTTTACCATAGCTTTATTTTCATTGAAATGATATTAGAATGCAAATCTGAAGAATTAGAATAAAGGTATGAAATATGCTAATATTTGCACAATAAAACATTTTTCTAATTGTATTTTTGTCTAAAGTTAAATAAATATAAATCTTTATATTCAACATAAAATAATTACTCGAATATTCACACTTTGAGTCGGCTCTGAAAAAATAAACTGTACTTTGCACACATCTAAATGATACTTTGTAACTTGATTTTGCAAAGTTTTACTGTCAATACTTACTCTACAATGTGGTCAAGGATAAAATCTGGTGATGGAATATAGGATAAGAGGCCAAAACTTTGTTATATATGGCATACTATCATCCAACATTGACATGTGGCTCTGTAACCTGGACATGGACGAACAAAGATTCAAGTAGATTGTAGGCAGCAGAGATGAGGTTCCTGAGAAGTATTGAAAATGTAACAAGGACAGGATAAGAAATGAAATAATTAGGGATGGTTTAAAACGTTATACCATAAGAAGAGACACTGAAGAGAAAATGTTTGCTGAAGTTAGGTCATGTGATGAGAATGAAGAACGACAGAATGCCTAAGAAAGCCTTACAGAACAAAGAGAAGGGTAGAAGGTTTATTGGAAGACCACGGACAAGATGGATGAACCCAATGCAGAAGGACATGGAAGCTAAATGAGTGGACTAGAGACACGAGGCTGAGGGAGAGGTTTGGAGGGATCGACAGGAATGGAAGAGGATGTGCCAAACGACTGGCAGAGGTGGAAACGTCGGATGATGATGATATAATTGCTTCATTTTCAAAGTTACAATTTTTTCTACATCTTTAAAAACATACAACTTCATTAGGATGATCAACAAACTTAGCAAAATGTTGACTTTTTCAAATTTCTTGGCATTTCAATCAATTATTCTTTTAAAAATACAATCCTAAATCATATTTAAACTACCGAGCATAATAGTATTGATATTTTTTTTTTCTGGAAACTAATCTGTAATCTGACAAATAATATATACAGCATGGCTGAGGGCTATTATAATAACATTAATAAATACATCAGCATAATAATCTGGATGGGTAGTAAGACTGTGCTAAAAAAACACAAAAATAAAATAACTGCAATAAAGATTTTTTTTTATTTTTACTAAATCACCTTTGGATTAAACTAATATTTTTATCCAAAAAAATACTTATTCTAAATTATTATTTTTTAAATGATCACATTAATTTTTGTTTGTGCACTGTTACTCTAATCAAATCAGACTTTGTGTGTGCTCTTGAAAGTATTATTGTATCTTCAGGCACGCTGCTCCTCCAGTTGGGAGATGTAGGCAAGAGGTTCTACTTGGAACGAGAAGAATCGGCCGACAGTTTACTGGCAGCGGCTGCAGCTCACAGTGCTGGACTCAGACCAGACACACCGTCCTCCACCGATCAGGTACGTTTTGGTTTCTTTTTAAATAATACTTTGTCATTATCATATCCCATAACCATTTTAAGATATTGTAGAGTCATGTGATATAACATAAATAAATGGCTGAACAATTCTGGACGAGATTTAAGATAGGAATTTTCAAATATAGTACTTTGATTTAAAAAATTTGTAATTGCCTAGTTATTTTGAAATGTGTAAAAATGTTTTAACACTGTAAAGAAGAGGTCAGCAACTGATTGATTTCAATCGACTGGTAGATGTCGCAGAATTTTTAATTCTATGGAGTAAGAGAACATCATTGTCAAAAATAAAGTTTATCTTTGAATCTTCTAAACTCGCTACTATATCAAGTATAGCAAGTATACCAAAATAACCTTGATTGGTGACAGTTGGCAATGTTACAAGAAAAGAAAATAATTTAATATGAAAATCTACATTTTTATTCTTTCTTTTTTCTCCCCCTACAATGGTGGGGACATAAGTATTTAAAGAAGGAATAAATATAAGATTTATAGACAAATAAAAAAATCTAAAGTAGAGTGGAGAAAGGACAGATACATGTGGGATCTTTATAAGTTTGTAAGTCAATCAGGCCCCAGAAAGGTTGCCAATATCTGCTGTAAAGTACTGTATTATGATAGGCAAAGAAGTCAACCTTAAAGGATAGTTAAGTTAGGCCTTGATATAAAACAAATAAACCTTAATTTCTTCATACACTCTTTACACTTCTTTCTTTGATCACATTCACAGTAACACATGATTTTTACTAGGGCTGTCAAACTTGATTCCTCAATACCCTCAATTCTTACTGGTATCGAAAGAATTGAGAATCAATCCTAACACTACGATTCACGCTGTTTGATTCTTAGTTCTCAATAAAACTGGCAAATAAACAAAACGACAACATTCAGAATAGGTAATAATCGATTATCTCTCATATTAATTTAATTGTCATTTCATTTAAATCCTGGCAAATTGTAAATATACCATAATGGCTCGAATATAGTACGACCCCGAATATAATTCGACCTGACATTATGACAGTATCAAGAAGTAAAAACTTAACAACTTTGACACACTTTTTTTGAAAGTAAAAGTTAAGTGAGACTGTCAGAATATATTAATTGATTCAAAACAAACAATTGATACATAATACGTATACTAGAATGGCAATATTCATATCAAATTAAAATGGTCGCTCTTTGGAAAATTGAATTGTGAAAACACCAACACATGACTTTTTTTAGCTGTTTAATTATTAATTATAAATCAAGTATTTCTGGTTACTGCAAAAATTATCATTTCTGAAGCCAAAATGTAATTTTTGTGTATGAATAATGATGCATTTTACACAATAGTTAACAACTAAAGCTAAATTTGTGGTGATAAGAAGGGGGGGAAAATCCAAATGGATTCTCCTTGTAGGAAAATAACACCTTTAGTTGGTAAATACTAAATATGCTATGAGTGCACCCCACTTGGTATTGAACACTCATTTCCCAGGTCATTCATTTACAATGTAGGCTATGTATAGCTGTTGGTGAGCTAGTGGTCTAGGGGTAAGGTGTCAGACTTCTGTGCTGGGGGTCCGGGGTTCAATCCTCGTCCCGGCACAGATTTATCTGATTACCAAACCCTTCCTTCACCTCTGACAAGATGTGTATTAATCACAACTTGTGAATGTGAGGAATGCCAGGCCTCCACCGTGGTTCAGATTCCACGTTAAACTGTAGGTCCTCCATTTCATCTCACAATCACTCTACCCATTACACATTAGCGTAAGTGTGTATAACCTGAACGGGTAGTAAGACGCGGTGCTAATAATAATAATATAGCTGTCACTGGTCTCAATTTTATTTCAAAAATTAAAACGTTTTCAAGAGGGTTTGATGGATTAAATATCACATTCCTAAAATTGGTTAATGTCAATAATATTTTCTTTTCACCAAATGTTACCAATCAAAATCTCTCCTTGGTGTTGATCTTTAGCAATCACCTGATCGAAATGGTAACCCTGGCGTGGGTCTTGACCCTCACTGGTCCATTACGGTGGAGCAGTTCCTCGCAACAGTGTTGACAGGCCAGCCCATTGCTGAGTTCTTTAGCCACAACACGTCGCTGTCCGAGGGCATCACGAGACTTCGTGGCCGCCGCTTCAACAGGCTCAACAGCCTCTCAGACACATCCTTCACCAAAATGGGGAACGGTAACAAAGGCACGTAGCATGACGCCTTTAGGGTTGTTTAGCAGTCCAATATTACTATACACTGTCAAATTCATTGAATTTATAGGAACGCAAGGTCTGCACATTTATTGGCCTCAAATTTTACAAGAAAATACATTATACTCATTCTCAGGGCACATCAGGCCCCTTTTTCAGCAGAAGAGTGTTTTCTCTTTTTTGCTGAAGAAAGGGCTTGACAAAGCCTTTGAGGCCTACATTTTAATGGAAAGTGTGAAGCCCTTGCCGTCCTTTAATGCTTATTATATACACCCACTTTGTGATCTTTTTTTCTTGGTTCTAATTATTGGTATCCTTATTAGTAGGGCTGGGCCGATCAGCTGTTTTGCCGACCATGCCAATGCCAATTATTTAGTTTAGTTTATTTTAAATACTAGAAAAATATTCTGTAGTAATGATATTTAAAAATGTTTTCATGTGGGTCAATTTTATTTTGTTCAATATAGGTTAGTAGGTTTGCTTATACAAGCTTAAATGACAACTTTAAAGTTAATTTTAGTTTAATTCACTTATTATTAGCCCTACCACATTTTAAAGATAATTAGTTTGAGTCAAAGAGACTCCCCTTTTATCATAGTTAAGTCTGTGATATTTTTATACTACTATAGAAATTTTATTTTTAAATATATGCAAAGGATATTATAGCAAAAATATTAATTTTAAAATAATTTAACAAGTATCAACTGATAAATAAATAATCTGACATCTTAGCTCAGTCAGTAGCATGTCTGTATGGGCAGGGTCCTGGGTTTGATTCTCGGCATGGCTGAAAAAGTTATTATTTAAGAAATGTGGGTTTACCCTTTCACACTGATGAATTAACGGCCGGGGACTGGATGTTGTGCCTGTCCTAGTCAAGTTAGATTATAAGCCATATGAAGCTGCAACATGCTTAGCAAGCCAGTAGTGGAAAATATATGGCTTGAATAAAAAACTTACCCAGGCCACAGGCTGGAAACAATAATAGATGTAAAAAGAATCAAGTGATAAATAGATTCAAGTATTAAAATATATAAATATAGGGCCTGAATCTATAATGTAGTTTTGAAACTTTTGATGGCTCTTTATTGTTAGCTTCCCTTGAATATTCCTCTCTGGAACAACCGAGAGGAATTTTTCCATATTTCCTTGATATGAAATTTGTATGTTTCAAGGGGCATAACATGTTTCCTAGGAAGTGTGCAGGTTCAACACCTGTATCCTTATTATAATTTTGTCTTAATTATATCTAATAGGCTCCTTTTTTCTCTTTTATTCTTCGTTATAATGTTTAGGGACACACCTTTACATGTAGTCAACCTGAATACCTTTCTGTACATCTTTTGGAACCTTGGTAGAATATCAATGAGTATCCTCCTATCATCCTCGATGTTCTTGTAACCATTAGTTCAAAATTGAAGAAATGGGTCAACATTTGTTTTTTAAATTCTTGACAAATAATAATAATAGCTATTATTGTTATTAACAACATATTGGACTGTTAAAAATCACCTTAACACCCCCTTCATTGTTGCAAGTGCTTGGATTACCGCAGTTCTTATTTGATGTATAATGGTTAAAGGGGGCTTTCAACGTTTGCAGCTTGCATTTTATACTGATATGGCTATTTGCTTTGCCTTCATGGCAGTCAAAATGTATGAATGTTTGATTTTTATTTATTTTTTATCAGTTCTGGTGCCAGTTTTATTATTTCACTTCTCGCTTTCAAATCCCAGCAGATTATATAAATTAATCTAAAGCTGTTTTGTAACCACTGTAATTGTCTCTCTTAATTAAGGTGATTTCAAAATCCATCATCGACTGACCAGTAAATATAAAAGGTTCAAATATCTTGTATTTTGAAGAATGTTTACTTACTCATATAAACTACTATAATTGGAAATAAAAATTTATCTTAATATTATGATGGAATTTAATGTTTTATGTGCCCCCAAACCCAAAAAATGTTTTTTTACAGTTGTGGAGTTAAGCACTGAGAAACAGCTTTTTAGAAACTGAACCGACCTATCCCTAGTTTTAAAGTTTTTATAGTAAAATGTAATTATAAACTACACTATATTTTTATTTATTATAAATTTAAAGTATTTAGTTGCTTTTTTGAGGTAGAAGAAGGTACAGAAAAGTTGGATAGAAAACATATGTTATATTAATTATATTATAAAAGGGAACAAACACAATATGTCTTTAACAATGAAAAGGAGAACACAGTTCACCCTTTACATTGCTGCCACTGGACAAAGAAGTATTTTAGATATCCATCTAAATCAAAATTAAAGATCTCGACTACTAGCATTGCCTGTAATATTCCCAAGTAATTATTAAAAGTAAAAATAGTGTGTATTAGTGTGAAGAGTTAATTATGTAACTTATTAAAAATACAACAAATTTCAAATTAAGTTTTACTACCTGGTCTGGTTATATTAATTTAATTACACTAGGGTATGAGTGAGAAAAGTATAATTTTAAATAAGTGCTCCTGCATTTGTGTGGAGTGAAATCGAGACAATATTTCGAGATAAAATATAATATATACTACATCTCTTATGTACACTCCATCTACCCTGAAAGATAGCAGTCTTACCTTGACGGATTACATCGTGGCCTTTCTTATAAGCTGTGCCATAGTAAAACCATGAAAGGTTTGTTTCCTTTCAGGGTTAACGACAGGTACAAAATATTATAACCTAATGCAGTATGTTATCACATAACATTCACAATTTTATTTATCTATAATTTATTTAATTTTCTGTACTATTATCATTGGTGACTTTGTTATGTTTGTACACCCTAATTTTGGTAGAAATAACAGAAGTTAGTTACTAAAGTTGCTAAAAAAAATTCTATATATTCATTCAACAATTCATGTTATAAGCAGTTGGCAATTTTGATAAATATTATCAATACCTACAAAATAAAATAAATACTATATTGATATGTTGTCATTGTTGGCCGCAAAGAAATGTCTGAAATTTCTCTACTGTTCCAACAAAATTCAGGCTACAACTATAAAAGTGCACCACAATACCTTCTTAAATCATGATTGTAATGTTAAACTTCTTGAATCTCTTTTATCTTGTAATTATTGGTTTAGTTGGATTATCGAAGGAAAACTCTTTTGAAGATATAAAAAATAAATGTAGACTAGTTTCACTGTCCAGCATTGACAAGAGGATACTAAATTAATCTTAAAACTTTCAAAAGTGACAGTAGATTCAATAATTTCCAGAACTATAAGAAAAGTCTTCCTTTGGCAATACAGCTATACTAATTTTATGTTAAGAGTCAAACCAATATAATTGTAAACACCTTTAATCAAATTATGTAAATGTTGCTTTTGCATGGCTTTTTTTAAAAGAAATTGTGGTGTTAATTTGTTGTTGTTTTATTTTATTGTTATATCTTATGATTCTATTTTATTTATACATAATATTACATTCCAATTCTTTAAATTTCACTATTTATTGCTCAAGAATAAAGTGGTGTCGACTTTAATACAACATTTTTTATTTTATTTTATGGCTAGTAATTTTTTACAATTTCATTATCTTTTTATTAAGATTAACTAGCCTTCTATAAATATGTAAGCATATCAAATTTAACATACCATACTTTGATCATATAATTAGTTTTATTAGATCAAATTTTCAGACATAACCTACTTTAGGCATGAGCACAAGACACAAAGAAAGACTGGATAGCTTAATTTTTGTTTTTTACAATAATTATAGTAATTTAAATAGTAATAAAACAGAATTTGTTTAAACTTTGCATCCCAAATAATGTAAATCAAATCCAATAGGTTAAGTACATATATAATATTTTCAACTAAAAACAAATAATATTCTGCCCTGTTGTATAGTGTCAGTATATTTATTTTTTAATTACAAATCAAAAGCTTACAATCTACAGAGCTTACAGGAAAATAATTGAATATTGCACAAATTTTAGCTATTAATGTGTTTTTGATGTTACTGATAAACATGGTAGCAACACATTACCATGCAAACCAAACACTTATGACTTCAAAGTGAGTTACCAAGTACTCTTTCAAGGAACCATCAAAGTGTTTTGTTACACAGATGAGACGAATAAGACACTACACTCTATTTGATAGTTAAGAATAGACTTGGACCAATGGGCACACGAGAAAGTTGTCAATATGTTGTATTTTCTGGTTTAACAAAGATTGAAAGGTCAAGGTTCAAATAACGGCCAGGTGTATCAAGATTGGTTTCTAACTTTCCCTCCTTGCAAATGTGGGTATAATTTCTCTGAATTCTGTCTTTCTTAATCCTAGCCCATTAGTGTAAATACCTGAATAGTTAATAGGAAATAGAGCATGATAAAATACCTAGGACTTGTACAGCAGTACACGGTTAAATTAAATACTTTGTCGAGTTTATTTTATTTAAAATTCAATGGCTCTACAAATTTTTTTAAATTAAAAAATAACTTTATCACATTAGGTCTATTGGAAGTAAGGTTGTTTAGGAAACCCTCTCTAACTTTCTTTGACGGAAACTATGATGGAGATCAGATAAGTTAACTTAGACTTACAAAACTACTATTGAGAATAGTTGAGTGAAAGTGTTTGTTTAGCTTTTAGACAACATTTCTTCTAATAGACCTCCGTCCTTAACCATAGTAAACAAATGGAAAAAATAATACCCATATGAATTTGATAACTATTGAAAGGAGGATAGAGGACAAGAAAATTGAAGGCCCATAAGTTAACAATTAGACCAAAATATATAATGATAGGTAGTTTCCAAGTCACATCTAACCCTTTCTTCAATAGAAGAGGGCAAAACATCGACAAGATTGTTACTCTCGATGTGTCACCATAATAAAAAAATAATAAACACAATTTCACTTTAAGTAGGAACTTCAGTCATTTATAGTTGAGATCTGCCTCCTCCCCCCCCCAAAAAAAAAAAGAATCAACACAATTTTAGACCCTCACTGGTGGACACGTTGACTAAATATCAAGCTCATATAGCCAAGATCGCTGGAGAGGTCAGGGTTGAAATCGTGGACAAGTGTACGAAGGGTGGGTATTTCCTTAATGGTTTTTACAAACTCCCTCCAAGCTAATGAATAGATTTCTCTAAGTTCTGCCTTTATCCTCCCTATCCATTAATGTATTTAAATGTATCTGGTCTGGACAAGTAGTAAGACATCAAACAAACAAAAAATATTTTCAAACAAAACAGTTTTGATAAACATCATTATTAAGTTATAGGAAATAAAAGTCCCTTCTCCACAAGATTAATATTTTTAATTTTTTATAAACAAATAAAAAAAAAATCAGATAAGTTTTGAATTGCTAAATGATTGCCATAAGCAAAACCTTAGCTGATGTAACTCCCCCTAAAAATTATATTTATTAAGAGACACTAATAAAATAATAAAACAATATTTTTAACATGCTTGTCAATATGATTTGTAGTTAATACATCAAATATTTAAGAATTGTTGACCTTGTCTCTTTGTGTACACTTAGGGAAAATAATACAAATGATATTAAACCTTTCACAAATTTCTTCTAACTCCACTTTAATTGGAATGACAGAAATATGTGTGTGCTAACATGTCTCTTCTATTTCAGGAATCTCGAGATCGGTTTTCTATGTTCCTCTTCAAGACTCCTCTCCTGTAATAACTGAAACATTGGTATCACCTATGTAACTTCATTTAATGATACAATATGATTTTTCTGCTTATTAATCCAATTGTCATGAGCAACAACTGTCATCAAAAATTATGGTTTAAAAATCAAAATTAAATATATTCAAACATTCTCTTAGGGGTTATTTTAAGCATTCATCAAGCCACATTTGATTGGCTGGGTATAGCAATCAAAAGTATTTCACTCATTGGAGGTATCTAAAGGATTGACTGTGACACAGTTTGTTTTTTAACACATAAATTAAAAGGTACAATTGGTCTTCAACTTTTTTACATAAGGAATTCTCAAAACTCCATAAAAAAGTCGAATGAATGAATGAATGAATGAATGTCAAACAGTATTGTTATGAGGGGTTCTTATCCAAGAGATCTGAGTAATATTATAAAACACACAATTATATAAATATTTAGTTTTTTTAACCCTCGGTTATCATATTGAACCAAAAATAAACCGCCCCTGAATATAGGCCACATCCTAAAAATACAATCACTTTGAAAGGAAAAAAGTTATTTGTGTCTGAAAATAAATCCGCTTTAAAAGTAATTAAATACACAATGTCCTTTAGCTTTCCTAATGTTTATATTAGTTACATGTATCATTACTAAGATTTTAAATTTATTTTTATATAAGAACATGCAGTCCTCAAAGGTACAAGATTTGTTATGTATTATCTAAGGGTGCTATTATAGCCCGCACTAAGTTTGATAAAGGCTATTTTTGTGAAAAAAAAAAGTGTGGCACTGTATACATAATTACTTAAAACATTAAAAACAAAAATTAGACCTTAAATATAGGTGGTAAAAATTAATAATTTTCTTAACTAAGCTCAAGATATGTATATACAGCAATTAACTTTCATGTTCCTAATACCATAGAGTAAGAAATATATAGACCCACTTTGGTGGCTGCATGGTCTAAGTCGCTACTCTCGTAATAGATTTGACTAATGATGACAGGGATATCTTTGCCCAATTCTGGTCGGTTGTATTGGGGGTGGTTTTTCCTAAATTGTTTCACACTCCGCACAAATGCAGGTGCATTTCCTCTAAATTCAACCTCTCACATTCCTAACTCATTATCGTAATTAGTATATAAGCGTATAACCCGAATGGGTTGTACGACGCAGTGTTAGAAAAAAAGCAAAAGTATGATAGAATTGTATAGAAATAGAAACCATAAAAAGTAATAAACACTAACACATATTTACACATACTTGAATATTTCGATGCTTTATAGCATTTTCCCCAGTAGGACGTCCTCAGTAAGACACTACTTCCAGAGGAAGATGCTATGGAAGTGTGTGTGAATATATGTCATTGTTTTTACTTTTATTTGTCCTCTATTTCTCTACGATTCTATCGTATTTATTTAATTGCAGGTTATATAAAGTAAGTAAACTAATGTCGTTATCTCGCATTATAGTTTTTTCAGCTTATTTGAAGTGATATTTTGAGACAGATTACTGTTTTAACTTTGGGAAGGACTTACTGATGATGATTTTGCAAGCAATTGTTATACATATGTTGATGTGTCTTAATGTATGAACGATCAAAATTCTCGGTACTAGAATCACTCTAGAGGTGTTTATTTATAATATATGAAAGTGTGGTATGTACAAAAGTCAAGTACACAGTATATTGGTGTTCATTGTAAAGAAATTCAACTTTAGATAGCAATGTGATAAATTAATCATCTGAAAATACTGCTGCTATTTTTTAGTTATTCTTTAAATTCAGGATAATTTGTGGAAATGAGTTTAAACATTTGTGTTGCAGAAATCACATGATTGATTGTATAACATATATACTATTATATTAAATATTATTTATATATGCCCACACAATTTATTGTATTTTCTAAACATACTATGATTCTTAGTTTTACTTCTGTAGTGTGTTTCAGCTCGTGAATTCTTTCAATGAGGTATTATTCATAATGTGTGTATAGGCTACAAAATGATATTCTTCAGTCAAATATTATTTTCATATTAATACTAATGTAAGAAATGTTATGTATACAATATTTATTTTTAGAAATGATAACAGAGCATTGAGTATTTTTTGGTTTTATTTAGAAGAATTTATCTTTTAATTAAATTAATGGTTGAAAGTTTTAAAAGTTTGCAAGCTATGTATTGATAATTTAATATGTAAAATAACACACTATATAGGGGGGGGGGGCTGTATATAGAAATTAGAGGGTTATTCTCTATTTATATATAATGTATTTATTCAATGTATTTAGAAATAGCGTATTCATCTTAATGTATAATAATTAGGAGTCCCATTGGCTGGGTTGTTTTTAGAAATATAGAAAGTGAAGCGAATATAAAAAAATAAACCTATGAATAGTTAGTAGAAATGAAAGCCTTTTGCTCCTCACACATGGACAATGTTGTGCATAATTCAATAGTAGTGCAGGTCATAATATTCAGTAATGTTTAATTACAGACACATAGGGGCTCATAAGAGACACCAGTTGTCTTATATTAACAAATTGAACTTGATTTCCTTGCTTCTCAAACAAAAGTAAGTCCATATATGTTTGTTTTGAAGAAAGGTTTAAGGAAGTTGTTTTAATTTAGTGCATTTTATTGGTATACATTTAAGAAAGATATATACTGTTTTATTTCAAAAGATAGACTTTTGATTTATATAATAAACAACAATTTCTTAAATGAATTTTATTTTTACTGGTATCATTCACAAAACAAAGTTAATGTTTATTTAAAACCTGCTTTGGTGGACGCATGGTCTAGGGCGTCGCTATCATGTTAGACTAGACTGCCGATGAGGGGGAGATCGGTGTTAAAATTCTGGTCGGCTGTATTAGGAGTGGTTTTTTCAAAATGGCTTTCCATTCTTCCTCCACACAAATGTGGACACACTCCTCCTCTATGGTCAACCTTCCTCATCCCTAACTCATTAGCGTAATTAGTACATGTGCGTATAACCTGAACAGTTAGTAAGATGCGGTGCTTAAAAAAACATTGATTTAGTGAATGTGCATATATTTTATTATTATTATTATTATTAGAACCGCGTCTTACTACCCATTCGGGTTATACACACTTCGCTAATGTGCAATGGTAGGGTGATTGTGAGATGAAATGGAGGACCTACAGTTTAACGTGGGATCCGAACCATGGTAGAGGCCTGACATTCCTCACATTCACAAGTTGTGATTAATACACATCTTGTCATAGGTGAAGGAAGAGTTTGGCAATCAGATAAATCTGTGCCGGGACCGAGGATTGAACCCCGGACCCTCAGCACAGAAGTCTGACACCCCTAGACCACCAGGTCACCTGCATATATTTTAAAGTAGTGCTAATTTCATGATACTTGCTATTTTTGTTTATTTTTATGCTGAATTAAATATATGAAAACTTGACCATTTTTTTGTGTGAAGTACTGTACTAAACTTGAAATGATACTTCAAGAAGACACATTCTAATCTAATAGCTCTTTTTTTCTCGTTTATTAAATTTTTTTTAAAAAACTGAAATTTTATATCTATTTGAGTTTTCTGCATTCAAGTGTCAGATGATAGAAAAGAGGAAGATATCATTTTATGTTAGATTCTAAAACCTACTTTTTTTTTCTCCCTCTTTATAAACTAATTTATTTTTATATATTTTACTCACTTTCCACATTTCTAATAAGATATTTTTATTAATGCAAGTTGTATAAATAAAGGCTGTTTATGTGTTTAGTAGTAAATTTTTAATGGGGTAGGCCCTATTATATAAAAAAAGTAATATTTGTATAATTTTATATAAATAGAATATGACACAGAGAAGATTATAAGGGACATTTGTTAAAAAGATAAACAGGATATCGCTTTCTCAGTAAAAAGAGGAAGACAATTAACAATTATTTATACTGTTACCACTGAACATAGGATTAATGGTTGTCTCTTAGAGAGAAAGTTCAAAATTTAATCAAGAATAGAATTAGATTACATTCCTTTCCATTTTTCCTTTCCTTCTCCCTTCCTTTTTACTTGGATATTGGTTTTGTCTTGGGATTATTTTGTTTCACTTTTTTTCTATTTTTTAATTATCACTCTTGATATGGTTTTTAATATTATAATATTTCATCTAAGGGGTAGAGATGAGAAAGTTTGTTTTTAGAGGACTTGCACTCACATTAGCATAACAAGGGGATGGAGAAATAACTGATAAATCAGACATGGAAAACCACCCCCAGTTCATTCAACCAAGATTCAAGCCTTGACCTCCCTGTCACCGGCAATCCATTCTATTGCAAGCTTAACGCCTTAGACTGTGTGACCATTTTGTCACATTTCATACTCCTCTCTTTAAAGTTTTAGTAAAATAAGACATATCAAAAGAGTGAGCGGTAACTTAAGTTTCCTTTAAGAAACATCACAATCCATTTCAGTAGCCACCTGGTCTAAGAAGTCATTCTCGTAATAGATTAGACTGCCGATGATGGATAGATCGGAGATTGGTCCTGATTGGCTGTACCAAGGGTGGTTTTCTCTAAATGGTTTTCAACACTTCCTATAAATTCAACCTTCCTCATCCATAACACGTTAAAGTAATTAGTACATAGGTTAAAAAACCAAAATAATGCATCATTGACCTTTGTCCAGTGGCAGCAGTGTAAAGTATGAATAGTATTCCCATAACTCTTCCATATATACCAATATTATATCTTGTGAGTTTAAAAATAAATCTTTTTAAATCCTTTTTAGTGCCAAGGCCTATTCAGGATTCGCATGCAAAGAGTACAAAGCCTATTTCAGGTTTTGTGTGCTAAGAATGCCACAGCTATTTCATCATTTTTTTAAATGGTGATTTATGTTGCCAATTTTATAGAAAATGATAGAATGGAATGTTCTATTTCTAGTGATATACAACAATTTAACTCCACAAATCTGGAAGGCCCACAACATCGGCTCTGTCACTTTGATTGATAGAAGGCAAAGCCGATCAGATAAGCCCTTGCCACTAAAAGGGTTAAAGATCAGTATATAATATATGTGATTTTAACTATGACAAGTTTGCCATAGCAGGGTAACATTGATATTTAATATATTATATGTATTATAAGTTGTTGTTTTTAACATATTAACAATATTGTAAAATAAAATTATGCATATTAAAAAAATAATAATATAGCCGGATGGCTGATATTTTATTTTAAAACAAAGAGAATTTGAAGAAAGAGGAATTGAGATATAGTGAAAACTCAAACTAAAATCTTAAAAAGTAATACATAACAAGAGAAGAAAGCTCATCTGCTGGAATAAAAAGAGAGTAGGCTTGAAAATCAACACATTAGGTGACATCCTCTTTCTTTTTGGCACTGACATGCTTAGATATTTCCATTGGGAGGGGGATTAGGATTTCACCAAGCTCCCTCATGTTCTCTATTTTTTACATCAAACATCTGTCGACCTTCTAATGACACTGAGCTTTTGAGATTTTAAATCATTACATTAACATCCAAATTTGTCACTGGGGTTTGTTCAATATATCGAAGCATCAACTTATTCAGGTTGCCCTGAATCATTATAGATCTAAATTTACTCTTGAAGAGAATCACTTTAGAAAAAGTTCATTCACAAGAGGTACTAATGAAAGGAGTTGCGTTAACGTCTTTGGTAGCCTTCAAAAATTGTGTAAATACATTTTCCTCCACAGCAATGATCTGAAACCAGTAGTGGATTGGGGGGTGGGGCAGTGGGGGTGATCACTACCTCCCCCGCATAGAAAATAAAAAATATTGAACACCTTAATGTTGTAAATATTGACTATCACCTGGCTCGCTCTATCTCCTACATGACCTAATCAATAACTCTTTAAACTGATCTATAATGGGCAGTTAGTGATAAAGTAACAGGGCGTTTTGAAGCCCGAAAGGTAACCACAAATATCTATACAGCCCTGTTGGTTTAATAGAAGAGGTTTTCGCTTGATCTTCTGGGTGTATTGCGATCACGTGAAATCCTGAGGTCAAATCCAGAACTGTAAAGTACTTACTTGCTCATCTATCAAGCATTTTTATTATTTTGGGTAGTGGGTATTCATATGGTGGTGTTACTGAGTTTAGTGCTCGATAATCGACACAGACAAGTTTATTTATATATAAGTTTAAATATAAGACTTTTAGTATACTATTACATTTTCGCGTGACAAGTTTATTGCACATATTTATTCTAGAGTGCTATCACAAGAACGATTTCTACCATATCATTTGCCAAGGATACCATGATTCATCTCACAAACAAAAAATATGATGTTTCAGCACACGGCAGTCAGTATATCTTTTTTTGTTCTCACAGTGTCTTAGTACCTCTTCAGGTTAAACGCATACATTAGTGCACCCACACCTGACATGTCACAGCCTAGTCTCAAAGATAACTCTCTATATTTAACAGTCTGGTTTCTTAAACTCCCCTGATATAATTTACCACTCATCCTATTAATTCTCACCAGATACAGTCCAAACAGATTTTATTATTATTAGAATGGAAGGCTTTATGAGCCAATGGGGTGGACAGAAAGACGAAACTCTGACCATTTTTTTATAGTAAATATAATAAATCTTTCAAATCAAAAACAATCCCATATTACAAAATAAAATATTTAACAAGTAAGTGAATGTACATAAATGAAACAACGAAGTGCAAATAAAAATGGCCTCAGTTTTATCTGATTGGTAAAAACCGGCAGGGCGTTGTTTTATAACTAATTGTTCTGAGAAATGGACCAAATCATAATAATCTAATATCCTTCTCACAATAATTCTCTAAACCAAATAAACCAAAGGCATTGAGCTGTTACGTATGTTGTCGCCAACCGACAGTGAAAGCAAGAAAATAAAATGCCATTAATGACTAACGCTAAGTTCACAACAGCCAAGTGAGTCTTTCTCCAAATTCCTACAAAAAATGAGTGTATACCCTTAGGAAATAAATTCTAGTCTTTTCATAGGTGTTAACATTATAACAGAGATCCACTTATAAACGAAGAATGTCATTCTATAAAAGACAAAACATAAGATCATGGCCCATTTCACGCAACGTGAAGACACCTTAACTCCTAACACATCCTAGACATACATGCCCAAAGGGGTTAAATAGGATACAAGCTATATAGTACCAGCAAGCGAACCTTCAGTCCGTGATTAACAGAGTTATTAAATGTAAAAACAAACAATTGAAGTGAATTAGTTGTTCCCAAATTAATAATAACAAACCCTGGATAAAAACCAACCATAGCTTACACTGACAAACAAGGTAATAAAAGATTACCCTCAAACACTATCCTGAGTGAATAACAGAGTTACTAAATGTAAAATCAAACAATTGAAGTTAATTAGTTGTCCCCTAATTAACGATAATAAACCCTGGATTAAAAACCAACCATAGTTTACACTTACAAACAAGGTAATAAAAGATTACCCTCAAACACTATCCTGAGTGAATAACAGAGTTACTAAATGTAAAATCAAACAATTGAAGTTAATTAGCTGTCCCTTAATTAACGATAATAAACCCTGGATTAAAAACCAACCATAGTTTACACTTACAAACAAGATAATAAAAGATTTGTCTCAAACACTTTCCCCATTCGAAGGTGCTATTTCACCAAGCCCACCATCCTAGAAACAATTAACTATCTTGGTAACTATCTAGAAAAACATATTTGAAATAGCGGTCTAGGGCACACACAAAACGACTTAGATGTTCTGAACGCTAAGAACCTCCTAAAACGAGAATATTACAGTTTCAATTGCCTAAAGAGAATTTTGAAAAGCTTTTGATGTTACATCTTAACTAAGATCGAAATGTGAATTTTCTTACATGACTAGATGTCCACCTTAAACAAGATTTGCCTTCCGAGAGTGCTGTGCTAACGTTGTACTGGGTGTTTTATTGACTTTTCTTAAGGGGGGGGGGGGTTTGTAGACTAGTTGACCAGGATAAGGGATAGAATCACGTGGTACCATGTCATAGTTCAACCAATCAACATTCTCTTGTTCCCTGAGTAGTTGCACATCAATGTCCATTCCCTCACTCTCTTGCGAGTTTTTTTATGCCAGGCGTCCCACCGGGGATGTGATGACCCTCACTTTTTTTTTTCAGGAGGTGATGACGTGTTGGGTGTTGAACTGTTCCACAGGGTACATTAGTAATGATATTGTTTAAGAGATGGGGAGGATGGGATTTTAATGGGAAACAAAGGCTTTTTGGGTTCTCTCACTGAACAGTGTGTGGTTGACCGGGTGGTGCATTTCACTTGCTTGGTAAATTAAGGCAGCATCCATCCACATTTTTCAATTATTTCAAATGTATATTCTTTATACTCTTCACAACTTGCCTCCAAAGGAAAGAATGCGTAAATAAATATACATCGACTCAGATATGACCTTTTATCAAGAGAGCAGAGCTACAACTGAATATAGGTGGTAACTAACGCCCTTGTGAAAGATGTCCTTATCTTTTTTTATGTCAACCACCAAATGCCTAGAAAATATATAGAGGAAGAGCAATCAAATCAAGCCAATCTAGTGCTAAGACTAACATGTGTTAACCTGTGAAAGGATTTATTTGAAATACACTTGGCAGAATTGTTGCACATCAAACTCTTGGACCCCCAACACACATTTTAAAAGTGTCGTGTCAAATGGCATGTTAGGGTTGATTTAGTTATAGCTTGTGTTCGCCACGATAAATTAGTAAAATAATACAATTTTTAATGACAAGTAGCATTTAAATTTGTAAATAATGGTGAAACAAGATTATGTTTTGCTTATCCCACCATTAATACTGGGAAACATTTTGTATTTAGCAATTATTGTTATGATGTTTTTTTATGCTTTTCTATGATATTGGCTGTGATGGAAAATAGTTAGGTTTTAATCTTCTTTGTGGCAAGGATTTGCTAATGTTATAGTGTTTTTTTTATATGTGAGCTAACCTATGTATATACTTTGTACTGAAGTGTAGTAAATTGTTGCATAAATTATGTCTAGTAAAATATTACTAATTATGGATGAGTTATTTTATTTTCAGTTTCTCATAATAATTACTCAAAAGTCCTGGTAGTTTGAAATTCCCAATCTGTTCCCATTTTAATATATATTTGCTAATACTTAATTTTAAACACTGTACTATCCAAAATAATGTTCTCTTTTAGCTGTTAAGTATAATTTACATGTTAACAATAGTACATACCTGCTTCATTGGTTTACCAGTCTAAGGCGTCACTCTTGTCTTAGATTGATTTGCTGTTGACAGGAATATCAGGGTTTGAATCCTGGTCGAGTCTACTGTGGGTGGTTTTGTCTAAATGGTTTCCTACTCTCGTTTCACCCAAATGCAGGTAGATTACCTTTAAAATCCTTCCTTCCTCATCCCTACCTCATTAGAGTAATTATCATATATGTTTATAACCTGAACAGGTACTAAGATGGAGTTTTCTTGGAACTGTTGACTGTTGCGACCGGCTGAACTTGCAGTGGTTTCTCTAGTTCTGAATGGCTGTGAGGCTTTGGTTGTAGTTGTCAGGACTCCTCTTTGGACCAGTCAAGTTGCGGCAATCGCTTCACAGGAGCGAGATATATATATATATATATATATTGTGTATATATATATATATATACACACATGACACATTAGCATATCCACATAAATGTATATATTTATTATTTATAAAAATGTCACAATACCTGTTTTTCTCAATTTAGATTTTTTTTTTTTACTTTTCAGCACCGCATCTTACTACTAATCTTTGGGGTTGTACACTTATGTACTAATTACAATGGTTTTAGGGGTTGGGGAGGTTATATATATAGGAAGTGTACTCGCATTTGTATGGAGGGAAAGTGGAAAACCATTTTGGAAAAACTGCCCTTAGTACAGTGGAACCTGGATAATTCGAACTTGAAGAGACCAGGAAAAAATTTGAAATATCCAAAAATTCGAATTAAATAAGTTTCTTAAAAGGAATTGGAAAAAAAACAAAACACAGTTAAGTTTGCAACAAAGCTCAAAAACTTTATTTAACGCATTTGGACATAATCTGTTCACAATTTGTTTAAAAGGTCAGAGATTTTAATCTGTTTTCCTGATTTAAGTCTCTCTGTCATAGTGTATGATTCTAATTGATTTATTGACTGAAATATTGAATCACTTACATTGTTGCGACTTTTTTAAAAAAGCCTGAGTTCTTGGATAGGGTCCATGGCTTCTGCTGCACTCGGGATAGGCCTTTCCTGAACTACTGAAGAATTGTCCTCTCCATCACCAGATGCTCCATCCTCAGCCTGCATGTTATTGTTGAGAACTTCTGCGATGATATCCACATCAGTAATTTTACCACACACTCCCACATCTTTATCCACACTGATGAAGTCCACATAGGAGATAACAGGATCAGGATTAACTTCCTCCCAGTTGTCAATAGCTGGCGCAGCTTCAGTCACAGTTTCTCCATAATTTTCTTTCTTGATAAAGCCAGCTTTTTTAAAACAGTTCTTAATGGTCTCAACTTTCACTTGGTCCCATACTTGCTTACACATTCTTGAGCTTTGAAGACCGCCAAGAGAAATTTTCTGGATAGACAAATTTCCAGGAAGAATGTTTTCAACCAACAATCATCTGTAGAAATGTTTTTTCTTAATTATTCCTTGGTCCATAGGTTGAATAACCGATGTCATATTTGGCGGGGAAAAAATAACCTTTATATTTTCCAAAAAGGAAAATCTGTTATGAGCAGTGCAATTGCCAATGAATAAAAGGATTGTCCAATTTTGTTTGCCAAACTGTTTGTCGATTTTTAAAAGCCATTTTTCAAACAGATCACCTGTCATCTATGCTTTTCTATTTGACTTGTATTCCACTGGCTCGATTTTACATTTTTGAAGCAACGTGGGTTAGCCAATTTTCCAATCATTAACAACGGCAGCTTTTCAGAACCATCCATATTTGCTCCAACTAACAGTGTTGTTCAATATTTACTAAGTTATCCCCCACTGCATCGATCACCTTTAAATGCAAGAGTTTTGTCAGGAGTACACTTGTAAAAAAGTCCTGTCTCATCGACGTTAAAAATTTTCTGGATCATTTCTCTCAAGTCTTCCTTCCAATTATCGGCTGAACGCACATCAACAGCATCACTTTTACCACATACAGCTTTGAAGGAAATTCAGTTTTGTTGTTTGAATCCATCTAGCCACCCTGCACTCGCTTTGAAGTCTCTTTTTCTGATTCAGATGCAAAATGTTTAGACTTTGCTCTAAGAAGAGGGCCGCTCACTGGGACTTTCTTGTCTAGCACTTGTTTGAACCACTTCAGTACACAGTTGTCCACATATGGGTTTTTCGGTCCTCTTAATCTTTTCCTATCTTGTCCACTCTCAGTTAAATTGATCCAAATTTTTTGTTTGTTTTTCAAAAATATTGAAAGTGTGTTAGGAGGAATTCCGAAGGCCTTTAAAATTTCTGATTTCTTTTTAAGTTCCTTTTTTCCTTCCTTTATCACCGCTACTTTTTCAGACAAAGTTAATGATTTATAGGACTGTGACTTGGACAGTGACATCACGATACACACAAATACTACTGTACAGTATGTACTAAAGAAAACTAAAACTAAACAACAAAACAAAATAAACTTACACATCACAGTGTAAACAAAGACGTATGAGTGAGCGAGGGAGGGAGGGCCGTGAAAAAGGGCACTGACCGCATCCCAATGTCCTCCCGTTTTCAAAAATAGAACAAGCCGCCACCGCAACTAGAAGTAGGAAAACAATACTGCATAGTACTTTACAACTTACGAAAAGTTCGAATTAACCAAAACAAAATTCAAACTATCCATGATTTTTAACATTGTTTTAATACAAAATTCACGGGACCAGGCGAAAATTTGAATTAAAGACATTTTGAATTATGGAAGTTTGAATTAGTCAGGTTCCACTGTATATCCAACCAAGATTCGAACCTCGATCTCCCCGTCAGATTTTGATTCTAGTTCAACCTCGATTTTTTA
This sequence comes from Timema podura, assembly GCA_033556935.1. Classification (NCBI taxonomy): domain Eukaryota; kingdom Metazoa; phylum Arthropoda; class Insecta; order Phasmatodea; family Timematidae; genus Timema; species Timema podura. The sequence goes on along the minus strand of JAVRXN010000003.1, from coordinate 31,245,279 downwards.
ATTCTCGATTTTGATTCTTAAACATTTCCTGTTTCATTACTTTTCTGAGCATCCAACCTCATTTAAAAATAATTTATTCAACTTCATAGTACAGAAAAAAAACTAAAAAATGTAAATAGTAATAAAAAAAGCAATTCATTTTTAGTTTTAACAATGAAAATGATCCGTTTCACCAAGTATTAAAGCATATTATACAATTAATAACATTAATAGGAATTACAGTAAGCATGGATTTTTACTTACAAATAAAGCCTCACTTAGTCAAATCTTTATAAACAATTAAAATAAGGTAAATCCACAATGGTCAAAAACACAAGTCTTTAAAATTCACCAAATAATGCTGTTAACTGAACCAAAATATAAAGCAAATAACTGCAAATAAGATAATATAAGAGATAATTATTACTAATTTTGAAATTTACCATTTTCTTAATGGCCAATACTTTCATTGAGAGCTAAGAATCGAAGTATTAAGAATCATAATTTATTAAGATTGATTCTTTCGATACGGTCCCAATAAGAATGAAGGGTATTAAAAATTCAAGTTTGACATCTCTAATAAATATTTTAGCACCACGTCTTACTTATTGTTCAGGTTATACAAATACAAATATGTACTAATTAATCTAACAAGTTAGGGATGAGGAAGGTTGAATTCAGAGGAAGTGTACCTGCATTTGCATGGAGGAAGAGTGGAAAACCATTTTGTAAAGACCCCTTAAGTACACCCAACAGGGATTCAAATCTCTACATTCCTGTCATCGGCAGTCTAGTTCAACAGAAGAGTGACACCTTAGAACATGTGGCCACCGAAGCAGGTGATGTGTCATAGTGACGACACTATTCAGAAATATTACCATAGCAACAACATGGACCTACACAAAACATGATGGCTTGGACCAAATGCCTTTGAATCTTTCTAGTCAAGGCTGTGAAGCTGTGTACAAGAATCTACATTTTATACATGTGTGCTGGTTTAGTTGTCTTGGAAAGAAAGATTAAGACGCTCAAATGAAGGAGAACATTGTTCTTAAGCTCATTTTGTAGGGTTCTGTGCGTTCTCGGATTTCAAGCTTCGAGATGAGCTTGTCATTAAAGCTCGGGATCAAGATCGGAAGTTTTGTAAGGTCATCATTTTAGAGCTTTATCTTGATGTACATAAAAATCAATTTTTAAAACGCAGTTGTAAATTGCAATGTTTATTTTTATTCGGCTTTCAAATAGTATATGGATATCCGCATCCACGCTCTAGACTTCGCCACGGGCCACCACAAATAGGACCCCTACCTAATTCTGAGTACAACCATAAGATTCTTCTACATCCTCATAGCACATTTTTTCAAGGTCTGTATCAGAAATTCCTTATTCCACTTGTGATGTGTCCTCAGCCACGACTTGAGAGTATGCGAGTTAAACAGTAATAATTATACAAATGTCCTACACCTAGTGGTTACAGAACTTTATTTGTGTAGAGGGGGATTATAAAAATTTTAGAAAAATAACTGCCCCTCTTTTTATAGACATTACATTACATTAGAAAAATTAAAACTCCTCCAAGACATTGGGAATGGTTTTATCTCAGAAAATGTTCAATTTTGGACAACACTAGACACTATTTAGAGTAGTTCTTGCCTGGATTGTCTTATTTATATGCTCTGGAAGTTATTTGGAGTGATTCATACGCAGATTTTTTTTTAATTTGTATGCCCTGAAGAGGCAATTTATAGTGGTCCTCGCCTTTAAATTCCCGAAAGACGGCAAAATTCAAGCACTTTTTCCGGGTTTTTTCCTGATACACAAAATTCATGCTTAGTTTCCGGTTTTCCGATCATGGGCCATTCTGTAATGATACACAATAACAAAATAAATAGAGCTATTCTCAGTGATTTCTACATGACGCCTAGGAAACTGCACTATAACTAAACATATACTTAGTAGTATTTAGATGTAAATATGAGCAATATTTTAAAAAGTTTAGTCACTCAGGAATATAAGCATAAATAATTATTTTCAGACTAAGGATTTTCCTAACATTGAAAGTTTTAGGTGGATTAAAACTATTTGTGTTAAAAGTGACTATAGGCACCGTGCAAAGTGCAGAGAATATTTGAATTCACGACACGAGCGCGCAAGACAGCCACATTTTTAAGTTCTTGCAGGGAAAATCTGAGCGGCATCACGTTTACCGCAATCAAATACTCAAAAATTCTAAAACATAACGCACCATTTTTCATAAACCACTTGGACAATCACAGTAGTTTTTTTCAGAATTTGTTATAAAATCCTTAAAAATACATGAGTATATTATTAAAATTCCCATATTCCAATTGGTTTGCTTTGAAAAAATTGTTTCTAACGAAAGAATTATAATGAGGTTTTTAGCGCAGACATATTTTCACTCTCTGTGAAAGTTTTTCCTAATTGAGATAGATGGGTAGTATAAGAGTACGAAATGATCATCATGAACTGAATTTTATTTTGATATAAGACTCATTCCTCTAACACCAATACTGTTCACAGTTCAATGTGTTTAGTTACAAGCTCTTCACGCATGCAAGGTTTTCGATAAACTGAAGATTGTCAGAAAGACCGGCCCATCATTCAGTCATTCCTCATGTCTTTTAAGGTTTTTATGACAAATTCTGAAAAAACCACTGTGATTGTCCAACTAGTTTACAAGAAACGGTAAGTTATGTTTTAGGATTTTCAAGTATTTGATCGCGGTAAATGTGATCCTGCTCAGATTTTCCCTGCAAGAACTTACGAAGTCATTATGAGTCTCGCCACCAGTACTGGCGCACATAGCCTATAATGATGATAAAATATATTTTCTAAAACAAAGTTTTATCTTATTTGTCTATATAATTCAATCATAAATACCATATTATCTTGCAATGTAAATATTTATTTCTAGCAGATTAAGAAGACATGGTACAGTCTCATTCCTAATAAAAAAATAAATAAGGGTATAGCTTTAACAACACATTCATTCATTTCATTTTACAACTTGAACCTTAAAAATCATTAACAATATTTTGACACAACTTTTTTTTTAACTAGCTGTGTAGTGATCATCAGTAAAAAAAGGAAAAATCCATCAGTTTTAGGCTTGATTTACAGTTTTGAAAATTTAAAAGATTTAACATATTCGAAGATTTGTCCTTAAGCAATGTATTAACACTATTTACTGGTTCATAAAACTATAAAATATAAGTGATAGGGGAGGAAGCCAACCTTAAAAGATAGTTAAACCCTGATTTTTATACTTTCCTTCGCTAACAGTAATTTAGAGTCGCTAAAATTTGGCACTTCTAAACTCCATTCACGGTATGAATTACTCCCTGAAAGATCTTTTTTCTTACCAATATCCTACTATATAATAGATTGCTGATAGGGTAAAAGGCCTTTCAGAAAACAATTCCTATGGTGAACAGACTTTAGGAATGTCTTATTCAATGTATTAATTATAAAGTTCATTTAAAAGTTATCAAACACTTCCAATAATACTTCCTTATGAATTACTGTAAAATTTATCTTTACATTACTAATCAAGCGGACTAAGAATGCGTGCGCGCACGTGTATATATATTTTACACACATTTTGTGTAATGTTTATTTTCCTTGTAAAGAAAGACAGATTTTTTTTTTCTTAAATGAAAAATAAGCATTTCAAAAAAATTCAAATCATTTGTTATTGTGAAACTGATTAGAAAATAGGAGTGTGAAAAAACAGAAGGAGAAGTTAGTTTTCTATCTAGGGCTAAGCTAACTAATCTTTCAGGCTTCCTTCCTTTTCACTTAATAACATTATTTTAGTGTTTTCTTACTTTTCTAAGTCATCAGGCAAATATTAGTTTTTATATATACTTATTTATAGCTGGGAGTCAGTAGGTCACAAATGCATGTGGGATAGTTGTAAATGGAATCTAATAGGTTCTAAATATACAATTTGATGCCAACACAATCCAGCTTGACGACAGTTTAGGTAGAAGATGCTAGGTAGCACATGTGCAGTTCAGTTTCAAAATTGTGACCTTACTCTAGGAGTGTACTCCCTTAGTAAAGCATGTTGTTGTGCAATTTTTGTGGGGGAAAGGACTTCTTGCAAAGGATATTCATAAAGAAAAGTTTCGTGTTTATGGTGAAGTGTTTTGTCGTGAAAGGTGGTACACAACTGAGTTAATAAATACACTCAAAAGTCACAGATGAAGACCGAGCTTTTCGCCCTGTTGAGATTGCGACAGAAGCAACTGTGCGGCAGGTGGAAGAAATTATTTGAGCTGACAGGCGAGTAATGATAGCCAGTGTAACAAGATCATTAGTATGTTGTTATGGTATAGCCTACATCATAATGCATGTTCGTTTGATTATCATAAAGTGTGTGCATGATGGGTGCCAAGAAAACTGACTCTGAACAACAAAAAAATGAGCCAAATGCGTTTGCCCTTGCATCATTCGTCAGTATGCAGTTGATATGCTTATCAGGATTGCTACTGGAGATGAATCGTGGGTGCATCACTATCGACTCAAGCTTCAATGCAATGGAAACATCCCAGTTCACCTTTGTCCAAAAAATTTAAGGCTATACCATCAGTAGGGAAGGTTATGCTTACAGTATTTTGGGATTCTCAGGGAATACTATTAGCCCATTTCTAGAAGCAAGGTTAAAATGTAAATTCTTCATCCCCCTGTCAAGTTCTGTCAAAGCTTTGAGTTACAAGTTTACAAAAAACGACCTGACCTAATGACAAGAGTATTGCTTCATCATGATAATGCCAGACCTCATACACCTTAATTAACCAAGGAAGGAATTGAATAACTACGATGGGAACTTCTTGAACATCCACCTTACATCAGTGACTTAAAATAAACCCTAGCAATTTTCCCCTATTTGTTTCACTAAAAAAAACTTTGGTGGTAAACGTTTCACTTTTGACGAAGAGGTTGGAAGATAAGTGTGAATGTGAATGAGACAACAGAGCAAAGACTTATATGCTGTAGGCTTTGAGAAACTGCTCAATAGATGGGTTAGGTGTATCAATATTGGTGAAGATTATGTCAAGAAATAAAGGTACATGTAATAACAAATAAAAATAAATATTTTTTAAGTTTGTATCTTACTTTTTTTAGAACCATTTGTGACCTATTTACTGACTTCCAGTACAGCATTTATTCAAAATATAGGTGAATATGACAACATTTTTTAATATATCTTGTGTTTTTTTAGCTTTAGTATTTCATTTTGCTTCTTTCTTGACAATAATTAATTTAAATTATATGTATAGCACAAGATAAGTTTCAAATGTGAATAATTAAATACCTTCTTCTATTCAGCGGCATCATTAAAGTCAAAGCTAGTCTTGGATTTTAAATGTTCAATGGTAAATCCAGCTAGAGTTTCAACAACAAAAAACTTTGCAAGATCAAGAGCGACTTATACACATTGTCACTTCACATGGATGGTGTAAAAAAAATGTGCTTTAGTTTTGAATGAAATAACATGAAAAAGGAAGGGTAATGCAAAAAATTAAAATGTGTAAAGATACACTAAATACTTTTTGAACCACATGATTAAAATAAATAGTGTGTGTCGGTAGTATTGATACTGAAATAACATTAATATTAGAAATGGAATCACAAAAATATGTTATCAGTAGGCCTACACCTCTTAGTAAAAAAAAAACCGACTACAAAATATGAATAAATACATAAAAATAAACTTAATTTATAAACAATCTATTTTAAAGTTAAAATACCATAAAAATTGATCTACTTATATTTTTCTTTAATAGAAGGAACAGCTAATGTTTAAAAAACACATATTTGAAAATTAAATCAATTTTAATTGAAATAATAACTGTAGAGGCCCTACATTTTTCAGCAGCTTTTTTCTTTCTTAAGTACAATCATACTCTTACTGTTGACATATCATGTCAACAATGGCTCCTTGAAATAACACTACCATCTAAACTTTCATTAACTTTGTTGGCGCATAAATAACCACCACAAATGAGGGTTTCAATAACTACAGTGTAAAAACAGATCATGAAAATAATATTTCTACCCATTATAAAATCTAGTTTGAGTAGACCAATCTTTTATATTCATCCTCCATTTCCAAGTTATTCGCCAATACATGTAGGTATGATGCAAAGCTTTCTCATTCATATTTTATTTTATTTGAAAACCTCTCAACTCTTTGATTTGTATCAGTGCCTAACTCAAGCACAAAGGCAGGGTTGCCACACACTTGGAACACTGGGAAAACCTTTTTTTTGTATCTGTAAAAAACTGAGAATTTGTATAATCTAGTAAAAATACTGGAATATTTGATAATTTGGGACATTTATCTGAAAGCTTAAAATACCATATTGGCCCGAATATTAGACGACCTCAAATATAAGAGAGCCCCCCTTATTTTTCCTTTGGCTAAATAAAAACAAAATTGCTTCAAATGTAAGATGACCCCTATCCTATTTGCTCCATGGCTCAATAAGAATAGAAGAAAAATTGTGATAAATATAAGGCTGTTCTCTTAACTTATGTTGAAGCTCAAATTCTTCCTTTTACTGTGTAGGCCTAGTTGTAATAAGTGAGTTATAGTATTTAAATGTTTTATTTACAAATAAAAGGTAGAACCTGTTACACATTAATTATGGGGTACTCTTGAGTCATAATTATGAATATTAATACATGGGGTGGACGTTATGCTGTGCACATTCAAAATGAGTTTTCGTCTTTTGCCTTTGTTTATCGGTTTTGACAATGTGCCACATTTTTCTACACTATCTTGGGCCAATGGAAGATATAAAAATATACTGTAATTAAAACTGCATTAAAACTATATTTTATTTACATTTTTGTAACTCCTTCACACAGCAAAAACAATGCATACGCCAAAGATAATCAGCATGCAGCTTATGTCACGCACCATTAAGAAAAGAAACACACACTATTATTGAATGCTGTTCTGTGCAGCTGGCTTCTACAGAGCAGCCCCATCATGTTACTGAGCATTTCAGGATCCACTCGTTCAATCGGTCACTTGAGTATTCCCTGCTATCAATTCTTAGGAATGTGTTCAAATGTAGTGTCAGAGTACCACACCACTGCTTTACTTCTATGACCAAAGGGCAAAATAACGATGAAATGATATTTATGTTTCTACATGTAAAATACAATGATAAAATAAAGTTTTATACTTTATTGGTGTGGAAATGTGTCTTCACAAAAAGTAAGTTGAAATTAATAACATAAGATGCTAGGTTGCAATTTTAAAACAACTCCCTATTTTTTGCTTCTGATATTTAATAAAAACTATCGTCTTATATTCAGGCCAACACGGCAGGTCTTTGGATAAACAAAAAAATTAACTGAAGAATTAAAGCCTGCAGATTCAAACATGTCTCATTACCGCTTAAACAAGGCTTGTGAAGCAACCTTCCTATCAATTTTTAATAATCATTTTATTTGCATTTGTAGAGTTGTCATTGAACTACTGGCAGCATAAAGCCCTCCCAAGTTAAAGATGGCTGCGTTATCCTATAGCTCGTGATCGTATCTGATCACACATATGTAGATGACAATTTCTGCACATCTATCACAGACTCTGCCTTAAAATATGAGTGAAGAATGGCCCTGGTAACCAGACGATTCCTGGCTAGATCAGTGGTTAGAGAATCGGCGTACTAAGCCAAAGGTCCCGGGTTCGATTCCCATGTCAATATTAAACAATCCCATTTTAAATATAAGTTACTTCACACGTCAGTTTGATTAAAAATGAAATTTTATTACTCTTTTATTCAACCTAAGCTGCTAGGAAGAATGGCAATTTCTTCTAGATAAAAAAAAAAGGAATTTGGTCGTGAGAAAGTAGTGGCAACCCTGAAAGAGCAAACATTTTTTTACCTTAACTTTTACTTTTCTGTCCATTATACTGAACCCATCAGTAATGAACAATTATAACTGGACACCCTGTATTCAAGCCCTTACCCAATAACACTTTGGTGAAGAGGTTTACAACCGCATTAAACTAGAAGCCTTCTTAATAGCATGAGCAGGATCAGACAAACCCTATAACAACACATTTATGAAAATGTTAAAAAAACTATTTGATAAATTAAAATAAATACTTGCTGCACACAGGTCGCACATTACAGATGCTTTACAATTAGGCCACTCGCCATTAACAAATGGATCAGAATGATACAAGGAAATCTAGCAAAAGAGAAAATGAGAGCGTAATGGAAAATTCAACTCGTTAACTAACACCATAGCATGCAACCAATAGTAAGTTTACCCTTCTAGGTAGAGAAGGAAGAACCTTCTTGCACACATGGCATGGCTGGCAGATATGGTTCTTTCTACCAGAATATTATTACAAAATCAATATACTGAAATGAACCAAAAAAAGTGCTAAAAGAATGTACAGAGCAATTTCATATTTATATTTGACCTTAATGAAAATGTATATCTCCTTTGCAAAATTCAAAAATATTTCATTTTTTTTGAAAATAGGTTTCAAAGCACATTTTCACAAGATTGTAGACGATAGGTTTAAAACCTTTGTTTGTGTGAATTCTTGACTAACCCTACATTGTAACAATATGTACAAAGAGATGATCTAGAATCACAACACATCACTCTGCTTTGAGTCTTCCCTCTCGCGGAAAAAACCTTTTTCTGTTTTGCACTCGCGAATTGTAACAGTCTTTAGGTTGACAGTGACATCAGTGATGAAGACCTTGTCGGCGACAGGAGCCCTCTTTAACCAGTACGCCGCCCCCGGGTTCCTGTACACCTCTCGAGGATGTTTGATCACTCTGTGAGGCAGAAAGTGGTCTGTCTGTCGAGGATGTCACAATGGACCGGCCTGACCGCCATATTATTGCCGCACTGAATGTTAGTGTTGGTGGGTGCGGCGTTTGACGAGGAAGACAAGTTCTTGTCTGCACTGTCCTGGTTTGCTTGTATTGGAAGAACCATCGCGGCGCTAAGGGTTTCCCTCTGAACAACGGCGCTGCCTTCAGAAAGAGATCGCTTCAACTTGCTGAGCTCCTCTTTGGGAGCAGAAGTTGCCAAACTTGTAACCTGTTAGTAAAAGGAAACTAAGTATTGTATTTATTTATTTTGCTACCACATTAGAGTGAAATTCAAACAAACTTAAAATAATAAATATTTCAAGCAGTTTAAAAAAAAAACTAGTTTCATTTTGGTAAGGCATAATTTTATACATGGAGTAAATATTTAGCACCGCGTCTTACTACCCGTTCGGGTTATACGCTTAAGTACTAATTACGCTAATGGATGAGGAATTGGGAAGGTTGAATTTAGAGGAAGTGAACCCGCATTTGCGTGGAGGGAGAGTGGAAAACCATTTAGGAAAAACCACCCCCAGTTCACCCGACCGAGATTCGAACCTCGATCTCCCCGTCCTCGGCAGTCGAGCTCAACACGACTAGCGCGTTAGCCAACTACGCCACCGAGGCGGGTTACATGGAGTAAAGTACAGGGTAGAAAGAAGTGAATAAAATAAGCAGAACAGACGCAAGATTGCTTTCACAATGAGAAAAGAGGAACATCATTTTACACTCCCTAGACATAGTAATTAAAAGTAAAACAAGTAAGAAACTGTAACTCTCTCTACCAAGTTGAATTTATTATCTTGTAGAGCTAGTTAAGTTGTGTAATGTAATCAGAGAAGTCATGCTGAACTAAACTGTCAGTAAGCTAAGTAATAGATTCCTGAGTGTACACGCCATATTGAATATAGTTCAATGCTGACCAGTTTCTTCTAGAGTGGAGAGTTACCAACTATCTCTATTTGAAGGATCTGCTCCTCGCTAATTTTCAGTGCAATTAAGGGGAGGCGACATCCTACAAATGAGTAGTTGATATAGTTTTCAGAGAGAAGCTCTCTCCTAAGATCCAGCAAACGACATAGAAGTGGTTCAGATGTTATGCATGGGCATGAATCCCAAGAGTTGTGTACGACAAAGAATAGTGTGTGTCACACAAGTGTCAAACTTCAATTCATTAGTAGAGCCCGTAAAAAACGGTGAGACGCGATAAAGCGAAAAGTGCCATACAAAGAAGGTATCAAGTACTTTTTTCTTTGATAGTTTTTAGATATGATTTACAGTGTTTTGAAAAACAAAATAAAATGAAATTGTCGTGTTACACGAAATCCTCCTATAAAACGAAATAGCACCGCTTTTACAAAAAAAAAGTCTAAGTAAACACGAAATTGAGAAGAAATTAAGCAGAAATTTTGACCATGCTATAGTTTAATATTTTGTTGTAGTGTAAGCTAACTTTAGGCTACAAAATTGTGAAATATGTAGACGAACTTGACAAAGAATTTTAAAGCAAATATACATAATATATTTTAATTTTGTATACATTGTCTCAATATGTAAATAATACTTAAACATCTCAGATAACGTGTAATTTTGAATAAACACAAAAAATACCAAAAAATGAAATTTAATTAAAAATAAAACTATTTTTACTGGGCTCCACTCATTAGTTAACGCGTGGGTTACTTACATGAAGTATGATGATAGTACTTTACAATTAAAAGTGGGAAAGAGCTCGCTAAACCGTTTATTTGCTTGATAAATCAAATACAATTATTTTGCTTTTATTTAAAGCTATTTTCTTAATTTATTTTTTTCCTCAGACTCATTTGATTCTTTTAAAGCTCTAAAAGGAAAACCTCTTTTGTTTTATATTTGAAAGAGGGTACAGGAAAGGTAGGAAATTGTGTTGCACGTTTCACACTCACTCCTGATGAGTTCTGATAGAATTAAACCTAGGTCAAGGAATTGGGTGGTAAAGATCAATTTTCTTAAAGAGGCAGCCATTACCTCGTTGTCCAATGGCAACAATGTAAATTACCCGCCTCAGTGGCGTAGTTGGCTAACGCGCTAGTCGTGTTGAGCTCGACCACCGAGGACGGGGAGATCGAGGTTCGAATCTCGGTCGGGTGAACTGGGGGTGGTTTTTCCTAAATGGTTTTCCACTCTCCCTCCACGCAAATGCGGGTTCACTTCCTCTAAATTCAACCTTCCCAATTCCTAATCCATTAGAGTAATTAGTACTTAAGCGTATAACCCGAACGGGTAGTAAGACGCGGTGCTAAATATTATTATTATTATTATTATTATTATTTTTATTATTATTAACAATGTAAATTGTGAACTGTGTTCCTTTTTGTAAAAGCCTTATTATGTTCGTTCCTTTTACATTTTTCTATCCACCTTGAACTGTGTTCTTTTCATTGTAAAAAACATATTGTGTTTGTTCCTTTAATATGTTTTTATCCACCTTCCCTGTACCTTCTTCCAAATATAATGAAGTTAAGTAGATATGTATGCGTGGATTGAAATAAAAGCACCAATGGCAGCGAAAGAATCCATTGCTAAGTATAAGTTTGATAGTTCAAATCATGTTATAAATATATTTACTGTGATTGTATTTAACCTCACTTTCAAACTGTAAACTATTTTCTTTTGGAAAGTTTTATTGGACAAAGTCTCTTATTATCTCATTAGTTGGTACAGTCACACGATTAAGGATACAAACTGTGTTGACGTGAATATAATTTCTAAGGACTATGGGTATTCGGATACAGAGCCTGTAGAGGGGGCTTTAATCATTGTTGCTCAAGAAATGTTTTTTTTTTATTATGATCTAGACTATATTATTTACTAACAAAGCAATTTTATTTTTACTTCAAAAGTGAGATAAGTAGGCTATTAAATGTTTATGCCTTTTTCAACCCTAGATAAAATTGTGTCCATTTTGTTTTCATAGAATATGTAAAATAAAGTTGAAATTTTACCGTCATATTTTTATAGCAAATAAATAAATAATGAAAGTATTTATTTGAGTAGCCAACAGACCACGTGTGAAAAGTAGTAGTGGCAGCTAAAGGTTTGACTTGACTATTTCATTTGTCAGCCATTTTAGCTTTAGGTTAAATCTGTATTAATAGTGTCAAGGTCCATCTATTTTTAAAAAGTTTTGAGGCAGTAAAAAAATACAATCTGTTGTGGAAATAATAAACTATTTCAATATATATTAATATAGCTACATGCAGTCCTCAAAGGTATAAAATTTGTCACATCATCTAAGGGTGTGACTATAGGTCGCAAAACAAATGGAATTTTGACTAGAAAACCTTAAAGTTTTATGAAAACAAAATTGTTTAAAAGTAAAGTGAATTGAATTTCAAACCTGCTCTTGTTGCGAATGACCACTGGCAGGCGTCAAGGCCACTGTGATTGGCCGTTTGTCCCCACCACCCGGTAGGGTAGGGGTGAGGGAAAAGGTTGCAGGTGACTTTGGCCCACGATTATAGGCCTGTGACAGGTCTTCTCGAGACCTGGAACCTATCACTGTAGGGGGTCGAGACGTTGGGTCCTCTTTGGCACGGGACGTTTCCGGATTAGACTTGGTGCTGGATGAGGAGGCCCGGCGGATAGGAACTGGCTGAGGCTGGAAAAGTTGGTAAAGATTAACTCTCCGAGCTATTATGATTTAAATATTATCAGATCATCATAAAAATCTTAAAGAATATTTTTAAATAAATTAATACCACACATTGACAATGAGTTGCTATATTTGACAGTTTCAGAATACAAGACGAGGCATATTAAAAATATGTGAAAGCTATATGAAGAGCTTCTTATAACCAATTAACATAATACTAATAGTGAACTAAGCTAAGGGTTTGATTCTAGTGTCCAGGTGTAATTTTTTTACAATATTCAAAATATTACTAGTTAAGAGTAAAATCCATATTGTATGATTATTTCAATACACTACTACAGTTACTATGAAAAACAGTCCGAGTCATAGCCAAGTTCATTGACGAATTGTGATAAGAGCAATCGCCCACCGTTTTTCAAGAGACTTTAAGAGTCAAAATGTTGTGGCAGAAATATCATCTTCCCCTGATGCAAAGCAAGGCAAGATATGAGTGATTTTGACTGTAAAATAAGTGCAGTCCTAAATGATATAGACCCAATAGTGTTGAATGTAAAAAAACTAACTTATTGATAACAACTAGATCCCATATCAGTGAGTGTGTGGATCAAAGTTTCAGTTCATCTTATTTGATTTTATGGCGATAAGGAAAATTAGGTATGAATTTAGGTCATGTATATTGAGGCGTTCTTTTCCTTAGTAGTTTTCTCACTCTCCTTCCACTCATGTGTTGGTACACTTTCTATAATTGCTACCTTCCTCATCCCTACCCCACTAGTGTTAAGAGTTCAGATGGACTAGATGAGTTGTAAGATGCAAAGCAAAGAGGATAAATAATTTACACTGTTTGGACGGAATTAAAACAAAAAATAGTTTATATTTTTCTAATGTTTTAACATAAAAGCGAGAAGCTATTTTCGTGGAAGTACAACTTATGTGACTATCAACTATTTTGCATGATCTTGATCTTGACTTGACACATTGTAGGCGGTTATTTAAACAATATGGTTCCCAGTTATCCCTCCTCGTGAGTGCTGTCAAGTTTTCTTAGAATTTGCTAGATTAGTATGAATAGTAGTAACAATAAAAGAGTATTGATGAAAGATTAATACTACTCACACTGTAAGGTGGTGAAGGCTTGCCGCTAGACGTTGACAGCTTTGGTACCTTATTAGGAGGGGGGCTGCTTGTGGTGATGGTAACGCCAATCTTGCCCGACTCCTTGGACAACACCTCAGCCTTGCGCTTGGTCCCTGCAGGCTCCCGCCTGGCCGCCAGGACAGGCTGATGATCCTCTCCACTGCTACTGTTGCTGTTCTCTGGGTCCCCAAGGCTGGCCAGCTGCAAGGCTGGAGGAGCATCTTCTGTGGGGCCCTCACTGCCATCTAAGACAAACCCCACCAAATCTATGTACATACAGCCCCTTGGACAGAATTTACTGAACCTGATATAAAATTGCAAGAAACATCATTTTTGTTTGAAGATTAAAAACCCCTTCAATATTAATTTAATAATCCTCAATCTTTTTTTGTGCGCTTCTTTTGTTTTTTAGCACAGTGTTTTGCTACTCAATCGATTTTATAAGCTTATATACTAATTACGCTAATAGGTTAAGGTTGAGGATAATTGGATTTAGAGGAAAAGTAATTACATAATCATGGAGAGGGGGAAACCATTTAGTAAAAACCACCTTTGGTACATTCAACCAGAATCAAACCACAATCTCTCGTCAGTGGCAGGCTAGTTTATTGAGAGAATAGTGCCTTATGCATGTGGCCATCGAAGCAGGTTGTGTGTTTCTCACTACTCACTTTAGCTATAGTATGATTTTGGTAGGAATAACAGTAGAAGTTAGTTAATAAACTGACTAAAACAATTTTAATATATTCAGATATTAAATCATGTTATCTGCAGCGGTCATTTTTGATAGACATTATCAATGCCTATAAAATAACACAAATAATATAGTAAAATGTTATCAAGGTTGACCGCAGATAAATATGTTTGAATATTCTCTACTGTTCTTTCAACCAAAACCATGGTATGGCTACATATTTACAATAAAAGGTAGGTATCGGAACTGTAAAGTTTAGATGAATCTACCCACATTTACATGGGGGGGAGAACGCAAAGACATTTTGTAAAAACCACCCTCAATAAACCGGACTGGGTTTCGAACCACCCATCTCCCTTTCACATAAAATCCAGTCTTATACAACCGTGACAAGTTAAGACTAAGCACACAAACACCACCTTGGAGGTATGTTTTGCCATGGCAGAGAGTGATAATGTTTGTGTTTTTTATATATATATATATATATATATATGCTACATATATATTAGAGATGAAAAAGTCCACTTTTACAATTCGAAGCAAACTTGAATATATTTTAAATAGTCTCGAAGCCAAATCGAGGTTCAAAATACTTTTTGTTGGTTGTTTTAGGCTTGAAAAAATATTATATTGTTGTTATTTAAATAAATGTATGCACTAAAATTACTTGGAAAATGTTATATTGCATACGTGTTTGTAAAGTTTAGTTTTAATCTGATAAATCAAGTTATTATCACAACTTACAATTCATTCAATTACTTTAGATTTTTTTCATATAAAGATTGATTTGTTATATATCACAGCTCAGAATGGCAATAATTGACCATAAATTGAGTGTTTTAGCAAATATTTTATTGGTAAAGCTTTATATTGTCCAAGTTAAAAAAAAAATTCGAAGCAACGTAAAGATTTTTTTTTAAAAAAAGGACACACATTATATATAGTTTCACCCCACTCCACATGACACGTGTCTGCAGAAATAAAATGGTTGCAAATTTTTCACCCCACATCTCATTGCCTGTATGAACCATAAATATAATTACAATA
This sequence comes from Timema podura, assembly GCA_033556935.1. Classification (NCBI taxonomy): domain Eukaryota; kingdom Metazoa; phylum Arthropoda; class Insecta; order Phasmatodea; family Timematidae; genus Timema; species Timema podura. Next base: position 31,229,906 of record JAVRXN010000003.1, on the reverse strand, counting down.
TTTGGGTATGGGTGGGGATGATACAGTTTCAGAAAATATACCTGCGTTTTTGTGAAGGTAGAGTGAGAAACCACTTAGAAATAACCACTCTCAGTACACCCGGCTGGTATTTAAACCCAGATTTATCCATCACTGGCAAACCAAAATGAATCAATGAGCTTTTAAATTTGTAGTGCATGCCCACCAACGCAGGTGGTTGCATATTAGCTTGTTAATTTGTTCTTTTTTACAAAATGTTTGGTAAACTGAATAGTCAATTTAAAAACATACAGTATTGTCCATTCTATACAGCAATTTTTCAATTCCACTAACTGCTTCTGGTGTCCATATAAAAAAAATAACATTTTTTTAATTGATTTTACCTAGTTAATGCGTAAGAATGGGAGCAAAAAAGCCTAATTTTGCCAGGAAAGTTATTTCCAAATACCTTCCAGGGTTCTTTTACATGCCAAAATTGACATGGTACCAACGGCTTGACTTCTCATTCGAAAGGAGGTGTGCCACAAATTTTTATCGCTCAAGACCCGCCTCGGTGGCTTAGTTGGCTAACGTGCTAGTCGTGTTGAGCTCGACCGCCGAGGACGGGGAGATTGAGGTTAAAATCTCGGTCGGGTGAACTGGGGGTGGTTTTTCCTAAATGGTTTTCCACTCTCCCTACACACAAATGCGGGTTCACTTCCTCTAAATTCATCCCTCCCAATTCCTAGTCAATTAGCGTAATTAGTACTTAAGCGTATAACCCGAACGAGTAGTAAGACGCGGTGCTAAATATTATTTATCGCTCAAGAAAATTCCGTTGACCTCTTCTGGATTTGAACCCACGAACATAGAGTCCTGAAGCTAGCAATTTACCCCAAGATGGAAGAAAACGAAAAATTAACCAAAAAAAAAAGGGGGGGGAGAAAAGTGTTAATATGGTGAGAACGGTTTATGGATGCTAAGTAAAGCAAATAATTCTCATCTCACAAGTCATATATTCCTACCCCCTCTCCCCCTCACATCACGGTGCTAACCTGTGACTGGCTCCTCCCTATCCTTGGATTCAGCCAGCTCTAATTCAGGCAACTGGGCTACAGGTTCCTCGTCCTGACTGTCTTCCCCCTCCTGGCTTTCCTCCCCTTCCGTCAACTTCCCCACCTCCTCCTCCACATGGTCCTCTAGTTCGCCTGGTTCTTCCTCCGCTGGTGGGGGAGGGGTTACTTCCTGCGACCACACACAAACAGCACCTTGGAGGTATGTTCTGCCATGGCAGAGAGCGATAAAGCATTATTTTTAAGCACTGTTCCTGGGCTGTTTATGTTTTTTGAGAGGACTCTGATTGGGGAAATGCAAGATGGCCATTACAAGACAAGATACAAGTAGATCAAAATTAATTGTAATCAAGAGGTTTAAGGTTCTTATTTATGTTTATTAGTAGGATATGCTTTAATGATAGTGCTCTTACAATTAAAGGCTTGGACTACATTATAATTATGATCTAAAAAAAGGAGAATGAACATGAATTGTAAATAAATGCACCACTAATCGCTCAAGATTGACACCTGAATTAGTTGGGGTGGCAGGGCCCCACTTCATCTGGCAAAGGGATTGATCCCCATGTCAAGCAGTTGGTGCACAATTGTTTCTGCCAGTCCGCACCCGATAATTTTTGTCATACAATCAAATAAAGAGTCGATTTAAATACTTTTGACAATCAAATGACCAACAGAACAAATTGCTATTTAATGTTGTATCAGTTCTACCAAGGAAAGTGCCTTTCTAAGCAACATCTAGTAGGGGCAAGGTTAAACTTACAGGAATTGGCGCACTACGAGTTGAGTAACGTGAAGACTCCTTTTTTTTCCCTCCACCTCTTCTGCCATGGTGGAACTCTCCTCGTTGACTCTGTTCAAAGCTGTCAATGAGGCGGCCATCTAGAATGTTTTCCTCGGGCTCCCAGGTGCTGTGTCTGTAACATGAATCGAATATAGATTTGTTGATGATGTACACACTTGCAACTTGGAACCAACTGACTGTTATAATTATATGGCTAAACTAAATTCACTAGCTCTTACAACCAGAAAGCTGTTGTCAAGCATGCCTAGTATGGCCCCCCAAATATATATATATAGGCCTATCTAGGTTTTGTGTGCTGGGGACCAGGTTGCAAAGAGGCTGTGCCCAAATCATTTTAGATTAAAGAAGAAGAATGGCTAATTTAGGGTGAATGCACAGTGGCTTGGAGAGAGGATGAAAAACCAAACAAGTGCATCCACTCTAGAATGAGTCCGACTTCCTGAATAAAAGTCTGATGTATGAACTAATATGTCAGCTTTGCTGGTAGTGGAAGTTATTATAGTTTTATTAATGTCCAACACACGAATTGTTACAAATACCCCTAACTTAATTCACTATGAGTTGTTCTACAATACCTATTTAATACCAGTATCTCATTTGATAAAACATTTACCTACTAATATAGGGATTGTGGTTTCAATTCCCTACCCGCCTTGGTGGCATGGTTAGCTAACAGCTAGTTTCATGTTGAGTTGACTGCCAAGGAATGGGAGATGAGGTTCTGAATCCGGGTCAGGTGAACTGGGGGTGGTTTTTCCTAATGGTTTTCCACTCTCCCTCCACACAAATGTGCGTTCACTTCCTCTATATTCAACTTTCCCAATTCCTAAACCATTAGTGTAATTAGTAGGCCTACTTAAGTGTATCACCAGGACATGTAGTAAAACGCTATGCTAAATATATTCAATTCCCTGAAATTGTTTCAATGTAAAATTGTGTAACTTGTTACCTTTAGATATAAATGTTGAATTAAAGGTAAAAGATTTAGTTGTGATTTATCCGGATATATTCAAAAATAAGACAGTAATAACATACTGACCGAAGAATCAAAAATCAGCCACATGTTGGTGGTCAAAAGGAATTAATTAAAATGAGAAAATAACAGTTCGCACTTACTTTTGACTCCAACCTTTCCACTTCACAAAATATTCCACACGACCCTGAAAATGAAAAATTTAATGTAATGGCCTTGGCATAGTTTTAGTGGCATCACTAGAAAAAAAAACTGCGCCCTATCTTTTTTTTTCTTCATTTATTTGAGGTGTTTAACATGCACATTCTGAACCATTGATTATATTAGCACATGACTTATAAACTAACTCAAATATAGAAAAGACACAACATTCAGCCGCCTACAGTTAATTCATCATTGTGAAAGGGGAAACCCACATTTCACCAATGATAAATTTTTCAGCCGTGCCAGGAATTAAACCCTGGACCCTTAAACAGACACGCTATCGACTGAAGTAAGTTATTGGACTAGGGCCTATCTTGTTCAACAACTTACAAAATGAGCAGAGAGAAGTTATCATAGGCCCTATTACAAGCCATAAGCCTTAAGATATTCATGGATGGATCAAACAAGCTGGTCATAAGCCTACTTTCAATAGACCTAGAAACCCAGTTCAGTTTGAATGGTCTAAGGTGTCACTTTCGCGATCGACTAAACGGCTGATCATGGAGAGATTTGGGTTTGAAACCCAGTCGTGTAGGCTCTGCTGATAGTGTTTTTTTTTTCTAAATATTTTTCCACTCTCCTTCTGTACAAATGTGGTCACCAGTCATCCTATACTACAAAAGTCACATCACTTATTTTATGGATATTATTTGAGATTCCGATTTATTAGTGAATGGAATGGTAGAGAGATTAGATCAATTATTCAGCCGAGTATGCTAATTAGTGAAGATTAGGTTAAGTTAGGTTGAATAGGGACCTAATATATTTAGCTATACAGTATTTAACCTTAAAATTATATTTTATTTTAATGTTTGACTTCTGGTGGGTGAATTCCAGTGGGTGTGTTCGTTCAGATCTTTACCACATTTTCAGTTTAGGCTACATTAGTTCTATTGGTGCTTTGAATGAGCTTACTAGATGTTAAATCGTTGATGAATGTACAAAAGTGTTTTTGATTAGATAAGAAAAGTATAGTTAACCACCGACAAGAAATTTATTTGTTGTAAAAGAGAGTTAAGTGTGATCACTATATTATTAAAGATTTATCCATTTTGGTGGCTGTATGGTCTAAGGCATCACTCTCGCACTAGACTGTATTGCCGATAGCAGGTTGTGGTTCAAATTCTGGTTGAATGTACCGAGAGTTGTTTTTCCAAAAATTGTTTTCCACCCTCCCTCCATACAAATGTGGATACATTTCCTGTAATTTCAACCTTCATCATCCTTAAACCAGTGAAACGTCTACTCTGCTATACGTATCTCAGTTTTCCCACTTGTCACCGTGTCGAATCCCTTTGTACAGTAACATTTTTTAAGAATATTCATTTGCCGACATGTAGGTTGACCCCTACTTTGTATTATTATAGTTATGGTGGTGTCAAAATTAAAGTTGCTGTTAATAAGCTCTATAATATACCTACGTAAAGTTTCAATCGTGGAATTTTACAGATTTTCCAACAATTTTTTTTTTTCCTGTGTCATTTAGGTGAGTTTTATTTTGAATTTTTTATTAGGTATAACCAAGTTTTTTTAATAAACATGAATTTAGTATAGTTGAATACCTCACCGTTTTATTACTGTAGTGTAATAGTTTAAATTAGTGATTTTCATTTTTTTTACTGGTAAAAAAAGAGGTACAGTTCTTTGGTTACATTCCTGTATATCTATTGAAAATGTGTTTGTTAAATACAGTGCCAATACCAGGCCAAGTAATATCCAATCAAAGTGTTAGCAATATCTAAACCAATAAAAGTGTTAGCAATATCTAGTGAAATCTTATTTAAGTGTTATTCATATTTTTAAAAGTATGTATAGATTTTTTTTTAAAGATACTTATTTAAATTTGAGTCTTATTTATCACTTTTCATAATGAATCTTGTTCTACTCATTACACAATTTACCTAAGGACTCATTCGTCCAACCATTTGACACATTAATCACAAGCTTAAACTAAGTGTGTCCGGTAGGCACAAGTAGGCCTAGCCTATATAATATTATCTATGATTATATGAAGCTGACACACTTAGTTTTATATAAAAATACTGACCTATGTGTATCAATGTAGGTAGATTATTATACTAAAAAATTTGTGTCATTCACAAATTGAATTTTATTTCTAGAACGATTGAAAGAGAGGTATACTTTAATTTTACTACTTAATTGACATTAATAATGTTTGGAGCAATGTTGAGAAGTCTAAATACTTGCGTATTTATAAATCTAGAAAGTATAACCCCATGATGAACGTATTTTAATTTATTATAAGAAATATTTTTACAAAAGCTGGAAACTCTCAATATATTTCTACTTACCCGTCTCACTCTTTTCTTCATTATTCTTTCAGCGGCATAAACACGGTCTCCAATCGGTAACTCCATTGTGGAGAAAAAATAAAATCTTGAAATGTATGTGTAAGTTTAATTAGAACATAAATAAAAGGTTAGACTGTATTTAACTAACTGGTCTGCTTAGGAAGCAAAGTGATGTACATGTCATATAAAGTAAGTGACAATCAATTTGTTGACAAGCTACAACAGTAGTTTATGTCAAATTGACAAGTTCTCACGCTGACTTTAACTTGAAAACACGTTTTAGCTTAAAAACAGACTGTCTTTGATTGCTCAGTTTCAAACACCACACACACACATATACAACCCCATAAACTGCAGCTGCTGCGCACTTTAACGACTGCGCATTGGAAACAAAAATTATTTCGTAACCTTGCTCAACGTCCACTTCTGAAAACCAGGGAAAATATTTCATGTATTCCTTGTCTAATATAAAGATAAAAACTAATGGTTGTCTGTTGACATTGGTCAGGTATTGTAAAATAATTAATTATTATTGATGAACAATGAATTTGCACTGCTGCCAAGTGCAAATTATTTAAAAAAATAATACGTCCAGAGAAGTACCTTTATTCGTTCCAGATCAGTTTGTAAGGCGTGTGTAGTTAGTAGTAGCAGCGTATCGACGACATAGTTTGGCAATTAAAAAAAATATTTGTTTTACTTGATTTTTATATCTTTCTGAAGATTCATTTAATAGTTTTATCAAAGGTTGCAGTTGGTGGTTAGTGTCCTAAGCATAGATATAAACCTTTAAGAAATGTTGCTGTTATAAACCAGATGATCGAAAGGGTTATAAACAAAACATCTATTGTTTGAGTTGGTACCAGAAAACGCGATTCAGTAAATATTTTGGACTTTCTTAAAAATACATATTGAATAAATCTAAACTGAATAAATCCAAACAAGAGTTAGAGATTTAAAATTTTATTTTGATGAATCATTAATTGTACCAAATTTAAATTTGGGAACAGTTTGAGTTTTTAAGTTTTTGGTCAATTTTCAGTCTTTTCTTTAAGACTCCTAAACTTTAAAAGTTTTCTATATAAGATACCTGGTTTTCTTTATTTTTATATAAAATTAGAATAATGTTTAAACTTTCTTTGTTCAAAAGATTACTAATTTTTTTATCTAACTATAATAAACTTCAGCTCTTTAAGTGAAGCATCGCACCAAATCTTCACTATTCGAATTTATTCTCTACTACAATTTTTTAAAAATGGCACTCTTAATCTTAAAATTAAGCATTGAAGCGAAAGGGAGACCAAAAAATATAGATGGTGGTTGTGGATTTGGTGTATGCCTATGTTACTATGTATGTTTTTTAAATCAAAATTGGTCCAAAAATTATATTAATGACACAATTATACCTAGCCTAGTATTAATGACACAAACGACCATCCCAAAGGTGAAAAATAATAATGATAATAATAGCTCAAAGCTAAAAACTTTATAAAAATTAAAATAACTACTCCCACGTTATATCTAGGAATAAAATGTGGCTATTTACTGGTATTAGGGTCCTCCGTTTGATTCTAACTAAGGGTTGAAACTGCATCACTATAAAATAGATTTTGTTATCCTTGGCTAAGCGGTAAACAAAGGATTCGGATTCCAGTTGTGGTCAACCTATAGCCTGTATATTCATATAAAAAGCTTCTTTTTTGTTGCGAAAATTTGTATATTTAGAACTAAAGTAACCAAACTAATTCCTAATCCACCCGTGATCTAAATATAAATTCAGGATATTAGGGGCACAAGAGAATATTCCTGTACCTCAGCCAAACAGTCAGCCACGGACACACCCTCGTAACAGAATTTCCCCGTGATACTACAGCTGGAGGAGAATTTCCTTTAATATGGCTTTTTAATATGGATCATGAATGGGTCATGGGGAAGTAACATGACACTAACACCCAATACACCAATGACAGAGATATGATTATGTCGATGCAAAAGTCACTTATGGTGGTGTGTTCTTACCCCTTTTCTACAACTATTCTAAGCCGAGGTCCAGGTCCTATTTTGGAAATGTTTCGTGAGATTAAGACGGATTTTTTTAAAATACTCGATCAAAAATTTTTTTAACAATCCAAACGGAAAAAACTTGAACGATTAAACTATGTAAGATGTAATCTACAATTAAATTAGGTAGAGTTGCAAACCAAAGATTTACTACAACAATGAAAAAGAGCATGTGGTATTATATATATTTGACCAAAAAACCAGGCCTAATTGATTATGAACTATGGTGTTACTAATCCATATCTGATCTAACAATCTTTCAAATAATTTGATTCATATATTTTTTTCGGAGGCTGTTATGAAAAACAGTTAAGTACCGAAAAGATTTGTTTTTATTTTGTAAAAAAAAAGTGTTTTCTGTTAGGCCTTGTTCATATACATATACACTATACAGAATAGAAGGAAAAAGATAAATACCTTGCGGTAAAGTATTCAGTGACAACATATTTACAATCATTTGCATTTTATTTTTCCACAATATTGGTCCCTTTTGTATACATCTTCCTTGTAATGTACTCTGATTTCAGCTTCTTTAAAAAAAATTGTTTATCAATTTTAGGTAAAATGATAATTTTTATTAGTTACAATGATTTATATTCTTTCACCGTCCCACAAGATAAATAAATATTTTCCAAAATCGTTGGCCTGGTTGCCATGTATTTTAATAAGTAGGCTTCCTATCACTGTGGTTTCTTTTGTCTTTAAAAACTTTCATTTTCCTTATGCATTTAAATGAGTATCACTTAGTTTTTCTTTTATTTTGGCTTTCATTTTCCTTATGTGTTTCAATAAGTATCACTTTGTTTTTCTTTTATTTTGTCTTTAAAATTGTTTGAAACATTCACTTTACAATAACTAACATTTGTATTGATTATATTTTTAAAAGGTAAGTTTTTGTCTCTAAGAATTGTTTGAAAACAATCACACTTTCGTGACTTTTTTTTTTTATTGATTGTAAGTATCCACTACACTGTAAAAAAAATTCCCAGAAGATGGCCTAGGCTGTAGGGGAGTTAAAACTAAATAAATTGATGTAAAAAAGTATTTATATCTATGATCCCCTTTGGTCAGAAAATGTGGTCTGTTAGACAAAATAAATATCTAACAATGATGTTCTAAAATTGTGGACAGTGTCGATCCAGTTAAAAAGGGCCATAGGTTCTTAAAAACCTTAATTTCAGATTAACAATTAACATGAGATGCAAGAACAAAATCATGACATTAATAATTGTGTATTATACGAATATGGATTAAATATATATTTCATTTTTTAAATATTTGTTGACATTTTAAAACTGTTTGTATTTTAGGACTTAATAAAAAAATCTTAAAATCCGATAACTAAATAAATACATGCTAACGTTAATAATATATGTATCGCTTTATTTAACCAAGTATATAAATTAATTTTTATTTTAGAATCGACATCTATTAATTTGGAAAAGAAACCCGCAAAATGATCATATTCCCGCGTTTTGTAAATTATCACGCGCTATAGCAGCCAACCAATAGAAACATATACTTAGTACTTTACCTCTCACCAACCAACGCTGTCGTGTACTGCACTCTACAAAATATAATGATAACTACTTTGCCAAAGTCGATAAACATAACCAATATTTGGAGTAAATAAAACAATACTTGCTTTATTGAAAGGTTATACCAAGTTTGTGATATAATTCAGATGTTTAATACATTATTAGAGTTTGTGTTTGTTTATACATAGAATCGTATTTCTATTATTTATTATCTATGTCTCGTTATTATATTCTTATAAGTAAATATATTTTTATTTCTCACTGATAGAGCTATACATTATATTAGTTGGGCCGAAATTATCAAATAATTGCATTTGTGCCTTAAACTTATGAGTAAGGAAAATATAGAGCTTTGGTGACGCTTGGCTCGGCTAGCCAACTAGCACCTATTATTTTTGACAGGGTACAGGTCGTCCTCTGAGGAGGTAGCCTACATTTGCTACTTGTTCGAGTGACAGCGATCTGCCTTACAAATTGTAAGAATATAACTGTATATATATATCACTGAGACCGTAATTATTTTAACAGATTGGAGATTTATAACCGCCAGGGTCTCCGGGGTGGGGCGGGGGGGACCTTGAGCCCCATTGTTTTATATTTTGGAGTGCTGAGACTATCTTAAGCCCCCCTCCAATATTTCCCAAATAAATTCAAAACTCACGTACAAAACATATAAATGTTACCACCAGTGTAGTAATTTAAAGTAATAAAGACATTAATTTATAATTAATTTTTAGAAAACTGAAATGCCTCATTTTGCAGTTTATTTTTCTCACTCGAAAAACACTATTTCACAAAAATATATTAACTAACACTAGGTCTAATTGTGACTGCCTTAAATATAAATAATACCTGAATAGTAAAACCAAAAGATAGTACTTAATGACCTTTTTGATTAGAAAAATTGAAAAAAAAAAATACAGTTGAATTGTAAGTCTAATTTGGACACGAGGCGGTTTTTCAACTCCAATCCAGATTTTATTTTTGCCCTATTTTTATAAACCCTAATAAAATTAAAAAGCTGGACATCAATAAAATTAATAAGCTTTCTTGTTGTGGTTTGAATAAATATTTTGTTATTTTTAAATCTAGGTCAAAACATTGTTGTGATATTATATTTGATTATGTCGTATGCGTGGTTTGTAAGAAAAATACTAAATATTTAATCAGCCCTAGTTTAAAGGTTCATTAAGCTGCCTTCCACAAAATGAGTCTTGACAGGGTTGATAAGTACACTTCGTAGCAGGCTTCCCTTGCATAGAGTTCAACTAATGGCGTAACTTAAAGGATATAAATATTACTGGGCGTAGCGTAGGGGGTGGTGGGGTTCAAACCCCCCACCCACATCTCCTGTTAATGTTAATCGCAAAAGAGTGTTTAAAGAAGCCAGGTTGTGAAACTATTTATCTTAATTTTATTCTGCGATCCAGATCTTCGGTGATAGTAGTTTATCATTTAAAAGCATCCAATCTTCAAAAAAAGCTTCAAATAGCGTCTAGAGGCATCTAATTTTGATAATAAAAAAAATCAGACGAGGAACCCGATATATAGCGTTTGTGGGTATCAAAATGTCTTGAGTAGAACCACTAGATGATTTCTAGGGAATCTATTACTATTAGCACTGCGTCTTACTACCCGTTCGAGCTATACGCACTTACGCTAATGTGTAATGGTAGGGTGATTGTGAGATGAAATGGAGGACCTACAGTTTAAGTGGAATCCGAACCACGGTGGAGGCCTGGCATTCCACACATTCACAAGTTGTGATTAATACACGTCTTGTCAGAGGTGAAGGAAGGGTTCAGATAAATCTTTGCCGGGACCGAGGATTCCACCCCGGACCCCCAGCACAAAAGTCCGACACCTTAACCCTAGACCATCAGGTCATCTAGAAAATCTAATTTCAGAAAAAATCTGATCTAGCGCTACTTAAAGTAGCTTTTAGAGGAATCCGATTTTCAAAAATTGGCAGAAGAAGGACTACTCCAAATAGTTTTTAGGATTATCCCAATTTAAAAAAAATCAGGGTAGGTATTATTCTAAATTTCTTTTAAAAGAGTATAATTTTCCAAAACTCTCTATTTCTGAGCACCACTCCAAATACGTTCCAGGCCATCCAATTTTCAAACATTAACTGGGAGGGAGAAAAATTCACAAAAAAAGTTTTAGTGCATCTAATTTTCAAACATTAACTGGGAAGGGAAAAAAAAAAAATCTAGAAAAAGTCTCGCTATGCCCTCCCACTCTCTCCCCCGACACAAAAATAGGGTTCCACACCAATTTTTAAAATAATTTTCTTATTTCTCAGAAGTCTTATAATCATGTCATAAGCTTACAATTTGGAACTCTCCCAAAATTAAACTCCCCCTACGCCCATGAGTCACAATGTTTAATAGTCTTCCTATAGTATGATTTTGGTAGTAAGAACAGTAAATGTTAGTTATTAAAGCTAATAAAACAATTTTAATATATTCATACATCAAGTCATGTTATCTTCAGCTGTTATTTTTTATAGATATTATCAATATCTATAGAATGATAATAATGGTATTGTAAATTGTTATCAATGTTAACCGCAAATAAATATGTTTGTATTTTCTCTACTGCTCTTCCAACCAAAATCAGGGTATTGGTAAGACTTGCTACCTTTCAGGATAAACGGAGTGTACATGGAAAACAGAGAGAACCTGTAGCGAAGTGTGTGGCATGAAAAGTCAACAAGTCAGAGGAATAATTATAAAATGTCATCAAAGTTTTTAATTAAAAATTTTTTTTTTGCAATAATTTGGGATCTACGAGGTACTACTAAGTCTAAACTGATAGTTTTATCCCAATTAATGTGATTTATTGATAATCATTGTGCCAAGAATTTAATAGAAGGAAATGAAAAGAATGAGATTTTGCGTGTATAGCTTTTATTATAAAATACTGGTACAGTACATATTCTTTGGTATGGAAAACCTGAGGAAGTAAAGGAATTTTAAAGTGTAGACCTTATCAGCGCTGTTTGAAAGTGTGTAAAATAAATTAATTTTATCAGCAGAAATCAGCTGGGTTTAAAATTGTAATCAGCCGTTACACCAGAATTTAGGGCCAATGTTTAATCATTAGTCTTAAATTATATAATAGTATGTAGGGTATCTGTCGAGGGGCTCAGAATAAATTCAAAATATGATTACAACAAAAGCCTTGTAATGGGTTGTTTTGCGTACCACCAATAACCGACTTGAAACGCGAACTATCAAGAATAATTGTGTTTTTACTTGAAACTTTCAAACGAACATTTTATCCACTTAAGAAGTTCAATAAGCCAAACAAACCTTAGAAACTTTGTCATTAATTTCTATTGAAACTATGCTGGCTGCCACTCTAGACTACACATCCCTAATTAACGAATTGGTTAAAGCTAAAGCTAGAAGTGTAAAACTGTAGTAGATTGTTGTAGTTGATAGTTGATATCATTATTTTAAAGTAGTTTATATTTTCAAAATAAAAATAGTATTCGTACATTTTGTGAAGTTTAAAATAAATCACAGTCGAAGGTTATTTTAAAGAAAAAAACTTTTAAGGGGCGGCATTTCGAAGACTTGCATCATACTGAGAAAATCTACCGCACAGCCCTGTCCAGAGTGCTCAGCTGTTTCATCTGACGAGCGTATCGCAATACACCGGTCACTGATATCTCAATCACTGATACTTTTGTCACGGGTGGTGGCCAAAGAGTATTGGTGAAATCGCCCTTTTCTCTCTAATAAATACGGATATGCGATATTGCAAGAATGTCAATACCTAAATATCGAAAGAAATGAACAAGAAGTATTGATACAAGAATCGTATAACAATAAAAGGATCTATATTTTCTAGAATCGATACTTTCATTTTATCGATAGAAAAATAAAGACAGTCTTAAGAGAAAAATGATTCTAACTAAGCCGAGAGAACTTTCTAGCAAATTAACTTCAAAATATAACTTATAGGATCCAGGAAAACAAAATCGCTGTAACTTTAAACAAACTAACTTGGACTCGGACCTCGACTGTTCACAGTTCTCTGGCTCGAGCTCACAAAATTATCTAAAACGATTTGATATATCGATTTATAGAAACGAAAGTAAATACATAATATTTTAACACTGGAAAAAAAAAATCCTTCACAAGTTAAAATTAAAAAGATTCACATTTGTGTTCAAAAATGTTAATCAAACCAGTAAAACTCATTTTTGATAGAGTAGGCAAATGGAATATTTCGATACTGAGTAGAAAATACTGATATTAGTGAAATATCGAAAGGTTGGTATCAATACTAAAATACCTGGTATCGAAGGAAAGGTATTGATACTGGTATCATATCAGTAGTATCGGTTGGAACAGCCCTACTTATATATATAATGTGTTCTCGTATGGATTTTATCGATTATATCGATATCCTACGACTCGTGAATCGTGGTCGTGGTTTATATTAACGAACATCACAGTCTAATAACCGGTAAATTAGACATACAATTATTACGTTCGAACCAAATATCAACTCTAAGTGCGGTGTTTAGCATTCTTCACAACAAAATTGAGTTGCTTTAATTATTTTTTTCAGGCTTATAGCCCGATCAGTTAGTGCTAAAAAAATTATTTTAAATTGGTGATAAAGAATTCAGAAAACCACATTTGGCTGCGACGCCTTTGTTTGAGTTAAAGTAGTAGTAGTGAGGCCCCATTAGGAATGTTGGTATTTGACAGATTTTTAATTACTGGCTCTATTTTTATGTTATCATACATCAAATCATAATGATTTGTATATGTCATTAAATCACGCGTCATTAATGAGCTTGTATGTCCTATGTTGAGTTGTGTTCGGGTTTCGTCATGACTTCAATTAATGAACTATTTAAAACACACACTGACATCGACGATTGTTTTGAGTTTGAGTTTGGAGACGACGACGTTTCAGTCCAAACCGGATATACTCCCAGGACCCAAGGGCACTTATCGATTTTTGAATGTTGAGGTTTTTTCAATTTCAAAGTTTTTTTACTAGTGTTGTGCCGTTTAGGATTGAAAGAATTCCAAAATTCAAAATTGTTAGGCTTACTACAAGATAGTTATGTACCCTGTAACGGGTCAGACCGGATAATAGCGCGTGGCCATTCTAGGCGACTCCATACAGAGGCGGCCCGAAGATAATTTTGCACCCGGGCGGGATGGCTTTTTGGCGTTTCTCTAAATAACCGGTGGATAATATAGTCTATTCGCCATATACGTGGTGGTAACTGACAGATAGCAAAAGTTACAAGAGATACTCCCTTGTAACTATTCGCCAAATTAAATGGTCTGAAAAGCCATTTATAAGTTTGTTGTCAATTTTAGCAGTACATTTTTTTGATAAAAAACGATTTATTTTTAATTATACCTCTATTTTTCTTTTAACCGTTTTTACATCTTCTGTAGGTTGTTAGGTTTCCACATTTCCCATGGCGAATAGACTCTAGGAGTTTTGTAGACAATGTCCTCTTCTATTTTTTTTCCTCTCGACACCTCGGAGAGAAAGTATTGTGATCATTAAAAAAGATCGAACTCAAGATTTTGATAATTAATGTCGAAGTTTCATGACCCCCCGAAACAAAAACCAAAAATAGTTTTCGCAATTCTGTCTGTCTGTACCTCTGGCTAAAGCCAAAACTATTTTACCGATTGGGCTAAAACTTGGTTCATTTGTAAATATTTCAAATTAAAAAAAAATATATCAGCTATCAGTAAACTACCCACGAATCAGTTTTCACCCCAAAAACAATTTTACATTGGTATATTAGCATGTCAAACACTCTAAAGATACCCATTTAGAACCAAATAGTTAGAGCCATTTGCAGAATATTTCAAATTTTAAAAAAATCAGTCATAGGTAAACTACCCTTCAAGGAATTTTTGTCCTTAGACCAATCATATAGTGCTATTTTCCATGCCAAACAAATCCTAAATATGCTATTTAAACAAAATCGTTAAAGCTATTTTCAAAAAAAATTAAATTAAAAAAAATTACTCATCAGTAAACTACTCTCAATTGAAGGGCTAGGGTAAAACAAAAACAAAATTGTTGTATAGCCCTATAAAATCTAAATATCAAGTTTGAACAAAATCCATTAAACCGTTTTGGATCCGTGGCTGGGGCCAGACAGAATTATATACTCTACTTTTTTGGGTTTGGGAGCAGATAAAACTTAAATGTCCATTATAATCTATAGGTCGAACATATACACTATTATAAGATATCATATTCTGAAAATTGAAAAATGACACCCGGATACGGGAATCGAACCGGTGACCTTTGCTTAGTTATGCTAATGCTCTAACCCACTGAGCTATTCAATTTCAGAAATGATAACCTAGATGGATGTAATTCCCACTAAAAGCATAAATAATGTTTTGGCTATTTCATGTCTTAATATGCAATCCGACAATTATAATAAATTGTACAAATGTCAGCAATAAGCCAAACTACCGAGTCTCAGAGGCTGCGTTATCATAATGGCTGTGATATTATAAAAATCCAATATTTGTAGCAAATGATTTCGTTAAGTCCATTATAAGATCAAAAATTTAAAAATATAAGTAAAGTAAAATGAACCTGGGCACGGGATGAATCCTGGATAGCTCAGTGTTAGTGCGTACTAAAGTCAAAGGTCCACCGGTTTCGATTCCATGTCCAGGTGATCAATTTCAGAATATGATATCTAGGTGGAGTAATCCACTATAAGATATAAATAATAGCTTTGGCTATTAATACTATTATAAGAGTGTCTTTGATATGAGGAAGTGAAAACCTAGTTTTTTTGTATTGTTTTACATGATACTGTACTAATAAGATGGATACAATTTAGTCTGCAAAATCTAGAAAAGTAAAGGAATTTCAAAACCTTAATGTGATCAACCCTGATTTTAAAGAATTATGTTTACATCATAGGCTTGCTCCATATAGACCAAAGTTTGATGTCAAAACAAAACCCGTTCTCAAGGCAAGTCTTGTTTAAATTTAGGATTTAACAAATAGCTGTAGGTTGGCTTGGTTAATTAAGAGCCATTTTACCAACTGCCTTTTTATTTTATTTCGACACTCGGAATGTGATCGCCCATTGTGGTCGTCAAAAAAATCCAACTTGAGATTTTGATAAAAGATTTCGACCCCTTGAAACCAAAAAAGTTGTTTTCTCAATGCCGCTGTCTGTCTGTACCGCCGAAACTATTTTACTGAATGGGCTAAAACTTGGTATCTGGGGTTTTCATAAGTGCTCCGAGGAATTTTTGGAATTAGATATCTAACCCTAAAGTTAATGGTAGTTTATGTAGGGCAAAAAGAAAAAAATCTGTTTTCTCAAAATTCACTATGACAATTTTGATTTAATTTTATATCTAGACAATATTTATCATTTAAACAAGATGGCAGTTCTAATTTTCTCATTAAAATTTCTTTGAGGGTACTTTACACAGGGAGATTTTACAATTTGCATCATTTCTCCGCAACTATTTGAGATACAAAATAACTTATAATAAAGTTGTAGTACTATTAAAGATAAAAATCTTTTATTTGAAATTTATTTTTATAAATAATTTATAGCCAAAGCTATTATTTATGCTCATTAGTGGGAATTACTCCATCTAGATATCATATTCTGAAAATTGAAAAATGACACCTGGACACGGGGTCCCGGGTTCGATTCCCGTGTCCAGGTGTCATTTTTCAATTTTCAGAATATTTTTATAAAACCAATTCTATCCGAGCTATAAACAAATATATATAATTTTTAATTCAGGTCTTTGAAAATTAATTTGATTCTTAAGCTCTTTGGTAGACAAAGATGTTTATCTTTTCTCAACTTTTCTGTAACAGTGTTTCTAGTTGCCATAGAGTAAGTTACAGTGTATTTTATTTCATTTATGATCTTTGGTGTAGTGTTTCTACAACAATGTACATAGACCTATTATTTCGTTTCACAAATATTACAAGTTTTTACTCATAGAACGAACTTTAAATTCTGAAGTAATCATCAAAGCTGTCTGGGTGAGTGAGTCCTCAGTATTTGGAATAGTGTGTGAAACTGGCCACATGAAAAATGGAGTGTGGCTGTGTCATGGACACGGCCGTGTGTTGTACGTGAAAATACGTTTTAAATTAACGTGAATTTTATTTAATTTTAACTAAATATATTTTTATTCATGTCAGTCTATTTCTAATTAAATTTTTGATACTACAATTCAATTATCATTTTGACGACAGCTACTACATTAAAGATACTTAAACGATAAACATCGTATTGAATTTATGTCAAAAGTATATATAATTTTCAAAACCAATACCGAGCAAAAAATATATATAATAATGGCTGAAAATTTACCTCCACCGGTAGCGATGTGTCACTTTCTCCTTATCGTAAATGATTTTTAGTTCCATTTAGTATTCACAGTGTATTTAATTTAATCTTTGGAGTGTTCAGAACAATTCAGAATACTACACAAATTGTACCCCATTTTTATCATTAGGATTTTTTGGAATTGCCAACTGTTGGGTATGCAAGTATTTAAAGGCGTACTTCACTGAAAAACGTTGCTTATTAATGAAAGGACGCACAGAGAGCTTTAATTTCTTTTGTCATACTGTCCACCAAAGCCATTTTTGGACTGATCATTAAAAAAAACTGCGACTAGGTTGCGTAGGTATGGCCACACAACTGTTGTACAAGACAGATGACTTTGTTACTTCACATAATTTACGTTTTTATTAAGATTATCTGGATTTTTACTTAAAGAAGGAGGCAAAAGCCTCGTTGCCAACCACCCGATCCCCATTGAGTGAGGTACTGGCTTTGAAGCCACTCATTCAAATGTTTTTAATAATTATTTTCACGCTTTGGTGTCAGCCATCTGCGATAAATAAGAATAATATTGGTTCAGTTTAGGGGAATGTACTTGTATTTATGTGGAGTGAAGATGGGAAGTAACAATATGGAAGAAAATCATCCGAGCGAGCAGCAAACCAAAGCCTCTCAATTAAGAAACAACTTTTCCTGTCAAAAACTATCAACACGGTAAGTGTAAATGAACTTTTATACGGATATAGCCAGGTAATCGAGTATATACGTCAATTAAATTTAACTGGGTTTGATTCCCACGTCCAGGTTTCTCAGCAGTATTAATGATAAAACATTAAAGTAATGACTATGTTTAAGTTTCTAGTAACACCATTTTTTCCTCTCGTCCTACTTTAACGAAGTGTTGTATAAAATATGTCGTGAAACTGACTAAGCAAACCATATTTTTAGAGAGCTTCAAACACCAAAGGGGGATCAAATGAAAATAGAAGTTGAAAATAAAAATATTTTGATCGTGAGTAGGTCAAACGACCGATCAATGTCGTAGTCGTGGGGTAAATGTGACCCAAGTTTTCATGGTGAAGCAATGGGGTGTTCATTGATTGCTTCGAGGGGGCACCTTACTATTCGCCTATCTATCCTTTGCTCTCTCTCTCTCTCTCTAGCGGGCGAGTTCAATTTACAGCATGATAAGAGGGGTGTAGGTGGCAGCGTTCACAAAATCATCGATTCCATCGCCTTTCTGTGTGGGCAAACTTTTTTTTTTAATTGTGTCAGACGTATCCCCTATACACCCGGGCGTCGTTTGTAAAAAAAATAAATGTTTACCACGTCATATGGCTCTTTTCACCTACGTTTGTTATTGGCTTATAGGCGCGAACGCGGCCATCCACTAACTGTCATCTGCACACTTTGGTGATAAAAATGCATTCAAGTCGACATTCACGGCCCGTCTGATAATATTGCTTGCAGCACCACCTGGCTAATTTATCTGCCTTCTTTTGTTTTTTGTGTTCCACGCACAGGTGTGTATTAATTTTCATTCACGGTGTGTACAAATGATTAAATAAGGTAAAAAAAAAAGTAATATTGTGACCTGATGTCATGCGTGTTTTTATTTGATGTTCGAATCCGGTTAACGTACAAACAAATTGTTTGTAGTTAATTTTTGTGAAAAATGTGTTTATGCGCAGCTTTTTTCCGTGCATATGTGACCTATGAACCTTCTCGTAGTGTACACTTTAATCATCAAGTCAATATAGTAAACATTTTAAATATACATTAAGGGACATCGGCGAGTATTTACAATTCTAGAGATACAATAAAGGATTTACATACTAAGTTGTGTTGAAAAAAAAAAAAGACATTTTGCATCTCACACTGCAACCTGGTAAGCTAACAAAATATTAATACAATACATAATTAAAACAGTTAAATTAAAATCTTAAAAATAATATAAATTTCGCTTCAATTAACATAAAATATATGAAGACACAGCTGGTCGCGAAAATCAACATCTTTAGGAATCGGTAACAATATTGTTACACCGAAATCCCTGTTTGAATTATTTGAACTGTCATTTCGTTTGAGAAAGCAATTTATTATTTTGAGAGGTTATTGTTGAAGATTGGTGTAAGTGTATGTTTGCTGTTTAGTATAGGACTAATTCAAAAAAATTTCACATAACATTTACAAATTTAAAATAAGCAGAGAAGTCATAACTTATGTTTAAATATTGGGTACAGTTTAGATTTATTTACAGATATTATAGCGTACCATGTATTAAACTCATTCATCTAGTTAGATAATCATACATTCTTAAAACTTAATGTATAAGTGTTACTTGGATTACAAATTTAAATATTTTTTTTTTATGTTTATCATAGGAAGTAACCTAGCTGCCGTTTACACCAAATAGAAGTTGGCTACACGAAAAGTACAACAATTCTTTTTAATACCTATAATAGATTTTGAAGAAATAAAAACTTAATTGTTTTTCATTATATTTAATCAACATTTAAAAACTATAATGCAACATGACACTAGGTCGCGTAAGCTACAACAATTAACACATACTGATGGTTATCATGACGATATTAACCAAACACACTGATAATAATTGATGCCAAAGAACGTTACCAGGAAGGTTATTTCAGATTATAATGAACTGAAACTGTTGGTGAAATAAAGGACACTAGAAAAGTTACTAAAGCGTTAGATTTAACAGAGTCGTGGATTGAATACATTGATTGAGGCCATTGGCGCATCCAGGGAGAAATGTATAAAAGGGGTGGGAACAAAGGTGTCTTAATTATCCTGATTGAGATTCG
Organism: Timema podura; assembly: GCA_033556935.1. Lineage (NCBI taxonomy): Eukaryota > Metazoa > Arthropoda > Insecta > Phasmatodea > Timematidae > Timema > Timema podura. The sequence continues at coordinate 31,209,798 of JAVRXN010000003.1, read as the reverse complement.
AACTGGCAAAGCTACAAGATGTTGCATAGGGATCTTGACCAAAGCAAGATGAAATAAAATATTTTTTAAACCATTATAATTAATACGTAGCTTATAAATATATTTTTAAAAATTCCTACAGATTTAAATTGCTGTAGAAATAATAGACCCTTCACATATTTGAAAATAATTGTATTTTGCTAATTTATAAATACATAGCAAATTTCGTCAAATTAGTTCAAGTCTTCAAAATAATACTTTTTTCCACCTTTTATTAATGACCCAAAGAGTACTGTAGTGTGTATATTTAGCATATTTGGATGATTTTTTATTTTAATTACTGCTACTTCTTGTAAACGTCAAAAAGAAATGTCATTTTTTAATTTTCAGCACTTATGTCGCTGTACTTAATTAAGTTTTACCATAAAAATCTACAAATAACTTCTTGAGGCATTCAATAAGTTTTAATAGCCTGCTTCGGTGGCCGCATGGTATAAGGCGTCATTTTCTCGTTAGACTAGACTGACGATGACAAGGAGATGGAGGTTTGAATCCCGATCTGGTGTAGTGAGGATGCTTTTTCCCAACATGGGTTTCATTCTTCTTCCACGCAAACGTGGGTACACTTCCTCTAAATTCAACCTTCCTCATCCCTAACTAACTAGCGTAAATACCTAGTACATATGCGTATATCCTAAACAGGTAGTAAGACTTTAAAAAAAAGGTTTTAATAAATGTTTGGTCACCGGTGGTTATATTAGAGGTTGTGCCCCTCAAATCCCCCTTCCTCCCGGAATTTCACTGTGGCTACAACCTTGATTGTATGACCCGGTCAGACCCGCACAGGTCACGAAAATAGCTGACAACAGTCGCCACACTCACTGTATATTAAAACGACTGTATGACTCAGACGACTGCTTACATTGATTGAAGCATAGATTACAATAATTCATAGATAATAATGATAATTTATGACATAATAATAGTGGGCCGGTAACTTGGTCTTTCAAATAATGTATTGAAAAGGTGCCTTATACTGTTGTTTAATGTATCACTTGAAAATTTGAGGAGGTAAATAGAGTAAGGGGTTAACGAACCTGGTCACTATTTCATCTCTTCTATAAAAACTTTGTCCGATATCTTAGCTCAGTCGGTAACATGTCTTTCTACTGAGCTTAGGGTCCCGGGTTCGATCTATGGCATGGCCGAAATGTGGGTTCCCCTTTCACAGTGATGAAATAACGCACGGGGCTGGATGTTGTGTCTGTTCTAGATACAAGTTAGTTAAAAGTCGTGTGTTGATATAATCAGTCGGTTCAGAAAGTGCACGTTAAATACCTCAAATTAAAAAAAAAATCAGTCTAAAGTGACATTTTCAGAACATATGGTTTGACGTATGAATACAGGAAAGTAGGTGTAGCAACTTCTTGAAATATTAAACTACTATATATGGTTTTTCTTATTACAGCCCGACTATAGAAATGTAGGCTATGCATGCGCGTACATTATAATGTTGGTGTTCATGATATTAATTTATCTCCTCACACATCCCCCACCCTTCCCCCTCTTCTACTCAATTTAAGTGTTTCCTGCTGAAGGCCACACTAAATATTGATTTATTTACAAACGAAAGTACGTAACCTTTACTTGGAAAGCTTTTAGATGAAAGCTTTTGTGAGACCATGGCCAGTAAAGGCAGGATTATCTCTGGACGTAAAGTGTGGATGGGTTTTTATTGGTTAACCAAGGCTGTGATGGTTCGTGAAGGGAGGTCAGCCCAAAATAGTGTGGGTAGAGCGATAAGGATATTGAAAGACGAGTTTAAAAATGTACTAGTGTAGAACTAAATACAGACACAACCAGTGGCGTAGTTAAGAAAACTTTGTATAGGGAGGTGAAATCAGATAATTTTATTATCAGAACGTTTTCACACATTTCGTCCATAAACTTATTTAAAAAGACGCGTTTTTTTATTCTGACAATGAAGGAATTAGAGAGGGGTCCGGGGGGTTGGAACCTATAAAACCCTTCCTTCCGGTTACGCCACTGGACACAACGGTTGGTGAAAACGTATAACTTGGTAAGACAGAATTAATTAAATAAAGATAGAACTGTCGCTAGAGCTAATAATAATATAAGAAGGTGTAAGAGGGCTGCATCTATAATTTCAGTCTCCCCTTCCTCATAATGTTAACCACGCCACTGGTGGCAGCCCTGAATAAGGGACAAAATATTGAATTTAGGAATAAATAAAATAATCAGGCTCAGTTAATGAATCGAGAGAAGAGGAATTGGATGGATGGAAGAATTCGGCGAAGAAAAAAGTAATAAAATGAATAATTTGGAAAAAAAATATTTTAGGAATATCGAATACATCAAAGGAAAGAATGGGTTGATAAGAGCAACAGGTTGCTTCCAACAGCTCATTTGTTTCTCGTTCATAACAAGCCGCCTACATAATGCGAAAGTAAAGCCTAGCCTGGCGACCTCTCCCTGACCTTTTAAGAACCAACACACTTTACTAGAGTTTACAAGGAGAAAGAATCGATCTAAAATAACAATAGGATCTTTTCATAAGTTTTAAGTTGTACAAAGTACTCTGGAGTATTTTAGAAACTAACGATTTATTCTAAATAAATAAGGACTGTTATGAAATCAAAGAGTCGGGAAAATTTGCGTTTACTTTTTTCTCTGAATATTTATTTCATAACAGTCGTGGTGTCAAGGTGACCCGGTGGTAAGTATATAATATATATGTATATATAATGTGAATCGACAACCACATTAACGTGTAAACCGAACGGGTAGTAGGACGCGGTGCTAAAAAAACTTATTAAAATTAAAAGATCGGTGTGTTCACAAAAAATACTTTTTTTGTCTGGTGTATTTCTAGAAAAACAAACGTGAGTTTTTGTTTTAACCTTGTTTAGTGAATAATAAACTAAAGTAAAATGTCATTTTAAAAATATAATTTGGATATTTTATCTAACTTAATTTAAATAAACTAATAAAGCTATTTATAGCACTTAAAATGAATACTTACCCCTCCCACATTCGTTCAAACCCATTTCTAAATTGCATTAATTATTTATTATTTAATATACGAATTCTAACAATATTTTATATTTTGTTATTTTACAAAAACCTGTAACCCTTAATAATATAACGAATTTGTTTTCCTGTGTATGAATGCACACGTATTAAATGTATGTGTGTTACTGCCCGTTTGGTATATCCACAGCCATTCTCACCCCCCGGATAGCACGTCACTTAGGTAAATAATACATCTGGACCAGTCGCCACATAGTGCTGATGACAGGGAGATTGAGGCTCGAATCCCAGTCGAATGAACTGAGGGTGGTTTATACAAAATGGTTTTCCACCTCCCTCCACTTAAATGCGGGTTGTAGGTAACCTGGTGGTCTAGGGGTAAGGTGTCAGACTTTTGTGCTGAGGGTCCGGGGTTCAATCCTCGTTCCGGCACAGATTTATCTGATTGCCAAACCCTTCCTTCACCTCTGATAAGACGTGTATAATCACAACTTGTGAATGTGAGGAATGCCAGGCCTCTACCGTGGTTCGGATCCCACGTTAAACTGTAGGTCCTCCATTTCATCTCACAATCACCCTACCATAGCACATTAGCGTAAGTGCGTATAACCCGAACGGGTAGTAAGACGGGTGCTAATATAATAATAATAATAAATAATAAAATAATAATAATAATAATAATAATAATATAATAATAAAATAATAATAATAAATGCGAGTTAACTTCCTATGAATATAGCCTTCGTCGTCCCTAAAATCACTATCGTAATTAGTACAAGCCTATAACCCGAATGGGTAGTAAGACGCGGTGCTAAAAAAATTAACTTTTCTAGTTTGAACTTTATCAAGAAGAAAGAAGAAAGCAACCCCTACACAATTAAGTATCTATGAAAGGCGAAACTTGGGGGATGAATGATTTACGGAAATCATCTTGAAATAAGTCATATTCAATTTTCTACACATCCATCCATCACATACTCTACCTTAAAATATGAGCTAAGGATGAACCAGAGCACGGGACGATTCCCGGATAGCTCAGTGTTTAAAGCATTGGCGTACTAAATTAATGATCCCGGGTTCGATTCCCGTGTCCCGGTGTCATTTTTAAATGGGTTCGAATTTATAAAGCTAGTTTTAGATCAATACTGTACTTGTTTCCCTCGCAGGGTGGGTCTAACGACGCAGTTTTACACCCATGAGCCAGTAGGAAATTTCCTCACAACACTCTTCAAGTCGTGCGTTTTCCAGACGACACCAGCCATGTTGATCTCGCCACCGAAAACTTCTTCTCTGAACGTGAGTGTGTGTGTGTTCCTCACATTTATTATTAGTTTGTAACGCCATGAAAACAGCAGTTGAAATATCTACATTATAAATGAAGAGTAGCCAACATTGAAAATTGTCACCAAAATAATTGTGTCTTGTAAGAACTTAACTACCAGAAAAAAAGCTACTCCATCTACTTTCATGTAGTCATACGTCAGCCCATGTGATTTGGGTCCATCACTCTTGACAGGTATTAATTTCTATAAAACAACACTATAGTATCATAAAATATTATCAATGTTGACCGTAAAATACGAGTAATACGTTTGTATTTTTCAAAGAGTCGTTTTTAAAAAAATTAGACTGAAGTTTTACATAGTATTATGGTTGGAAGGACAGTTTATAAAATACAAACATATTTTTTTGCGGTCAACATTGATGACATTTTACAACATCTTTAGTGTTCTTAATGACTTAACGTATGAACATATTAAAGTAGATCTAATCACTTCGACTATTCGTCATTCTCGTAATAGACCGGATGGCCAATGTCAGTGAGATCGGGTTTGAATCCTGGTTGGATGCACCGAGCGTGGTTTTCCCTAAAGGATTCCCCAATCTCTCTCCACGTGCAAACGGGTACATTTACTTCAAATTCAACCTTTCTTCATCCCTAATACAATAGTGTAGGGGTTACTCGTTTCAGGGCAGAATGGTCTAAAGGTGCGTGTAGATTAAGCGAGCCGAGCCTGTAATGTAACATATTCATGAGATTGAGACGGTCTTCTTATGAGCGACCCGCCTCGGTGGCGTAGTTGGCTAACCGCTAGTCGTGTTGAGCCAGACCACCGAGGACGGGGAGATCGAGGTTCGAATCTCGGTCGGGTGAACTGGGGGAGGTTTTTCCTAAATGGTTTTCCACTCTCGCTCCACGCAAATGCGGGTTCACTTCCTCTAAATTCAACCTTCCCAATTCCTAATCCATTAGTGTAATTAGTACTTAAGCGTATAACCCGAACGGGTAGTAAGACGCGGTGCTAAAATTAAATTAATTCTTAAGAGCGCGCTGCGATCAGCTAACGAGCGGTTCGGCTTTTGCAGCGATCACGAAGGGAATTTCAGTTCTATCTGGGGCGTTGTTTTGTGTGCTTAGATAATGTGTACTATCCGACACCTTAGCTCAGTCGGTAGAGTGCCTGTCTACTGAGTTAAAGGTCCCGGGTTTGATTCCTGGCATGGCTGAAAAATGTATAATTAGTGAAATGTGGGTTTACCCTTTCACAGTGATGAATTAACGGCTGGGGACTGGATGTTGTGCTTGTTTTAGTCTTAAGTTATATTATAAGGCAACTGAAGCCACGACAGGGCTAGCAAGCTGGTAGTGGAAAATATATGGCTTGAATAAAAAATTGACCCAGGCCACAGGCTGTAAACAATAATGGACGTAAAAAAAATGTACGTGCACACGAACCACATGGCGAACTGGACAGAAGAAAGTTCGTTGCAGTTTATCAAAACTTATAAAAATATGGTAAGTTTAGTTAAAATCTACTTACTTATTTTAAAAATATGTTAACTCAGCGGCAAAGGGTGGGTGGTTAAGTTGAAAATTGAAATAGTTGATAGTTACAGTATCTACTAAAATAAAAGACTCAAATTCTGAACCCGGTATTAAAAGCATTCTGACATTATCCGTTACATTACAGACTTGGCTCGGCTCGTATCACCCGCCTCGGTGGTGTAGTTGGGTAACGCGCTAGTCATGTTGAGCTCGACCGCTGAGGACGGGGAGATCAAAGTTCGAATCTCGGTCGGGTGAACTGGGGTGGTTTTTCCTAAATGGTTTTCCACTCTCGCTCCACGCAAATGCAGGTTCACTTCCTCTAAATTCAACCCTCCAATTCCTAATCCATTAGCGTAATTAATACTAAGACTAGTAGTAAGACGCGATGCTAAATATTATTATCGGCGCGTACCTTAAGGCCGGTACACACAGAACGCTAAGCTAAGCTAAGCTAAGATTTGCTCTGCTCTTTAGAAAAGTAGCGGACCTTATGTTTAAATTTGTTGGTTCACATAGAAAGCTGAACTAAGCTATGCCTTGCTACGCCGCGCTATGTTTTTTCCGATTGCTGGCCGGCAATTTTTGAGCCATCTTACGTTGCGCATGCGCATAACGCAGCTTGGGTTTCGTGTTGAACAGACGCAGTGCTGGTTCGGTGAAAATAACTAAAGACGTGTTGACGTTTTGTTTTCAGTTTGTTTCACGTGTATTTAAGTAATATTCTATTTAGGTTTTATATTTAATATATATATTTTTATTAAAATGGAAGCGTTAATTGAACAAGTCAAACCTCCACATCCTAACTTTTCTTCATTTTCCAAAACAGCTGCTAAAAGCAGCATCTTCTCTTCCTCAGTGCAATCACCTGAACTCAAACTAGACATTTTGGAGAACGCCATAACTAAACTTCGCTGGAGCTGACCAGAAAGAAACAACACTGAATTCAGAGGGGAAAGAGAGACCATTGCTTAGCTTAGCAATGAGTGTAAAACCAAACTGACAAAGTCTTAACACAGCACAGCAAAGCATAGTTTAGCCTAGCTTAGCTTAGCATTGAGTGTAAAACCAAACTGACAAAGTCTTAACACAGCACAGCAAAGCTTAGTTTAGCCTAACTTAGCTTAGCATTCTGTGTGTATCGGCCTTTTTAAGGCGTCACTCTCGTGTTATACTCGCCTGCTGATGATCGAATTCCGATAGGGTTTATTGAGGTTTTTTTTTCTAAATGGTATCCCACTCTCCTTCCACGCAAATGCGGGTAGACTACCTCTAAAATGCTTCATTCCTCACCCCTGACCCATCAGAGTAATTATCATATATGCGTCTAACTAAACAGGTAATAAAACGCGATGACAATAAAAAAAATTGTGTAGGCCTATATATGCGGATAACTCGAACGGAGCAAGAGGAGGGGTGCAATAATGGTAGACCACGGTGGGCCTGGGGTAAAGTGCTTGCCTCAGAATCCGATGTTCGGGGGTCCAAACCCGGCCGGTATCGACGGATTTTTCTTGAGCGATAAAAATCCATGTACAGCTTCCTCCAGAGGCGAAGTAAAGCCGCCGGTCCCATGTCAATTGGGACACGTAAAATAACTCTGGAAGGTATATGTAAAATACATTTTCTGGCAAAATTGGTAGGCCCTTTTACTCTCGCTCATAGAAATTCTCGTGTGTTAATATTTTCAGTCGATTCAGAAAATGCACGTTTTATACTTCAAATAAATACATTTAAAAATGTAATGTTGATGTTGATGTTGATGTTGATGTGCCAGTGCCTTCAACAGAAGCTCAATCGTTGAGGACATTGTGTGTGTGTGTCTGACACAGAAAACGTGAGTGTAATCGCTCCTCCTAACACACGTTATAAAGCGATATTATTTGCGAGAAATGTCGATTGGAGACACATCACTCCCTCCTGTCAAGACCAATCATAATGTGTGTACACAGCAGATATTGAACGGAGTGTTATGTCACCCTCACTTTGGTTGAGTGTGTCAAGGCGATGGAGGGGGGGGGTGGATGTCAGGTACATGAGCGACCAAATATTGGGGACAATGGAGGGGGAACGGGGACGTGGCAGTACTCCTATGATAATTTGGCCTAAAAAGACTAGAAGTCAGTTGGACTAAACTAAGTTGTTCTAGAAGTCAGTTGGCCTAAAAGTAAGCTGACTTGAAAGTCAGTTGGTCTAAAGTAAGTTGGCCTAAAAGTCAGTTGGTCTAAAAGTCAGTTGGCCTAAATTAAGTTGGCCTGAAAGTAATTGGCCTGAAAGTAAGTTGGCCTGAAAGTAAGTTGGTCTGAAAGTAAGTTGGCCTGAAAGTAAGTTGGCCTGAAAGTAAGTTGGCCTAGAAGTAAGTTGGCCTAAGTCAGTAGGCCTAAAAGTAAGTTGGCTCAAATTCAGCAGGCCTAGAAGTAAGTCGGCTTAGAAAGGAGTTGGCCTAAACTAAGTTGACCTAAAAGTCAGTTGGCTTAAAGTAAGTTGGCCTTAAAAGTAAGTTGGCTTAAAAGTCAATTGGTCCAGTTAGCCTAAAGTCAATGGAACAAAAGTCAGTTTGCCTAAAAGTAAGTTGGCCTTAAGTCAGTTTGCCTAAAAGTCGTTTGGTCTAAAAGTAAGTTGGCATTAAGTCAGTTGGCCTAAAGTCGTTTGGCCTAAAAGTAAGTTGGCATTAAGTCAGTTGGCCTAAAGTCATTTGGCGTACAGCAAAATTGGGAGCAGTTTGAGAAAAATAATAATAATAATAATAATTTTTCAATTTTGTTGTATTTTGAAAAATTTGGTTAAACTATTTCACTGGTTTCAATTCCATTGTTTTCTAAAGTAGAATACAGAAAACCACACCACGATTCAACGCCCCGTTTGAGATTATTTGACTGATTTAGGTGCTATTCAGTGTGGTGGGGGGCTCTTAATATGCACTTTCTAAGCTGACTGATTATATCAACACAAGATTTATAAACGAATTTAATTCCGGAAGATAAATAGCACCTATTCATCTGGACGATTCATCATGCAAAAAGGAAATATCTCCAATTTCACTAACAATAGATTTTTTGGCCATGCTGGGGTTCAGACCTGGGATCCTTAGCTAACAAGGCAGACGTGCTACCACCTGAGCTAAGGTGTGGAGATACTGTATTTTTGCCTTTAGGAGGTCAGATTTTTAAAATAGCGTGACGCACATCTCATGGTGCTAATTGTTTTTTAAACATCACTTCGCATAAGACATTTTTGCGTGTATATATCATATCTGACATACTCGACTATGGGTGATTGTAGCTGTTATTTTAACCAGCATTTTATCTCATTTTTCAACCCACACACAAATAACCTCATCACTATCTCCATCACTCAGACACTACCGCTAAATGAGAGTGGGCCTAAATATTTCACTAATGTCACAGGTCCTGGAAAGAAAAGGAAGCTCGCCTAGCTTATCCTAGCCAGGTTCGTCTAATTTGTTTTCTGGTGAGGTTTTGAATCCTGGTCGTATGTACTGAGTGTGTTTTTTCCCTAAATCTAAACTTATTCTCCCCACACCATTAAAGTGCGAAAATACTGGCCAGATATGACGAGCTGCAAAAATAATTATTTAAAATAATTAAGTGTTTAGCTTTCTAATATCCGATACATATAATCAATCAGTTAGACTACCTCATATAACCAGAAAAATCTAAAAATGGGAAATTTTAAAATGGGGCTCTTGCAAATGGTGGGCGGAGGTACATAATTAGAAAAAAAACCTTTAAAGATGAGGTATAAAACTAAAAATTGGCAGACAGGTAGAGAGAAAATTCCAGCTAGCCAAATTGATATTGAAATCATTAATTTCTAAAAGTGAGTTGGAGAAAAGAGTGTGAAGTGGTGCTCAAAATTACCAAAACTAATAGAAATGATCATTTATCAGTGTGGTAGAAAATTTAAATTTAGCAGGAAGCTAAAGGGAGCACTCCAAATAGTTATAAAATTCTTAAAATTTTACATTTTTAAGTGGAGGGCCAGTAAATAGGGAATGGGGGCAGTAACAGAAAAATACTTTTAGGTGAGGTATAAAATTTAAATTTGAAATCAGGTAGAAGGAAACCTCGAGGTAGCTAAATAAGTCTTAAAATTTGAAATTTCTAAATGGTAGTTAAAAACCTGTGTGTAGGGTGAGAGGTTTAAAATTTCCAAAACTTCCTAGTGTTTGTAGAACATTCGGAAGTAAAATAAAGAGACCACTCTAAATAGCCATGAGAGTCTAAACATTTTAAATTTTAAAGAAGACCTCAGAAAATAGGAAAGGAGGGTATAGAAAGAAAAAACTTTTAGATGTGGTAGAAAATTTAAATTTGGTAAGCCGAGATAAGGGCCCCTGAAGGTATCCAATTGCATATTACAATTTACCATTTATAAGTGGGAACTGAAGAACTGGATGGGATTAAAAATTTCCAAAATTTTTACATTAACCTACTTTTATGTATGATAGAGAACTGAAATGATTTAAGCAGATATAGATAGGGACCACTCCAAATAAACACGAAAGTCTGAAAATTTTAAATGTTATAATGAAATTTTGGGAAATGGAGGAGGAGAAGCTATAGTTAGAAAACACTTTTGAAATGAAGTAGAACATTATAATTTGGCAAACAGATAGAGGAAAACTCCATATAACCAAATGAATCTTAGAATTTAAAATTTCTCAGAGTGGTTTAGAAAGAGGAGTTGGAGGCTAGGGGGGTAAAAAAATTTACAAAACTACAACTGCTTAGCAATATAATGGAAAATTGAAATTCGTCAAAAGTAAAGAAAGATAATACTCCAAATAACTATAAAAAATCTGACAATTTTTAAGATGGGAAATTAGGAAATTTAGCGGGTGGAGTTTATAATTTTTTTTAAAGTTTGCTAGAAAATTTAAATTTGGCAGTAAGATAGAAGTATAGCTCCAGATAACTACACAAATCTTAAAATTTTAAATCTCTAAGTGGTAGTTGGACAACTGTGAGAGGGTTGTAAGGGGCTTCAAATCTCCAAAAATTAATAGAATCAAATTATTTTCAGTGTGGTAGAAAACTTAAATATCGGAAGCTATATAAAGGGACCACTTAAAATAACCTAAAGGATTTCAAAAATTTAAATAGGACTCCGAGATATAAAGAAAAAAGAGTGTGGGAAGGGGGTTATAAAAATCACTTGTAGATGCGTTAGAAAATTTAAATTTGGCAAGAAGATAGAAAGACTACTCCAGATAACAAAATAAAATTAGAACGAATTGAAGAAATGACTGATGAAGGGGGTAAAGGAGGAGGTAAAATTTCCAGAACTAATATAAAAACTATGTATTCGAGGGGTAAAGAACTGAAATTTAGCAGATGGGCTTAGAGATTATCCCAAATAATCATAAAGGTATGAACATTTTAAAATTTCCCAAACTAGAAGAATAAACTACTTATTGGTGTGGTGGAAGATTGAAATTGGAGTGGTTGGTGCAAGGACTACCCCAAACTGCAATGAAGAACATCTTTAAATGGAAAAATGAAGGACCAGAAAACGGGTAGGAGGAAATTAAAAAAAAAAATCCTCTATTACCTTAACAATAACAATCCAACTAATCTTAATTATCGGTAGAGCTAACTCTGGCCTACCAACTTCAGCCAACTGGTCAGTTCGCATTCCGTCATCGTACGCTTGGGGTGGTGTCAATAGGGTATGATTTTCTATCTTTTCTTCAGGTAAATGCTGGAACATACCTTCTTAATTTAACTCACAGCCCTTGTCACATTAGGGGCATTTGTTAATATTCAAAACTATTCTAAACCAACCTATTTTATCTTCAACTAATCTAAACTAACAAATTCAGGTAGTTAAATACTGCTAAAGTATAGCCATATATAAAGATTTACCTACAAAACTAGACATTTTATAAAATATTATCATTTTAATCTGAAAAGCACCATACACAGTTCGCTCCCGCCAAAATATTGTTTACATAAATTGTAACTTATAGCCTAAAGTAAACAAAATTCTAGACTGTACACAAATTGTATAGTTCCCAGAAGTGTCACGATAGTATGAATGGATTAGTGAAAAATATGAGTGGGCCAGTAGTGTTGCAGTAGTGTGCTCGGTACCGCAATTCTGCGCCACTCACGTTATGACGTCACTTCTGGGCTAAATCACCGGGCTTGGCAAGCAATTCAACGCCACTACCGTTCCACTCACACTAATAACCCGCTCAGCCTTGTTCTTACATTCCGGCTTAAGATTCGGATGGGCACCTACTATATAAGAACGATAAAGTTGTGCACGCCATTGCTTAAAAAATATGCATAGTAACAACATGCGGTTTTTTGCATTGGATTAAACTTGTAAATTTAAAATGAACTATATTAATAAAAAAGTTACAAGTTAATATATACTTTTTTACAATAAGACGTAATTTCAATTAAATTTAAATTAAATAAAACATGAAATACAAGAATATAGTTTTGAAGTTATCATATTATTATAGAGAATAAGATAATGTTCCTTCATACACGACAAATATTTATAATACAATAACGGGCACAAAATTTGTTATTTTCAAATTAAATCATGTCTAAACTGTTGAAAAAGTTCTGTAGCTTCCTGGTAGATTGCTCTGCCCTCGGAAGCACCTCCCCCTCTCTCCCCATCCCCTTTTTGCCATTTACTTTCTTTCCATCTTTTTTCTGTTAACCCTGGTACTCCCCCTTCCCAGCACATTTATAACCTATTCAGGTAAAACCCTTGACACTAATTGTATGTCACCTCCAAATTTAAAAAATAATGCCCTAAACTCACGCTCACTAGCACCCCACCTTAACACCTTCAGTTAGGTTTACCAGATTAAACCATGAAAAAGGAGGACAATCTATTCTGGAATCGATTGAAATGTAGAACATTTTAAAACAAAACAAAATTTAAGACATAAAACTTTTATTACAAAAAAAAAACATTAACGTCAACAATGAAATAATCTTATAGCATATTTCTGACACCACCTATATAGGCATAAGTATCTAGCAACACTTTTAAAATGGTCAACCCCTTTCTACTGCCGGGATTCAAACCCTGACTTCTTCGTTACTAACAACTAACTTAAGTCTTTTGCGAGTTTTAAACAGCAACATCCGCAATGAGCGCCAGCAAGAAATATATGACAGAGCAGCATTAATTTAAATTATAGTGTTGATAAAGTGAACGCTTTCAGTCCATTTAGAGCAAGGAATATCAACTGGTGTGCCGCGAGATCGGTCAGGGGTGCCGCAAGATTTTGAAGAGGGGTGGGGGAGATGTGAAGAAAATATATCACCACAAAACTAAAGAAACAGAATAAAGTCTTGTCAGTGTTTCTCTGAATTGCACGTGCCACGGCACACGATGTGAGAAAATTGTTTATCTTTTGATGACTACATATTATTCAGTTTTAGTGTTTTCATTAATTTTTAATGAACTCAAATTGTGGTGCTTAGTGTGCGAGTTTATTGATTTCCAAAGATACTTTACTTTTTAGCTGTATTTATGTATTTCATTCAATGTTATTGTTATTTATATATTTCGATTAACTTAGTAAGGGAGTAAGTAAAAACGTTTATTTTAATTTTAAATAATTACAAAATTAAAGCAATCTTAATTGTTTAGTATGATACTCTGATATATTCTACTTTGGATGAAAAATAAAAAATGTGAAAGACAAAACGCTTACGAAAACTCTTACAAAGTTGTCACGAGATTCTAATCCCCTTCACAAGGATGTCACGAGATTCTAATCCTCTTCACAAGGGTGTCACGAGATTCTAATCCCCTTACAAGGGTGTCACGAGATTCTAATCCCCTTCACAAGGGTGTCACGAGATTATAATCCCCTTACAAGGGTGTCACGAGATTCTAATCCCCTTCACAAGGATGTCACGAGATTCTAATCTCCTTCACAAGGGTGTCACGAGATTATAATCCCCTTCACAAGGGTGTCACGAGATTATAATCCCCTTACAAGGGTGTCATGAGATTCTAATCCCCTTCACAAGGGTGTCACGAGATTCTAATCCCCTTCACAAGGGTGCCGCTAGCATAGAAATGTTGAGAATCCTTCATTTATAGGAAATAAGCAAATTTATATTTTGTACCTCGTCCTGCTACTTGTTCGGGCTATCCACATTTAATTGCACTACTGTGGTATGAATTAAGAAGCTAGAATTGAATGGAAATTTACCCGAATTTCCGTAGAAGGAGAGTGGGAAACCATTTATTAAAATCACCCGCAGAACACTTAGCTGAAATTCAAGCCCAAACCTTCCCGTCACCATTAAACCGAAACCAAGTGAGCTTGACGTTTATTCCGCGGACTCACTGTTACGGGTAACAAGTATGTTATAAAGTTAATTTTCATAGTCAGTTTTCACTTTTTTATATTTATATGCCACAGGAACTTGTAATTAAATTAACTTTATAGATAAATTAGTTTCTATAATTTCATTTATGAATACATTTAGTGGTTTGGGTAAAGTACGGCTTATTAATATAAACTATATTATTAATATTTATATAAATATATTTCAAAAGAATAAGTGAAAAACACGTCCTAATCCATGTTTGTCTATGTCAGTATGTCTAAGGCAGTAAATACAGTTTTATATACCTAATAGCTTTGTGAGGAAGTAGTTTATTTTAAATAATTATCATAGGGAGCTAAGTGTGAAAACCCCTTTTATCCTAAAGTAAGTCTATTAGGATATTTTTGTTTCATGGTTTCAGCTTATTTATTTTGGTATAATAACTTTTGAACAAATGGATTCAACCTGACTTAGCTTATTAGCTTATTTACCGACCCTATCCTATTTCATCACTGGAGTGCCCGAATCAGTGAGGGTTTGTAACGAGCACTTATTTCAGTACTAGGTGCCAAAGAACAGATTTCAGTCCCCAAACGCCGTGTGTTTGTATCAAAGAAGGTTTAATTGGGATACTCTGGTAGCATGGCACACCTAGGGTAAGTCTAGTCTCGTTTCAATACAGTATAATTCCTATTATTAGTAATACAAATTTAAACGCGTTTAGATGTAATTGACACCAAACTACTTTGGACAAGTTAACAATTCAGGCCAAAGTCTTAACTTATACAACACTTCCACCCAAAAATAAATAGCCCTACTAAAAATACAAAATTATTTTACATTTTTTTATAATTTTACAACCTAATTTTTCTTTGTTTACATTCCATCTATTGGTAAAATGTCAAGAGGAAATTAAAATTTAAAACACACGTACAGCACTATTATTATTATTATTATTATTATTATTATTATTATTATTATTATTATTAGCACCGCGTCTTACTACCCGTTCGGGTTTATACGCACTTACGCTAATGTGTAATGGTAGGGTGATTGTTAGATGAAATGGAGGACCTACAGTTTAACGTGGAATCCGAAACACGGTAGAGACCTGGCATTCCTCACTTTCACAAGTTGTGATAAATTCACGTCTTGTCAGAGGTGAAGGGTTTGTAAATCAGATAAATCTGTGCCGGGATACGTCACTATTAATAGAAATACACAAACTGGCTCACCGATGTCTTCGACAGGGAGACAATAGTAAACATCTTTTGTTGTGTTTATGGGATCCCCCCCCCCTTTTTTTAGTTTGTAAAGTTTTTTATTCTCTCATTCGAAGCCAACATGAATAGAATTTATTTTGTGGAAACAATCCGTGGCAAACCCGCAATACTTTATTCAGGAAATAAATACACTTTAAAAAAACCCACAAGAGTTCTTCTACTAAACGCTGGAACTGTGTTAATAAGCCTTGCCCATGTGTTTCATTACCACTGACGGCGAGAACAGTACCGTCAGTAAAAGAAAACAGTTATATGTGCCTGAAATCACTAAGAGTGAAATCTAAAATGTATTTTTAACTATAAAGTACATACTCGAGAGGAGCTAACACCTATAGGTTATACCTCAACTATATAAACAGGAATTTTATGGAGCATTGGATGCAGGTTTGGATTTTGTGACACAGATTCCACATTATTATTATCAAAGGGGAGCCCAAAAACCCTCTTCAGTAAAAAGTAAAAAAATTGGGTGCATCAAGAAGCTATTATGAAAGGTCATTCCTTGGAAAATGTTTGAAATTTAGATGCTTCTAGAAGCTATTTGGAGTGATTTTCGCTTGGCAAATTTTAAAAACTAGATGTCTTCAAAAAACTATTTGGAGAAGTCCTCGCTTGGCAACTTGTTGTAATTAGTTGCCTATTAAACTAAAATTGTAGATTAAATTCATTCAACACATCTTTTTATTGTTTTATATTTCAACTTAATGTGTTTTTTTAAAAGTTTTTACTAGACTTATTTGGGTTTTGGGAGCTGGGGGGGTAAGGGCAACTGTCCCATTTTCCTTCTCCCCCTACCCCGGGTGCGCCACTGGGCACAGCCCCTATGATGCCACGGTCTTGTCGGTTCTTTTTGTTAATGTTGCGCCACGTCTTACTCGTCCTAGCTGTACGCATTTAATCACACTTGGGGCAGCAATAAGTAAGGTAGGCCTTAGAGGAAATGTACTTACATTTGCATGGAATGAGAGTGAGAAACCACTTAGGGGGAAAACATTATTAGTGAACCTGGCCTTTATTCAAACTACGACCCCCGTCACTGCCAAACCAGTCTAGTTGAACTTGATGTTCAGTCGGCCTGCCCACTGATGAGAGTCCCCGTCTTCTTGAACGTGAAATTATACCATTCACGGTAGGAATTACTCTCTGAAAGGTCTTTTTTCCTACCAATATCCTACTATATAATAGATCTCTGGTAGGGAAAAAGGCCTTTCAGAGAACAATTCCTACGCTGAACAGACTTTAGCTACATATCTCTTGTTTGTCTGTGAGCAGGTGATGGCGACGGAAGACAGCATGAGTGACGACGTGTTCGAGTCCTTGGAGGATGGTGGTGGAGGAGGAGGAGGAGGGCGGTCCCTGAACGTCCTCCCCACCCCCGGCCAGCAGCAGTTCCACAAGACACCTTCTCCCACGGGGTACAGGGACTACAAACCCCCGGCGGACCTCCTCAAGATGTACGACAGCTGCGGGGAGGACGAGGCGGAGCAGAAGGTGCACAAGGTGAGTGTCTCAAGGGGGCGTGGAGTGGTTTTTTTTTACCCATACGTCAAAGTCACGTGAGGAGCTCTAAACCAATCACAAGCTTTCATCCCTACCAACCAGTGTGAGTCCGCACTACTTTATTTAAACTACACTGGATATCATCTCTGAGGTAACTGCATGGCTGCTCTTGGGAAACAGCGTTGTCATTCTCTTGTTTCCGTGTGGTCAATCTACCCTTAAATATACAAGTTCTTGAATATATTTTATGAGAAAATTGACATTTTGATGAGAATTTTTTAAATGAAGAGAAAAGGAGCTCATCAAATTTCAGGATTCTCTGAACAAGTATTCAATAATAATTGTTGATACATTATCCCTATGTGTAGAACATTAGAATAAACGTATTTATTGATACAATATTTGATTTATTTTTGTAAAAAAAATAAAAATATTTTTGCTACATTATTATTATTATTATTATTATTATTATTATTATTATTATTATTATTATTATTATTATTATTATTATTATTAATTTTTAACACCGCGTCATACTAACCATTCGGTTTATACGCTTACTATACTAAATACGCTAATGGTAATAGGGATTAGGAAGGTTATATTCAGATGACGTGTACCCGCATTTGCGTGGAGGGAGAGTGAAAAACAATTTTGGGAAAACCCCCCTCAGTACACCCGACTGAGATTCGAACATCGATCTTCCCGCTCTCGGCAGTCTAGTCTAACACGAGAGAAGCGCCTTAGACCACGCGGCCACCGAAGAGGGTAGTTTTCCTACAAAAACTGCAAAAATACTGACCTTAGCTCACGTTTACTTTCACGCCCCCTTAAATAAAAGTGAAGTTACGGCTAGTCCAAACGGGATGCATGATGCATAAGGCAAAAAATAATTACCTCCAGGGGAATTAGTGTTTGATACCTACTGAAAAATGTTCAATTGTAAGGTATAACAAATTGACATCCACTGACAGGAGCTCAAACAGGAAACAGGGCATTCTTTGATTGAGAACATCAGCAACTTGATTATCAGAATAACGCTGTGTACTTAATGAAGTTAAGTATGTTAATTAAACATAAATTAGTAGAACATTATTGTTGGTGAACTTAATTTTCATTTAGTTCAATAACAAAATAATTTGAATTGGATTACATTGACAAAATATGAATGAAGTTTTTTAAAATAATGAGATAAAACGTTGCTAGAATTCTTACATAGAATTAGTCTTAAGAAAATATTTCCTTACTCTAAGATAGTTAGAATAGATGCCATTTTTTTCAAGTCACTAGCCACGTTGATCACACTGTCTATGACCTCATGCTCTTAAGGTGGGAGTTTAAGGGACGCGAAAAAAGGCCAGTGTTTTTGCAGTTTTTTACATCAATTTTTTTTAGTCAAATATTTTCTCAGTATAAACATAGAGTTTAAGTTTCTTCACATGGTGACCTCAACAGTTCTGGAATTTCTGTCAAGATGGTCCTGGAATTTAATGGCATTTTCTCTTCATTTAAAAAGTTTGTCGTCTAACGACGCACATATAAAGAAAGTTAAAAATCCATTAAAGTGAAACCAACATAGCTACTAACCACACTGTAAATAAAAATGGCCATTTTATTTGGTGGAGGGAAAAGTCCGGGGTCAAGTGAGATCATCCAGGACTTCAAGAGAGTATTAGGAGAGCATGAGAGGCGAGGAAGGTGGGATGAATCTCTTGGCTAACATTAGCTGTCCCCTTGTGCCAGCGGTGCGGTCACAACAAAGTGATTAGTTGAAGCCTGAGATTGTAATTAACTGGGAGCTTTCAAGGCATCAATAAAAAGGTCTTCCCCCTCCATTCCATCCCCCACCACCCCACACTTACACTTGCTTTCTTTGGAAAAACTCGGTGCCAGAAAATTACTTAAGGTTCCACATACCAGCTTAGGACTTTTTTTATTTTGTTGGTGTAAAATTATCCCTATCCATGGAAAATAGCTCATAAGATGCAAAAAAACTTTGTTGAGCACCTTCCAAAATATTTTCATTGATATGTAGATAATTGTAATATTATATTTGATGTTTTAATACTTCTGAGGCTCAGTCTTTCATGATAATTAGCAAAACTATATTTTGTTTTGAGGTGGGAGTGTAGGAAATGCAAGTTTTTGTGTCAAAACTTTTTTTTTTTGCCAAATAAATCAAATATTCCCTCAGTATAAACATAGAGTTTAATTTTCTTCACAGTTCTTGAATATCTCTCAAGGGTGTCCTGGAATTTAATGACATCTTTTACTCTTAATAAAAAATAGTTGTCATCTAATGCCGCTATGCTCATCACAGATCTTAAACAACTGTTGCTATCACCATGTGAAGAACATTAAACTATATGTCTCTGTTGGAACAAGATTTTATCTATTTTGGCCAAAAAAATGCTATGCTATAAAAACTGTAAAAACACTGCCCATAACTCGCGTTCCCTACTCTTCTACCTTTATATAAATCAACTTCTAAATCTCTATAGTGATAAATAGAAAACAAAATAAAGTGTGGTTTAAGAAACGCAATCGATTCTTGCAATGCTAACCGTAGTAGCTAAGGTGGTGGTCGCTTCTGTTCAATGATAGCGCTGTGACCTTGACGGCTCTTGGTGTTGTGTCACTTCCTTAGAGGTCAGACCTTGCGTCCTTCTTGCTTGGCTTTTGGGGATAACTGTGTTCCGTTGTCTCTTCAAGTTTGCATGAGTATCAAGGGGAAATATTCATTTGCACACTATGGAGTTGACTCTTTTTCTAATGGCAAAGTTTGGTGATACCAGGTGTAGGAGAGGTGGTATCTGACGGCTAGGAAAAGTTACCATATATCCATTCGCCAAACCATATGATCTGCAAGACCATGGCCCAGTTTCATAGTCAGATTTAGTACGCCTCAAGTGCGGTGCTATACTAAATACAAGACGTCACCTACCTGAAATTGAATGGAATGGGCCAGTTTCATATGCTAAACTGGCCCATTCCATTTTGGTCTAGGTAGGTGTCGTCCTGTATTTAGTATCGACTCGCACTTTAGGCTCACTAAATCTGACTATGAAACTGGTCCCATATGTTGATTTGTCGTTTCTTTTGGTAGTCAGAATATTCACACAAAACAAACAATTTGTTTTAAATTATGAACAGTTTTTACATTATTAAAACACGAACTTACGAAAATAACCGTTTGGATGTTTCTTTTTTGTGGAAGCGGCGTCCATGGTTCACTTAAAAATACTTTCCGAACGAAAGATTCTAAAATGCGGCGTGCTTTTACAAAATAAAGATGGCGAACCAGTTGAAACAGAGGAGGTTTATGACATGCAAACCGTTAAGGCGGCTGTGTTCTTACGCTGTTTACAAATTAAAAAGTTTTATTTTGAAACCAATATTTTGTATCTCTCTCTCTCAAAGTTTTGAACACTTTTTTTTTTGGTTGTCCAGTTATAACAAGATACACGTGTGAACATAATACTTTTTTATTTAAAATTTCATGTACTTTAATATCTCTTGTTGTCACAACCGAAAGACTTAAAACATAATAGTTTTATTAATATATTTTGTTCTTTCAATATGCCATGAAAACGCCTACTATACATTAATCCTTAGGGAAGTATTATTAGAAGAGTCTACTAACACTTTTTATCGACAATACCAGGGTATTTGTAATTGTATACAATAAAGTCGTGCAGTGGAATCTACACTGAAAAAAAAACTAAAAGTCGCATGACAACATATTGTTAGGACCGTTTCTTTATCGAGAGACTAACAGGACCAGGTCAGACAGAGACTACCGTTACGTCGTGGAGTTTTTTTTATTGACCTGGGTTGTGGAATATAGCACTTTCATAGGAGATGTGTCTACATTGCATTCACAACACAGTTAACCCCTCCTGCACCATGACTGTCATGTTCGTTGGAAGAGGTTCCAGCAGACACAGATGTTCTCTCGTGTTATGCCGTTGAGAGTAAACCTTTCCTTTCATGTGGCCCCACAGCCAGAATCACAAGGTGTGAGATCGGGAGAGCACGCCCTGCACGCAACAGGCCCATTACATCCATCCCATCACCTGGGATAGTATTCGTCCAAATGGCGTCTCACTGCAGAGTCGTAATGTAAAAGGGCTCCATCCTGAAGCAGCCAAATGTTCAGCCACGTTTCCAGCGGAACTTCTTCCAGTATTTGGGGGAGAGCGGTCTGCGAAAAGTGTAAGTTGTATTCAACTCGTAGTCATGCAGATATTTCATACGATCCAAGTAAAATATCATCCATGACTCCCGCCCAAACGTTGATAAAGAATTGATATTATGAATGGATCTCCAGGATGGTATTTGAATTTGTGTCGGTCCAAATATGCTGGTTGTGGAGATTAACACTGATATTTCTGGTAAATTTTGCTTCGTCCATTGCTGCTAAGGAATTGTGGCTCTGTGACATTCTGGTGCAGCAGCCACTCGCAGAATGTGCTACGGCGTTTGAAATCGAGAGCTGGGTTCAACTTATGCACAGGCTTCAAAGGGAAGGGGTACAGTAATTGGTCATGTACTGTTCTTCACACGGACGTCTGTGACAGGTGATTACATAAGGCTAATTGCCGTGTACTTGTAACCGGTGAGCATTCAACAGAATGCAGAATTGGCTCTTCCACTGCAACGATGCTACAACGTCGCTGCCTATCAGCGTTGAACATCACAGCTGCAAAGCGACTGGTTTCCCTGAGGCGACGATTCACTGCCACGATTATCCTTGGATTAGGGTGTCGTTGGACAGAAAAGCGTGAAGCATACGTACGAGCAGCGGAAGCGGAATTCTGTCGTTCCTCACCGTAAATCAGAATCATATCGGTCAGTTCTTCGTTTTTCTATTGGTCCCGCTTCTTACTGACCACTTTCAATCACAACCAGTAACTGAGTGTGACGTTCCATGTCTCCGGCACGCTGAATGACGCATGTGCAATGCTACCCCGCGATGTTGCCATATCTCGGTAACGAAGTGGTCCCGGGAATATGCTGTTATGAGACTTTAGCTTCTTTTTCAGTGTAGATTCCACCACACCACTTTATTCTATACAATTACGAATCACCATGTTTAATATTTGTAAGCATTAAATACTTATTTTCTAATAAGTTGACATTAGTCACTTTCAGTCAATGTTTGCAATAAAGAACCTTCTGCTAACTGTCAGATACCACCCTTCCAAACATGGATGCCCTATAGTCGCGTGGCCATAAAGCATCAGATTACAACCGGAGGCCCACGATGCATTTTTTTTTCGGCCTAAGAAGTTTCTTGGAAAAGTAATGTACTGTATTAAAATTTATGTTTTTAGGCGAGAAACCGAAAGTTTGGACTTGCGTGGTAAAAATCCATGAACTCTACAACTGATGTTCATGATTATTTTCTTCCTTATATCCATTCTATCATATTTAGTCGGCAAATTCGTTTAGTATGTAATCAAACATGTTTAAATTACAACTTTTTATTTAATTCACAATTGAATAACACTGTTCTCGTTTTAACATTACTTGACAAAAAGTAACCGATTATGATTCGTCCCGCCATTGGACTCTTGGATTCAATTGTGGTCTTCGGGCTCTTTTAACCTGGAAACCCCAGCCATAGACAGTGGAAGCTTGGTTTGAGGTTGATTTAGAAAATACAAAAATTTTGATTTATTTATGGTCAGCATTAAAAAATATTTCCATTAACTGAGGGTAGATTTTTTTGTAGTTTTTTTTTGTAAGATAAATTTTTATTTGAAGTGTTTTTACATTCTGTTTCAGGTTTATTAGTTTGTGTAGTTGTGTTTGTTTTGTGCCAGATATTTATTTGTGTTTTATTTTGTTTAACTTATTTTTGTTTGATTATCTAATAAATGAAAATTGAAATTAAAATAATGTTCAAAGGTCGATTACTTGTTAGTATACGAATTTAATTCTTTAAACTGGAATGCAAGGGGTTCACTTTTATCAATTTCAGTATCTCTTTTTTTTTTCTACAAGTCATTTCTAGTCACTATTTTCAAGTAAACTTTTTACCACAAAAATAAAGCTTATGTTTTCCAATTTCAAGTGGGGCGCTTGAGAGCTCCACTTTACTGACGTATCAAAATACTTTTCACCTCAAGCTATATTTTCCCTCTCTTCCCTGCCCTCCCTGAGGTCACAATAAGATATGTTTTCGGGTCACCTATACACATCAATCTGGTCCGGATTCGAGTTAATTCTTTGATTGGTGTATAGCGTGTCAAATACCTATTAGCACGTACACTAAAAAATACCTAATTCATGATCATTTCAATACATACAATAACTAATGAACTCGAATAATATGTGGCAGATTATTAACTCATGGTGAAATCGTGTTGATGAAAACGACCCAGCTCAAGAGGTCATGCCCAAGTTGACGGACAACTCGTACCGGAGGACGCACTAGCCACACCTGGCTATCTTGCTGGACTTGACTAAAATGAGGCCCGCTCCACGACGCCGTAAACGGCGGTCGACTCAAGAGCTGGTAGATTCTCTAAAGTTGTTCTTGAAGGTCCCCCCCCTTCCCCTATTTGTGTTCCTCTCCTGACACGTCATTTCCACTTCATATATAAACCATCGCCTCTCGCATCATAATGGTATTCATTTCCAGCAACTCATCAAAGGAGCATCCAAAGAGACTTCAAGAACTAATTGACTTACAAGTGGTGTTCACGATGTTTGACGCTTCGATCTATATTCCTGGTAGCTCGCCTTTAACAATTTGTAAACTTATAGTTCCAGTTCTAGGAACGTAACCTTTGTATCTTGTAACTCATTATGGATTAAATCACGCTAGCTAGTAGGTTTAACTACCAACGTTGTAACTCCTTAAATTAGGACATTCTAGATTTAGGTATTGTTTATCTGTTGTTCTAATCCATTCATATTAAGTTAAAGTCTTGTATAAGCTATAAGACTAGTAGTGTTGTGTATTGTTGCACAACCACAAATCTATAGTTCCCTCCAACTTAAATTATCGTTGCATTCAGGAAGACACACTTTCGTTCTAGAATGTGTGCTTGTTCTTCTTTAACGAGTTAATCCCGTTTAAAACTAAGACCCAACCATAATTGACTTGGTTGCAAGTCAAGTTAAGGTGCTTCACCCGAACACTCCCGTATGGGACAACAATGTCTCTGGTTATTCAAATGATTCCTAACCGTGAGCATGTCTGGTATATTATCACGTCTTACAACTTGTAATTTTACCGACTTATTTTCATTATAATAAACTGATTTGTTAAACGTTTATATATCTCCTATGTCTCGTATATCCTATCCATTGGGTATTATCATATTCACAATCTTACAACTCACACTATACCCTTCTTTGTTCACTGTACTTGTCACTTCTTTATTCTAATAGGAGAAGCGGAGATACAGGTGTTAAGGGAAATAGTTGTTTGGTTCCTCTACGCAAAATAAATTCACATTTAGGTAGAAGAGAGTACCCGAATTTACTAGGAAGTAGAGCGGAAATTTACCCTGGGTCACGCACAAGGTGTACACCAGACACCCAGTCTTATACGGTAGTTTCGCTGCGTTGCTTGCATTGATCTCTATAATAATAATAATTGGATGGACATCTGGATCTGAAATTTTCGAGCTGTCATCTGCATATCATTGTGTAAGAGAGAAGGAAACTTTCGGGTATCTCTTTCGCTCTTACACCCATACAAGGCAAATATGGAATTTTGACATCGTTCATTAATTTGATAGAATATATGAGATACATCAATGTGAGATTATTAAATTGATAAAAGACCTTCCATAAGGGAATCTCTACTTCCGTTCTAAATGGCCGTTCATCCTACCCAAATAATAATATTTAATAGTATTCTTTTACGAAATAAAGCCTTCAAGATCGAAATTCTTATTAAAATCAGCGTTTAGTAGATACCGTACTTCCTACAAGTATAACCTAAATTAACGTTAGAACGTAAGAATTATACACAAAGTATGACATTCAAACAAATTTAATACAGTTTTTAGCCAACTTGTTTCATTATAGTTAGCGAACTTAATATTGTTTATAAAAGAAATATACAAGATATGAGCAAACTTTTAAAAAATGGTAATATAATAATACTTTCTACAAGCCTAAAATCTAAACGATCCTTTTAACATAGACAATTACACAAAGTTTGTCATTCAAACAAATGTATTCAAGTTTTAAGATATCTTATACATTACATTATCGAACTTTCACTCTAATATGGTTTTTTAAATCAATATACAAGATAATGCATTTAAATATAAGTGACGAATTGTAGTCTTGGCAGACCGTAAACAACATGGATGATAGCTACATTTATTTAAATATTATATTAAATGTTTTATTCGTATTTGTACAGTAATACCTGTAACACTGAATTGTATATCCTTTAATATAAATGTTTTTCAGGCAAATATGGTATAATACTGCACTATCCACTCGACTCGTTGTTGTCACTATAAATTTACTCAAGTTAAAATATTATTATTATTATGTCTGTACCTACGGTACTTCCTTTATATTGCCCGGTCTTATTTAGTACGGCGTTGAAGTTTGTACTCCATTTTGGAATATTTCTCTGTTAATATATATAAAATTGTTTATTCTATTAAAACTATTTCTCAACTAGTTATCACTTAGAACACAAAACCATCCCTGTTTAATCAGAGACAGAACTTCAGCAAACAGGATGAACAGTTTCCTAAACTTAATATTTTTTGCTTCAATTTTCGAATTCCTGACTTATTGATCTTAACATATATATTAGCTGGGCTCCTGCAAGCTAATTATTTCTTTTTTTTTACCTAATATACCATTAAAAGACTGCTTACCTACACTGACATTCTGCTCTCTGTCATTTTATGTTTTTATTGTACCATCTATATGCCCCTAAACTGTCCTTTTCTACAATTACATCAAAAAAGGTACTACAGTAAATAAAATACACCCTTAACACACACCACATACCCCTATGTGGGTGTATGAGGTTAATTAACATTGTCTATGTTCTTTAGGAATCGATTAAATCACTCACCTGCGGGTGGAGCTGGTGAGGTAATATCTGTCACTGCCATACAGACAGGCATAATACATACTAAAGCTGAGCCACCAACAGGCACCTGGAAGTCCTCCTCTACCTACTATGTCTTGTCAGATTGTGAAAACCTAAGGCATATATATCAATGTAAATGGTGCCACGGGTGCAACAAGGATGTACAAGGGAACGGTACTGTCCGGACACCAATTGAAAGACGACCCGATAAACAATTATTACTCTGCCAACAAAATTATAGGCTGTGTCCTGAACCCACCGTAGGATCCCTGACCCATTGGGAGGTGGGCCATGTCCCCAAAACTTTGGGTTAAGCCTCTGAGCCCCACCGTCTAAGTTGTCTAGTGGGCTGGGGTAGGATCCCTGACCATTGGGGATGGGCTATTCCCCAAAAACTGTTAAGCCTCTGACCCACCCTAAAGTTGTCTAGTGGGGCTGGGGGGTAGGATTCCCTGACTCATTGGAAAGGGGGGGGCCATAATTCCCACAAAAATATTTTTCTCCTCACACCAAAAAGGTCTAACAAGATGAGGGTAAGTGATGGGGAAGAGGGAGAATTCCTCATCATGAAAACACAATAAATTTTAAAAAAATATTTTTTCCAACCAGGATGTAAAATATTAGGTCAAACGAGGGTGAGAGGGGAAATATCGTCTTGGGGTGTATTGAGGTTGCCACCCCTTACAACCGAAGACTTTTCATAACTAAGTAGCTTTAATTAAAAATTAATTTATAAACCAAGATACCTAAAAGAAAATAAATTATAGAAAAGGGAAAAAAATTAATGCATTAAACATTAAAAAAAAAAACCTCCATGGTATGAACCCCCAAGCGAGCTATTCCCTACCGAGCGGCGGCCGCCAACCGTTAGCGATGATAGTAACCTTTGTTTCAAAATAGTTGAAAATCTCACAACCTCTCTTAAAAAAAAGTGGCAGAAAGATCCTTTTTGGCTATAAACCTCTTTATAAACGTCTTACATTATTGGGTACCATGCGTCAAACCAAAATAGATGTTTCAAACTGCATGAAACCATCTCGTCCTCTAATAGATTTATCAAGTGAGTTTGGTTTTCACTATTCAATGACTCTTGTAAATTATGTAACCAAAGAAGAATAGAAGTGCTCTTCTAAGAACCAATGCATAACCATAATAATATAGACACAATCAGGAGAAAAAAAACCCAGAAATAATAGTGTACTATAGTTAAACAAAAGGAGTCGACACACTCGACCACATACGCGTTCAAAAACAAACAAGATGGGCATTAGCTATATTTGTGGACGTTGCAGCCGTGAATGCGATTGTAATATTTATTCTAAGACAACTGAGAATCACAGTGAAATTACTTGCAAGCGACGTATTCTTTAAAAGAAAATCCATTACAATGTGTGGCATGTGTTTCCTCCCAAGTATATGCAAATGTTGGCTAAAAAAAGATAGGAGGTGTGATAAGTGACCCAGCAAAGCTAATAGACAGTATGCAACGCTTTCAATGTAAAACGCATATTTGTAATTGACATAGTGTGAACATATGCCTTAATTATAATATACAGATAGGTATCCTTATTAATCAAATGAATTAATTTATGTTATTTTTCTATTATTTGTGTAAAGAAGTTAATTGTATTTTTTAGATATTATTATTTTATATTTATTTTTTAATATAATCGGTTGAAATACAATTCATAGACATTTTTTGTATTAACAAACTAGTATGATAACAATTAGATATTAAAAATAAAGAAAATATTTTCTAAATATCAACGCTTTTACTTAAAACTATACACGGGTCAATTTTACCCAGGCTATTTAATTTTGTGTAAACATTTTGAGTCACGCATCTTAGGGCTAAGACTTGAAAGCATTAATTGTGCAATGAAGTCATTTATTCTCTTTTTTTACTGAGCTGTGGCAATTGGGAAATAGTTCATTGTAAAGTGGCGTTATTGTGACGCAGGAAAGAGGGGATTTACAACAACATCCCTTTCAGTATGAACGAGCTTGAGACATAAGAAATAATTATGAAAATCTCATATGTATATTGACAATGAATAGCAAGTTTGGTCAGCTATATTTAGAAACATTTGGCAATCTAACAGGCTCTAAAATACTCTTTTCATTTGACACTCCATGGCGGTCACGTTAAAAAAATATTTGTTTCAAAATGAAAGCAATGTCTTAGATTGGATTCTTCACAAACAACAAAACTTTAAAAAAATATAACTATTTCAAACACATACAATTTAATTGTATTTTGTGACAGGTTATTTACAAATGAGATACTTTTATAATATGTTGTGATTGTTTATTTTTTTCAATACAGTCTTTACATTATATTGCTTGTGACCTTGCTTCAAAATACTTGTTCAAAAATAATATACATAGTATAGCCACGTTTTATTCAGAGAGCGAAATGCGATTTAGGAATAAAGAATATAGGTCCTATTCATACCTATGTGGATGGTGAACGATTCATATTGATAAACTGTTTTCAATATCCTCCCTATAATATTCTTGATGCCATGGGTTTAGCTGTAAAACTAATCATATCCAAGTCGACCACTCCTTTATTGGTAACATTTGGTCACATTTGGTCATAATGTAAAATAATCTAAAAGGATTTGTAAAAAAAATTACAGGTGTATATAACTATCTACGATTCTTGTGATGGCTATATTTTCACCATAAAAACATAATCGATATTTAAAGGGGGCGTCCAATTTTTTTCTTTTAATCTGAGTAAAAAATCATTTGAGATGGATTTAAAAAGGTGATAGCACACAATTGTATAATATAACACTGTCCATTAAATTGTTGAAATAATGACATCTAAATGTTAATACAACTATATGTTACCCACTTCAATGGCTGAATGGTAAGGTAGAAAGCTCACCAACCTTTTTGTGCCGTAGAGCACATTCAAAACTAATGGTAATGCGGTGGGCACTATTTTCAAGGCAAATTTATAGTTGGACATAATTAATAGTGTAAATAAGAAACATATTCCAAGAAAGTGGGTGCTTAACATTTAAAATGTACTGTTTACATTCTAATATACATTTTTTTACAAAAATTAAACCTACTTAAAAAAACGCGTTAAAAATAATAAAAACACACCTTTTATAATCTTATTTAATTTTTCACTTTTCGAAGTCAACCCCAAATTAATAACTAAAGCAAACACATACCTACAACCTACACTCCCTACACAAACTATAGTACACAAGTTGAATAGTGGCCTTATTTTAAAAAAAAATCATAATTCAGGGAGTGCAAAATGAAACTAACAACCGTGAGGGTTATTTTTTATCACGAAGAAGCTTGTCAACAAGAGGAATTCTCGTTAACCAGTTGTACAGTGTTCATGCTTCTCGTGTGATCCTTTTATTGAGTTCAACACTTGCTCAAGTTAGTTATTGAGTAAGCTTGTTGTGCCTCACTGTTCGGCCCTTGCGTCTTTCCGCCGCACTTGCACAGCCCCTACGCCCACCACCTCTATACTGCATGGGCCGCTCCACACATCATGTTCTCGTTGCCGTCTGTGACGAGTTCTCTTCACCCCGCGCCAATGAGAACTCTTCTCTCTTTCTATTGGCCCGCCTGGCGGATACTGTTTCTACCGTTCTCACGCACCAATGGGAAGCTTCCTTCTATCACATTGAACAAGGCCAGGCAGCAGCCCAGGTGTGCCACCTGTTTGAGGGAGCAAAATAAAGGTCCAAAACTCAGAAACAGCAATATTATCTAATATCTTTCTCTCTTCCTCTACGTCTCACAGCGACTAACGTTGCGGGACTTCCTTATGTCCCACCGCAATTCACGTTGCCGGGACCATCACCCTACCTCCCACGTTGCCGGGACCTTCCCGCCGACCTTTTTCCTATCCTTACCCACACTACCCGCGAGACCATGTCTAAACACAGCGTTGCCCGGAGATTACACTTCATCTAGACCTCAACCAGTTACCCCCGAAGCTGACAACCAGGGATAACAAGCTGTTGGTAGTTATTTGTTTCAGTTATTAATTTAGCACCGACATCAAAAAGTGAAAATTTAAAGAAGATTATACATTTTTTTTACTTTTTAGCGTTTTTTTAAGTAGGTTTGATTTTTTATGAAGAACAAACTTTTATTTATATATATAGTTATTTTTTAAATTTGGGTATGCCTAAAAAAACGCCGCCTTATCAAAAAGAAAGCTGTTCGCGAAAAAACGCACTAAGACTCTCTGGAATGCAGGACTATGTTAATTCCAGGTTAACTAGAAATATGACCCGCGAAAAAAAAAGATCGGCTCAATTTGATACACGAGCGTATATCAAATGAAACTGCCAAGCAACGATCACAGCGCCTCTTATTGATTCGTGCTCGTCTATCAAATGAGACTGCCAAGTAACGATCACAGCACCGCTCATTGATTCAAGAGCATCTCTCAATATGAGACTGCTGATCAACGTTCTCCCGCCTCAGTTTAATTCATGAGAGCTTACCAAGCGAGTCTGTAGAACAGCACTGCATGGAACAGAAACTGCCAGAGATTACAAAACAAAACAGCTGATGAAAGAAATAGTCGCTTACAAACTATGCGTCAAGTAGCTCGTAGCCGAAGGCTTTTTAGATAAAGACGCTTTTAGATCAGCAAGTCGACGCAAAGTTAATCCAAAACAAGTTTAACTCAAACAAACAATTTTTATCAAACTAAAAGTCATTTGATTTTTTTTAGCAGTGAATTTAATAGGCCGGTATTTCCTAATTCGGGGCGTAGGATGATATTCTTGTTCGTAAACCATCATCAAGATGTTCTTCAGTGAGTCGAGATCTGTACTTTGATTTTATGATAGTCATAGTCGAAAACAATGATTCACATGAGTAGGCCTAAGTGGAACGAAAAAATCGATTTTATCTTGTATGCTGCACTTTTCAAGAAAGGTCTTTTCTTTTCTGTCAACCATATTCCAAAAGTTCTCATTTGCTATGTAGTATTTTAGCACAATGTAATTCTAAAGATCCAAAATCTTCATCTCCAGTTCTTCTGCCCTATCTCGAATAAGTCTTGCAATGGATGCAGCTATTTCTGTTATATTTAATTGGCAAGTTGTGGTCAAAAGGTTGTGGTCACAGGCAAAATGGTCAATGGGTGCCATGGTGCCCGTGGGTGAAGGGTTGGGAACCCCTGCTCTAAGGCGTCACTCTCGCTAAAGAAGGAGAGATTGGGGTGGTTTTTACTAAATGGTTTCTTACTATCCTTCCACGCAAACGAGGGTAGATTACCCCTAAGACGCTTCCTTCCTCGTTACTACCTAATTAGAGTAATTATCATATTTGTGTACAACCTGAACAGGTAGTAAGAAGCGGTGATAAAAAAAACTATATGTTAACGAGATGAAGAAAACTCTTTGAAAACTTGATACCCTGTATTAGCTGCTTTAAATTAAACTGTTTCATTTGCGTTTCATATTATTTTAATTATAGCTATCACTAATCTAAACACACTTACTTAGTCAATCTTTTATTATTTTATTATATATATATATATATGTATATATTATATTATCACAAGAAACATTGAAAACTACCCATTGCCCTTAAAACATTTGCGCATAGGAATAACTTATTTCGAGAAATGCTGGTACGTAAATTACTTTTACCCCTAAGTCTGGCGTAATTAATTTTCTTTTGTTGCTGAAGTAATCGGATTTGCATCCTGCAAGCTCATAGACATCGCGAGTAATTAAAGGGCTCACTCAACAATAAATACATTTGGGTAAGCTAGTTTGAATGATTTTTGGATTCTAAAGAAACCTTTTGTTATAGGCACAAACGTTTATTCTTTTTGAAATTTCCTGACCCCAAGATAATATTTCGCAAATAACCCCAGACCAAAATGAAAGGGAATAAAATTCAATTAAATCATATAATTTCGGTTGCTTGTTTATATTGGGCTACTATTTTTTCCCCACCCTATATCAAAGCCGACACTGGTTATTACATGGTCTGAGGCGCTAGGCTCATATTATACTTGTTTGCCGTAGGAAAGCGGACTCGAACGCCGACATTTTGGTCACCTTCTGATCAGATCTGAAGAGACTGACGCTTTTGTCTGCTTGCCCCCTGATACGGGTCACTCCTAATTAATATATACTTCAAGTCAATCGTAGTCTTCCGGTTTAATATCGTGCCGAAACACTCAAACAAAGTTTTTTTGGTGCATTGCGTCCGGGATATCCGCATAGTTTAGAAAATGGAGTACGGATGGTGAAGGTATAATTTAAAGGGAATGTACCCGCAATTACATGGAAGAAGAGTGGGAAACCATTAGGGGGAAGACACCCTAATTACACCCGATCCAGTTCTGAATACAAGCGTCCTCGTCACAGGCGATCTAGTCTATTGCGAGAGGAGCGTCTTGGCCCGTGCGACCACAGATGCGGGTCAGCCGAATTCAAACACGGAGCAATTTTTATTTTTAGTACCGCGTATTACTACCGATTCGGGTTATATGCTTATATACTAATTTCGCTAATGGTTTTAGGGACGAGGAAGGTTATAGTTAAAGGAAGTGTACTCGCATTTGCTGGAGAAAGAGTGGAAAACAATTTTGGAAAAGCCATTATCAGTACACCCGACCGAGATTCGAACCTCGATCTCCCAGTCATCGAGAGTAGCGCGTTAAACCATGCGGCCACCACAGTGGATAACCGATTATTACGGTCTGGGATGGATAGGAATAAACTTATTTTCAGCTATAAAATGTTCTAAACATATATACATATATTTATACGTCAAGTCATGCTATCTGCAGCTGTCACGTTTAATAGAACATACAAATCTTTAATATAATTTAATAGGTGACCTGGTGGTCTAGGGGTAAGGTGTCGGACTTCTGAGCTGGCGACCGGGGTTCAATCCTCGGTCCCGGCACAGATTTATCTGATTACCAAACCCTTCCTTCACCTCTGACAAGATGTGTATTAATCACAACTTGTGAATGTGAGGAATGCCAGGCCTCCACCGTGGTTCGGATTCCACGTTAAACTGTAGGTCCTCCATTTCATCTCACAATCACCCTACCATTACACATTAGCGTAAGTGCGTATAACCCGAACGGGTAGTAAGACGCGGTGCTAATAATAATAATAATAATA
This sequence comes from Timema podura, assembly GCA_033556935.1. Classification (NCBI taxonomy): domain Eukaryota; kingdom Metazoa; phylum Arthropoda; class Insecta; order Phasmatodea; family Timematidae; genus Timema; species Timema podura. Next base: position 31,176,586 of record JAVRXN010000003.1, on the reverse strand, counting down.
ATAATAATAATATAATTTAATACTAAAATGTTACGAATATATAAATGTCTCCAAAACTAAGGTATTGGGTTTTGATAAGGACGGATCAGGAAATGATTGTCAACTTAGTTTAAATGAAAAACTGTTAGAACAAATGAATGATTTTGTGTATCTGGGCAGAATATTTAAATATTGAAGGATAGATGGTGAAATCGACATACTATGGGTATACGGGCATCTCGAAGAGTAGTTGGATATAATATATTATGTGGACTATTGCAAATAATAAGGTAGAGTATCAAAAGGGGAAAAGATGGCAATATATAAAAGTGTGTTAACGCCAACGTTGTTTTACGGATGTGAAGCGTGGGTTTGTCAGGAGAAACACAAGAGCATGGTGAATGCGGTTGGAATGAGATATCTAAGAAATGTATATGGAAAATCTCGTATGGACAGAGTCAGTAATGAATGGATGTTGAAGTAGTGTGGTTTGAAAGGGAGTCCAATAGGTCAATGTGAATTAAGAAGTGTCTTACGGTGGTTTGGGCATGTTGAGAGGATGAATTTGGATCGAGTGACGAAACAAATATATGAAGGTAAAGTGTATGGATAAAAAGAAAGGGGTAGGCCATGTAAGACGTGGTTAAATGTTGTAGAGGAATATGTGAAAAAGAGAAACATTAAGAGTTTTAAGAATAAAGAGCATATATGACTCGGTATTTGGATGCTGTTGAATCGAAGAAATTATGTAAGGATAGGGAAGTGTGGAGAAAGTTAGTAAGGATGGATTAAGTACGAAGTTGTTTTTTATCTATATTCACAATTTCTTCCCTACCCTGTAAAGGAATGGCAGGATTAGGTATGTATAGAGCAGGGGTTCCCAACCCTTCGCCCATGGGCACCATGGCACCCACTGACCCTATTGCCTGTGACCACAATCTTTGTGTATATGTATATATGTATGTACGTACGAATGTATTTACTAAAATATATATATAAATAGTATCAATGTTGAGCTAAAAGCATTGTATTGTAAGAGCATAATTATTTTAAGGTTTATTCTGGCAGGATGTTAACCTACGCTTATACATTTCCTTGGAAGTCAAGAGTATTGGGTTGCCATCCTGTTGAGAGTAGCAAATAGCTCATATAGCTTGCATCCTGTTGACGAGCGAGCACGGTGCGACCGATGGACCTTCCTGGCTGGTGAAATATTGAGATCAGCAAGTTTGTGTGTGAGAATAAGACAGGACTGTTGAATGTTGGACGCCATGCTGAGTGCATGTGGGTTGGTAGCGTGTACGACTGCGTAATGACGATATAAATGTGATCTGGTGGTTCACCCCACCGGAGGGTCGATCGCGGGTCTACAGGAAGGTTGCGAGACCGTTATCGCGCCTGCTCCCTCATCACGAGATATCTAATCGGTTCCCATGTAGTAGTTTAGTATTTGAATAGTTTAATAAATATATCTTATTGGACTAGCTTGCGAGTCTCACTCCCCACGAACCATCCATTCCAACCCCTACCGCTCGGGGTCCATCCTAACCATGTAAGTCCCTATGGTGCCACGGTAGTTCTGTAGTAGGGTTGGCTACCGGGTACCCAGACAAAATTAGTAACCTTACCCAGTTTTGTCAGAATTAGCACAGATATTTTTTCTTACAAGAATCGTACTATACGGTGATGGAAACTCCAGGCAGCGATGAGGAAAACACTGTCTTGAATCTACTTCCACAATTTTAATATTGTCCGCAACATCTATTGTGTTTTGAAAAACGACACCTGGATATGAGAATCAAGCACGGTACCTCTGATTTAGCACGTCAGTGCTCTACCACTGAAGTATCCAGGTTTGTCCTGTTTTACATTGCTCCTAGTTTAAGACGGAGCTTTGGTTTGATGGTGTGGTTCTGTTGCAGACGATCCTCCTTGGGGACAGCGGGGTCGGTAAAACCTCCCTCCTCGTACAGTTTGACACCGGGAGATTCCAGACCGGTAACTTCTCGGCGACTGTCGGCATCGGGTTTACGGTGAGTAACTACTGCAAACTAGCGACTCTGTTGACGATTGGTATTAGGGGATCTGTAAGTATATTCTCTATTAGTAATTCAACGATGGATGTAATTGGTGAACCTGTAAGTATATACATTATTAGTGACTCAACAATGGATGTAATTGGTGAACCTGTAAGTATATACTCTATTAGTGACTCAACAATGGATGTAATTGGTGAACCTGTAAGTAGATACTCTATTAGTGACTCAACAATGGATGTAATTGGTGAACCTGTAAGTATATTCTCTATTAGTGACTCAACAATGGATGTAATTGGTGAACCTCTAAGTAAATACTCTATTAGTGACTCGACGATGGATGCCAATTATGTATCTAAAAGAAAATACTCTACTAGTGAATCAACGATGGATGTAATTGGTGAATCTGTAAGTAGATACTCTATTAGTGACTCAACAATGGATTAATTGGTGAACCTGTAAGTATATACTCTATTAGTGACTCAACAATGGATGTAATTGGTGAACCTCTAAGTAAATACTCTATTAGTGACTCGACGATGGACGCCAATTATGTATCTAAAAGAAAATACTCTACTAGTGAATCAACGATGGATGTAATTGGTGAATCTGTAAGTAGATACTCTATTAGTGACTCAACAATGGATTAATTGGTGAACCTGTAAGTATATACTCTATTAGTGACTCAACAATGGATGTAATTGGTGAACCTGTAAGTAGATACTCTATTAGTGATTCGACGATGGATGTAATTGGCGAACCTGTAAGTAGATACTCTATTAGTGACTCAACAATGGATGCCAATGATGTATCTAAAAGAAAATACTCTTCTAGTGACTCAACGATGGATGTAATTGGTGAATCTGTAAGTAGATACTCTATTAGTGACTCAACAATGGATTAATTGGTAAACCTGTAAGTAGATACTCTATTAGTGACTCAACAATGGATGTAATTGGTGAACCTGTAAATATATTCTCTATTAGTGACTCAACAATGGATGTAATTGGTGAACCTGTAAATATATTCTCTATTAGTGACTCAACAATGAATGTAATTGGTGAACCTGTAAGTAGATACTCTATTAGTGACTCAACAATGGATGTAATTGGTGAACTGTAAGTAGATACTTTATTAGTGACTCAACAATGGATGCCAATGATGTATCTAAAGAAAATACTCTACTAGTGACTCAACGATGGATGTAATTGGTGAACTTGTAAGTAGATACTCTATTATTGACTCGACGATGGATGTAATTGGTGAACCTCTAAGTAGATACTCTATTAGTGACTCAACAATGGATGTCATTGGTGGATCTGTAAGTAGATACTCTATTAGTGACTTATCATTGGATGTCATGGGTAGGTATATAAGTATACAATTTATTAGTTACTTATTCAATAGATGTCATTGGTGTATTTAATTATAAGTAGGCCCATACGCTCTATTAGCGACTCAATCAATAGATATCATTATTGGATCTACAAGTGGATACTCTATTAGTGACTCAATAATGGGTGTCATTGGCGGGTTTGTAAATATATTCTCGATCAGTGACTAAACGATGTATTCCATTGGTGAAACTGTAGGTAGATAGTCTATTATTGACTCAAAGATGGATGTCATTGGTGAACCTGAAAGTAGATAATCTATTAGTGGCTTAACATTGGATACGACTTAGGTATATCTAAGTATATACTCTATTAATGTCGTAAATCAACAATGAATATGAGATTTGAATCGATAAATATTTACTCAATTGGTAACTCGGTTGGTGGATCTGTAAGTAGTGACTTCTATCAATGAATAACAATGGTGGATCGATAAGTAGTTAGTCTGTTGACAGAATTGGTGTATCAACGAATAAAGTTTCTGTGTAGGCGAATATTTATCATTAGATGACATTAGTGGATAAGTGAACACTCCATATTAGTGACATCTATAATTTGTTATAATTACTCATTCAGTTGGTGATTATTTAATTGTTGTTGGCACTGCCTAGTCGTGTAAAACGTCACATTGGGACTATATATTTACTTTAATGTTGATCCTCCTCGATTTGAGACCACTCTATATGGTTACTATCTCTCTATTGTTGGCATTACTTGATCAACTTTAATTTAAAATTGGTGACTCTGTTCCTATTCCGTTGTCGATACTCGTAGATTTGAAACCACTCTACATGGTTACTATCTCTCCATTGTTGGCATTACTTGATCAGCTATAACTTCATATTGGTGAATACTAATTGTTGGCAGCCGACATCACACTGTATGAATGGATTGTTGAATACTCTTAGTTAGTAATTTGTAGTTATAATCTTATGTAAATTTCGACATTATATTAATTAAGAACGTCCTAATAAAATATACTGAGCGGTGTGAACATTCAATTAATTCTATAACTCACAAGAACAGAATAAACAGATGCATTTGAAGTTTTGTGGCAATAATTTCTGTAGCTGTAACAGAGGTTATTTATAATTCTTACACACTTTATTCGCAGCTGTCCCTAATCCCTAGTTAATGTAATTTGTTTTCACCACAAATCTTGCTATATTATGAAGATAGCAGCATTTTTATAGGAATGAACTTTTAGAAAATACAAACTTGTTTTGCGGCCAAAAATTATAACATTTTGCGGTATTAATTATTGGTTATATAGGAATAATAATATCTATTAAAAATGACAGCTGTAGATCACATGACTTAACGCATAAATACGCAAAAATAAATAAAGTAAATTTTCTAGCTATCAGATAAGGTCCTTTACTATTAAAATTGAACTGTACAGATATAGTATATGCTTATTATTACTTCCAAATGATTCTGTGAATTAATATTTTTTATTACAATTTAGAAGAAATGCTAAAATCTGTCTCTTTTCTTAAGAATGCTTTCAAATAATTTGCTACGCATATCCCAGACGGGTAGAAGACCATTGCACGTAAAAATCCAACTATTCTGTTCTCCATCTCTGTAATATTTTCCTACAACTAAATAATTTTATATGTAACTAATATTTTATTTAATATATAATAATTATAATGTATTAATTGCAGTTGATGATAATAATAATAATAATGATTATTATTATATTTTAGATGATGAAAGACTCCAATTCAATATTCAATTTCAATTTTTCTGTTCAAAATTTCTATAAGAACACGAATAATAATTTTTCTGAAAACTATCGACAATATGGGCAAACGATCTCATAAATGCTCATCAATCCTGATCTAGTATATTAAACCAAGAAAATTATTGAATTAGAAAGCTTTCAACTGTACAGATTAAAAAAATCTGGTTGCAGGATATCTACCAAATACTATCGGAGTGTGAGAACAAAGAGAAACGTAATCTTGTGGTTTGATTTATTGAACGAGTGAAGCAAGTTGTCCGTTTTAACTCCACCTATTTGCATTTGTCTGTCTGTCAATGATGAATATGTCTCACGATAACTTTTGAGCACATTAACCGATTTCATTCAAACTTGGCACAGTTGTTCTTAGTACCTTAATACAAAATCAAGTTTTTTGGGAAGAAAATCGAACGAAGGGTTGGTGAGAAGTCAGAAATAAGCTCTTGTATGTATTAAAAGAAAACACGGCTTCTAATGCTAATTATTACATGTATTCACCTTTTAGGGTATTTTCTGATACCTTATACGGCTGAAAATTTGTATATAGGTATAAGCTACCGTAGTAATATTATACAAATTACGTCTTTGGGGGGAAAGGGGAGAGGGCATTTAACGAAGTTTGCCCATGACCCCATATCTGCTAAGGATGGCCCTGACGGGTTGATGTGCACAAAGGAGACTCGATGTTGACGTGATGTAGATGCGATATAATCAGCTGCAGATTATCAGTGGAAATGACTCAACATAAGTAGATCGAGAACTATTAAGATGATATCGGATGTGTATTAGCAATTACAGTAATTGGTGTAGCAGAAAATACCTTTCGGCTCTTTGCTTTCTTCTTTTTGATGCTGTGGCATAACTTCACCAACTTTAGAATGGCATTGTTTCTTTTTTATCTGAGAGGTATTTATCAATTAATGTATCTATTACTTCTGTGGTGTGTTACTCACGGATGTGTGTGGAGGAAATAAGGGTCCAGCCTTCACGAAAGGGAATGTATTCACACTGCAGTATCCATAGGGTCCACAGTGGCCTGGAACCATAAACACTTTTTGGACATAAAAATTAATTTTATTTCTGTTTATTTTATAACATAGTAAAAAAATAACATGAAGTGGAGAACCATTCTTTATACACAGTACATTATTCAATTCGTTATACAGTATCTCAGTCCCAAGAGGATTAATTACTCGCTCCAGTGGTCACGCGTCACTGTACCAGCGCTCGAGACTCCAATAACTAAATATAGAAGCTTACATGGGCCAGACCATTTCAGATAATCCCGGTTATCCAGTGGGAGATATCTCTCAAGGTCATTTCACTGCTAGCTCAACAGTAGCTCATCGGGCCAGTCTGAGCGAGCCCGCGATTCGATAAAGATACGTGTATTTAGTATGTGTTAAAAGACCCAATAAGGAAGGTGACGAGTGAAAGTGATTAATTAAAACAAATAAAGTAGATTCTTTACTAAAAACTCCATTTGTTTCATTAAAACTGCAAGAAAAACTTGAAATTAAATGGTCAGGAACACATCAGCATAGTGACTTTACATTTATGCAGGTGGATGGCAAGAAAAAAAAGAACTTTTTTTCTGGTATGGTAAAAAATTGTGCTTAACTGTGTGTTAAGAAAAATAGAGCTTATTTTGTTTGTGGACAAAGTTAGGCTGTAAGGACCTAAACATTTAAGTGAAAGAATTAAAAAAAACACGAGGAATGTGCAAATTCATTTTGAAAATGCATGTAAGTTTAAAACATTTGGAATAGTTAATATTGCATCACAGATAAATTCCGCGGCCAAAATTTCAGTCCAAAAACACACTGGACAGGTGTAAAAAATAGGCATATATTAGGCAGAGTAAAAGAATCCTTAAAATATTGTGGTACTGATGAACCGGCAATAAGAGGTCACAATGAAAATCAAGAGTCGGCAAATCTAGGCATTTTTTGGATTTGTTATCTTCATTCGGCAATTTCGATAGGTGTGTTAAACGACCACTGGAAAAATGCTCCAGTTTGTAACTATCCTTCACTCACTGTACAGAATGTTATCTACCCTGGTGGTGGGGATGGGGAGGAGGTGTCAAAGAGAAAGGGGAAAAAGAATGGTTGGGGAGGTTTATGGTGAGTATACTATTGATGGGGGGGGGGGGGAAGTTGATGGGGTTTTAAGTAACTGTGGTTGAGGGCTCAGGGATGGGTTGGGCAAAGTCACTGTGCGCGGGGGTGTTTGAGGGGAGGCTGCGTGTCTTTGTCATCCAAGGAGTTTTGATTGAGTATCTCCGCAAAGTCCCAGGTTAGATGATCCCACTGAATGGTGGTGGAGGGGAATTGTCTAGGGTCTGAGGGTTGGCTAGGGGCATGGAGGGAGGATCGGAGGTAGAGGATGTTGGATGATGTCCTGTATCCGGCGTCCGTTACTCTCTACAAGATCCTAGAGAAGTACACAAATTACATAAATAAACAGTAAACACATACACTGATTAGAGCTTAAATTACCTGTTGACACAAAGAAAACAATACATTATGTAAACAATACAGAAAATTATATGTGAGTGTCTTCCTTCAGACACTCTTAAAATAAACACGAATATTTTAATTAGATTAGTCCAAACTCATGTCAACACTATCTAGCGTTGGGTCTCGGAATCTGTGTTCGGTGGCTCACTCGGGAAGGGTGTTCTTGGTCGGTCCCCAGCAGATGACACGTAACAACACTATCTAGCGTTGGGTCTCGGAATCTGTGTTCGGTGGCTCACTCGGGAAGGGTGTCCTTGGTCGGTCCCCAGCAGATGACACGTAACAATCTTTGTAAATGATTTGTTTGACTTGATTAGTTATAAATCCTTCATTTGCTTACGACCAAGATGATTGTAGCAAATTACAACAATTTCAACAAATCACAACGAATGTTTCCAAAGACAGCATAAACATACTTTAAATAAATGGCCTAAACATTAATTTAATGAAAAGTCAGACAACCTAAATTCATTTGGTATAAAGTAATTTGGCCTAAATAATAGCGTAAAAGAAAGTCAGTTGGAGTTTAAAAGCTATTAAAGGAAATTTCTGGAAATTCTTTCGTCTGAAGGAACTTTTAATAAATCAACTTTGTGCACGTTCCTGGTTTTATTCGATGTGTATCAACTTTTATTTGGAACAATGTCTGTTCATCTCTTCTTTCGTCCGAAGGAACTTTCAATGAATAAGACCTGTCCATATTCTTGGTTTTACTCGATGTGTATCAACTTTTATCTGGAACAATGTCTGTTCATCTCTTCTTTCATAATGTCCACCTGAAGTGGCTGTACCCTAGCTCAAGTCCACTGTTTCCTACTTTAAAACTAGGTGACCGGAAACGTTCACAGGTAGTTTGATTAGACAGCGCCAGAGTCAGTTGCCATGGTGACGACAAGATATCGCCCACGGCACAAGGATCTAAACATTAGAACAATTCAATAGCTTGTACAGTCAGGAAGTGGAGCGAGTTAATTAATTACTAAACGCTGATGTGGTGAAAGAGCAAGAATGGGTTGATAAGGGTGGAAAGGAGCTGGTTGAACGAGTAGGTTGTGTGAGACTTATCAGGCCTCCTTGTCGGGTGCTTTAGAAAATATTTACTCTACTGCTATTTATCACTATTGTACCACCCCCTTGTCCTCTCATAGACAAAGGCTGGTGCACAAATTTAAACTGAATGCAAAGGTTTAAAAAAATACAACAAATGATATTTGCAGTGGAGCCGATAGAACAATATGTGACGAATAGGCCTATCTCTCTGACCTATACATCACTTTGAGTTATCATGAACTCTCTCTTTAATATCACTAGCTGAATAGACATATAAAAAATATATCAGGGGAAGAGGACGAGACTATCAAAGAGTTACGACTTATTAACTAATATAAAAAAAAATATTTGAATGACAATAATATATATTTATTATGAAATATAACAATATTAGTGAATATATATATATTGATATTAGGAATAACAATCATAAGAAAAATAAGTAAATATATACATGAATTGGGTTAAGCCCACAATAGTAAAGTAGTCATCACAAATGGGTTAAGCCCGCAAAGGTGAAATAGTCTTCATGACACGTGTTCCAAAAAGGACTATATGAATACCAAAAAGTTTACAACACGACCCCTATTGGGTCTCTATGGCAATCCGCCATACAGCTAAGTTTAACTCGGCCATCTTTGGGCAATAGTTCAACAAACAACAAAGTGAAATCTTTTGTAACAAATAATTGGAATATCTCACATTGACTAGGGTATCGTTGCTATCAAAAATACCTATTGTGCAAAAGGCACAGTCTAAAAAACAAAATATAAAACAAGTTACGTACAAAATATATATACGGCCGGAAGGGCAAATGAGACGCCTCGGCTCTCATAGGCCACACGCCATGCATGGCCTTGCAAAATCATATAAAGTTACTTTTGTTTACAGTAAAAATTACCTTCTGAGCCAGATGGGCTATTAAACATGATTCCTGTAGTCTATCATTATAAACATTTAAATTAATCATGGCAAAGACTTGCGTCCTGAGGGGACTTTATTTCTCTTTAAAAAACAATACCTAAATTTAGTCCATGATTACATTTTGATTTTTAAGTATATAGTTTTGAAATAACTAACATGGGTCCAAAAGGGAATTTTGAATTTACAAAGTCCGAAAATAGAATTTATACCTTAATATCATCCTAGTAAATGTCTTTCGACACCGCCGAACCAAGAAGTGAAGTTTAAACTAAACGACACCGGTATATAAATGATTTAATTCTGAGAGGGGGGGGGACAAAGGGGGAAAACAGAACACAGTAGAACACCGACACGGACCAGAGGGAAGGGGTGGTAATTCATGGAGAGGAACAAACTATAAACTTGGAGAAGAGACTCGAACATTCCTTCTTTTCTTTTTACGTGGCCTCTTCTACGTCACACATTCCCATGATGCATAGGGTGACTTCGTGTCTAAATCGACACGCCTTTATTCCTGTTAGTTTTCACTCAACACTCCGACAAGATGTAGTGCTCGCGGGGGGGGGGGGGGGGGGGGGGGTTCGATCGGCAGGTGAGTAGATTTTTACTGTCTATTTCTTTAGGTGTCTTGAATAATGTTCATTTGCACAGCTTTATGTTCTGTTGTTGTAACGTTTATCGGCATAAACGTTACACTATGAACTTCCCACTCCCTCTTCACGCTGATGCGGGTATCTCTATCCATAGAATAGCGGGTTGAATAGCACTTGCGTTCAAATTTAGGAACTAAAGAACTTCGTTTTCAGTAATTTCTTGTTACCCGCAAAAAAACTACATTATGATCTCAGATTTTACTCTATATAAACATTTCCTAAAAAAATAATAACGCCTAAATTAATTTTAAAAGCTATTAATGCAACTTACGATCAGGGGTGTACTGGAAGGTTTCAAGTGGCCCGGGACTATAAATATGACGGCCCTTAACATATATTTATAAACGCCACTGAAGTGATGAGGTGAATTATTGATATTTCTATCATTGGTAAACTTAATCCTGAGACTATTTCAGCTCCATTATCGATAGCTACGTCTCTAATCAGTCCACTTAAATCATTAGTTTCTACGTTCTACTGACATGAACAAAACTTGTTCTAAATTGTTAATAGCTGGGAGTCTATTATTGATATATTTAAGTTTGTAAAATGATCCGCCATTCGCTACTTGTGCAGACTACTAAACTAGTAACAGTCAGTATTCATTAAACAAATAATTTTACGTTTGGCTTAAGATATTGTTTATAAACAACATCAAGAGACAATAAGCAGGACGGTTCTACATCGTCAAATGATGTATACTGGGTACCCTCAGACCTACTCACTGGAGCTTTGGATTAAAATGTCAGAAAAACAATAATTTATAATTTAATGTATAGCTTTAGTTTAGTTTAAAGTAGTTGTGGTATCCCAAATAAAACCAGCCCACCGGGGTCAGTCCACCCCTGATTATGATACACATCCACCTTTACGTTAGACGTGCGTTTATGTTGGGCGTGTCACCCTCCTGTACTTAAGTTTCATTACTTGGAAAATAAAACTTTATTAATTAAGTAAATCAATTTCAACTTTCCTTAAAAAAAATATATTATTCAGAAATCTTACTTTGTTGTTTCCAATTTTGCATTATCAACTCAATTCTTATAACAAAAAAAAAAACTAGTTGTAAAATCATTGTGTCTAAAAGCTAATCTCACTAAAAATTAATTTACAAAATTGGTTCAGTAAACTTAAGCACAGCTGGGCCCACACTTCTTCTTGGCACTTACTTGGCCTATAAGTGAATTATAAATGACATTTTCGTCTAAGAAGAGTAGAGGATTAAATTAAGAAGGGTCGGTGGAACTGTTACTTCGCGTACGAGGCCAATTACTCTGCTCTGTGTGATAAACTAGTTACTTGTAATCGTTTCCATACAGTAACAAGGTTTCTCAGATAATTCTAACAATGAAAACAACAGTGCCAAGAGATGTCCAACGACCCGTATCGGCGGGCACCCAGACAAAGGCGCGAGTCTAGTCTAGTCCTATTTGCCGGTAACGAGGAGGTTGAAACAAGAGTCTCGAACGGGTGTACTGAGATTATTTTTCCTAAACGGTTCCCCCGCATCTCTCCACACAAATTCAGGTACATTTCATCTAGCTTATATTTCTTCATCTCTATCTATTAAAGTAAAATATGTGACTAACTCGGCTGAGAAGTAAGAAGGAGTGCACAGATAAAAAAAAATCACATCAGTACTCTACCTATCGAGGGAATAAATAGGAAAAGTCGGGCAGGGGGAGAAGAAAGAATAAACGTTCTCAAATTAAATTATAGATTTGAAAGTAGGAAATATACCGCAGCTGTACTCAAGATCGGCCAGATTAGGCTACGTTTTAATAGTCAGGATTCAAATCCTGACCACATCATCGACCGGCAAACTAGACTAGATGGGATTGGCGTTCAGCCCGCGCGTCCACTGATATGGGCTGCACTACCAGTAAATAAGTTCGCTGTTTATATTATTATTATTATTATTATCATCACCGCGTCTTACTACCCGTTCAGTTTGTATTCACGCTAATGTGTAATGGTAGGGTGATTGTGAGATGAAATGGAGGACCTACAGTTTAAAGTGGAATACGAACCACGGCGGAGGCCTGGCATTCCTGCTGTTGTATTCAACCATTATATAATTTATAATCTTAAGAGCTCTTAGTAGACAAGACAGCTACAACCATACGTCACATCGCGGTACGGTTTTCTGTATCCTATTTTAGAAAACATTGGAATAGAGACTGGTGAAACCACTTGACTATATATATATGTGTGTTTTTAATAATTGAAAAATAACTATTTTAATCTAACTGAACCCAATTTCACTGTTGTAAAATGTATGAATGCAGAAAAACGCACTTAGATTCATTTTCTGGTTCGAGCGTAATCGTGGTTTTAATTTCCCGTTTAATTGGCATTTTTCTAAGATAATTTATCATTTATATCAATCAGAAAATAGTTTCCATTAGTTTGAATATTAGTTGTTTAGTATTAAAAATATTGTCTTATCATCAAGTTTTATACGCACTTTGAAAACAAGAAATCTAGTTTAAGGGAAATATTAGTAGGAGGGAAACTTTAGAATGTGACTGAATTGCTCAGATTTCTTGCAACTATTTTTCAAGCACAAGTACACGGCCTAAAATATTAGCTTTATCTCAAATCGTGAGTTTCTGCAAAGAGCTCTGACATTTTTGTTTAACATAATTCTTGTGTTAAGAATTTAATTATTTTTAAAGTGAAAATAATGAGTTTTTTAAATTGATTTGCGTTTAAAATACTTGAAATACTATTTAGTCTGGATAACTTTGAAAAGCCAGTTGAGTTTCTAATTGACAAAGTGTACCAACCTTGATAATGTTTTAATATTCACATTAAAATGACTTAAACCTTATAGCTTAACTACTCTCCGCCAGAAGACTTTGCTACCGACATTTAATGATTGGCTAGACGTCTTGTTAAGTTTCGAGGGTGAATTAGGAGGGTTCGAAATCAATTTAACTTGAAACATGTGCATCGTAGGACCGTGCTATAGTCGGATCGCCATAGGAATAACCTTTTAGAAAATGAAAATAATAAATAAATAAATGTAACATAGCAATTATTGTTAAAATATCACTATATCTATTTTACAGCTGTGGAAACTGACATTATCTGTGAAAAGCGACACCTGAATAAGACATGGTTAGATGTATTAATTTATGAAGTAAAACCACTCTTTATTTTATATTTAGAGATCGAGTATACAATCCAATTTTCAGAGGAAGAGCCTTTAAGAAAATAAAACTAATTTTCAGTCAAATTAATATTATTTACATTTTACCATTTATTAGTGTTATTTTATAGGTATTGATAATTTCTATCAAAAGTGACAGCTTCAGATCACATTCGAGTACTTAAAAAACCTCCTGAGTTTGAGTAAATTCATAATTTTAAAATGTTAGGATTATGTATTTGTTTATTTTAAAAGTAAAATAGTATATTTAAAATGTCATCAGTCAAAGCATACATGAAACGTAAGTACCACATCTTTTAAATAATAATGACACTCATTTTAAAAAAATTGTAAATATTTAAAAAATATATAAAATGGAAATATTGGTTGTTAAATTGAAACAACACTTTAAAATAACATAGTTTAAAAATAAGATCAACACTCAAATAAAAATATAGGCCTAATAGAAACAATAATTAGAATAATTTCAACACTCATGTCTCTAAAGACATTAAAATTACACTAACAATACAATTACAAAAAAGTTTATAAAATTAACGTTTTAATGAGCTAATATTTCCCCATAATATGCCTCCGTAGCTTTATTTACCCTTTTAAGAAAAAGTCAAATTTCCAAGAAATTAGAAATTTGAAATGTTTCATATCTCGATTATTAGTTCTTAGTTTAATAATCGCGCATGCTCACTTATTCGGTCCCAATTCCATTCCTGTATGCGCTGTTGCGCATGCGCCTAATATGGTTTCTCATTAGAAATCATCTTATTAATAAATTTATTTCAATTCATTTTATAATGCTTATAAAAGTTGATGTTCATATTTTCAATGAAAATATATAGTTAAATAATATTTTGATCTTGAGTCTGAGCTTTAATGACGAGCTCGGCTCGAAGCTCGAAATTGAGATCACAAGTTTTGTAGGCTCATCATTTTTTTAGCTTCCTCTTAATGTATGTAAAAATCAATTTTAAAACGCAATGGTAAGTAAAGGGTTATTTAATTTAGATAATATTGGCAGTTTCACATATAAATCATTCGGTAATTTAACAAATTGGTAAAATTAATATCAAATTTTACATTAATAACGTAATAGTGTTCTAAAACTACTTTCGACCAGCAAACTTATTCAATATTATTATTATTTTTATTATTATTATTATTTAGCACCGCGTCTTACTACCCGTTCGGGTTATACGCTTAAGTACTAATTACACTAATGGATTAGGAATTGAGAAGGTTGAATTTAGAGGAAGTGAACCCGCATTTGCGTGGAGGGAGAGTGGAAAACCATTTAGGAAACACCCCCCCCCCCAGTTCACCGACCGAGATTCGAACCTCGATCTCCTGTCCTCGGTGGTCTGGCTCAACACGACTGGCGCGTTAGCCAACTACGCCACCGAGGCGGGTCTTATTCCATTTTGAACATTAAATATGCGTGTCTGGGCTAAATCACTCGTAGCTCAATTTGTACAAATATTAGGTTGCCAGGGGACGCCCGAATTTACTAATCATACATCCTTTCCGTGGAAACTCTTTCCATGTCCCGATGAGGTGATGTGATGGTTAATTTGAAGGTGTGGAACCAGTAGAAATTCATAACTCTAGCAAAACCCTTTTGGCCGTTGGGATAATTCTCCTTTTGGGAAAATTACCATGGTACCAGCAAGGAATTGAACGTGGGACCCCTAGGTTCGTAGCCAGGTGCGCCAACCACTACACCACGGGGCCGGTCTGTACCTAACATGACATCCAAGCTCTTAGTGCTGATTGGCTACAGCTGCTAGAGGCTTGGACTTACGAGAAGGTGCCAATTTGTAGTTGGCAGGTTGTGTAACACAGCATCTGTTGCCATGACTACGTAATTCAATCGTACGCGCATGCGTATTCAGGTAAGTATGTTCAGGAGGGAAACTAAATGACAAACAGACGGTATTTGTTTCAATACGAACCATCATACAAAGTGGTAACCATGACGACATGGAGAGTAAAAAAAAAAGCAGCCGTGACAAAATACAATCTGTCTCGTCACACACATTCACTTCAATAGTTGCCACCGGAGCGCTACCCTCTCTCTTTCGAGGGTGGGTAAAACTACGAACAGCTTATAGCTAGATTGGGATAAAAAAAAAATTGAGAGAGAGGGCCTGTTTATTAATATATGAACTGTAGTTTTTTCTTATCACTTGTAAACTCGTAGCAAGAGCGGAAGTGTCCACAATCGTTATCTACCACTTGGTGTTCGTTTGTGGAAGTAGGTTATATGCCAACTTGAAATTCAACTTCTGACGCTAGTGTGTTTTTTCCCGCGATACATTCTATTTTAAAAATAGCTGGTGTAATTCACAACTATTTGTGAAACTTTTAAATAGGGTGTCGTTTTGTGGGAGTTAATAGAAGGTTTATGTTAAGCGAGGTGTTTTTTTTTTAAAACTATCCATTAAATCGTGTTTATCATTAAGTGGGCATTTATTTTATAAAGTGCTGCGATTACAGCTCTTTTGCTGCCACATGCTTGTGTGATAGAGAAAGCTACTACGCTCTGGAGTGTCAGTATATTATTATTTTGTGGAATATATTTATTTTTTTGTAGCTTCACATCGATTCAAAAAAAGATCTTAAGTAATATTAAAGAGGAGATCCAGGTAAGGTAAACATCTTTATTACGAGTGGTTTAGAAAGAATTTAAATTAAAACCCAAATCTTTTCGCAGATCTATTAATTATATTACTAAAACCTATGATGATTATTCAGTTTAGATTTTGTATACATTATAGATGCAGTTGTTTACTGATAGATACTCCAATTTATGAAACTCATCCATACTATGAACTATCTTAATACTTTGTAATATAAAGTTTTTAACATTTATCTAGTTTGTGATAGGTTTCTCACATGTCTGTGAGTTTTTTATAACGGATAATTTAACTATAAATAACCCGTGCTTACGATCACGCATACAACAGCATCAGTCTCGTCTTGTCTGGTTTGAATGTGGCGCGAGGTCAAGGTTCGGATCTCGGCCAAGTGTACTAAGGTTTTTTTCCCCCAAATGATTTTCCACTCTTCCTTCATGCAAATGAAGGTACATTTCCTCTGAATTCTAAATTATTCATCCTAAAAACCATTCGTATAAATATGATGATAGTGCTTACGAGTAATAAGGCATGGAGCACGGAAATAAACAAATAAAGGGTGATAAAATAATGAGAACATAAAAAGCTCGTTAAAAATGGGGGAAAATATAAGATAAATCCTCCCTCGCCCTTTATAGTTTATCTTTTCCTTTGGGCTCAAAAGTTATTATTTTTTAATCACAGTGTCTTGCTACGTGTTCAACTTGTATGCATATACGATAACTATTACAATGGGAACGCATTTTAGAGGTTATCTACCCGCATTTGCGTTAAAGTAGAGTGTGAAATCATTTAAGAAAAACCACCCTAAGAGGATAAGACGGGATTCGAGCTCCAGTCTACCCATCTCAGCAGGTCATTCTAACAAGATGTACGGTTAGACGGTTCGGTCACTGAAACGGGTGTTACGCAATTGGTTTATGTAAATACACTTCTTTTTTGTTCTACAAGTCAACTTTTTTTTTTGTGAAACCTGCCAATATGAATGTGGCAAGACTCGTCGCTAAAAAAGGTGGCTTCAATATAGTTTGGGTAATGAATTGAATGGTCTATTTGTTTACCTGTGAATGATAGAACAGCTGGTGCCACGTCTGTTTTGAACCCACCTCATCGGCGTTGGTGTAGCACGTCATATGAAGCATCGTCATAAAAACAACATTGCAAGCCACATCTAAACGATACGAGGTTTTTTTTAATCACTCGATTAATTACTGTTAATAATTTGATTTTGTGCTCATACTAGGAACGGCTGCACGCGTTTGATAAAGAGGAGACAGACACCTCACCCAGACGAATATTTAATCTACTTATTAATTTAAGAAGCGCATAACCCGAACGGCTAGAGTTCAGATTTCGATTCCAGGTATGGTCGAAAACTTTATCATTGTTTAAATGGGGCCTTCTCTTTCCATTGTGATGGATTGACGGCGTAGGACCGAGTGCTGTGCCTGTTATAGGATTAAGTTAGTTTGTAGGTCGGGTGCTGATATAAACAGTCATTTCAAAAGGTGCACTCCTTAAATTGTCTTTATATATTTATGAAGTCAACGATCTTTTTATAAAAAGATGAAGAGGGCAACATAGTTCCATGAAAATAGCGGTTTGTCACATAGCTCACAATGTTTGTTAAATTTGTTGCTAAACGATACATATTAATTTACCGAAACTACAGAAGTCACCAATGTTAATGGCTAAGACGAAGCTAAGCGGACAGCTGGGACCAACCCGCATATAATGTATTGCCATATTTCCTACAAGAACATGCACTGCTATAAACAACCCTTCCTTGACTACAGTAGCCCCATGGCTTCTTTGGTGCTGACTGACAGCACACAGCTGACGGCTTTGAAAAGCTACCAGACCAAATTATGTATCCCTACGCCGAACCATATGATCTGCAAAAACATGTGTTTAGCAGCTGTCACTTCTGACAGTCAAAATTTAGGTATATACCTAAATGTTGACTGTCAGAAGTCAGCTGTGAACTGTCAGTCAGCACCAAAGAAGCCATGGGGCTACTGTAGAAGAGAACAGCTAAAAAATTTAAAGCACGCGTAGTTTTGTTGACTTGCGTCTATCATTTGTGTCAGGCACTGTAGGAGCTCTCTTTTACAATGAAATACTATACTAGGGGCTAGGGTCAACAAAATGTGGCATTCTCTAAATTATCATTCAACAAATAGTTTATTTTTAATTTCATATATATATAAAAAATTTCACCGTGTCTAACTACCCGTCCAGTCTTTCAGAATATATATAAATTGATTTATTGTGAATTGTAGTCTAAGAAGTATGCGCTAAGATAGTTTTATGTTCAAAAGTAGATGTCGAATGTCAAAAATTTGAAATCAATCTAGTCACTAATTACGAAGATACAGCACAATCTACAGCTTAACTTAATTACTCAGCAATAACATATAATTAGTGTTAATTTAATCAAGTATAATTAGTTATTTGACGAGTGCGTTGTTTCTCGTCTTTATTTTGTCGTGGGGAATTTTCGAAGAAAAAAGAATTAAGAGGAGAATTTTCAGAAATTTATCTTTTGTTTAGAACCATATTGGTGAGCGCACGGGCTAAGTGTCAGGCTCACTGGTGAAGGGGAGTCAAGGCTCGAATCCGTGTCAGGTGTACTGAGGGTGATTTTTTCCTAAATGTTTCTGCGTGAATACAGGTACATTTCTTCCGAAATTCTACCTTCCCTCCCTACTCCATTACTACAATATTAAAATGTGTATACCCCACATCAGTGGCCGAATAGTCTAAGGCGTCACTCCGTGTTAGACTGTCCTGCTAATATGGGGAGATCAGGGTTCGAATTCTGCTTTGGTCTACTGAAGATGGTTTTCCATATATGATTTCCCACTCTCCTTCCACGAAAATTAGGGTAGATTACCTCTAAAATTTCCTTCCTAATCCATATCATACTAGCCTAATTATGTGTATAACTAAACATGTAGGCCTAGACGTGGTGCTAAAATAAATGTGTATAGCTTGAATGGGTAATAATCTTATTTAGCACCGCGTCTTACTACGCGTTCGGGTTGTATTACGATTAATGGCTTAGGATTTGGGATGGTTGAATTTAGAAAGGGAAGTAGAACCCGCATTTGCGTGGAGAGAGGGGAAAACCCTTTAGGGAAAACCACCTCCAATTCACCCGACCTAGGATTCGAACCAAATGGGTAGTAAGACGTGGTGAAAAAAAAAAATGCGCGTGAAAGGACCAAATAGTAAATCGGGTAAAATGAAGACATTTTAACTTGGGGGGGGGGGGGGGGATTCACTCCTCTATTAGTTTGCCGATAAAGTTTACCATTAAAGTCCATCTCCGACTCACAATTCTGTTTTATAAATCATAGGTCTACCATGGTAAAATAATTTCCCACACAAACCTTGTTAGGGGGTGCTTGTTGGGAAACTTGAGCTTGAAACCGTAATCAATATTATGTGGTTTCTGTGGTGTTCCTCTATGTAACATTTAATTAGATGTCAAACTTCAAACAGCGCTTTGGTAAATTAGAGCAAAAGGTTGAGACCTAGGCTCTATAGTTATTCGATCGGTAGAGTGAGCGTGTAATTTAATAAAAGTATTTGCGGTATAGATCTTTTGAAATAATAATTAGTAGGGATTACATTTTATTAGACATACCAGTGTGTGTCGGGGATAAAGGGCCTCTGTCACGTCTGATTAACCGCGATGTTAGATACATGATTAGGCTCGAAAAATAAATCTCATCCAAGTGCTATTTTCTGCATTCTTCTATGGCAACAACAGAAAATCTAATTAATATAATAGTTTTTTTCCTTCAAAATAACTATCTTTTAATTTTGTAGTATTTTTTAAAATATGGTAAACTTATTTCACTCTGTCCATTAGGAAGGCCCTTTAGATAAATAAACAATTTATTTTGACTTTCAACATTAATAACATGATTTATTATATATAGTTACGTTAATTACTATGTTATAAGATATGACATCCAAAGTACACTCATATAATAATGACTTGAGTATGAATTACGAAAGTAGTTCTATAACTTTCAACTAACGTTAATATGTCCTTCCAGCCCAAGAGCACTATGTGATAATAATATACAAAGTATTGGTGTTACTTTGAAACCTTTATTGCGATACACGTGAAATAATTCATGTCAATGATTCTATTCTATTTTAACAACTTGAACTGTTAATTTTCTAGCTTGGGTACAGGAATAATAAGAAGTGAATGGAAATTTCCAACTAAAATTATGTATGGAATCTTATAAAATTTTGTATAATTATTTAGCTATCCCTTATTTCCCGTGCCAATGATCAATTACCTCTTACATAATGGAATAAGGTAATAAAATTATGTTGGAAGCTGTCTTGTAAATTATGTGGCTTTATTATTGCGTACAACCCGAACGGGTAGTAAGACGTAGTAAGACGCAGTGCTAATAATAATAGCTTTATTATATTCGACTTTAAAAAATGTTTTTTTTTGTTCTCCCCCCCCCCCCTTCTCCAACTAGCCGTGTCATGGACAATTGATAGACCGCTACTGGTATAGGAAGGTTATAAAGGCAAAGGCGTGACAAATATGTCTTCCGAGAAAAAAAAACTGTACAGTACTATTGAAATTCTAGAGATTCAGTAAATATAGCGATTCTACAATACTTTTTTAAGACAAAGGACAAATAGGCCTACATTAGGTTGAGTAATCAAATACAATGTAACTACGAGTAAAGTGTATAGCTGGTAGGTTTTATTTTTTATTCCTATACTTAATGACATAAATTAACGTATAGTAGTGTATCATGTTGTAGTCTTTATCCGCGACCTCCTGCCCCGTCATTTGTCACCAGAGGTCACTTTCCGATACAACTCGGGGGTGAGGTATGTCCCCGACAACCGTGCCATATCGGGCTTTTATTCTAGATTCCAAAGAACGTAGGTGGAGAATAAAACCTAACGAAACTCTTCAAGAAATTACGTAACAGTGAATCAACTTTATTTAATAGTTTTTGTCTCTTTTTGTGTAGTGATATTAGTAGTTCCTCTCTTAGCTACATGAATCAGCATTGGCGCTTTAGATAATGTTCTTAAACACGCACTTTTATCAATCTAATTCATCTGGTGTTTTGTCTAATGACAATAGTGGCAAAAGATGTCAAACATTTAAACAAATGAAAACGTATTGAGTGAAAATTTTTCTTAAATCTGAAAAGTACAATAAAACCAAACGTTTTTAATTACTTAGAGTTTATTGGCACCTTTATCAAAAAAATGTATTACAGAAAAGGTGCTTTAGATTAGGTTCTCAATTAACCTTTTAGCTATCTATTAATCCAGAGTAAAAATTCAAATAGGTAGGTAGACCTTAAAAATTAGATTTAAATATCATCCTTGATAATATATTTTGGAATGTGTATTATTATTAATACTATACCTGTTTTTAGAAGTGTACCTACATTAGCGTGGGGGTTAGGTGAACCACGGTGATAAATTATAGAGAAAAACAACCCCAAGTGCACTCAACTGAAATTTGATCCTAAACATCCTCTCCCAAGGATTCCAGTGTATTTCTTTTTGGACGTCTTATACCGCGAAGCCACCTGTTTTAGATTATGTTAATTTTAAATTAGAATACAACCCAACAATTAATATTTCCCAGCGAAACTTATGTCACAATACATGTCTTGTTTTTAGACCACGATTCTTTAATGCCAATTTCTACCATTTTATTGTATTTGAGAATTAATGAATATTTTGGGCGTAGGAACGTTTGCGGTTTTGTGGGGGCCAATACTGAAATTAGCTTGTGGTGTTATCAGCAATTAAGTTGCCCCCTTGATAAATTAGAGTGCTGATGATAATGGTGCCCTAACCCATGTGTAAGGCAATTGGATCGGAAACGGTTTTAAATTAAATCAACAGTGGGTGCTCTCAAATCTCAAGCAAGCACCCCCAAAAAACACCCCATAACAATTTTCAGGGAGGGTTTGGTAGGCCCTAAGCCCCCCTCCTCTTCCCAGTTCCTACCCCCTTGATTATTTAAGATATTCAATTTGAATATGACCGCCTTTGTGCTCTAGTGGTAAGGGTCCCTGGATACAGATCCAAGGTCACGAGTTCGATTCCCAGCTTACAGAATTTATCTATGAAGTAGTGGGTCTGGAAACGGGTTCAAACTCAGCTTTGTGAAAATAAATTAGGAGCTTTTTGAATAAAGAGGCAGCGGCTTTAGTCTAGAAAACTGAGATCAGTGGGCTGGAGGGTTCGTTGTGCTGACCACATGACACCCTTATCCTCAAATATTAGCACTATCCTCGCTAATGGCGGCGGCCGCTCGGTTGGTATAGTTCGCTTGTGGGCTCACACCATGGAGTTTTTTTTTTTACATTTGAATACACGTAATTTCAATAAAATTTCAACAAAATAAATCCCGTAGTTCACTGGGTTAGCCAAGCAAAAATGCCTTCTTCTATTTCGTAGTTCCATTGAGAGACAGTTATGTTTTGAATAAACAAAGTTGATGTTTTTATTTTGTGATTGAAAAGAGTTTGGGGATGGGGGTAAACATTTTTTTTGGTTGATAAGACACGGTGAAAACAAGGCGATATAACGAGGATGTCTTTGTTTGAAAACCTGGCGAGTGACAGATGAAGAAACAATTATTAGCTTTGTTATTTTCATGTGAAACAGACTGTAAGCAACGTTTTTTCTCATTTCAAAGTGAGCGAGGAAACGCCAGTTCATCCATCAGTTTCGCAGGAAATTGAGCTGACTACTTCCCTCTTATTAAAGAGGTTTTATTTTTACTTGTACTCTGGATGAATTCGTCACGTTACTATGACAACTATATCCCAATAACGATAGGGCTTGGTCTGTCAACGCTTCCACTTTAAAACAAAAATTCAAGATTTCTTATTTCAATATTTACTTTTAACTTCACAGAAACAACAATATAAGATTTAATTTGAAACTTACCCTCGCTGTAAAAATGACCACTATAACTACTTTAATATTAGATTAAAAACTCTGTTTCTTCGAAAGAATTTATGATAATGAATAGACACAAATCATGAATTGAATTACAGTTTTCCAGCTAAACTAAATTTAAGGTAAACCTTTAAGTACAATTATTAACAACGTTATTAGAGTGGATTAGTGTATTTCAAATAAAGCTAGAGTTTTTTTCATTCTGGATTTAAGATGCTTTTATTTAAACCACAATAAAATTAAATTTGATATTCCATTCTAACTAAAAATTAAATTATATTTATATCAGCTATTTCATACACATTCCGATTCATCAAAGATGCAACCTGAACAACAATTAAAGCTGTGAACTTTTAAATTTGGGAAAGTCAAAGAGTTTTAATCCATGTTAAGTACTTTCAAATATACAAACAAATTTCCATAGGAAAAACTTTATATGACAGATAGAAAAGCTACTAGATCTACTTTCATGTATTCATACGTTAGCATGTGATCTTCAGCTGTCACTTTATAGGTGTATATATATATAATATTTATATATATCTACATAAAATAACACTCCATCATAAGTAAAATGTTATCAATGTTGGCAGCAAAAAAATACGTTTGTATTTTATAAAAGACTCTTCCTATGAAAATTGGACTCTATCTTACAAGCTTAGCATATTAAGTACTAATTAACTTAGTAAACCCTGATTTTGGTTGGAAAAAAAGATTAGAAAATTAAAACATATTTCCTTGCGGCCAACATTGATGATATGTAACTATATTATTTGTATCATGTTATGTATTGATAATATCTATCAAAAGTGAAAGCTCCGAATCACATGACCTGATGTATGAATATGTTAAACTATTTTTAGTAACTTTAGTAACTACCAAATACTGTTCTTCCTAACAAAATTAAGGTAGGTCTATATATACCAATATTATAAGCCAAACGTTCGGTGTGTGAATCCCTCTCCAAGCATACAACCCTATTCTACAAATATGTTCTATTTTACTTTAAGTTACTAAATATTTCGCCAACTACCATTCTCACCGTGTAGCAGGCGATATGACCAGTTTATTGATGTTGCAGACAAACTGATCGACAGCAAACTGGTTGACACGGAATGACAAACTAGTAGACAGACAAGTGATCGACACGCAGGAGAAACGTAGACCAAGTGACCGACACGAGTAAGACCACAAAATGATAAACAGCCTACTGGTCGACAAAATCTAAACAAATATTGGAATGCTAGGTGGGTCAACACGAGTAGGACCAACTGGTAGACAAGCTCGTGCATTGAAAGACAAAGTGATCGACAGCCAAGAGGTCGACACAATGAAAACAAATACTTTAAAGATTGTGTGGGTCGAGTGGCTGACACGATTTAGACTGACTTATAATTGGCTTTAAAGGGCAAATTTGATACTGAATGAGAGGGAACAGTTTACCAATTCAGTCCCGTCAAGCCTGACTTCCCATGACAATAACTCACGAGCCGCCACTGATATGTTTTACAATTAGTATTTTTATCCTTATCATTAAGTACGCGTATAAAGGCTCTAGTCTCATCAAGTTTTGTTTGCCGGTGTCGGGGTGGTTGAGCTCTAATCTCGACTGGATATAATTACGTGTTCTTTCCTAAATTGTTTCTCACTCTTCCTCCACGAAAAATACGGGTGCATTACCTTTAGAGATCTACCTTTCTGCTTCCTACTACATTAGTGTAAATATGCGAAGCTCCTGGATGGGTATTAAAACACAGGGCACGGAAATAAAAAGCTTTTTTAGCCTATGTTTTTTTAAATGTTTGAAAGCAGTGCATGTTCACAAATGACATTCTAGCAACTGAGCTCAGCGACATTGAGTCCTAGGGGTCTCGCATTTCCCTCTTCATTGGTCCTAGGCGCAGGTGACTTCTGTAGTATTGCTCTTGTAATTGGAGATCGTGTCTACAATTGAGAACTGAAGAGAAGGTGAGCACAAAGTAACTCGTAAACTCTCGCAGCTAAAAAAAAAAAAAAGTTACAGGAAAGATGACAAAAATGTATTAAACAGAGAACGCCATATTGTGTTGGGAAAAAAGCATTTTGGTTTTCTATTGTTATTTTGTTAGAAATGGAATACATGTTTTGTAGTATTGTGTCTATTACTGCCAATTCCCGAAACCAGCTACTGTGCATATTAGCCAGCTGAGCTGATCCAGCCAAATCACGAAATATTTATGGAGGAAAACTTGAATTCGCATTCTGGCCAGTCAACGTGCGAATTGACCACGACAGCCTGGCCAGTGCCTGAAGTGCCCCTCTAATTCACGTGGTTTTGAACAGTTAAGACATGTTTGTTTACGGTTTTTCCTGGTTTTGTTAAGTGAAAACAACACAAGTGATAACAGTAATCTGTTTTCGAAAGAAAAGTATGCTCAAGTGATTAAAGAAGGGAAAGAAACGAAGCAGAAATAACAAAATGTCAAGGGTTGATTTTTATTGAAGGTTTAAGAGATTTGATGTAATAAATCTAAGTGGTTATGAAAAGCTTATTGTTCCAGTTAAAGGAGATAATTTTGTACTCTATTATTTATTTACCAAAGACCTTTTTTATGCACTAACCTAAACTAGTATAACCAATATAACTAATGTACCATGTAACAAATATAAGTGAGATAATGTAAACTAATTGGTTTGGCCAGTTACCTACGGCCATATTTAGAACTGGCTTGTTAGTGCCCGACCTGCTGGTAATTTTTTAAATATTTTTCATTCTTTGGTTGATTTCGGTGGTCAAAGTTAGAAGTGGCCAATCATTTTGTGAACCGGCTAGACTTCGGGTTTTTGCTGTGACACATCCTTTGTTTAGTTACTCACAGGAAAATATTTATTTTTTTATCCTTCAACTGAATTAAAATTGCCATTCTTTATTCTCAAACCAAGGTTGGGGTTATCGTGTTTTAGATATACTTATTACTCCTAGATTATTCATGTTTAGCTATTTCCCCTCTGCCAGATGCGGCCAGCATTTTTCTGTTTGATTGTGACGCCATTTGACTAACTAGTCACTGCACATGATCAAACCTTTACTATTAAATAGATCATGCGTAGCCCCTCCCCTTTCCTCATTACGCTGTATTGGACGGTAGACCATTAACTCTTTGTGGCCGTGACGTCAATCAAGGGAGCTTTATACGCAGCCTAGTAGTAATAGGTCTATTTGTTTTTCTATGTTCGGCCTGCCTCAGTCTCTAATATTAGAAATGATGTAAGTACCTCTCCTCCGGTTTTAATCAAAATTGATTTTTTGGAACGGTGAAGGCCATGATTATTATATAATTAATTGTTTAGTATGATTCTCCGTACTGTGTTGAGTAAAGACAAAACACAAGGCCTTAGCCAGCCAATAATTTCAGGGGGGGTTTGGTGGGCACATCCCCCAATTGCTGGAAGCTAGAAAAAATTCTAAATGATAAACAGTTCTAGAAGCTCTCTGAAGTGGTTTTATTCATGGTAAAATAACTCACTAAATGTCGAGGGCTTGGAAAATTTCTAAATATTAAACACTTTTGAAACTCTGTGAAGTTTTTTTTTATGGTAAAATAACCCCCAAAATGCCGAAGGCTAGGAAAATTTCGAAATATTTAACACCTCTAAAAGCTCTCTGAAGTGCTTTTTATGGTAACACACCCCCCCTAATTTGTATTTGTATCTTAATGTTAATATTGTTTGAACCATAAATAAAGCCATATATATTCTGTTCATAAAATTTTGCGGGGGGTTTGAACCCCCAAAACCCCTCCCTGGCTACGGCCTTGACAAAACATAACAAGGAAATGTATCTAAGAATACATGTAAGACTGCAAATACTTTACTTCTTTCATCTTAGAATAGATTTAGAGTGAGTGTCAACGTGTGAAACAACGCGTCTTTTGATCACTTACATTTTTTGTTGGGTCGAAGGGGGAGAGAGTCATAATCTTCTCTCTTGATTAAACAAACTGTTGTTTTAAAATAATCACTGTCTGATACCTTCTCTTATATTTCCACTGACATTTGAAAAATACTACCTTATTTATTGAATTTGTTAATTACCTCGGTAAACTTTAATAAATACGTTAAATTTGTTTTTATGACAACGGAAATGGTAGGGTAGGTCCTGAACAATGTTTATTTAAAAACAAAGGTCTCAAAATAATAATAAATGTTCAAAATAATTTAAGATACTGTTGTACACCCTTAAACATCTTTCGCACTCGTGAGTACGATGAAAAGGGCGTAACTCTCGTCTGGTCTGACTTGTAGGACATGTAGAGGTTGGGGTTTGAATCCCACACGTGTGTGCTGAGACGGT
The DNA here is from genome assembly GCA_033556935.1 of Timema podura. Classification (NCBI taxonomy): domain Eukaryota; kingdom Metazoa; phylum Arthropoda; class Insecta; order Phasmatodea; family Timematidae; genus Timema; species Timema podura. The sequence continues at coordinate 31,149,156 of JAVRXN010000003.1, read as the reverse complement.
TTTTCCTAAAGGTCTGCCAGTTCGCCCCCCACGCAAATGTGGGTACATTAACGCCAAACTCGCTACCTTCCTCCTCACTAATCTCACTATCGTAAATATGCAGACAGCGTAGACTTGTAGTAAAACGTTGAGCACGGAGAGGAAATAAATCAACCTTTTATTCCGAAATCGTTGCTAGTGAGGTAATATAAAAGCGTTAGTGCTAGTGACGAGCACAACATACATCCGTAAATATGTAAAGATGCCGTTTAAAAGAAACCTCTTACCACTATACCAAATTGCTTAATCAGAGTCCTATTAAAAGTGTACACTCTGTTTACAATTAAAAGTAACAAGATTATAGGCGTGCACACAGGTGGCGGGGAGACTAGACCACCATAAGCTTAAAGTTGACGGGAAATGTCTTCAAAATATAATATAAATTCCATTGTCTGGACTGTAGCAGAAATAAATAATTTATATTTTAATTTGAATTACATTTTTTTTACCTTAACATTTCTAAATGCTCACACTGCTATATTTCCGGATAAACTGAGGGTACTAAGTAAAACCATGGACGTAAAATTGTCAGTGGCGTTTCATCCTCCCCAAAAGCCTTATTACTCTTAGACTGCGTGTAGTATTTACAATCAACAGCCATTGAAACCCGCAACACATTTTTCTCAAATGATGCCACAACCCCAAAGTTGGTGGCAACCGACACAGTGGATGTGGCCACGCATGCGCTGTTTAATAAGGGTGAATCTGAGTCTACAACTGACGATACAGCCCCATAGCAGAGGCAATAGCCAGACAGGAGTGGTCTAGGGGTAGTAAGTGTATTCTCTTCTCCTTTCCACTTGAACCAATGTAATTTTATATAGCTGTAGATGGCGCAGTCGTACCCGTTGCGCCGTCAGGCGATGAACCGCTGTGCCCGGAGCGAGACGCCTCAAGCTAATGGCTTCGTCAGCGGTACCTACCGGCCACTTCCCAAACCGGAGACCGTCGACCTAACTTGCAAGGTGGGCACCTTGTTATATCCGGGTAACATGGAATCAGTATTTGTTTCTGAGAGTGTTCCGACTGCATAGAACTATTTTCTGAAGAATTTCCTTTAGTTAGCGTTACCAGGTGACCTGGTGGTCTAAGGGTAAGGTGTCAGACTCCTGTGCTAGGGTCCGGAGTTCAATCCTCAGTCCCGGAACAGATTTATCTGAATGCCAAACCCTTCCTTCACCTCTGACAAGATGTGTATTAATCACAACTTGTGAATATGAGGAATGCCAAGCCTCCACCGTGGTTCGGATTCCACGTTACACCGTAGGTCCTCCATTTCATCTCACAATCACCCTACCATTGCACATTAGCGTAAGTGCGTATAACCCGAACGGGTAGTAAGACGCGGTGATAATAATAATAATAGCGTTACCATGACAACGCTAAACGTCACTTATTTACCATATCTTTATAAACTCATTCAACAGTTTGAGGTGAACAATAAACACCTTTATAACGGTGACCTGTCTCTTCTGCCTCCCGAATTGACAGCATTGTAGAAGCACCCATAACTTAGGTGAGGTTCACTATGAGAATTACATTTTGGTCAAAATTATACGTTTTAAGATTAATTCAAAAACTCTCCTTAAAAAAAAACAGTTTTTGATGCTCTCATCTTCTTTACATAGAGACAGCTAGGCTTAATTTAAACACGGAACAAACCTGTAAAATACAGATAGGGTGATGATCCTATGTACGACGCAAGATTGTCCAATGACACCAGCGTTTTTAAGCAAGTGTGCTGCGAAAGTTTGGGGGGGAGAAGCGAGAAAAAAAATTGATGAATAAAAGGAGGTCTTTTGAAATCCATGACTAACATAATCTTAAAAATAACCCAATGGTTAGAATTTTATCTATTGAACTTTTAAATACAATCTTAATACTAGTTTTATTTATGATAAAAATCTCTCCTTAAAAAACTGATGGAGTGCTTTGACAAATTTAGTGCCTTGTTCAGTGTGCCATGATTTGAAAAGGGTTGAAAATCGCTGGGTTAAACGAGCTACTAGCAGTTCTGTTCTTCATCACGTCACGAGCCACAAGCAAGCAAGGAAAGCCTGCACTGATGCTTTAAGAAGAGAATCACGAGGAAAAACTAAAAGCCATAAGTTCAGACCAATATTTTTACCTCGTACCTTACATATATTCGTGTAAATATTCACCTTTTAAAATGATAGGTCAAGTACGCCAACTAAATGGGCAGAAGGTGGAAGAGGGAAAATATCGATCTAAACTTATGTATCTAAATATCAGCGTGAGTCAAACTTCCTTGAACAGGGTTTTAGACAAGGTTGTGTTGTTTCCATAGTTGTTTAATGTATTCATGAATAAGTGTATGAGGGATGCTTGTGAAGAAGTGGTTTGTGTGTAAATTGACAATGTGAATGCGAGAGTGCTGCTATTTGCAGATTGCGCCATATTAATGGCTGAAAATGAAAGTGACTTGCAGGATGCATTAAATCGTTTGATGTGGCGATAGGCAGAATGGATCTTTGTACATATGTCTCCAAAACTAAGGTGATAGTTTTTGATAAGGACGGATCAGGAAATGATTATTAGCTTAGTATAAATGGAAAACTGTTAGAACACATGAATGATTATGTGCACCTGGAGAGAATGTTCTGTAAAAATGGCAGGATGTATGGTGAAATCAACGGACGGGTAAATTCATCTCGGAGAGTAGTTGGATTTATGTGGACTATTGCAAAAAGTGAAGTAGTATTGAAAGAGGCAAATGTGGCAGTATATAAAAGTGTGTTGATGCCCGACGTTGCCATGTGGCTGTGAAGCGTGGGTTTGTCGGGAGAAACACAAGAGCAAGGTGAATGCGGTTGGAATGAGATATCTAAAAAATGTAGCCATGTGGAAAAACTCGTATGAACAAAGTCAGTAATGAATGGGTGTTGAAGGATTGCGATTTGAAAGGGAATCCATTAGTTCGATGTAAAAGAAGTGTCTTACGTTAGTTTGGGCATGTTGAGAGGATGAATGTGGATCGAGTGATGAAGCAAATATATGATTAAAGATTGTGTGTATAACAAAAGGAAGGGGTAGACCATGTAAGACGTGGTCAAATGTGGTCGACAAATGTGGTAAAAAGAGATGTATTAAGAGTTTTAAGAATAAAAGAGGCTGTATGATTCGTTGTATGAATGGCATATGCAAGGATAGGGGAGTGTGGATAAAGTTAGTGAGGATGGATTAAGTATGGGGTTGTGGATTTTTTAAAAGCTATATCACAGTTTTTTTGCCTGCCCCGTGAAGGAACGGCGTGCTTAGGTATGTATGTGCACTATGTATATGTCAAACTTCCACAAAGAGCGCTAGACGTGATCAAATATAGAGTGCCGCTAACAACCCACATGGTAGTGACGTATTTACAATATAGATTACCGTGGATATGTAAATATTTTCTTTTCTCAAACATTGTATCATAAATGTTAAATATAGTGAACAAATTGGTTTGACATGGCAAAACCCACCCAAAAAAATATATTCTAGCATTTGGGATTTGAAAAATAATTATTCCACTGATGTCAGTAGTCTGCATTCAAGATTTTATAGTATTTGCACTCTCGTTGTAAAACGGTGATAGTCATTTTATGTCGTTATCACGGATCCTTAAACCATGTTTTATATTTATATTAGCTTGATTCTAACGATGAACAATGATAGCTATTATATTAAAATTAACACGGTCAATACGCTATTATATTTATATTTAAAAAAGGAGCATATTTCCATACTCAAACCGGTGTTCATAGTGTCATGCACGGAATAGACTGTCGCCGGTAACTTGGAGGTCAAGGTTCGAATCTCGGCCTTGGGAATGGTTTTCCACGTGATTTTATCACTGTTTTTTTATTTAAATACTCTACGATAATGCGAGCGCACTTCTTATAATACATTCTCTCAATCCCTAACCCTTAATATAAGTTGTTAATAAATTGGCTACTAAAAGTACTGATCCAAAACATGAACTCATTTTCCGCCGTTTCGTATTTGGCATTAAGCTTCTAATTGGTCCCCTATCAGGCAAGAAGCAACATACATTTTTCCATTACATTTAACCTTTTCCAACAGTTCAAAAGTTTCTCAAAGTTCATCTAGTATGGTAGGGTGGGGCTATTTGGGTCATTTCAACTTTAATTTAAGTTTACACCTATAATATGCTTGCGAATTTTTTCAAGAGTTATTTATATCTTTATTCATATCTTTTTTGAACCATACCTAGTAATAGTTTAAAAAAAATCTAAGTGGGACATAATTAATAAATAACATTATCAAGTGGAAATAACATTTTAGTAAAAACGTGGGGCTACAACATTATTTCTCACTTAGTGGGTACCAAAACTGATATCATAGAAGAACTATCTATTGAAAATATTTATCTACAATTAATTTTGGCTAAATAGTCCCTTTCAACTGCTATTTAAAAATATTATATCTAAATATTAGAAGTATAAAGCACAAATTTGAAGATTTATTATGTTTTCTCTCTTATATTAAACAAAATATTGATTTAATAATATTAACACGAGTGTGGATATAGGGGATGAGACATTATTGCTTGGATTCCAAACTACAAGGCTAATTTTGCCTGTAGAGACAATAAATGAGGTGGGGGAGTTTGTGGTTTTGTTAGAAGAGCTTAATGGTTTCAAACATGGAAACTTGAAATTTTGAGTAAAGATTCCTTTTTGGCCTTTGACCAGAGATGGGACCGAATTTTGTGAAATTCAACCTGTAATAGATGAAAAAGGTGGGTCGAAAGTTTGCAAAATTCACTGACCGTGCATCTTTTGAACTAGTGGACATAGAGCCTTGAAATTTAAAATGAATGTTTCTTTATAGAATTGGGTGAGAACTTTTTAGGTTTTTCAAATTTCATCGCCTAAAGGAGTGTAAAGGGTCAAAAGGGGGTAGTAAATTCTATGTCCTCCAATCAAGATGAAATTTGATATATGGGGGGGTTTATAGAGTCGCAGAATACTATTATGAAATTAATTTATATATGGCATCCACACGATGGGTCCTGAGGTGTGTTAGGGAAAAGTGGGTGGGGTTTTCAAGACTACAAAAACTAATTTAAATAACTACTTTCAGGGTGTTAGAAGATTTGAAATTTTGCAGACAACTATTGGGACCACTCCAAATAATTATAAAAGTATGAACATTTTTATTTAATAAGTGGGAACCTGGGAAATAAGAAAGGGGATACAAACAGAATAAAAACCTGTTATGTGTGCTAGAAAATTTAAATTTATAGTCGGTTGAGGACAACTCCAAATAATCAAATAAGTCTAAAAACTGGAAATTTCTAAATGATAGTTAGAAAATTGCGCTTAAATATTAATTACAAAACTAATAGAAACAACTAGTTCCCAGTGTGGTATAAGATTGAAATTTATAAGTAAAGTAAAGGGACATGTCAAATTCCTATAATTCCTTTTTTAATTTTAAATGGGACTCCGGGAAATTTGGGGGGTGGGGGAGGAGGGGTAAGGGCATAAAAATTAAAAAAACAACTTTTAGCTGTGGATAGAATATTTAAATTTGGCAATAGGTAGAAGGACCTTTCAAAATAACCAAATAAAGCATTAATATTTGAAATTTCTAAGCGGGAGTTGAAGAAATGGTAGGGGAAGGGTGCGTGCTCAACATTTCCAAAAACTAATACATTCAACTACTTCTCTGTGTGGTAGAGAACTTAAATTAATAGAAATATGAAACACTCTAAATAACCATAAAAATATGAAAATTTTAAATTTTAAAATTAAACCATGGGAAATGGGGGAGTGGGGAGCTACAGATAGAAATATATTTTGTGATGAAGTTAAAAATTATAACTTGAAAGACAGGTAGAAATAAAACTCCAGGTTACCAAATGAATATTAACATTTAAAATTTCTCAGAGTGGGTTGGAAAAAGTGGGTTGAGTGGTTAAAAACTTACAAAGCTATTAGAAACAACCTCTTCTCAGTGTGGTATAAAACTAAAATTCTGCATATAGGCAAAGACACCACCCAAATAACTATAAAAGTCCGAACATTTAAAGTTATAAATAGGAGTCCAGGAAATAAAGGGGAGCTAGTAAAATAAATTAAATATGGTAGATAATTTAAATTTGGCATGTTGGTAGAGGCACGGATAGCCAAATAAGTCATAAATTTGAGATTTTGAAGTGTGAGTTAGAGAAAGGGGAGGGGGAGGCTAAAATTTTCAAAATCAGTGGATAAAATACTTCTCTGTGTGGTATAAAACTGAAATTCGTCAATAAGATATAAGGACCACTCAAATTAATTACAAAGTCTGAATATTTTAAATTTCAAAATGAGATTACAGGAAATGTGGAATGAGGGTGGTGGGGGGTGGTGGGGTGTACAAGTAGGAGGTGGAAAATTTAAATTTGTCAGGAATGTAGAGGATAATTTAAATAACCACAAATACATTTTAAATATTAGTTATTTCTAAGAAGCTGGTGATATAGGGGGTCTCAAATTTCTAGAACTAAAATAATAAACTACTTCTCAAAGTGTTAGATGATTGACATTAATCAGGCAGGTATAAGGACCAAATCAAACCATATCAAGGCCTGAATTCTTAGATTTCAAAATTAAGGAGTAGAAAATAGGGATGGATGGTCCCCTAAAAATGTTTCCAAAGCTATGTAAATACAATTTTTGTAGAGGTAGAAACTTGAAATGTCACCATGTAATTTAATATCGAATGACGTCGGAGCACATGTCATTTCAGAATTGAGGGCCAAGAAATTGAAGCGCTTAGAATGTATACAACAAATATACAAAATCTCTTCGATGTGGTTATGTTGAAATTTGGTAGACACGTAAAATATCATATAACATAACCAAATACGCTTAAAATTTTAAATTGGAATTGTGGGAGCTAATAAGGGGGCGGGGAGGGAGGGGTTTGGAAATGAGAGTAAATTGCCATCTTTCCAAAGAAAATATACTTTTATGCATGAAAGAAAATTTAAATTTGCCAAGTTGATAAAAGGACCATTCCACATAACCATAAAAGTTGGAAAGTTTGGAATTCGAAAATTTACTGCTGAGAAATGGGAGGGGCCCCAAAAATTTCCTAAACTACAAGAACTCAATATGGTGGAACACTAACTTTGTAAAGGCAGAGGAAAAAAGTTTAAAGTACTAACAGTAAATGACTAAACAAACTAAAGACTATTTTAAAGGGGTGCATTAGAATTGCAAATACATAGCTATTATCGTATATCTAGGAGCGACATAACAATTAAAACAAACCAATTCTTGTAACACAGCTTGGTGACCGTGATTCTATTGGAAAATAATGCTTCTTCATATTTAATATGTTTCTATAACAGAGTCTATTATATAATTCATGCTCGTGGGGGAAAGGTGATGCTCTTTTTCAAACATGTTTCTATGATCGTGTTTAGGTAAAGTTTGCGTTGTCAATGGAGTGCGACGGCCACCCTGCGATTGCGCTCGTTTGTGGACTCAGTTTGTAGACTAAGTAATATTTTCTTTCTAAGAATTTTTATTTATTAATTGCCTTACTGGTTTATGATTGCCATGGCTAGCTTATAATTGTACACGTTGGACCTATCAAAATTATGACATTTGGAATTCACCAATAAAGCGAGAATGATATAGCTAAATACGCCAAAGCTCGATCTAGTACATTACAAAATCAAAGTGACCAAAATATTATGAAATATATCAATGTCCAAATTCGTTTGACACATATTTTAATCAAATTTTTGTTAAATCTTATTTTTGTATTATTATTGTAGGCTATTAATTTTTTGATAATAGTGATCATAATTTCTAGTTTCAAACATAACTTTTTTCTTTACTTGATAATTTTCATACGAAACACTTAATAACTTTAGCTGTGATTAAAACAATATTTGGGAATAGTTACGAGTATTTTTTTTCTTATACTTTGTACTGTCAATAATTTTACTCACTTTACTAAATTCTATTTTATTGTTATATAAATATTTATTTTTTAAGAAAATCTGCGATTATCAATGGTATGAAAATATTGTTCTATTATAGTAAAATAATCTTATACTGAAAGAGTTTTCAGTGTAAAAAATATATGTATTTATTCTATTCCCCTTTACTAAAATTTAGAGATAATTAATTTTCATACAGACACGAGAAGGTGTTGGACGAGTGTAATTGGACAAAACATTATGAGCCTTTTGTTGTGTGATCCTAAAAGCGCGTTTATGGAGATGAGCTTCATTTTCAGACTTGATTTTGCTCATTTCAAAATCTGTATAAAAATAATGTTGAATATAATCATTCCAGTGTTTAAAATAAGAACGTATTGCCGAAACCAAATATATCTACTTAGGAAATTCTTTTCATTATATTTTCCATGCATTTAACTCTTTTTTTAGTTTATAACGTAGTATATCGCTTGTATTTTTTTTGTATTAATTTGACAACAAAATGTAAAAAAAAATATTTCAACCTTTACAATATAAGTATTTAACTTTAATTATTGATATATTTTGTGCACCGTGTCTTACTTCCCATTACGGCTATCCGCGTATTTACTCCAATGGATTAGGAATGAGGAAGGTAACATTTTTGGTAAATGTGCCCGTATTTGAGTTGAAGGAGAATTATGAGCATTTTAGGAAAAAAACACTCTCATCACACCGATCGAACCCTGATGTCCAATTATTTGCAGCCGAGTCTAATGAAAAGCAAATCCTAAGAATTGTGACCGCAGAAGCTGATCACAAAATATTTAATAATTTACAAGTGCATTTCCAAGACTGCGTGTCGCTTACATTTAAACAATGTAAAAGCACTAGCATTGTAAATTTGGGTCCAACCCTCCCCATTGTTTGCAAACTTTTGGTACAATGAAAGGGAAGCTGAGGTGGGGTAAGGGATTACCGCTACCTGAACTATTGAACTCGGAGAGACAGCAGCTCTTAGCTCTCGCTTGTCTTTCTCACGAGGAACATTTTGAAAGTGAGTTGTTTCAAAGAATTCTCACTTGGAAGCGCTGTCATCACTGGATATTTTAAGTTCTACCTGACTCGAGGGGCGCAGCAAATCTCCCGTAAGGTTGTGTATCTGTTATTTCCTTGTCTGTGGCCTCGATCGACTTATCAAAGTTCCCGCGTCTCTTCATTCTACTTTTACTTTATTTTATTGTTGTCCATGCAATCTTGTATTCGGTAGCGCCCAGATTGAGAAACACTGGTGTAGATGATGTGTGGAACGTGTTGCGAATGTTTGCAGGTGATGCTCCTAGGTGACTCTGGTGTCGGCAAGACGTGTCTCCTTGTACGGTTCAGGGACGGGCTCTTTCTCTCTGGTAACTTCATCTCAACAGTCGGCATTGACTTCAGGGTGAGACTGATATAGGTCAGCAAATTTGAAAGTTAAAAGTTAGCCCACGTCCCTTAAGGCGGGAGGAAGGGAATGGGAGTTAAGTTTTTTGACAAAAAAACAAGTTTTTGCCAACTAAATTAAATATTGCTTCAATAAATACATTTAGTTTCGTTTTCTACATTTGGTAATCTCAACAGTTATTGGATACTTGTCAAGAACAGAGTATTTTGAGGACAGGTCATCTTTTTTTTATGGTTTGTATCATTCAATACTCATAAGTACAGTACATAAACTCTCTTCGTGATCTCCTTGTTGAGTTTAAGGTAATGTTTTCTTGCTTTGCTTCATTTTTACTTTTTAGTCATTTATGTCGAATAAGTATATTTTTAAATACTAACGATATTTTATAAATGTATAAATGCTCAAACATACATTTACTCAACACAAATTTGTTGGAATGAAAAGATAATGTAGAATCTATGAGACCATGAACTTTATACCCTCTTTTCTTGTATGGTTGTAAAATGAACATCCCTTGTGAGACTGCAACTAAGTTGGAAAGGGTTGCGTTGGTAGGGGCAAGTGTTGTTTATTATTTCTGAAGCAAATATTTGTAAATCAATATTATATTTAGCAGAATGCAACAGTTTAGTTGTTAAAGACTTTTCATTGCATTTCATATTTGTAAAATGCTTGTTTGATTTAGTTGTGTGCATTTATTACGAGTGTTTGATCATATTTTTGGGTCATTAAAAACTTTTATTTAAAATCACTTATTAGCATTTTTAAGTAATTTTTATGTCATTTTTTGATCATTTTTAGGTGATCAAAATCTGGTCCCTGGTCATAAAAATCACGGCCTTTGAATATATACTTTTTATATAAAGAGAAAATTTCTAGCCAAATTATGCAATGTCCATAACAGTTATTCATAATTGCTATGTTTAGAAAACTAAAATAAATGTATCCACTATATCACTATTCGAATTATTTTAGCCAAAAATAATTTTTTTTGTTGCTAAGAACTTGAAGTACGGTCAGTAGCGTATCCACAGGGGACTTTAGGGGGCTCAAACCCCCTACCGTACCTTGGGGATGCCCCAAGATCTACGCAGATCCGAGGCGAAAATAAAATGGGGGTGTGAGGTTTATGACCAGTTAAACATTGTGAGTAAAGAAAATATCAGGTGATCAGAAATAGTTTCTATATCAATCACCAAATGTATTTATTTCATAGGATTGAACTCTTTTTCATGGGATGGCAGTGGGATATCTTCACGCTCTGGAAATATTATTCCTTGGTCATTAGGGTTAACCCCTCACCTTTATTTAATATTAATGGTAAAGTTAACAAATACAAATAAAAAACCTTTCGAAAAAGCTTCTAGGTTTATATAGGGCCTAATGGTAAAAAAAAATATCCTGCGGCAGTTGGGAGGATCTCCACCCAATCACCCCTTAAGCGCCCCCTACTTCGCAATCCTGCATACGCTACTGGGTACGGTATAGTGACTTTAACTTGCATCCCTTTTCATCCGCCCTTAACAGCTAGGGTACTTCCCCCTTTGTATTAAAGTTCTTTCTCGGTGAAACAGTAACATTTCAGGAGGTTCCGTGTCCTGAATTTCCAACCTGTATCTCTAAATAAGTGGTTGATTTAACGAAATGTCCAATAATCGTGGAATTTATACGCAACTTTCAGACAATTATCTACTCCCGTGTTTTACCCCCTCTTTTTACATCCCCCTTTTACACCACCTCTTAAACCTTTTTTCCATTTTGACCCTTTTAATCTATTTTACACTTTATAGTCTTTTTACTGTACCATTTGAACCTTTTTCTAAAAAAATATATTAGATTTGCTTTTTATTTTTTTTACCTTTTATTCCTTTTTTTGCACTTTTTACACCTTTTTACCTTAAAATACTTCTTAAGGGCTAAGCCGGATAATTATTAAAGTAAAGCGGTGTAAAAAGTGCAAAAAATCCAAAAGAGGTAAAAATAAGTCTGATCAAAAAGGGCAATAAGACCAAAAATATCAAAACGGGCAAAAAGTAGCAAAATGGGAAAATGTCAAAGAGGGCACAAGATAATTAAATGATAAAGGTAAAAAAAAAAGGTAGTAATGGTAAAAAGAGCAAAAATAAAATCTAATAAAAATAAAAAGGGTTTAAATGGGTATCGTGAAAGAAATAAAAAGTGGCAAAAGGGCAAAAAAAAGTTTAAAAGGTATATGGGCTAAGACATTAAACGGGATAAAAAAAAGGTAAACTGGGTAAAAAGGTTAAACGGAGTAAATGAGGTAAAAAATGTTCAAATAGTTTTGCTTGAATTTAATTACAACCCTTTTTACCCTCTTTGACCTTTTTGTACTTTTACGTTTTTTTAAACTTTTTTTATCTTTTTAACCCTTTTTACTCTTTTTACTCTTTTTACTCTTTTTACTCATTTTACTTACCCTTTATACCCTCTTTTAAAATATTGCTAAGATCCCCCCGCCCCTTTTTGTACTTTTTTTTAAAACCTTTTTACCCTATAATACATTACCGGGGCAACACCGGGTACTTCAATGTTCATATAAATAATGCGATTGAAAATGTAATACTAACTTTTAATAAACAAGTTTGTTCTCCTGAGCCTATGACAAACAATTAAAAAAGAGGCTGATATTTAAAAAATCAAAATGAGATGTTATGGTTTAATATATAAATATTAATACAGTAGGATTATATCATATACTTTATACAGGAACTTTAACAACACTCAGTACTTTCATATGTTACAATAAAATATCCACGTTGACAAGTTTAACTAATGAAACATGAAGCCACATTCATAGATGGTAATTTAAGATGGAAGGTTCTACTTTCTCCTTTTTATGAATAAAAACTGTGTATTAAATATTTTTACTTAGAGCTTTTTGAAACAGAAAATATTTACTATAGTCGTGAATTGAATTAAAAGTTAAAGCCATTGTTCATTGTAACACTATCCTCCGGTTTTCACCAATGTCTACACAAGAGATTTAAACATTGTAACTTTGCTTTAAATGATCTTTTTCACCAAATTATTTATTGCTGGTTCGAAGTTTATTTGCTGGCCCTAAGTAACCATTCAATGGTGGGAACATAATACGATCAATGTTATTTAATTTCAACGATACCTGTGTATGGCACTCAGTCCATATTTCGAACTTCCAATAAAGTTGTTTGTTTTCCTTTCAGAACAAAGTGGTTTTGGTGGACCAATCGAAAGTTAAACTTCAGATCTGGGACACGGCTGGACAAGAGCGCTTCAGAAGCGTTACACATGCGTACTACAGAGATGCACATGGTAAATATTTACACAGTCACATATATTTTGAGTTTTGTGATAACTCGTCCATTTAAATTTCTCTAAGGGGGCGGCCAGACTGAGCGAGCGAGCGACTAAAATATAAAATAGAACACATTGGTTGTAATGAGAGGTGGCCAGACTGGAGCGAGCGAGCAAGCGACTGATCGCGCGCGCTTGAAAGATAGAACTGATTCTATTTTTCAAGCGCGCGCGCTCGACCCTGTACAGTCTAGTTTACAGGCGCTGGGCAAAATTATTGTATGTTTGTTCATTGAGTGCTAGGAAAACTTCTCATTTTGACATTTTTATTAATATCGATAAGTTTAGCACACTTGCTACTAACGGCCTAATTTAATTGGTAAGATCATAAACCATATATATATATATATGTAAAACTGATATGTTAAAATACTTCGATATTATCAAAGTAGGCCTTTACAAATAAGAATCACCATTAGCGTGGAGAGAGGATGAGAAAACCACAACAATAAATCACTTGCTAAAACCATCCTCAGTTCACTGAGCCAAGATTCGGAGCCTCCTCGTCAACAACTAACGAGAGATATCTGCTAATCACGCGCTAGCTCACTCACTAGTCTGGCCACCCAGTCGCTTGCGCGCTCACTCGCTCGCACGCTTGTCAGTCTGGCCGAACCCTAAAATTTATAAATTATATAACCGAACCAAACAAGTAGGGAGGATGAATTTTGAAGAATTGCACAATCCTGGAGGTAGAACAGAAAACCACACTGTAAAAAAAAGTCCTTAAGGCCCTTGGCCCTGCCGAGTGCAAGTCTAAAACCTATTTTGTGGGATGGTGGGTGAAAGGCATGGCGTGGCTTCACACCGACCAAAGTATCCTTCCGCGCCAACAAGAACAGATGTATCAAGGAAAACGTAGATGGCGCTAGCTACTGGACAGGTCTTGCGGAAAAATCATACGTTTGTAAATATCAGTTTTCTCGAGAACGAGTGACATTTTTATGTCAATATTTTCAACACCCCTTCTAAGATAATGTATCAATGTTTATTAATTGTTACATTTTCTATTTTTTTTTTATTATGAAGCCGGCAGTTTTCTATTGAAAAATGTCAATTTTATCGATACTTGATCACTGTTAAAATGACAGATGAGGCGTGTATATAAAAGTATAACTTAATCAACATGAACATGCTTCTATTCTTGAACAAACCGTTTCCGAAAAGAAAATGGCAAAACAATAAAATTTCTTGAAGATAACCGTTTGTCCCCATGGTTCTGTATTTCCACGTCAAAAATGAAAAGGGCCAATCGCGTTAAGGTAATGGTTTGAAATGAACCCTGTTAGCTTCTGATCACACAGGCAGAAACAAACTTTAGTTTTTATTTTACTAAAAATACTTTTCCAACTCAAGTTTTGTTTAAATTTACTCACAGAACGATAAAATCCTGTTTCGCTTAAATCAAACAATTAAAAAATAATAATTAATAGCTAAATTCTAAATAGTATAAATAAAGTAAATATAATATGATTATAATGCATAAACATGAGCTGCAGTTGAGTAAAACTCATCTGTTAGGATACATTAAAAAACTATTTTCTTAATTAAATACTTAGAAGTTAGTGAAATATTTTATTTTTTATTTAATTGACATAGCAAGAGTAAAACTTTACTCTGTATTCACTCACCTGCGTTTTTGATTGAATAGCTTTATTTTTGATTTGGTCACACTTTATATTTATTTTATATATTTGCAATACCTTACAATGCTTTTAAAAACAACTTTGTCCGACATCTTAGTTTAGTTGGTATTAAAGCACGTTTGTCGAGTGAGTTAAGGTTTCCAGCTTATTTTCCTGACACGGCAAAAACATATTATTATCATAATCATCATCATCATAGTTTTTTCTTTTCAGATAGTTTGTAAATGTTGTGCTGGTATAATAGTTTGTAAATGTTGTGCTGATATAATAAGTAGGTTCAGAAAATGCGCGTTATACCCCTATTAAAATAATGTATGCTGTCTATCTATAATCTAGTTACATGGGAGATAAGATGTGACAAATATAGTTCATTATTATTATTTTACTGTTTAACTTTATACTCTTGGTGTAATACAGCACTAAACAAAGTAATAGGGATGCGAGTCAACCTGGAATGACTAATAGGTGATTTATAAAATTAATATTGTATATGTCGTAGGCGAATTGGAAAATACGGCTTATTGCAGAAGGCGCCGTAAATTTACTATGAGCCAGGCTAATTGGAAAATATTATATTCGGTTACCATCCTGATAACTTTTAGGCTTATTTCAATGAGCCCATACAACTTTAGGCTATTAAGGAAATGCACCTTTGTTAGCTCAATCAGCCTAGTTGATTCTAGGCTTATTGCAATACGTTCAAGATATAGAAGGCTTATTAAAAATAAATCTACAGCAGCGGTTCCCAAATTGTGATACGTACAATTATTCCCGATGGTATGCAGTGAGAATCCAAACAAAACAAGAAGATTAAAGTCGTAAAAAAATGGCCTCATAAAATATAATAAATATATCACAACCCAATTTAATAAAAGTGACTTCTAGATTTCTTGAAGACGCCAGAAAAATATGTAACTGTTCTTGAATCTGTGAGTAAGGAATCAAAGTTTGGGGGCCAGGGATATGTCAGTTGCAAGTATATACTCACAAAAAAAAAGTGTCAAACGAAAAAGTGTTCCTGTAAGAAGGCAAATCAATTGTGCACATTAAAATGTCAATTATTGTCAATTCACACTTTACACATAACACTGCATGTCACAATGTATACTTGTACACGCGTAGGCCTATATCGCTTTTGAAACAGACATCTAAATATATGTATCTGTATTATTATTTTTCAATAACTATGACTTAAACATAAAAGTTTGTTACTTTTTTCTTTTTCATTATATATCACGAAAGTTGTATGTGTAAAGTGTGAATTGACAATGGTATATGTCACAATGCACTTGTAAACGCGTATATTTCTACTGTAAAAGAAAGCTAACTATTACATGTGTATCTGTATTGTTATTTTTCAATAACCATTACTTATTCATAAAAGGTTTGCTACTTCTTTTTTTTATCTTTTTTACCATAAATTACTTGAGCTTGAGATCTTTAATCAAACCCTGCAATCGTATGGAACTTATTAAGTTCATTTAAGAATATGTTGAAAGAGAAAAATATTATATTCTGTAGACCAGCGGTTCCCAGATGTTTTGAATGGCGTACAACCCCAACAATTTCTATAATTTGGAATAGGTACCACCGTTTGCTTGTTTAGTACAAGACTGTGCGGCTGCACCGTCTGTCTGAGCTTGAATCAGTGTTGCCACCCCTACAACTACTGTTTACATCTGTTAGTGAGTCATAACTAATTTTTAGTCATTAAAAACATTAATTGACCTTCTCTATCCTTAGAACACACATTCATCTCTCATAGCGATTGGTTTAATTTTGTATTTGGTCCCCACGCCTCCACCCCCTGTAATAGATTTGTTAATACGCCTCTGTTCAAAAAACAAGTTTGAAGAAAGACATTTCCATGTGTGTATCTAGGCCTAGTTTCTTATCTTCCTAAGTTGTCTCCCTTTGCTAGTTCTTTTTTTTTTACAAAGAGTTGGTCCTTATTCATCTGTTTATTCCATTATATATAGAACATTTGATTCTATTTCCATTAGTAGTTTAATGAATTCTTTACTGATAAACATCTAAAGGTGCGTAAAGATATGCCACAGAACATCGTAACGTAACACCGACGCGTATCACTTGCACCAACTTACGCGAACCTTATACCGTCCCAGTATTTATTTTTGCCCTTTCCCGCCCAAGTGCTGACAGTAAAGCATTCCTTTTTTTCTTGCATTCATCTGCTGTAGTATTATTTGATCTTGCAGCAATTTATTCCCAAGATTTTTTTTTCACTTTATTTATAATATGTAGGATGCTTAGTATCCCATAAAATTTTCTTTTCTTGACATAGTTCGATAAAATGTAGAATATTATTTTAATTCGACTCCATGTTCGCGAACAATTATAACCAGCCACAAGCTGAAACGCTCTGATACAGCACAGTCACGTCCAAACAGAGAATAGCTGGTGTAACATGAGCGCGTGATATTTCTTTGATGCGGCGCCAAAAGACCGACATCAGATGGGACGCACTGATGTTACGATGTTGCGATACGGTGTTACGAAGCGTTGTTACGCTGTGCCGTCCAAACTGGACGCGACGGTGTTGCGTTACGATGTTTTGTTGCATGTCTGTCGGCAAAGTACGCATATATTTTTTCAAAACAACTTAGAGAGTAATTTAGTAAGTTTTATACAAACTTAGGAGGGTGCATACACAACATAAGTTTAATTTCAGCCCTTCTGTTGCTGTACGATGTCACCAACAAGACTAGCTTCGACAACATCAGAGCTTGGCTTGGGGAGATACGGGAGTACGCTCAAGATGACGTCGTTATCATGCTTTTAGGTAAGAAATTACAAAATGTGGACCTCCATGGGGTACGCAACGTATCACTCAGTTTTATTAGTTGTAAAATATTGTTTATTGTAAGTCTGAAAAACATATTATCGCAGATCTTGACTTGAAGTCACGGACTTTTATAAGACTTTGGTTAGCTTACCACTAAAGTTGTGTATATATTTGAAACAACCGTTTATATTTTACAAGATAGCAGGACATTTTTACATTTTTTTAATGGAGAACTGGAAGGAATACGTTCGTTAAGGCTATTACGTATTTAGAAACATTTTTCTGGAAACATTGTTTCTCGAATGTTCTTAATGTTTTCGGAAAAAGTTTGAGAATTGTTTGCAAACTATTTTCGTGTTTCCTTTGTGTTTCCCAAAGAGGAAGCAATGTTTGCGCGTTTGCCAACATTATTGACAACCAACAACGTGTGCCAGGCCAGTCTTTCACTATTATGAGACCAACCATTTGTAAAAAAAAATATCAGCACATAAATAAATAATTAATAATAATAACACTTACAATAAATTCATTTAAAACATGTAGTGTGTGATATTAAATAAATTTAAATCTTGGGTAATCGACACGGCCTAGATTGAGGCGTGTTTGTTTAGTATTGTTGTGTTCAGGATTGTGAATGACAAAACGAGTATTGCAAGGTGTTGTGATTATCTAGTAAACAAATATAACATATGCGCTGACAACATAAACAGATTATCATCATTCCTCACGGTAAACCAGGCCAGAAAACAGAATAAAAAGTAGTGTATCCCAGCTAACAAGGCTGACTAATCACCATAGAGTCTAGGGGGTCACTTTGCCCGTTTATGGGGTTACGCGGGTTAGGACGCCGGATCACCAGTACCTGTATTGGAGGGCTACCATCGAGCCCAGGGTACCGGGGTTAATCAACCGTGTAGGATCACCTAGAGGTCGGTTGGGCCATTGGTTAAGCATTCCTTGCATACTCAACTCATACTGTCAAGAGCTTCTTAGTAAATCTATTCAGTTTTTCCATATCCTCTAATATTGCTTATCAATATCACGTTTTGTAATAGATAAAATAGTACAAATAAAAACCATAAACACCCAAACCGGACGTCAATTACGAACCCACACAATCAGAATCCAGTCACTTCCCCCATCCTCGGACGCAACCCACACTGACAACCTTAGGCCCACAGTAGGAAGAAGGGTGGTGGGGACATTTGCATAGAGTCAAAGACATAATACAAAATACTAATTTGAAAAATTTTAATTTGGGAATTTAATTTATTTTAAATTATTAAATTTTTTAATTTCTTAGTTTTAAATTGGTCAATATCACCTTATTTGCGTGGCAGAGGGTTATCTACTGTCTAGAATTATACTATTTTCGGTGCACACACTATCATCGGGAATCTTTTAATTTTTAGAAAATATGTTTTAAATTCCTTAAAACAGCAGAAAATATCTGTATTTTTTGATAGACTGATTCAGATTTAATCTGATCGAAGTAATTTGTATTATAGCTTTAGAGGGCTGCTTTGCACTCTTCACACACTCTCGCGAAGAGTTTCGTTAGAATGAAGCTTAGATCAAGGTATTGGAAGATGTAAAAACAAATTTTCTTTAAGAATCAACCGTTATATTGTTTAGTGCATGCAGTAACGTATTAACGGTGTTCTTCTTTTCATAATGAGAGCGTGTATCAAAAGTACATTATTCAATTTTGAATAAATACACAAGGGGAGAAGTGTGAAAGATAATAAAAAAAAAGGTGGTAGTTTTTTATTAATAGTAGGTCCATACGCTTTCACCCCAAATGGCTATCAGTAACATTCATAGGTGACCTGGCGGTCTAGGGGTAAGGTATCGGACTTCTGTGCTAGGAGTCCGGGGTTCAATCCTCGGTCCCGGCACAGATTTATCTAATTACCAAACCCTTCCTTCACCTCTGACAAGATGTGTATTAATCACAACTTGTGAATGTGAGGAATGCCAGGCCTCCACCGTGGTTCGGATTCCACGTTAAACTGTAGGTTCTCCATTTCATCTCACAATCACCCTACCACTGCACATTAGCGTAAGTGCGTATAGCTCGAACGGGTAGTAAGACGCGGTGGTAATAATAATAATAATAATAATAATAATAATAATAAATAATAATAATATAGTAACATTCATCCACCTTAATAGATAAAGATGGTGAAAGCTAAACAGAAATGTGCCACAATTCAGCTTGAGAAGGACAAGACAAGCAAACACATTGTGAATGAAACTTCCTCAGGGCAATTGTCTAGAGAACGAATCTTGTACCTCCTGATCCAAGCACCACATGTGGTCACACTGGCTATTCTCTGTCCAGGGAACAAGGCTGACTGCGGATCAGAGCGTCTGGTGCGGAAAGAAGAGGGCGAGCGGTTGGCTAGGGAGTACAACGTCACCTTCATGGAGACCTCGGCCAGGACAGGCATGAATGTGGAGCTCACCTTCATGGCTGTCGCCAAGTAATACAATATACTACACACTCATTCACAAATGTCTCATTACCTTAAGGTTGTTGGTAAAGATATCTCGCGTCTATCACAAACTCTGTCTTAAAATAGTCCGACATCTTAGCTCAGTCGATAGCGTGTCCTGGGTTCGATTCCTGGTGTGGCCGAACAAATCATCAATGGTTAAATGTGAGTTTCCCCCCCTTTCACGATGATAAATTAATGGCCGGGGGCTGGATGTTGTGTCTGTTTTATATTTGAGTTAGTTTATAAGCCGTGTACTGATATAATGAATCGGTTCAAGAAGTGCACGTTAAATATTTGAATAAATGAAATAAAGGAATGTTTTAAAAGAATAAGTGACATCACAACCACAGAGAAATGTTAGTCGTACTCTGCACAGAGGAAATGGTTAGCCGTGCACTGTCTAGTAATAATAAGTCTGTTAATAAGTAGTGGTTTAAAAACGTCATAGCTGTCAAGGAGTAGTAAGTTTATTGTATTGTTTAAATCTTAGCACTGCTCCACTATCTTATTTGTTTGCAGGGATCTGAAATCTCGGAAATGTGCTGGCAACTCGGACGAAGCTAAGTTTAATGTTCAGGACTATGTAAGGGAACAAGCGCAGCGAGGCTCGTGTCCACCTTGCAACACATGAACTGACATTAACTATAAGTAACGAGATTTCTTTTTAATAAAACATGTTTTGTATTATTCTGAGTGAAGAGTTTATTACTGTACATTTGTAAAGTTATATAAATATTATAGATAGCAATGTGTTAAATTTTAATGATTATATTTTATCATCATGTAAGTTAAATACAGCATATAAGAGCCAAGTCAAACTCACAGCCATATAAATGATTTTGTGCTGTCCGTGGACCTGATGATGAACCATTAAACGATGAAACCTTATTCTTATTTTTATAAACGTCAAAGAAATACAACATTTTAGAATGTGATATTTGGGAATTTGGCATAAGCTAAATTTGAAGAATTTTGGCATTTGAGGGTGTTTTACCAAACCTGTACTCTTTCTTTGACATGAAACATTTTTCCAAAAAATGTTGAATTTGTGCACAAAACATGCACAATGTTTGTCAGCACATGCATACGTATGTTAACAGTTGTTTTCTTATATGAGATCTTGGCTTACGGACACATATTTGTCAACTATAAAAATTACTTTGACAAAAGATTTAAATCCTGGTATTAACACCATTTTTTAGACTACCGAGTATAGGGAGATCGAAGTTCGATCCCGACCAGATGTATTGAGGGTGGTTTTTACTAAATGGTTTTCCACTCTTCCTCCACGCAAATATGGGTACACTTCTAAATTCTACCTTCCTAATCCCTAACACATTAGTGTAATAATTAGCACATAACCGTATAACCCGAACGGGTAGTAAGACGTGGTGCTAAAAGCAAAAAAACAACACAATTTTTGATGAAAACTATAGTAATAATTAATTAATTAATACCCGCCTTGGTGGTGCAGCTAGCTAACACGCTAGTTTCATGTTGAGCTAGACTACTGAGAATGGGATGATCGAGTTTCGATTCTCGGTCGGGTGAACTGGGGGTGGTTTTTCCTAAATGGTTTTCCACTCTTACTCCATGCAAATGTGGGTTCGTTTCCTCTAAATTTAACCTTCCCAATTCCTATCCCATTAGCGTAATTAGTATTTAAGCGTATAACCCGAACAGGTAGTAAGACGCGGTGCTAAATAAAAAATTAATCAATAATAAGTTAAGTAGGAATTATTTTTACTTAAGATGAAATGATATATTTAAAAATAAATTAAGTGGCCCCCTAAGTATTTCCAATTTTTGATGTAGCCCTAATGATGACACGAGTTTGACATGTCTGGCTTATACCAATATTATACAAGCTTACACATATTTGACTACTGTATTTTAAAGACATTAAAATGTGATGTTAAATAAAAATTAAAAACAAGGGGTAGCACTGTATTTTCATACAAAAAAACAATAAGACTAAAGTTCTAGATTTGTTTCTTTCTTTTTTTAAGATAATTATTAAATGGCAGAAACAATTTAACGAGCTTTTTCTAAAGTGTTTTACAACAATGAAACCAAATTGATTTATTTTAAGAATAAAAAAATAATCATAATGTGTATTAAATTTAGCGATTTTCATTACTCTAGTATAATGGCTACCGCTAAGCTACAGGAGTTAATCAGTTGGTGTCAGTGCTTCTGTAGTTTTTACAACTTAATAAGATATAACTAAACAAATACACTACATGTCATAAACATTATATGTTTCACATTTATAATCATGCTAATTTTCAAAGTTTTACAAAAGATGATTATTTATATCTAATGTAGAAAAAGTAAGCTGCCTATCTTTTGATACGCTACGTTTTAATTTGATTGTATGAATAATATTTTTACTTGTTAAAACTGAAAGCGCAGATTGTACAAAACTCTGGAGATAAGGAAGGATGGTTCTAAGCCGACATAACCAACATCCGTAGATAATTGCCAATGAATTAGGTACATCATTAGCTTAAATATTAGGCCTACATTCAAAGAGATTTACAAGTTTTGTGCATAATGTTTCGTCTAAATTTTAAAACTCAACAAGAGTTGACTACAATTTAAAAATATTGTAAAGGCCTAACCTATTATTTTATTTACTTATATTTGAAATTGCCTCTAGTATAAATACAATATGCGTTTGAATGAGACAAATTAGATTATGCAATTATTTAGGTCTACCTATAACTTTTCATTTACACATTAAATATGAATTTATTAATTGTCATTATCATTATCATCAACAACAGCTTCCAGCCTGTGGGGGTCAGTTTAGTAAAAGGCCTCCATCTTCCTTTATCTTTCCACCATTCTTCTCCTTTCACTTGCACAGTTAATCTTATCTGCTCCTCCCATCTTTCATGGCCTCCCTTCCAGTCTATTTCCTACATACTTCAGCCTCATCATTTTCTTTGGGATCCTCTCCTCTACTATCCTCATCACATGCCCATACCATCTCAGTCTTGCTTCCTCTATCTCATGTACTCCAACATCCTCGTTACATGCCCATACCATCTCAGTCTTACTTCCTCTACCATCCCATGTACTCCCTGTACCTTCACTCTTTCCCGGATAACTTCATTCCTAATCCTATTTCTCCTCGTTACAACTAACATGCTCCTCACAAACTGTCAATTACAAAGGTTTTATTTATATGATTAGAACATATTTAACTAACTGTTGGTTAACATTGAAATTAATGATGAAACATTTTAAAAGTGAATCTAAATGTGCTTTAATCCTAAATTAATATTATGTTGACTGCTCTGTACGTAATAAATTATAATAATGATGAGATTTATCAGAATATTATTATGTTAATAAAAATATCACGAAGTGAATAACGTTTCTGTTATTTATCTATAAATAAATATACCGTACTTCAAAAGAAAAGTAGGCCTATTTATAAGATCAACATTCATTTTGAAATTTGGACATACATTATTTGCTCTCACTTGAATTATAACAAGTTTCTAAAGTTAGATTATAATTGATTAGAGAGAGCACAAACATGGCTGTAGCCTGGGTGAAAGCAAGGGAAATGGGGGTTGTTGTTACATAACTGGTAGCCACCATTCTGATATTTAAGTACACTAATATTTTAAATACTAGTAACATAAGATTAGGGTTTTAACTTTTAACATCTGGGAATGCACCTGTAGATAACTAATAAACCCTTGCACCGCATACGATTTAGCGCTACGTCTAGATTAAATAATCTCTAACTGGCTGGGATTCGAATTGGCAAACCTATCAGAGCCTTGACAGGTTATAGAGCCGATGGTGACACAAAATATATTCCAAAAAATCATATTTATTAAATACTTCTTAGATAAAACGTTCCTGCAAAAATTAATTTATGTGAAATTTAGTAAGCCCTTTTACATAGAGTTTAAATGTGCAATTAGCTGTTTTATAAAATAGCAAATTTCTTTAAAATATCTCAAGTTTTTTAAATTAAAGCTCCTTTTTAAACATATTGATGCATTTTCAAAAGCAGTTATTTACAAACCAAAGAGTGGGATATAAATTAAGCACGGTTTGAAGATTTTTTAATTTTAGCTATTTTAGCACTGAAAATTATCATTTGTAGCACATCTGTTGTTTATAACCATGCCATTAGCTAGCAAAATATCTCTAAATTTGATTCTAGAGCCATTAAATCTTTATGGTTTTCCCCTTAACTCTTCACACCAAGCCGTGTATAGCACAGCACCATCGCTTTTTGCACGAAAAGTAGCTAAAGTCTGATTTTCATTGGAAGCCTGTTATTTGAAAACTGGAAACTTATGTTGCCATAATGGCGGGTAAAAAAAATATTAGAATTTAGTATTTGCAATCTTAGTCCATTAAATAAATGATTTAAATTATTGAACGCTTTTGACAACTTTTTAGATTAATTTTTAATTAATAAATCAAACAAGACTTTTTTTTACTGCCAAAATTTAGTGACTTTCAATCAATGTTTGTGGTTGAAAGTGGGCTTCCTGTAAGCATTAAAGCCAAGGCCGTAGACAGGGGAGGGGTTTCGGGGTTCAACCCCCCCTCCCCGAAATTTTATGAACACAATATATATGGCTTTATTTATGGTTCAAACAATATCAAAATTAAGGTACAAGTACAAATTAGGGGGCTGTGTTACCATAAAAAGCACTTCAGAGAGCTTCAAGAGGTGATTATTATTTAGAATCTTTTCCAGCCTTCGGCAGTTATGGTGTTATGTTACCATAAAAACACTTTAGAGAGCTTCTAGAGCCGTTTAGTAATTAGAATTTGTCCTAGCCTCCGATAGTTAGGGGGTAGTGTTGCCATAAAAAAACACTTCAAATAGCTTCTAAAACAGTTTTTTATTTATAAATTTTTCTAGCCTCTGTCAATTGGGGGATGGGCTCACCAAACCCCCCCTGAAATTATTGGCTGGCCACGGTCTTGATCAAAGCTTAGCTGTTCAGTATTAGTAATGAGAAAGTATTTGCTATAACATTTCTAAATATTTTTTTATCTTTCACTAAGCGTACATGTATTTAATGTGAACTCTCTGAATACACGGATTAGACCTATATCAGCAATCAACTTACAAACTTACCTAATACTAGAGACGATAGATATAACACCCATTCCTCTGGACAACCATAATACATTTCAACAATTCTGGGAATTGTGTAAGTTCTATATTGTTAGATATTATTCTGAACAAAACTTTAAATAAATCACTACCCACTTCAGTGTTCGCGTTGTCTAACGCACTACTCTTCTATTAGTCTAGACTGCCGATGACCGGGAGATTGGGATTAGAATCTCGGTCGGGTGTACTGAGGGTAGTATTTCCAAAATTGTTTTCCATTCTCCCTCCACACAAACGTGGGTCCACTTACTCCCGAAAACCACTAGTGTAATTAGTACATAAGCGTGTATTTAACTCGAACGGGTAGTAAGACGCAGTGCTAAAAAAAATTATACATATTATAAATTTATTGATAAAGTAGTCATTTTCATACACAACGTTTTTAGTTTATCACACATGTTGATTAAAGCCTTTTCAAGACATGTTTGGGGTAAAAATTAAATTTTTCACAGTTGATGGCCCCCAGACTTGAAGTTCCAGTATAATATGGATATCGTAGACCTACTCAGTTCACTTACTTGTGCACTTAAGAGACTAAAAACTCGCTTCAATGGTAAAATGGTCTAAGGTGTCACTCTTGTGTTAGACTGTTTTGCTGATGACAGGGATATTGGGGTTCGAATCCCGCTCGGATCTACTGAGGTTAGTTTTCCTAAATTGTTTCCCACTCTCCTCCCACGCTAATACGGGTAGATTATCTCTAAAATTATTTATTCCTCATCCCTACCCCCATTATAAGAATTATCATGCATGCTTATAACCCGAACAGGTAACAAGATGCGGCGATAAAAATAAATAAAGTATATTTAAAAAGTTATTTTCATATCTAATACCTTGCGGTTGGGTCAAAACTCGTTGGATGAAGAAAAACCACTGGAGCCGGGTCATAAACGACAGTTTCTTCAGCTGCAGGAAAGTCGACATCAAGCAAGAATACTAAAGTCTTAAGATTTCTGCTTCAGAGGGCACTAGTTTTAAATTACTGGAAGTGGTGAAATATGTTATGATGAGGTTAGGGACAGTAATGATGGTAGAAGTAGATACAGTAATAGAAGTACCAGTAAGAAGTACAAAGATTTGCGTCCCAACAAGCCACTTAGACATCCAATGCTGGCTGGAATTAATGAAACCCTTGGCAATGACTTGATCCCTCATACGGCTCTTCCTGAGTGAGTCACCACGGATACCCATGGCGTGTCTCTTTAGGGTAGCCAATTATTTGCGGGACAGACCCTTCTGTTTGTGAAGAAAAAACATTCCCCATTTATATTATAATAACAAACTTAAGCTAGTCGATAATATTGTTATAATATAATGTTGTTGCTTTAGTCCATAAAATAAAGCATAGCTTGAGTTATTATAAATGAGAACAAATTTATCTTTAGAGATCATAAAATATATATATCTGAATGATCTAATTGAATTTTGGTAGGTCCCTTATCAAACTTTATTTTGTAAAATAAATAAATATGAAATAATAGAGCTAATCATTATTTAATTCAATGTAAAGCGTAGATTCTGAGGCAAACTAAACTTAATACTAATTTCAAGCTCTTCTTTATTTATTGATTGCGGGGCTGACGCCATATAATTTTTTTTTTACAGTAGGTCGTCAAAAAGTTATTTTTCATGTTTATTTTTTCTCATGAATAGCTGTGGTTGAGTTAGTTCATTTGTTTTCTAAAAATGTTTGGTACTTATAACGTTTCGTTATTATTGAGATATAGTTGGAATTTATAGCTCCGTGATCGAGCGCCAATTAAGATATTACGGTTGCGCGTGGGCGCCAAATAAAGTGTTGCGGTTTAATTTGTGATAATTGGTAATTATAGCCCCATGATCGAGCGCCAATTATTACGATATTTTACTTGAATAAATACAACTTTTAATGTTGCACACGATTTATTTGAGTGATTTTATTTATTATTATTTATTTAGCACCGCGTCTTACTACCCGTTCGGGTTATACGCTTAAGTACTAATTACACTAATGGATTATGAATTGGGAAGGTTGAATTTAGATGAAGTGAACCCGCATTTGCGTGGAGGGAGAGTGGAAAACCATTTAGGAAAAACCACCCCCAGTTCACCCGACCGAGATTCGAACCTCGATCTCCCCGTCCTTGGTGGTCTGGCTCAACACAACTGGCGCGTTAGCCAACACCGCCACCAAGGCGGGTGAGTGATTTTATCTTCTTATACAATTTTACTTGAAATACAGGTTATTTTCTGTGTATTCTTTGTATATAAGTTAGTAGTACTGTCGTGATATTATACGTACTCTAGGTTTATGTCGCCGGCACTCTGTAGATTTATGTGACTACCTTATACATTCATACGCACAAGCAGCTTATATATGACCTACCCCTTGCCCCTTGGACCTCTCATGACCAGTGTCAAAACCAACAAATCGAAAGAGTCCCTACGACAGGTGTATTGAAGGCTAGCTTCCTATTGGGTATAGGGAGCTAGTGTCTCTTACTTGTTTGATAAATACTACGGAGTTAAATTTTGAAATAAAAAATAAGTTTTAATGGTGCAATCCTTCTACATTATTTCTGAAAAGAGCGTGATTCTCCATGGATGAAGTCTTAAAAGGATAATTTACATACAATTTATTGAAGAAAAATACCTTTATCCATGACTTTTTAAATATATGATAGGGGTCCAAATCAGAATCATTACATACTTCTTTAGAATACCGAACAAAATGTTTCTCTCAAATGGGCTGAACATGGGACTTTGCTACAGATTTTTCATCTCTTCTTAATGTAATTGTTTATGGCCTCTATGTTAGGAGATATTTTAAAATAGGTGCGTACTGAAGACCATCGCTTTGTGATATTTATTAAATAGGGAATTTATTTGCAGGGGCGTCACACAAAATATATTTAGGCATTCTTAAATTAGAACAATTCCCAGGTGACCAGGTTACAAAGGCAACGTTGAAAACACCGGGAGGTCTGGGTGTATGGAATCGCCCCCCCCCCCCCTCCTCTCAGTTACCAGTGAATCAAAGAGGGTCTCTACCCCGGGAAAATTGTAAAATTTGAGGTAATAATTGGGCCTTGACTCAAGATTTTAGGCTACTGTATTTTTATATTTATTTGTTATTGATGCATTTTTCAAGTTACGGGTGTTATTTATTTTGACATTCACCATCATTAGGTTTAGGAAAATAGAAGATATTAATATTATAAGGAACGTACTTTGGTAGAATGGCAATTAATTGATTGTTACACTTCTTTAGTCAATTAAACAATAGAAGATGAATATAACAATGAATAAATTTATTCAAAGAGAAATTGCTATCAAGAAATTAAATTAATTAATCAATTAAACAATGTCAATTTATGGAGATAGCAAGGAATTAATTTATTCAAAGAGAGATTGTTAAATTAAAAAATCAAATCAATTACACAGACATAAACACCTTCTTAAAAATCACCTCAGAGATTGTTAAAGCCTAAAGGGCAAAAATTTTATTTCATAAATAGACAAAATTGTAGATTGTGCAAGATACCACTAGGCGATAACAGAATATTGTAGAGAATATACAGAAAACAAGAAATGTAAATTGTCAATTGACTAGAATAGAACCGTTACAACAATTCCTTAATTAAACCCTTCGATTGTTAACACAAGCATTTTAAACCTTTGACCCAGATAACAAGTTCTAAATACTAGCTTTAAATATATCTGGCAGATAAATGCTAGCTTGCAGTCACAAGAAGCACTTTTAACTTATCTACCAGGTAGATATATTTATCTACCAGATTAATATTTATCCAGGTGTCATAAGACTGGCCCTAACTATAATTAATTTCAAAATAATAATTTATATAACAACTTTAATTAATTTAATATATTTTTTTATCTATATTGACAATTTTAACTACCTATATAATAATAGCCGAAGTTGGCTCCCTTTCTTCCATAAGAATAGCATAAATAAATAATATATTTCATGGTTTAAATAGTAATTTTATTATCAGTGCCGTTTTGTCGAATGTTTCCAGGTTAATCGAGCAGTAGTGTAAAAGAGATGTTTCTGGCCTACCTTTTTAAAATAGCAAGATGGCCGCTATTGACACAGCCTTATATACGTCCCATCCGGTCGGGTGGTGTTGCTACGTCCACGCCCCATCCGGTCATCCCCTCCCCCTCCATGACCTTACAGCCAATGAGCCTTAATCTCCAACCCCTTCCTCCCAAATCTTACAGTCAATGAGTATCAAGCTCTACCCCTCCTCACTAAGCCTTACAGCCAATGAGTGTCTAGCCCCTTCCTGAAAAATGGCAGATTCAAGATGATGGATCCAAGATGAGGAATCCCCGATCCCTACTATGCCTTACAACCAATGTTCGGATTCAAGATTAGGAATTTCTGGTCCCCTCCTAAGGCTTACATTCAAAGAGCGTCTACAAACCTTACATCCAATGAACATCTAGCAAACCTTACAACCTATGACCGGATCCACAATGGTGGATCCCCACCTACCTCCTAAGCCTTACAGCTACCACATCAGCGACTCCGAGGCCATGTTGACATTTGCCAATAAACAACATAAATAAAATAATATAAAAGTATTAAAAAATTATACAATAATTGATGCATCTACTCATAAGTTATAGCCTTACAATCAATGAGCATCTAGCAAAACTTACAGCCAATAACCGATTCCAAAATGGCGGATCCTCACCCCCCACCTAAGCCTTACAGTTATTTAAAGTCCAACCCCACGCCCTGATGTCACCACCACTCAAAACTCTGCTTTCTCCCGCCCTATCGTAGACCTCCACGACTGTTAGACATGTAAGGACCCGTCAATCTAAGTCGGTGATCTAAGATGGTGGTCATCTAAGATGTCGTCACACGACTACCGCCATTATTGTCTTCCTCCGGCATCCCCCAAACCTTTCAAACCTTTCTCAAGCACCCAGAACGGTATCCCTACCCCTCCATCTTACGTCCTACCTGGCGAGACTTTGCAAATATTCGAACATTCAGTAACCTAAAGCTTGTCGCGCTACAACCAAACACCTGACTTAACATCTGCACTCAGATAAACATCCCCGCACCTAGAAGTCTTGCCATTCTCGCTGTAAACCATAAGTTTTCCATCTTCTCTCCAATTGAATTCCCCCTTACTTAATTACTATATGCCCGATGGCATTAGGAATTTGAAAGTTCATCGCAGCACCTGCAAAATTACGTCACCTATCCCTATCTTGAGCTAGTTCTATCCAGTTCACCTCATTACACCCTATCTCTTTCAGGTCCATTATAATATTATCCTCCCATATACGTCTAGATCTTCCCAATAGCCTCTTTCCATTAGGCCTGCCAGTCAGTACCCTGAACATGGTTCTAGAATCTCCCATTCACGCTGCATGTCCTGCCCACTTTAATCTACGAGTCTTGATTAGTCAAAAAATGTCTTGTGGTGAGTACGGGGTATTTAACTCCTCATTATATAACCTCGTCCCCAGTAGCCCTTTTTGGACCAAATATCTTCCTATGCATCTTGTTTTCAAACACGATAAAACATGTTCGTCATGTAAGGTAAAAGACCACGTTTCACACTATAGAGAACAGCCGGTAAAATTATTATTTTGTATATTCTGAGTTTTACATTTCTTGAAAGCAGTCGAGATGTCAACAACTTATTGACTGAGTAATAACATGCATTTCCCGACTATAATCTTTTCCTATTCTACAATATAATATCGTTATTGCTAATTAAAATTGTTCTTAAATTTTCAAACTCATTAACCATGTAAAATACATCCATTTATAAATTATCTTGCTCAATTTGTGTTCTCTGTATGATCATATATTAACCTATTTCCCTACTAGCCTTTACATGATCGTTGGTAGGGTATATAAAGGCTAGTACAGACCAAAGAAAACCTTTATTGTCAGCAGTTCTTATATTAATGAATGCTTATTTCTTAACTCTTTTGCTAATGAGACTTAACTAGAAGCAGCCAAAGGAATATATTTTGCTAGTTTAAGTTCTAAGTATTTCCCACGGTCCTTGTACCAGCCACTCTCTTTGTGCTAGAAGCAGGAAGTGGCCTCAATCATGTAAGTGCACGCACCTACAATTTTCGATTTCGTTAGGACTTATAGTAACGATGCACTTAAGCAAAAGTATGGGGTGATTTTTCCTTTCCCTGACCTCCAAAACTAGAGTACTCTACACAAGCAGATGTGTACCATTTTAAAATTAAAATTACCCACTACACTAAGTTTCCGGGAAATCGTCACTTCCAACTTCCTTTCCAATTCGCGAATAAAGATTAAAAATAGCTAGTCTTTCGAGGGGATATCTTGATGGTTTTGACAGCACCATTTAAAGCTTCTGAAAAATTGCAGGCATCAAGATTCTCAATATATTCTCTCTCTTGACTGTCTTGATGTTGTAACATCGACGACATTTCCCAGTGATGTTGCTTCTGTTGCAGTACAGTTCATTAGTTTGTCGTAGTAGACTATCACGCCATGAAAATATTTTACTACATTTATTACACTCGAATGACTTCACCTCCCGACTATGTGAGAGTTATTATATATTTAGCACCGCGTCTTACTACCCGTTCGGGTTATACGCTTAAGTAATAATTACGCTAATGGATTAGGAATTGGGAAGGTTGAATTTAGAGGAAGTGAACCGCATTTGCGTGGAGGGAGAGTGGAAAACCATTTAGGAAAAACCACCCCCAGTTCATCCGACCGAGATTCGAACCTCGATCTCCCGTCCTCGGCGGTTGAGCTTAACACGACTAGCGCGTTAGCCAACTACGCCACCGAGGCGGGTTATGTGAGAGTTGGTAGCTTATCTGTCTCCTGAGCTAAGGGTCTCGGGTTCGATTCCTGGCATGGCCGAAAAATGTATCATTGGTGAAATGTGGGCTTACCCTTTCATTGGGATGAATTAACGGCTGGGTGCTGTGTCTATTCTAGATATAAGTTATTCATAAGTCGTGTGCTGATATAATAAGTCAGTTTATAAAGTGCACGTTAAACGGCTCTAATAAATGAAAATGAGGCAACATTTCGCTAGAAATTGTCAGCCCGATTAAACAATTACTATCCATATACTCTTCACCATATACAGGCATAAGGCATGTGCCAAGTGTGCCACGCACAGGGGCCCCCGCCCGCCTGGCAAATAAATCACTTTGACTGGTCATATTTATTTTGTGTTAGTATTATATTTCAATATTTTTTAAATGTTTTTTCCTCAAATTTATTTCAAACTAATCTAAAAATTCCCTAATCTAAGGGCTTTGGTAGCCTGGTATTACGTAGAGTTCAACAGCCCGTGCTTAAAAATTTACGCAACCTTTGCTTTTGGCAAACCGGAAATACTATATATCTGCAGACGGTACCGTTGACTTTTGACAGAAAAATAATAACATTATAAATATTGAAGAACTAACTAAATGCGACACGAGAAAAAAAGCAAAGAAGGTTTTAATAATAATAATAATAATAATAATAATAATAATAATAATAATAATAATAATAATAATAATAATAATAATAGTAATAATAATAAATACTTTTATTATACTAATACTATTACTATTTTATCTGCAGACGGTGGACTGAATAAAATGCAATTATACTGAAATAGTATATAATTATATAATGTCCAGTATTATTATATTATTAACTATTAATTTACAGTACTATAATCCACTCAGTATATAATAGACTGTATATGTTAATATTTAGTATAGTATTAATAATTAATATATTAATAACAAAACTCACGATACTCACCATGATTGCTAAACATTTGCAAAAAAGGGTTGTCTCAAAATAAAATCATCCATGTTTGATGTATTGATGTATATGTAAGATTCATAATCATTCATTGGGGAACTAACCTCTTAGGGCCCCAAATTCTACTTGGTACAGGGCCCCCAAAAGGGTTTATCCGGGCCTGCTTTGCACAACTCTTAAGCTCACCATTATATTGTAAACGTTTATAGGTGCGTACAGACATGCAACAGAACATCGTAACGCAACACCGTCGCGTCCAGTTTGGACGGCACAGCGTAACAACGCTTCGTAACACCGTATCGCAACATCGTAACATCAGTGCGTCCCATCTGATGTCGGTCTTTTGGCGCCGCATCAAAGAAATGTCACGCGCTCATGTTACACCAGCTATTCTCTGTTTGGACGTGACTGTGCTGTATCAGAGCGTCTCAGCTTGTGGCTGGTTTATAGTTGTTCGCGAATATGGAGTGGAATTAAAATAATATTCTACATTTTATCGAACTATGTCGAGAAAAGGAAATTTTATGGGATACTAAGCATCCTACATATTATAAATAAAGTGAAAAAAAAATCTTGGGAATAAATTGCTGCGAGATCAAATAATACTACAGCAGATGAATGCAAGAGAAAAAGGAATGCTTTACTGTCAGCACTTGGGCGGGAAAAGGCAAAAATAAATACTGGGACGGTATTATGTTCGCGCAAGGTTGGTGCAAGTGATACGCTTCGGTGTTACGTTACGATATTCTGTTGCACGTCCATACCAACCTTATTATTTATTATTATTATTATTATTATTATTATTATTATTATTATTATTATTATTTAGCACCACATATTACTATGCGTTTGGGTTATACGCTTTAGTACTAATTACGCTAATGGGCTAGGAATTGGAAAGGGTGAGTACAGAGGCAGTGAACCCGTATTTACTTGGAGGGAGAGTGGAAAACAATTTAGGGAAAACCACTCCCAGTTCACCCGGGCGAGATTTAAACCTTGATCTCCAAGTCCTCGGCAGTCTAGCTCAACACGAAACTAGCGCGTTAGCTAGCTACGCCACCGAGGTGGGTTACCAATCTTATGACGTGCCAGGTTTGTGAGCTTAGTAAACAATTTAGAACAATTGTTATATTTCTAGTAGAGATCGACATCGAACATAGAGCCACTGTGCAACTCCTCAATGGAATCACGTGTAAAACTGGGAGATTTGGACCCTGCCGCAATCTTCAGGACTTAGGCCACTTCCTAGACTGCAAGAACATCAATAGGACTACTAGGAGGATCAACACAAGGATGTGTGGCACTTAATATTTTCTTTGCTCACAATGTTTAATTGGTCATATCCCGCCCCCACCCTCCTAACCACCATTTTATTTTCTCTTCGGATTTGCGTAGATCTCGGGGCATCCCCAACCTACGATAGGGGGCTCGAGTCCCCTTAAGCCCCCCTTGGGTATCTTACTGTACCGACAAAAAAACACACATGTATTATATAACCACCCCTCGGATATTGGTACAAAATATCGATGGCTAAAAGTTAACAACCACAACAATTGATTGAGTGATTTTCGAACTTTTAATATCATTGTTTTGAAAACATCTATGTCGGATGTTCATTCCTACAAGTATCTGGTGGTGGGTAAAATAGGACAAACTTTGACATATGTAAAGAAAATAGAATTTTTTTAGAAAGAAAGATGGCTTCTAAATGAGTGAGTGTTTTTACAAATAGTGGACCACGGATTGTGGCTATTATAATTATTGAACAGACAATATCAAGAACTAGTTATTTTCAATCTAGTTTTATTTTATTTGATATTTATTTATTTATGAACTTAATTTGTTAGAATTAAATTGAAGTACCGTATATGATTCATTGAAAATTAATGAACATCGGAAGCAGTTACTTAATTTATTTAAAAATATAAACTTAAAACACCAGTTCTATTGGTTAAAAAATATCAATTGTTTATGAACAAAATATCGATATTTTTAAAAACAATGCAAATTTATCTGATTACCAAACCCTTCCTTCACCTCTGACAAGATGTGTATTAATCACAACTTGTGAATGTGAGGAAT
The DNA here is from genome assembly GCA_033556935.1 of Timema podura. Lineage (NCBI taxonomy): Eukaryota > Metazoa > Arthropoda > Insecta > Phasmatodea > Timematidae > Timema > Timema podura. Next base: position 31,114,377 of record JAVRXN010000003.1, on the reverse strand, counting down.
GCCAGGCCTCCACCGTGGTTCGGATTCCACGTTAAACTGTAGGTCCTCCATTTCATCTCACAATCACCCTACCATTACACATTAGCGTAAGTGCGTATAACCCGAACGGGTAGTAAGACGCGGTGCTAATAATAATAATAATAATAATAATAATAATAATAATAATAATAATAATAATAATAATAATAATAATAATAATAATAATAATAATAATAATAATAATAATAATAATAATAATTTAAAAACAATGAAGTTTTTTGTTTATAAACATCTATGTTCATGTATCGATGGCAACATCGTTATTTTTCTTTCGAAGTCCTGCCTTATTTTATAGATAATTTTAATGAAGCGTGTTATATCTCGTAATGGGTTGCTCGTGAACGAGTCATTCAAATTGAACGACTCTTGAACGAGAGCTGTGAACGAACGACTCTCACTTCGCGAGCGAGTCGTTCACGCCACTATTACACACTACATCACGCATCTGATATATTGACCAATAGGCCAACAGTTTTTACTACACATTTCTATTATTATTTGTACAAAATAAACGTATGCACGTCAGTTGTACATTTAAATCAAGAACTTAGATTAATGAAATTAAATAGGCCTATTACCCTAAACATTAGGCCCTACCTCAAGGATGCATCAGGCACCGATTCCCTCCCCCCCCCCCCCCTAATTATTACTTTGTGTTCATGTGACACTTTAAGACATTGTGCATTAGTTTGATGTTTCTTTACATCTCTTCTTTTCACTCATACGCTATCATTATCTCTGCCTATTCGCTTTGCGTTTTCGCTCAATGTTCGGTTTGAATTAGCTATTCTTGGCTATCAACGTATCGCTTCTGCACTATTTCCAACCACCCTTTTTTCGCTGAGCCTTAGAGAGTTGTCGTCATTCACGACTTTCTTTTCGCTCTCGTTCATTAGTTCTGGAAAGAGTCAGGAGTTTTTGTCATTCACGACTCTTTGAAAGAGTCAGGAGTGTTTGTCATTCACGACTCTTCTGTTGTTCTTCGTTCGAGACTACGCAATAATCAACTATAAATGCTTACTATCGTTACTAGATAGCAGCACTGCCTACAATATTAAACTAACTATTTTTCTTAACATCAATGGACATAATTCTGTGAATTAGACACTAAAGGCTATATACCAAGGTTAATTATTATAAGTAATATGCGTAAGTAATAAAATTAAAGAATCAAACGCAATAGGCTTCGGATAAACTACCCATAAATCTTAATTCATTCATAAGTTGAAAGGGAAGGGACAGATTTGCACGCTCGGAAAGGGAATTGTGAGAACTATTTTCCGGTCGTTCGTCAAGTTAGGGGGTGAAGGGGTGATGGGATTGGGAGCGAGCGAGCCATGAGGCAAACGATATGACTCATATGAACGACTCTTTTGAGTAAGCCAGCTCACGTCAACGAGCTGGTTCGACCCATCACTAGTTATATTTCATCAAATATATATTATTTATATTTAAATCAACTTTACAATATCCTTTAAAATCTAAATGTGACAAAGATTGAGATACAAGACGCAACTGAATATCTATTTAATCAAAAGTGCTTGACAATGTAGAAGCCAGTATATAAAATTATAAACACTATTCATCTGCGGGTAGTAAGACATCCATACGCACAATAATTATTATCTATACCATCAAATAGTACACCTAAAAATAAAATTAATAAATACTGTAAGCAGCGTACGGATAGCACGCGTGTTCTTGTTTGAATCCATTAATATATTTTTATTTAAATTATGAAAGGCCACACTTAAGTTTATTTCTTAATCACGTTCATTCTGTGCTATCTAGGGGGCAAATAGATACTTATAATGTATTTTGTTAAAAATCTGTAGCAAATTTTCGGATTAGGTGAAGCGAAATGAAGAGTACAGAGGAAAAAGGGGTTGGGAAAAGTATAATTTTAGCTAACATCAAGGTTTTGACACATAAAAGTTGCTGTCCTGGAAAATGTATGCAATGTGACTTTACCTCCTTTTCCCCTGTACCCTTGACATGCAAAAAAAAAAAAAAAAAGTTATATAAAATGTGTGTAATTTCACTAAAAAGCTGGGCAGAAAATAATTTTCTATGTTACGATAAAACAAAATTTTGATTCCCAAATGAAGTAAATTATTTTCATTCAACCTGGAGGCCAGCAATTCAGAAAAATCCTCTGAGAGATTCAAATCTCTAACGAGGCCACAAGTTTATGTGCTGTTGTCTACAAATAAAAATAAATGTTTCTCTTTAATATACACATACCATATGCACAGACGCTCAGATGGTTTATTAAATATTCTAACGTATCAAAGCAAGTATTTGTATTATAATACAGTGAAACCTTGGATTGCGAGTGTTTTGTAAGACGAGTAAAAATTTCCAATAAATTTTAACTTGATAAACGAGCGATATCTTGCAATACGAGTAGTACTATGGCTACGCTTTGTCTGCCGAGCAGTGTCATTGGATAGGTTCTTTGTTAAAGTAGCACAAAAATAAAAATATTTGAGTGAGCCAACCATTGATCTCTATAATATAACTGGATGGACATACACATGCACATTCCAAGGACAAAGGCGTGACGCTCAAGTGTATCGTCTGCTACACTGATGGGGGGAGGGGGACAGATTTAACGGTTTCTTTCAATGTTCTTATGCGAAAACATGTCTCTGATGAATAAAAGTGTTATTGTTTGAAAATAATGAAGTATTATACCACACTTTACTGAAGAAACATTTACATTAAAGGATATACAATCCAGTTTTACAGGTAATACTGTACAAATACGAATAAAATCTTTAATATATTTAAATATGTAGTTATCATCTATGTTGTTTACAGTCTGCCAAGACTACACTTATATTTAAAGTTGGTTATTAGCTTGTATATTGGATTCTGAAACCATATTATATTGAAAGTTCGATAAATATAATGAATAAGGTATCTTAAAACTTGATTACATTTGTTTGAATGACAAACTTTGTGTAGAAGTCTTGCGTTCAAATGATCATTTAGGTTATTGGCTTGTAGGAATTACAGTATTTACTAAACCCTGATTTTAGTAATAATCCCAATCTGTAAGGCCTTATTTCGTACCAGAATACTATCATATATATAATATTTTGGTAGGATAAACGGCAATTTAGAACGGAAGTAGAAATTTCCTTCTGGAAGGTCTTTTATACTAACTAAATACTACTATAGGGTAGGATTCTAGTACGAGATAAAGCCTTACAAGCGAGCTTCCTTCAAAAATCATCGTATATATTAGGCTACATCAACTTATTTAAAGAAAAAATGAACCAGTTTTGAACTTTTATATGCTCTTCAAAGCTTTAACTAACATATTTATTTAACTTAACCATTCACACATTGATGTATCTCATATACTCAATCAAATTATTGAACGATGTAAAATTGCTACATTGCCTTTTATGTGTGTAAGAGAGAAAGAGATACCCGAAAGTTTCCTTCTCTCTTACACAATGGTATGCAGACGACAGCTCGAAAATTTCAGCCAGAGATGTCCATCCAGTTATATTATAGAGATCAATGGAGCCAACATATAGCAGTGATTCCGTTAGTGATAGTGAAAGTCGTCCTAAACGATAACACACCTCCTCCTCTCATTTCTCTCGTCCACCTCACACCAGCCACCATTAAATTTAATTTATAAATTTGATTACAGTACAGTTACATTTAAATAACGAAAATAAAAAAGGTATTAATCATTCTTAGATTAAATATTTTTGGGTTGTGGGACGAATCATCTGAGTTTTCATTATTTCTTATGGGGGAAATTCACTTTGATATACGAGTACTTTGTATTACGAACACATTTGCGAAACGAATTATGCTCGCAATCCAAGGTTTTACTGTATTATAATTGAATATTCCACACTTTAAAATTAATTATTTCGTAAACATTGATGTTTAATGATTGATATTTATATCTATCTACATATTTTAATGGTTTTCAAGTTTGCCGCTTCTACGCTACTAACATCTTAATTTGTGTTGTTAGTTTGGCTTTACTGTAGAGTTGTTTCAGAAAACAGAACCCCTTTGGCATTCTTTGATTCTATTGGTTAAAAAGTCTTTGTCAACGAAGTGAGTAACATTTAAATTTTCAGGACAGTTTTAAAAAGTAACGGATTTCTTCGATGACAGATATTAATTTAGAATTCGTACATGTATAACAAAATACAGTGAAAGTTTGGTTTTGTGAAGTGATAACTATAGATGAGCTATTGGAGGTATAACTCAACATTTTTACTATAGTTATGCTATTAAGTACTGTATATTTATCCGAAATATTACCTATACTACTATACTACTACTACTACTAGTTTACTACACCTACTTGATTGCACTTACATATACTTAAATAATATGATTCAGGAATAGCTGCTGTTACTTTACTAAATATCCTAGTGATACTGTAATTTGTGTCTTTTTAGATCTTGCTCTTGAATCTAATATCGCTAAGAATTGACGGTACTATACTAGATCATGATTTGGTTACAAGGCATGAAAAAAAAGTGTAGTGTTTCCAAATGCTTAAATTTGATGCCAACTTTAAACATACTCTGCCAAAGATTAATCTCGATTTAGGGGTTCCGATGTCCTTATCTTTAATTCCATATTTTGTTGGGGCTGGTTTAACTTCAATTTGGTAAAGCTCCGGGCCATGTCTGAATAGTCCGTCCAAGGGCCCTTGGAAGATATAAGTGCACTTGAAAATTGCAATTTCGTCCTTTAAGGGCGGAAGTCATATTTGATGGTGTCCGAATTATCTTTCAAGTGTAAAATTATACCCCTTACAGCACACTTTACTAAAGGGCATGTATGATTTGCCCTTAGTAGTGTAACCCTTCTTTCACCTCTGACAAGACATGTATTAGTCACAACTTGTGAATGTGTGGAATGCCACGCCTCCACTGTGGTTCGGATCCCACGTAAAGCTGTAGGTCCTCCATCTCATCTCTCAATCACCCTACCATTACACATTAACATAAGTGCGTATAACCCAAACGGGTAGTAAAACGTGGTGCTAATAATAACAATAATAGGCCTAATAACTTAATAGTGCATTTTAGCTAAAATAACGTTTTATAGTGATAGAAAGTATTACATATTGTATGAAAATGGAATAAAATATCTTATACAAACTGTTGAACAAAACTAGTAGGGGTTGTGTTCATTGTGCATATAGATAGCGTATCTTGATTAAAAAAATTCTTGCGTGGTCATCTCTCTTGAAAGGAAATGTATTTCGGTTTATAGCTATACACTAAAAATTGTTTAAGAATATTAATAGCCTTAAGTTAGAGCTTAATTAGGGAAAATAAGTGTACAACCCGAATGGGTAGTGAAACGCACCTCTAAAAAAAATTGTAGGGAAAATAGCAATTTATATACAGGCCTATATATATTTAATAATTGTCCTAAATATGCAGAAATGTTTTACATATTTTTTTGGTATGCCTGCAGTCTTGGCATATAATTGTCATTTGTGTGCTTTGTAGGGACTGACTTATTCAACAAAATATCTTCTATCAAGAGTTGTACATGTAGGCTAAGTTAATTAATTTTTAAAACCCTATAGGCCTCTTTATTTATCAGTAAATACTCTACATGTGCTTTAAAAATAATTAATAATAGTTCCGTAGGCCTATTAATTTACCATTTATAGTGACTTACACTTATGACACCATGGACAAAATATCAAAACTCAATCTCATTGCCATTGTAACACATGTTTAAGAAATTGCCACCAGAAAGCTTTGGCTTTACTATGCTGTGTTATAAGTATTATGCATCCTCTGCACTTTAGGGTACCAGAAATGTGTTTTATTTAAGTGTAGGCCTACAAGTGTTTAGGGTGCAGAATATTCAGACGTGGCCCTATTTAACTTACATAATTAGGCTATACACAACTTTGAAAGTTCATTTAGGGATAGCGCATCATACTATTGTGAATATTTTTTTTCTTCATCTAATAATATAGGCCCAAAAATAGTTTCTTATTTTTAATAGGTCTACACATAACAATTTGGTAAATCGAATAATAAAAATGCCCCATTCTACACCCTTTTAAATACTTGTGGTTGGATAAAAGGGGATAAGTATTTTAAAAGGGAGTTATATCTAATGAATTTAGTACTGGGTCCCAACCCTAACTTTATAGGACATACGATGTTGTTTGCGCATGAATGGAAATTTTGTTAAAGTAGCAATATTGTTTAAGTTTTTGATATTTGTGAACATTTTAATATAAAGTCCAGGTTTTTTTTTTCTAGATAGGAAGTACTGTCACCTGCAATCTTAAAAATGGAAAATCTGTTTGATTATACGGTTCCGAAGTGTTTAGACTTCCCTCCCAACCAGTCTGATGATGAAGAAAATGATGCATTTTTTGGTATGTATTAAAACATTATCATTAATCAATCTTATTATAGGCAAGTTTATTTTGATTTAGTTAACTATGGGTACAGGTGGGGCTAGCAATAAGGTAAATAACTTAGTCTTTATTCCTTTATACACATAATTTGTAAAATTAAACCTACCTAAACAAAAGCATTTTCAACAATGATATCGTTTCATATAATTTTAAACCCTTGAAAAGATCATTGAGTCATATACCATAGCCCGTATCAGGAAAATTAATGTTTCGAGGACTGAGCCCAATGGAACACTTTTAATAGCCTACAAATTTAAACGTTATTTTAGATTGGATATCCAACACATCTTTTCTATGAATTTACTTTTGGTATTGTTCAAAATAACTTATTTTTTGTATAAAGCAATCAATATCCAAAATCTGCAGTTAGTTTCATTATTTTACTTTGCGTTACCAGGATGTTAATGTTACTAAGCATTTATGTGAGATTGGCCCTATAATTATGTTTCATGTATAATAAAGTTTACAACCAACCCGATAGGCCTATTTACCTGTAAGTTTCTCTCTGATAAAACTACAGTGTGTACTTGGCATGCACACTAATCCTTTGTATGGATTGACATGTTTTTGTTTATAATTAATACTTTTTTATTTCATAGTTTCTTTCATCTACTACAATTTTTTTTAACTTTTAAACCTGGACCCTGGGCCTGGTACTGATACAATGGCACCGATAGTACGTGGTGGGTTTGCCTGAGACTAGGTCTACATCCAAAGCAGTTTGATGAATTTTGTTCAAGCTTGATATTTAGGTTTTAAATGACAATAATTTGAGATGAAATCACGATTTTAATTATAGCTCTAAATGAAGAATACAGTACCTAGTTTACTGATGACCAATTTTTGAAAATTTGGTTTTAAACTTTGACTATATGTATGATTGTGTTATACTATTTCTTTTAGTAATTACAACTTTCACTAGGCCTATTTTAATAGGCTACATTTTTATTTTTGACACTTCATTTCTTCATATTGCATAGGCCTACAGTATTTGTGACCTATTTGGTATCATTTCGCATAAAAGAGCAGGCTTTTATATTTGACTAAAACTTGTTTTGTTTTAGAGTGTGCAAGCACTGTGAAAAAGCTGGAAAATCCTCGCTATCAGTTGGATGATGTTGGTAACTCCCCTGAGCTTAGAGAGTTAAAACCAGAAGAGCAAATGGAACAGAGTCTTTGGTAAGTAGACCTGTAAAATTGTTTATAACCTGACAAAATCACACCATTTTGAACAGTAAATTGTAGTTCTCAAAGTTCACAATCTAAACACAACAAAACAGATAATCATGTAATTTTCGGGGTACATCAGTCCCCTTCTTCACCAGAAGAGAGTAAAACACAGACTGGACTAAGGCAGAATGGCTATAGGTTGATCACGGTCACTTAGATCCTGTTGTTGTCTGTTTCTTGATTAAAAAAGTTAAGCCTAAATACGGCAGTTGACGATTCTGACTTGTGTCTTTATTCTTGATAGATGAATACTATGTTGTATTTATATTATATTTAATTATATAATTATTGAATTAAATTATATTATCTGTTATTGTTTATATGGAAATTACTGACTGGTGCGGGAAGGCCTGCTTGGAAAAAAAATGAGAGAAGGTCATCTAAGGTTGAGACCAGGGGGGTCGCCTGGATTTGGTAATATATTGGTGAGCAAGTTCCCACCTACGAAGCTGAGAAGCATTGCAACTATTGGGAGGCTTGCATAACTCTAGTACAATAGCATGAGTCAAAATATGCACTATGTGTTTGGCCATGATACACTACAATTTATTTTATAATAAAACCAATAGGTTCTTAGCTATTGGAAAATATTTATTTTGAATTGAGGTTTTTAAAGTAGGAAATTGCTTGATTATGCTTTTCGGTGAACAAAGATATTACTTTTTTTCCTCTAGAGTAGCGTCGAATCCACCATTTAAGAATCCAAATCTCCAATCTACCTTCAAACTGAATTCAAATTTTGGAAAAAATTATGAACATAAAAGGAAATATGTGTTTGGCCATGATACACTACTGGTTTGTCAGGGTTGTTGGGGTTGGTATACAAATGGTGTCCATTCATTTGTTGTCAGTGTTCATGTGTTGAAGCCAATGTATTCAGCAATGCAGTAGTTGCATTGTAGCTGGTATATAAGATTTTCTGTGAATCAGCCATTGTGGCCTTTCATGGGGTACCTATTCCATTTGTGTGAATCTACTGTTGAATGAGGTGGAGGGTTGGCGAATTTTCCAGGTACTCTGTCTCGGTTTGTTGCAACGATAGGAACCTCTGGCCTGATGTCATTTGTTGTTGTTTGCGGCTGGGTCGAGCGATTTAGGCTGAACCAGAATGTTGCGGAGATTAGGGGGGGCTTTTGAATGTGATTCTTGGAGCACTCTTGAGAAGATTTTGTGTGAGAAGTTATGATGTTAGGATATTGTAGCCTGTGTTCCGGATAAATCTAAGTTTGTCTAGTCCTTCATAGTACTGGGTGGTGAGCAATATGTCGTTGAAAGGTTGTCCCTTGATCAGCTAGGGCTCTGTTTATTACACTATTGACTGTGTTTAGGGTATCCTCGGGCCGTGAAAACCTTGGAAGAGTTGTTGACGTAGCTTGTTAAGATCTTCTTCCTCGAAACATGTATGTTTGGCTTTGGTGTGGACTGTGGTGTTTGTTTACTTCATGAAGGTTCATTTCCAGATCCAAGAATATGACATGGTGTTGTGATAGGTTCCAGGTGAATCTGAGGGTGCTATTATTATTATTTAACCTGTTTAGGAACTTTAATAAATTAGTTTCAGAAGCTGTACAAATCATGAAGATGTAATCAATAAATCTCATCCAGCAGAGTGGTTGCAAGGGTTTGGTTACCATGATCCGCCTATAATCGTGCTGCAACAGTCCAGTCTGTGTTTTACTCTCTTCTGCTGAAGAAGGAGGCTGATGTACCCCGAAAATTACATAGTTATGTGTTTTGTTGTGTTTAGATTGTGAACTTTGAGGCCTACACTTTTCTTCTATCCCCCTCTCAATGTTTAATTTGACATAGTTAAGATTTATAGTTGGCAGCAAGATAGCTATGGTTTATAGTTTCAGCTCTAAATATCTTATATCATAGAGGTAAAATGGAAATGTTTTTAATTTATTTAGTATTCTTCGGGATTTGAAGGACCTATCCCTTGTATCTACTCAATAAAAGTGTGTGGAAGTTGACTTTTTAAATTTAAAGCGAACCTGAATCGAATGTATGAAATATTCTCTAAGCTAGAATATTTTGTTGTTGTTGTTATGCTTGAAAAAATATATTGTGCTTATTATGGGTGTGTGAAGCTTCGGAACTTCGACTTGGCTTTGGAACAGACATCAGCTTCGACTTCGCTTCGAAGCTTCGCCAGTAAAAACATTTATAGCCATTCTGAGCTGTTTTGTACATTACAAATTAATATTAATATGAAAAATACTGATGTAATTTAATTGTAAGTTGTGATAATAGCTTTATTTATCAGATTAACACAAACTATTACAAACAATTGTACAATAAAACATTTTCCAAGTAATTTTAGTACATAAAGTTCTATAAATAACCACAACATAATATTTTTTCAATCATAAAACAACTAAAAGAAAATAGTCAAACTTCGATTCGGCTTCGAGAATATTTCAGATATTAGATTTGAGTTCACTTCGAATTGAAAAAGTGGACTTCGCACACCCCTAGTAGGGATGTGGTATCGAAAGAAAGTATCGATACTGTAGGCCTACTCATTAGAGGTATAGGGAAAAAAATACTGATACCCTTTTAGTATCGAAAGAAAAGTATCAATAACAGTAAGTATCTCTATCATATTATTATTAACTTGTAATATGCAAAGAAGCTCAGAATTACAATAACTAAACATATAAAGGACTTTTTTTTAAGCTTAGTAATTGTCGAAGCTGGAATTTCTTTTTGGAGTCAAGTCTAAGTTTCGAAGCTTTGAACACCGCTTTTACTCAGTTATGCAATAAAAGATCTTAAAAACAAAATTAAGGTCTCAGTTCAACACATCTCTCAGATAAATTTTCCTTCCTTAGGCCAGATTATACCACTAACTAACCAATGATGTGTGGAGGGAACACTAATTGATATATTATTGCTCTCATATACACTTTTTATATTTGTTTTTAGTGAAATCCTTGATAGTGTGAAAATAAATGAAAATAATCTGAAGAAAAAAAACTCAACCCCCTTGAAGCTTGACGGTCCAAACATAACCCATAACTCTGGGAAGGAACACCAGATGTTAACAAGACTGGACAAGGCAAAGACTCCCTCGTATAGCTTGAGATCACGAAGCGTTGAAAGGGTGAGCAATAGAGTAAATTTATTGAGTGAAGAATTGGTAGAAATGAAAACTTGAACTAATTCAAAATACAATAAAAATGTATTTGTCTTTTCTTGAGTACAACTTTAGAGTATTTTCACATTAAATTTACATTTATTTGAGATATTTTAAAATAACGTTTTATTTTATTTCGTAGTCGTTTCAATATCATAAAAGTATGAGCTCATCCAACTTTTAGCTCTTTGTCTTGAATGCTATTAATGCTTAGAAAGCTCTTTGGGGGGTAATACTTCTTGAATGCTAAGTAATAAAGGAACAGCCTTACAAAAATTAGTCTAAAATGTATATAAATTGTCAAGGCAGCCCTGTTTTTGATTAGACTAGGATTTAAAAAAATTCTTTACCCTTTTAAGAATGTGCTTTTCCTATGTCTTCTTTAAATTGTATACTGCCTTTTTATATAAATAATCATCCACTCTTTATTTCAAATTTTTTCAGTCTATCGCATCTGCAGGGAAGGCCATGAATACCAACTCGTCCAAGAAAAATGTGATACAAAAAACAACTCAGCCTAGATCTAGCCAACCAAAGATCAACTCACAAAAAACAATTCAGCCTAGTTCTAGCCAACCAAAGATCAACTCACAACTGACATCTTTTATTAGCTCAAGAAAAAGGCAACATTCTCCACATATTGAACCACCTCACAAATACATCAGCTTAGCTGAGGCTGCGCTTAACTTTCAAAGATGCACTCCCCGCAGATTCCACTCTCGCAAAACTTGTAAGTGGAAATTTATACACCTGCTAATTCATCTAATTTTATAGGCATTTTTGGAAGCTTATTTTAGCCTTTACATCCTTAGAATTTTTTCTGATTTTGATCCAACATGTTAATCATTCTTTTTCTCTGCCACTAATTTTATGTCTAACTTTATTTTATTTTTATTTGGTTTCCTCTTGGAGGAATTTGCGTTGTTTGTTTCATATCCCATTCTGAAGAGTTTCGATAGATCAAAACTTAGGGCAAAGAGTTGAGAGGTGACAACCGATTTTCTTTAAGAAGAAGACATTGCCTTTTTCTCCACTGGCACCAGTTTAATGGGTGAACTTTATGGTTTTAATGCTAGAAAAGAGGAACAATGTGTAGTTTTACTTTTTATTTTGTTCAGATACCTTTTCCCTCTCTTTTTTTTCTTTCAATTTTAACACCTATTTGGCTCACTTCATGTCAAATCACCTAATGCCATCCATGTGCCCTCACATCTCACATTGTCTTAATATAATATTTCTTCCATAGCTAAATACAAGTTAGAGCAAAAATATTTTTTTCTGATTTTTCTGTGCCATTTTGAAAAAAAAATGTGTTTCTTGCTAAAAAGAGATACTTGTTCATTTTGGTATCAAATTAAAGCTTATGTATAATACTCTAAAACACAATTTTAGACAAATATAATCTTCCATATTGGTTTTTAATCTTATTTTTACCGCTGATTTCTCAAATGTTAGGCTATTTGTGACTTCTAAACAACAAATATCAAACGTTCCATCTTTAAAATATAATACAATACTAGCACTACTATTTAAAATGATAGAATATTAGGAAAATGGCTGCATTGGAACATTTTCTCAACAAGCGTCCGACCAATACCACACCGACAACATCTTTTATCCTGGATCTCACTAAATTTATACTAGAAAAGAACAACTTTCAATTCATGGATCAGAATTTCATTCAAACGAAAGGCACGGCGATGGGTACAAGGATGGCACCTTCATATGCCAATCTGTTCATGGGTAAACTGGAAAAAACATTTCTTGACCGCCAAAACAACAAACCACTTTGCTGGCTTCGCTTCATCGATGATATATTCATGGTGTGGACAGCTGGCCAAGACAATCTAACCCTTTTTTTAAACAACTTAAACTCCTTTTCAGCTTTGAAGTTCACCTCAAATCAATCCCACGACCAGGCAACATTTCTTGATGTGGACATTAGGCTGTCGGATGGCCACTTCAAAACTTCGGTACATCTTAAACCCACTAATAGACAACAATATCTGCATTTTGATAGCTGCCACCCATTCAACACTAAAAGATCTATCCCATACAGTCTTGCCATACGAGCTCATCGCATCTCCTCCGATCCAGAAAGTCTTCAAAACCACCTTGAAAACCTTCAAGAAGCCTTCACAGAGAGAGGATACCCTAAACCTCTCATTAATAACCTACTTCGACTAGCTGAAACTCCACAATCACCCAAACCTGACAAACCAGATACTATACCTCTAGTGACTAAGTACTACCCAGGCCTACAAAAGATAAACAAAATATTAGCGTCGGGTTTTCACATATTGGAAGCATCCAGCCGTACCAACAATATTCTTAAAAAACCTCCATTCCTTGTGTATAAACAGCCTCCATCACTTAGAAATCTTCTGGTACACCCCAAACTCAAAACTGAAAAGGACACAACCTTCATTCAACCACAACAAGGCTCTCGACCTTGCAACAAAACAGCTTGCAAAACCTGCCAAATACATCATCCAGCAGTCACTTTCTCCAGCAACATCACCAACTCCACCTATACCATCAAAGGCAGTCACACATGTGAGTCCAGTAACCTAATTTACCAATTAGAATGCCAACAATGTACTGCACAATATGTTGGCCTCACCACTGAAACTCTCCGTAAGCGAATGAATGGACACCGCCATGACACTAAAATTAAGAATCCAGAAAAACCAGTTTCAGCACACGCCACCAATCATAACCTCAACTTTGAGAACTGCTACACTGTCAAGGTGTTAAAATCATTCCACAAGACACAATGTAATATGTCTCAGTTAAGAAGATGGGAACTGGCACATCAATGGATCACAAAATCTAGAAAACCACCTAACCTAAATATTCGCTAATCTCAACCCAGAAACTACACCAGCACCACCTACCATCCATAGAGCAATAGAGAATCATTCAGGGAATTTCAACTCCACCAGAGAAGTTTTCATCCTCACCAATCAAGTTGGCATCACTGAAGACAACATCCTGTCCAGTCTAATTACTACTTCCTGAGGAAGATGCTACAATAGCATCGAAATATTGAAGTGTGTGTAAATATGTGTCAGTGTTGTTACTTTTATTTGTGCTCTACCATTTTCCTAATATTCTATCATTTTATTTATCACTAAATGTTTTTGCTCAATGCACTTTTTTCATATATAATAGCACTACTATTTGTAACTCTCATGGATGCTGTACTTAAATACATGAAGAGAGGAGAACTGAGAACTAAATGCCCGAAGCGATTTGGGGAGACACTGAAAGAGAAGTACAGGAACAACTGGATAAGCGAGTCTTCAAGTTCAAAAAGTATAGGATGAATGTTGGTAAAACAAAGACAGTTGCCTTGAAAATAATTAAAATTAACTCCCATCTACTGCGTATGTCGAGAAGGAGAATAACTTGAAAGTATCCACGCGCTCAATTACTTTGGTAGTGTTTTCTCCTGTAAGCATATCATAAAGCAATAACCCTACCCCGAACAATGTTTGGTTACAACATTGTTAGTAGTCCATTGCCCCCTTTTTTACATAATATTGGTTGCGACTGGCTACGATGTTTTCCAGCCAATTGAATGGCATACCAAGTTATAATTGCGAGTTTACGACCCGATTCTTGCCTGCGCAATGTGTGATGGAAGCCACATCAGGGATTCCTCCCCCCTACACCTTCAAACTATCTGTTTCACTCCCACATGATACAATGTCATGTAGGCCACGTCATAACACCCACCCCCAAAATTGTTTTGTGTGGAGCTGTAAACATAAAAAAAAATACTGAGTCATTGATTCATATTCAAATTTACATAAATTAATCTTCATTAATTTATCATAGCTTTTTTTTTTTTAGAAAAACTATAGGCTTATCTAAATATTTATTATGTGAAGACTTAACAGATACCCATTTTGACCCAAATTAGATCTGTCTGGAAATGAAAACTCGCTTCCAGAAGAGCTGGAAAAATGAAATTTGGCATAAAGTCGTGAAGATAATTCTTGAAATCTGACCTCAATGCTTAGTGGGGAGGGGGTTGAAAGTTTTCAATATTAACTGATGTATCTTTTGAACCAGCAAACATAGATCCTTGAAATTTAAATTTAAGGTTTTGTTCTAGAATTGGGTTATATCTTTTGAGGGCTTTTCACATTTCTTCCCCTAAAAGGGTGGAGAGGGACAGAAAGGTGTGGGCTCACAGACTCCCTCAGAACCAAATTTCCTAAACCCCTGACCCAAGAAACTTTAAATTTTGCATGGCAGGAAAGTAGCATACAACTATATAAATAGAAAATTTCAAAATGAGTGCCCAAGAAATGGGGGTGGGGTGGGGACTAAATTTTTTTTAGATGAGATAGAAAATTAAAATTTTGCAGACAGGTAATGGAACCATTCCAAATAATCACAAGAGTCTGAAACCCTTAAATTTCTTATGGAATTCTGGAAAATATAAGGGGGGCGTAGTTAGAAAATTAGCTATTATGCCTAATTGGGGTAGAAAAATCTAAATTTGTTAAGCAGATAGGACACTTTCAGATAAAAAAAGTAAATCTTACCCTCGGTGGCATATTTAGCTAACGCGCTAGTTTCGTATTGAGCTAGACTGACGAGGACGGGGAGATCAAGTTTAAAATCTCGCTTGGGTGAACTGGGGGTGGTTTTCCACTCTCCCTCCACACATTTGGGTTCACTCCCTCTATATTCAACCTTCTCTATTCCTAACCTATTAGAGTAATTAGTACTAAACTAGGTTCATAGTGGAAGTTATCACTTGGTAAGAATATCTTTCAGGGTAAACTGAGTGTGCACCTTAGAAATACTTCTTTTTATTAGTGTAGGTAGATTTTTATCTGTTTGGGATGATGTAAAGGTCATAATCATCACTCCAAATTGGAAGGGAATTGAAGTGGTGCTTATATTATATGTATGTACGTGCAATATATATTGTGTGTTTATGTACCCAGCCCAGGAGCTCACACCATACAAGCCATGGGTGTTCAAGCCTACAATCCCAGTAACTCCAGGCCTGACATCACACCTCCGAACCAGACCAGTCCATTATCCCACTCAGGAACAGAAGGAGGAGGCGGCTTTCATGGAAATGAAGACGTAAGTCCAGTATCACCACATTATGTCTACTTGGTGAAAAACTGAGCCAATCCTAGCTGCAACCTAAAATTACGTAGTTACTATTTATATTTTACTGTGAACTTGGTACTCTAGTTTCAAATCCTGAGGTACCAGAGTAATTTTTTTTCTTATCTTCCACTGGTCCCATCTTGATTGTGGCATGTTGAAGAACCCTGAAAGGTATGTGAAAATACCTTTCCTGACAAAATTGGTAGACCCTTTCGCTCTCACCCATAGAAAATTCTTGTGTGCTGATATAATCAGTCGGTTCAGAAAGTGCACGTTGAATTATATATAAAAAAATTAATCCATATAAATGTGGATGCATCCTCATCTCTCTCTACTCCTTGGACTAACTTGTTAGTAACCCTTGTATTGAACCTACTAAATTAACAAATCTTATGTCATCCAAGTTGTCTGTTTGTATTAAACAATCCCCTTTAACCCACATCACTGATTGGACCTATTACAATAGCCCATGCTCTTTGGTGCGACTGACAGTTCACAGCTGACTTCTGACAGTCAACATTAGGTATATACCTAATTTTTACTGTCAGAAGTACAGCGCCAACACATGTATTTGCGGATTATGGTTCGTGTAGGATACATATTTGGTCTGGTAGCTTTCAAAGCCGCCGGCTGTGAGCTGTCAGTCAGCACAAGAAGCCACGGGCTATTGTAGAGAGTGTATACACTGCCAAAGTTTTTTTAAAATGTTACTTATTTGGCCTATTGTAGTTACATTTTATAAATTTGTTCTCTTAAATTTCGTTGTGTATGTAATACATGATGTGATTTTGTTTTCCAGCCACCAAGTGAAGGCCTACCCTCTGAACATGGATATTTTTAAGCAACCAAAGCTAGGAATCAGAGTTGAAGCTAAACAACATACCATTCCAGAGCCCTTCAATTTAACAGAAATAAAGAAAAAGGTTTGGCCCTGGTGTCCCTATGTATAAGTGAAGGATTTAACATAGATCTCTTTTATAAGTCTTCAAGGGGGAGTGCTTATTTTTTATAATTGTTTAATGTAAATGTTTTAAAAAAATAATTTTTTAAATAGATTATTTTGATTAAAGTTCAAAACATTATCATGTAATAAACTCAAATTTTACGTATAAACTGAGCCTTGTTTTCTGTTGTAGGAAGTCCTTCAATCACCTCAATTTGCATTCAAAGCTAGGCCAATTTCAAAGGGTATCTTGGAAAATGCCAAAGGCATCCCTGAAAAGAAACCATTACCAGCCACAAAACCAGTCACTCCTAACCTTATAATAAAAAGGCGAATTCCATTAAAGGTGTTTGAAGACTCTGTTGAGGTGAGTTAAATTTGGGATAGGTAATAGTAGGATTCTGGTAGGAAGAAACTTTTAGGAAATATAAACTTTATTTTTTATGGTCAACATTGACATTAATTTACATTATTATTGGTATTATTTAATTAAGTGACAACTGAATATCACAATACTTGACAAATAAATAAATGAAAATTGTTATAGTAAAATTTTTGACTGTCCAAAAAGTTTTGTATCTTAATTTATTTAACTACTCTTTAATGCATCAGGTAAGTATTAACTTTGAATTTCTATGAGGAGTGGGGGGATAGAGAAGTTGAACTGTAGGGCTTCTCAAATATTAAAACAATGCAAAACCAGTGTTAGGTATAACATTTCTCTAAGAGAAAGCTATTTGTACATCTTTGTCTATTTTGCAGTTTTGTAAAATGTGAACTGTGTTCCTCGTTCTTGTCTTGTTCAGTGTAAAAAATATTGTACCTCATTGGTAAAAGGAGAGTACTTATTTGATAATAGTTGCCAGCTCTGCTGAATTCTTCATAAAATGTTTAAAAATTAGGGGTGGGCCCTCAAATACTTTTTCGTATCATAGGTATTAACATTTGAATAAACTAAAATATTTATTGTCCAACAGCTCTTTTTGAGGGGTTTAGTAACTAAATTGGAAGACGTATTTGTGCACACTGGCTCAATAAAGAAATGTTTGGTATTCTTATGACAAGATTGGATCACTTGTTTTTAGTACAGAATAGTTTGAATATCTTATGTTTTATTGTGCAAGTTATTAAAATTCACAATGTGAATTTTTTTATTCAAGAACTTTAGTCATTCTTAATAGCCATGTTTAGAATTATTTTACATAAACACTTGTAAGACTAAATAATACTTAATTTTCATTTGGAAAACTTGAAATTTTAAAAATAAGTTAATATACATATTTTAATATGTATGAAAAAGTGCATTGAGCAAAAACTTTAGTGATAAATAAAATGATAGAATATAGGAAAATTGCTAGAGCACAATAAAAGTAACACACTGACACATATTTACACACACTTCAATATTTCGATGCTATTATAGCATCTTCCTCGGAAGTAGTAGTAATTGCTTGAGAGATGCTACAATAGCATCGAATATTGAAGTGTGTGTAAATATGTGTCAGTGTTGTTACTTTTATTTGTGCTCTACCATTTCTAATATTCTATCATTTTATTTTCACTAAATATACATATTTTAGTAATTGTTTCTCCCATTGGAATCACAAGTTAAAGAATTTAAATTTTCATTATACCTAAAACTGCAATTGATATTTTTGTATCTTTTCCCAACCTTAGTCAAATATTGTGACAATTCCACTATATTTTAACTCAAATTACTATAAATTTATCCCCTTCTGATAAAATCGTCAAAAGCTTCTAATTTTTTTATCAATGAAAAAGGAAATTATAAATCTGAAAAAAATTATAAGCCTAAAGTGGAAAAATTATATCCAGTCCAAAAATTTCCTGAAGTTCAAATGGCATTCCCGCACAGTCATTGTTTAACATTACAAACAAAATGCAATTTAATTTTTCACATAAAAAATGATTTTTCTTAGTGCAAATTTCAATTTGATCGTATCTCCACACAATTTGAGTTATTAAATAACTTTAAAAATACTCGAACAATTTATTTTATAATAAAACCAATAGGTTCTTAGTATTGGAAAATATATATTTTGAATTGAGATTTTTAAAGTAGGAAATTGCTTGATTATGCTTTTCGGTGAACAAAAATATTACTTTTTTTCCTCTAGAGTAGGGTCGAATCCACCATTTAAGAATCCAAATCTCTAATTTTACCTTCAAACCTGAATTCAAATCTTGGAAAAAATTATGAAACATAAAAGGAAATATAAGTGAATAATAGAAAATAGAAGTAGTGATTAATAATGTTAACATTCTTTCTTGTAAGCCATTCATTATAATATCATAGTCACTTAAGTGTTAAATTACTGGTTGTTGAGTTCATCCTATAGTTATAATTGGTTTTGAGCCACCAATAAGCAGTATTAGAGCACTAAGACACCTCACTTTAAAAAGTGTTTTTTTTTAAGGATTCGAGTCTCAAATTCAAAATTTTCTCCTATCTCTAATATCCTTAAGGATTCGAGGGATGCAAGAGCTTGTTCCTACTTTTTTCTCAACATTTTTCTGTAATAGCATATATGATTTAATTTAAAATTTTTTAAGTTTTGAGTAAATATCTGCATCTTTAGGCAAAGGCGTGAGAAAGTTTCTGTGGTGTTTCTAAAAACACTCTAAAAAGTTATATATGAATCAGTTTTATGCTATCCCATGGATTGACTAAACAATTGTTACAATGTTTCCATATACTCATTAACCCTCTCAATATCATGTTAGGTGTGTTCAATCAGTCTTTATTATTGGCTCGCTTTGACTTTACAACTTTTAATTAGGGTGCGGCAGATGCCGATTATCGATTGATCATCATCCGATTATGGCACAATCGGTTGAGCCATTTTTGAACTGTGTAGGCTAGAAGTACCTTATGGTGACTCATCAGTTTTAAGCTGGGTAACAGACAACATGGTCCTTTGTACTAATGCTTGGCGACAGGGAAGGGATTGGCTTGTCGAGTGGAAAGGAGGAGGGTTGTTCACTGTTCATGTTTGAAAGGGCAACAATCTGTGATGGCTGTGTAGATTTCAAGGTCAATACTTTGTGTGCAAGACTAGAGAAAGATCTCTCTCTCTCTCTCTCTAAGGAAAATCTCTTTTAGATTAATGAAGTAATTGTACACGATCCCAGTCGGGTGTACTGAGAGTGGTTTTTCCTAAAACTACCTATAAATACAACTATCTCATCACTAACCTATTTATAGCGTAATTAGTATATTAGTACAAAGGCATATTAAGATGCAGTACTAAAAATATGTGTGCGCAGCGCTTGTACAAAGATCACGCAACTCTGCTGTATAATGTATATATTCTTTTAATTTGGATTCGAAATTCGATCATTACCGCCCATTCTCCTGAGCTATGTTTCATTCTATCGGAACTCATCATGGGGGAGTGTGAAACACAACTTTACTCTTTTAGGAAGTTGGTAGAACCTCTTTTAAGAAGTCGGGTGAACCTCTTCTAAGAAGTTGTGTTTCACACTCCCCTGATAAGTTCCGATAGAATGTAACCTAGGTTGGTGGATTTTCTTAGCGAGGCATCCATTACTTCTTTGTCCAATGGCAACAATGTAAAGTGTGAACTGTGTTCTTCTTTTCATTGTAAAAGCCATCTTGTGTTCGTTCCTTTAATACGTTTTAATGAGTTATTTACTAGCTAATGTAATATGAAATATGTTATTGTGATCTTGTTTCAGGTAATAGATGGCAAAACGGTGGTGAAGCCCAAAGAAGTGTTTAATTTTGGTGTCCCTCAAGTTTTCAATAAAAGAAACACACCAAGTAAACGAATGACAGAAGTGAAACCTTTTAGTTTTGAGAAACGAGACATAGAGCTACAGAAGAAGAAAGATGAGAAAATAAAGGCTGTAAGTGAAAGAGCCTCACTCTTAAATGAAACTATGAAAGGCCATAGGCTGTGTGAAGCTTCAAGATGTTTGAGGTTTTGAACTTTCAAAAATCATAATACATCTCTTTAAGTAAAAGTTCATCCCTTTTTGATATAAATTTTGTTATAAATGAAAGAAAGTGCAGGTCTAAATCCCTCTTTTCTGTACCTTCCATCATTTTTAACAAAAAAAATTTGACACATATCTTAAAATAGATTAACCTTTTAAACTTACTTTGACTTAGATCTGTTCTAAACGTCCAATAAACACATTTTTTGTAAATTGATGTAAAAGCATATAACCCGCAGGATAGTAAGACATGATGGGTGGGAAGGGGGGGAAGTGTTAATAAAAGGTTCAGAATAACAGGACCGTGACAAGACTAAGGGCCAGTTTCATAGTCAGATTTAGTACGCCGCTATACTAAATACAAGACGACACCTACCTAGACCAAAATGGAATGGGCCAGTTTCGCATATGAAACTGGCCCATTCCATTCAATTTCAGGTAGGTGACGTCTTGTATTTAGTTTAGCGCCGCACTTGAGGCGTATTAAATCTGACTATAAAACTGTCCCTAAGAGGGCAATAAGGTAGGTAACAAAAAATTAATGTTTGGTAAATACATGTTAGTTTAATTAATATTGGGATGTACAACCTAGAATGGCGAATATTTACAAAATGTTTTATAGTAGGCTTAATTTTTTTACTTTGTCTCTTTACACTTTTGGACTATAGGCATTATAATATTAAGAAAGCTAATGAGGTAATCCTGAGGAAGATATAATTTGGAGGAAATATACCCACATTTGTTTGGAGGGAGAATGTGAAACTATCTCAATACACCCGGCTGGTGTTCAAACCTACACCTCGCTGTCATCGGCAAACCAAACATTTTACATTTAGAACATAAGGATAACATAGTAAGGAAGATTCCGAAATTCTGACGTAAAATTATTTCCTTGATTTTTTTTAGGGGAAAAAAAAATAAATCGCATTACAATATTAAGGACTGTCTATCATTGTCACATTTGTATTTAATGTTTATCAACCCATTATAGTAGACTTACGGAACTGTTCTGTATGCTAAGATAATGGTCCAACGGCCGACTTAAGGAACTGTTCTGTATGCTAAGATAATGGTCCAACGGCCGACTTAAGGAACTGTTTTGTATGCTAAGATAATGGTCCAACGGCCGACTTAAGGAACTGTTTTGTATGCTAAGATAATGGTCCAACGGCCGACTTAAGGAACTTTTGTATGCTAAGATAATGGTCCAACGGCCGACTTAAGGAACTGTTCTGTATGCTAAGATAATGGTCCAACGGCCGACTTAAGGAACTGTTCTGTATGCAAAGATAATGGTCCAACGGCCAATTTATGGAACTGTTCTGTATGCTAAGATAATGGTCCAACGGCCGACTTAAGGAACTGTTCTGTATGCTAAGATAATGGTCCAACGGCCGACTTAAGGAACTGTTCTGTATGCTAAGATAATGGTCCAACGGCCGACTTAAGGAACTGTTCTGTATGCTAAGATAATGGTCCAACGGCCGACTTAAGGAACTGTTTTGTATGCTAAGATAATGGTCCAACGGCCGACTTAAGGAACTGTTTTGTATGCTAAGATAATGGTCCAACGGCCGACTTAAGGAACTGTTCTGTATGCAAAGATAATGGTCCAACGGCCGATTTATGGAACTGTTCTGTATGAAAGATAATAATCCAACGGCCGACTTACGGAACTGTTCTGTTCACTTCAAAGACTACGTTTCTTTTATTTTACGCAAGCTCTAAAATGTATTATTTCATACCAGTATATTTTATACTATGGTATGACATCAAGTATGCCATGAAATTCTCATTTTAATAGTGATCTTGTTTATTCTTTGGTTTGTGTATGGTTATCATTGGATTCATTCTAAACAAACATAATCTCGAAAAATGTGTTTTGCTAACGAAAGATATTGAAGATTTATTAGATTTTTAGTAATTACGGATTCAGAAATTGAAATAAGTGAGGAAAGTGGTACTGATAGTTTTGTGTATAGTGTCACATTCAAGCAGCGAAGAAGATGGAATAGAGTTAGGCCAAAGTGATTATATTACAAGCTTATCATAGACTAATGGACTATTAAGTGCTTTTATGTCAGTACGTGACATTTTAAAAGGTATTTAATCAATTTTAAAACAAAATAATAGATTCAAATAAAATTAAAATCCAGAAAACTTTTATTTTGAAAGGCTGCAAAAATAGCCTCTTTCTACACTCATTTAATTCCTGCCACTATATACAATAATGTGAGAAAATGTTACAACTTCAATGGGTTAGCAATGATATTAACTAACTTAAGTTGAATTAAGCTAACATTGATTGTAATATTTATCCATGAATATATTTAATGCATGAAAACATATTTTTAATACATATGGCGAAGTGGCCATCATAAATCAAATTATGCATGAAATACACCTTTATCACACATAATTAAACACATCTATTACATGCTAGATACAAAACTAGATAACCAGCCTGCCACACGGTCATATAGAACTATATGTTTATTACTTGTTAGTTTTATGCGTGTAACAGTCTTAAGTTTTGTCTTGTAGCAGAAGTCATCCTTATCATTCAGTTAGGTTCTCATAATTTGTTGTTGGAATGGTGATGTGGAGTTTTCTTAATACATAGTTATGATCGCACACGCACACACTAATTATTTACCATTAGTTCTTTGGAAAAAAAAACCTTTGATGTATTTCTTTTGTTCACATTCTTGCATCTGTTTCCACATATTTGGCACAACTGTTTATTCTATAATTTAGTTTTGTATGTGGCCGCATGGTCTAAGGCGATACTCTTACAATAGACTAGACTGTCAAAGATGTGAACAGCGTGGTTTGATTTCGGTTGGGAGTACTAAGGATGGTTTTTCTAAATGTTTCCTACTCTCTCTCTGCAAATGCAGGTAAACTTTCTCTAAATTCAACCTTCCTCATCCCTGACCCATTAGCTATATTAGTACATAACCAAATAACCCAAATGGATAGTAACACGCTGTGCTAAAGAAAGAGTTTTTATCATATTTTAAACAACCAAAAATATCTTTGTTCTAAAAACACGTGCATTAGTCAAAACAATCTCCAGGCAACTGTTTTAATTATATAAATTTATTTAGTTACATTTTTGTAAACAATATGTCTTTCTCTATCGAGATACTGAGTACAACTGTTTTTTTAAACTATTTAAATTTACATTTTGCAAGCGATCACATTGTACATCTATACACTAACAAATTTGACACCACTAACCTGAAGCCAAGCCTGGTGTCTGCTTACTTCCTTCCTCTTTCAGCCACAATTCATTGTGTTCCTTCCATCCACCAATTGCTAATAGGTAGAGCCCCATAAAAATGCTTTTGTTTTTAGTTAAATTTAGTTTTTTAAACCTCACTTTTTGGTGTTATTTTGTGTTCATTCAAAATTACATGTTATACGAGGTGTTTAAGTATTATTTACATATTGAGCCAATGTATAAAAAATTAAAATTTACCATTGAAACCTTAAATATTTAATTCAAAATTCTTTGTCAAGTTTGTCTACAAAACTTTATAGCCTAAATCTAGCTTACACTTAAATAAAATACTAATCAAGTTGCAGCATGGTCAAAATTTCTGCTTAATTTCTTCTTAATTCCATGTTTATTTAAAAATAAATTTTAAAAGCGGGGTTATTTTGTTTTATAGGAGAATTTCGTGTAACAAGACAATTTCGTTTTATAGGAGAATTTCGTGTAACAAGACAATTTCGTTTTATAGGAGAATTTCGTGTAACAAGACAATTTCGTTTTATAGGAGAATTTCGTGTAACAAGACAATTTCGTTTTATTCTGCTTTTCAAAAACATTGTAACTCATATCTAAAAACTATCAAAGGAAAAAGTACTTGATTCCTTCTTTGTATGGCACTTTTTGTGTTATCGCGTCTCACCATTTTTATGGGGTTTTACTAATTGGGAGTAAGCATGAAAACTACCAGAATGGGAAGAGCCAACTAATGCGAATATTTCACAAATGCAAAAAGAAAAGAAAATAGCCTTACTTTAAAAGATGAATAAACTGTTTGTACAAGAAATGTGAATATTATTTACATTAAAAGGCTAATTTTAAATACACGAGGTTGGGAAAACTAAATAATCTCATACATCACATTTGGATTTTAATCCATTGTCTTTTATATATTCCAGTATGTTTAAAAATAATATTTACAATTTTTGTTTATCTAGAACATTGCCTTTGGTGTGTGGTTTAGTAGTTAAAACTAGAGATGAGACTCTCAAGTCAAGTGTTCTCTTTGTTGTTTAATTATGATGTAATATACTTGACAAACTAAATAGCATGTGTCAATGGCTCCAAGTCTTAAACAACTTGATTTACATTTACTTTTAAATATTTTCTTTTTAACAAAAACTGTACAGTGAACATCTTTAATGATTTGAGAATTCAAATTTAGATTAGAGATTCAAAAATGATTTAGAGTTGAGAAATATAGGATTTGACCCATCTCTATTTAAAACATAAAGTCTGTTCACCGTAGGAATTGTTTTCTGAAAGACCTTTTCCCCTACCAGAAATCTATTATATAGAAGGATATTGGTAGGAAAAAAGACCTTTCAGAGAGTAATTCCTACCGTGAATGGAGTTTAAGAGGTAACGAGGAGAAAATGAGTTGTTTTTTTTCGGGCAAAGATGGAATACTCAAATCCAATGGTATTCGGAGAGATTTGAGATTCATAAATAAAAAAAATACAATTGTGAGAAACTTTACTTCATAAGCGCTTGGTAAAACAAGTTATTGTGTAGTTGGGAGAGGGAGAATAAACATCACAAAAACGACAACATTATATATTTGATTTGGTTTTATTTATTGTGCCATTCATTTAAAAACACTACAATGCACTTTAAATATACTTTGTAAGTCATTTTATTGTTCTAAGTAAACGTTTGTAAAAACCAGTCTTGTGAAATTTTGATATCTTTTAAGTAGCGAGGTGACTTGGTAGTCTAGGGGTAAGGTGTCAGACTTCTGTGCTGAGGGTCCGGGGTTCAATCGTCGGTCCCGGCACAGATTTATCTGATTGCCAAACCCTTCCTTCACCTCTGACAAGACGTGTATTAATCACAACTTGTGAATGTGAGGAATGCCAGGCCTCCACCGTGGTTCGGATTCCACGTTAAACTGTAGGTCCTCAATTTCATCTCACAATCACCCTACCATTACACATTAGCGTAAGTGCGTATAACCCGAACGGGTAGTAAGACGTGGTGCTAATAATAATAATAATAATAATAATTTTAAGTAGCGGTGTGTGAAGTCTATTTCTTTTATTTGGGGTAAGGCTGAATCAAATTAAAGGGAATATTTCCAAACCATAATCAAAACTTGAATATTATTAGGGGCCTGTCAAGCTTTTGATATCAATTTGAATTTTATATTATTATATTTGATAACTCGAATCAAACCAAACTAGAAAAAAGTCGATAAGGCTTTATTTTAGGCTGTTACAAATCTCACATTGAGCTTAAAATATGTTAATATATTTTTAATAACAATTCTTGGGTGGTAAAGTAAATGCATATTAATTATTACCCGTATTGACCAAAAAAATAAGCCACACTTTTTTTTTTTACCAAAACTGACTTTATAAAACCTTCGCATATACTAAATCACATATTTATATAATACATTATAAATGTGCTAACTTCGGAACTAAAGATATAATATATTGAAATAATTTATAATCACAACAGATAGTGTTCTTTACCGCTTAGCTTTGACAAGGTAAACTATTGTTGAATGATTATGTTGAACTTATACCTATACATAATAACTTAGAGTTACAAGACTGGGGTCCAAAATTAATCTTATGTTTTTTATATTATGTGTAGAGTAACTCTTTTTATTTATCATAATTTAAGGATATTTAACCAAGGTTTGATTTGATTTGAATTCAAAACACCTGCTTTGCGGATGTCCGAGTATTATTTTAATGTTTTATATTTTACACACTCAATATAGTTTTTAAAATCTTCACTATATTTCAGCATAAGCTGATGAATTATAGTAAATACTAAAACATGTCATTAACTTTTGTGATATGAACATAAACGTGTATTTTAACTGAAAATATTTTTATTAGTGAAGCTTCTCATTTGTCAATGCCGGTTCGAGAAAAAAACTCACGTCGTCTTAGTATCTGTTCATATTATACATAAACATTCTTTACTAATAGAAAAAGGGATGAGAAGAATAGATTCAAAGGAAACGTGCCTGTATCTGTAGGGAGAGATAATTGCTAAACCCAATTATGGTACACCTGAACCAGAATTAAAGCCCTGATCTCCCTATTACGATCATTTCAGTCTAACATTGATTTCCCCATTACTAGCAACTCAGTCTAATCTTGATCTCCCCCTCACCTGCAATCTAGTCTAACCTTGATGTCCCCCTCACCTGTAATCTAGTCTAACCTTGATGTCCCCCTCACCTGTAATCTAGTCTAACCTTGATGTCCCCCTCACCTGTAATCTAGTCTAACCTTGATGTCCCCCTCACCTGTAATCTAGTCTAACCTTGATGTCCCCCTCACCTGTAATCTAGTCTAACCTTGATGTCCCCCTCACCTGTAATCTAGTCTAACCTTGATGTCCCCCTCACCTGTAATCTAGTCTAACCTTGATGTCCCCCTCACCTGTAATCTAGTCTAACCTTGATGTCCCCCTCACCCGCAATCTAGTCTAACCTTCACACACCCATATCTTAGTATTACCTACTATCAATGTAACAATTTGACCAATGTGTTGGTGTGTTTTACCATAGGTGTTTGAAGAAGAGAAGAAAGCACGTATCTTCCATGCCAATCCTGTACCGCAATTGTGCCGGGACTTGAACAAGGGCCTTTTTACAGATGTGTCCATCACTACTAATAAGGTAACTTTGATATTAAAAGATCTAGCTACTGGCCTCCTTGACACTTAAAACAGCAGATCAAAACTGACTTGAAAGAATTGGAGATGATAATATGCTCTCTGGTTTCCTCATATTTTTAGGTGAAGGTTAGGAATGTTACATTACATACTCTTTATTATTTTATTATGATTTACTGCTCTGTATGGCTAATTGTTTATTGGCCAGTACTTGCTGATAAACAAAGGTAAAAGAAAGGGCAATGCCTACAAACACAGGAATTTTTAGGTCCAAACTATCACCTGGCATTGTGTTGAGCTTTCAACCCTCAAAATAGATGGCGTTGTTAATTTTATACAAACTATTAGAACTACTTGGTTGTTTAATCATTTGGGAGGCTAGCTGATTAGCAGACATATCTGGCCCACACATAGTTTTCCAAGAACTTAGATAAGAACTGTAGTGAACACCGAGCTGTAAAATATGTAGGCAACTCAAATTAGACTTGTCTATCACAAATAGCAACACTTCTCTATAGTACCTACATTCACAACCTTAGTTTGCTTGGATGACAGCTCAGAGTTACTAAATATAGTCTCTAATGCATCTCTACGTCAACGGCTGACATCTGTCACTTTGGCTAACTGTAATGAAAACAATAACTAATAAAAATAACTGTCTCACTCTTTTCCTGCAACCCCCACCCCCGTTTGGGCTATATCAAGCTATTTTATTAAGACAGTGTAGAAATACTGTACATTAATGTAAAGTAAGTGATAGTGAAGGAAGCCAACCTGTAAGGTTAGTTATGTGGCCTGGATAGGGACCAACACACTTCTTTACACTTTTGACAGTTCACACATCCACAGTTACACATTGTTTGATTTTCGTGCAAAACTAGTTTTCCTTATACTTTCTGCCTTAATATATATCATCAGTTCTAAGTCTATCAAAATATTAAGTGAGTAATATAAAAACTATGAATAAAATAATAATCTGTTTCACAATTGTTCACGAGCCTGATAATTTTGAATGTAATGTGTTTTAATTTTAATGTTTTGTTTTATTGTTACAAAGGCTCTTATATAAAGGTTTTTTAAGACCATTATTTTTCATGATAAAAGTTAATCAATAGGGTTTCTTGTATATATTCCAAGCTTGTTTAGTTTTTAATACACCTCTTTCTGACACCTGTTATAATTTTATATCTTTCCATAAAACATTGAACAATTCATAAATAAATATATATATATTCATTATATATACATATATATATTCATTATATATACATATATTATTAATGAATTAATCATTATATATACATATATTATTAATGAATTAATCATTATATATACATATATTATTAATGAATTAATCATTAAAATATATTTGTATCTAAAACATTGCATCAAACTTCGGCAGGCTATACCTTAGATGAAAATAGAATAATTCACATCAGCAACCTAGGGTCCATCTTAAATATTAAGAGCGGTATACACCCCTAAAGATAGAGCTAAAAACGACTTGTGTGAAATATTATGAAATTTGCTTAGGGTCTTGCAACAAATCTTTATATACTACTTATTGAAACCTTGATCATTAATAAACTAAATGTGCTGTTACCGTTACCCACCCCCATCATGTTAAAAAAAGGGGGGGGAGGGGGTTGTAACACTTTTTTCTGCAATAAAATATGTCAAAGTAAGTATTACCAATTTTTATTTAAGATTACAAAACATGGAGTACAAATTAACAAAAAAAGGTGTCTTGGAGAAACTGTCTGGCTTTCCCCGTTTCCGAGATAATCACACAAGTTTGAGCTCAGAAACAAGTGTAAATTCCTGCCAGGTAGGCAGCCAGAATCACAATGTTACTTCACACTGCAGTCATTGAGCCATTTTTACCAGTGCATGTGACTATGTATCACGTACATTTGGTAAATAAGGCTGGTTTGTGTATTATGATGGAGAAACTCTGATACTTTTCCTTCTTCATAAGCTCCGATGTTTTGCTATTTATTATATTAGTGAGTTATGCTTACACAGTTAGCACTTGGGTGGAATTTTATTTATTACACTCACTGGAATATTGAAAGCTAAATTAAGAAATAAAAATTGTAGTTATTGCATGGTTTAGTTTAGATTCATACAAATGTTCAAAATGGCAGCCCCTAACATCGTTGCAATAGTTGAGGCGGCGTATCTATGACTGGCTTACTCTTTCGAAAACATATGGGGTTTCTTGAACCTTATCACATGCAGCACCTATCCTGGCTAACAGGTCTTCATCGAATTCAACGGCTGTCTCCTACACCAAAGATTTGACAAAGCCCCACAGAAAGAAGTTTAACGGATTAAGGTCAGGAGAGCGTGGTGGCCACGCAACAGGTCCACCTCTTCCTATCCATCGGGCAGGAAATGCAGTGTTGAGGTAGTCATGCACAGCTCTTTTAAGAAATGAGGTGGGACACCATCATGTTGTAGCCACATGCATTGTCAAACTGATAGCAGTACATTCTCGAGGAACTGTGGCAATGTAATTGTCAGAAATTGGCAGTAGATGTGGCCAGTCAAGCGTTGTGGCATCAGGTAAGGGCCAATGAGATGGTTACCCACAATGCCCACCCAGATGTTGACAGAAAATCTATGCTGGTTGCCCATGATGACAGTTGCATAAGAGTTCACGTCATTCCAAATGTGACTCTTTGTACTATTAAAATAGCCATCTCTGGTGAATGTTGTCTCATTGGAAAACAAGACTATAGTGGAGAAATCAGGAACCACTCCGCACTGCTGCAGAAACCAGTCGGAGAAATCATGTTGAGGAGCATAATCTGCTGGCCTCAATGCCTGCACCTTTCGCATGTGGTATGGATGCAGCAGCTGATCATGCATGACACGCCATACTGTGGAATGGGACACATTCGTTCGATGCGCAATGGCACATGTGCTTGTTGACGCGTTATCACCTACATAATTCAGTACCTCTTCTTCGGCAATTGGAGTGTGAACATTCTTCAGGTGACCAGATCCCCCTCGTAGCTGAAATGTACATGTTTCGCAAAGTTGCTGAGTGACATCGGTGAAGGTCCGGTGATAAGGTTGATGTCGGGCAGGATATCTATCGTGGTACAACCGTGCAGCTGCTCTTGCATTTCCTCTAGCTTCACCGTACAGCATGACCCATGTCTGT
The DNA here is from genome assembly GCA_033556935.1 of Timema podura. Taxonomy (NCBI): domain Eukaryota; kingdom Metazoa; phylum Arthropoda; class Insecta; order Phasmatodea; family Timematidae; genus Timema; species Timema podura. The sequence goes on along the minus strand of JAVRXN010000003.1, from coordinate 31,083,370 downwards.
CATTTCTGCGTTTGTGTACTTTGCCATTTGACTAGTAATGCACGCAACATGCAGTGAAGTCGTGTGGACTGATGCAGTCTGCTTGTGGAGGGAGGGAGGGATAGTGATAGTCAGAGTTGGGGAATGGGGGGAGGGGGGGGCGCAATGCAATACAGTTATACTGGCTCCATACCTGGCTGGAATTAACACTTGTCTTTGAAATCAAACATGCTTGATTATCTCGGAAACAGGGAATGCTAGACAGTTTCTCCAAGACACCTATTTTGTTAATTTTTACTCCAGGATTTTGTAATCTTAAGTCAAAATTAGTAATACTTAGTATGACATATTTTATTGCAGAAAAAAATGTTACAACCTCTTCTTTTTTTACATGATGAGGGCGGGTAACGGTAACAGCACATTTAGTTTATTAATTATCAAGGTTTCAATAAGTAATATACAAAGATTTGTTGTAATACCCTAAGCAGTTTTCATAATATTTCACACAAGTTGTTTTTAGCTCTATCTTTAGGGGTGTATACCACCCTTAATATTTAAGATGGACCCTAGGTTGCTGATGTGAATTATTCTATTTCCACCCAAGGAATAGCCTGGCGAAGTTTGATGCAATGTTTTAGACACACATTATATAGTATATACCGGGTGTTCATTTGAAAACTTTCCACAAAAAATATCTCGAAAACAACGCATTACGGAAAAAAAGTTTTAAACAAAAGTTGTTTGGTTCTGAGGGGGAAGTAAGGTGGAAAGGCTGGTATGACCTCAGGTGGCGTTGCTAAGGTTACGTTAAGGCCACTTTGGTTTTTTTAAATTAGACTCCTTATTTTTTATTACATGTTCCTGTAGACCATGTACCATTTTAAAAATAGTGGTTTTAAGCTTTTTAAAGTAAAAGCTATCACAAGAAATGAGCCTAATAAGTTTTTGAGTCACCAGTACTGGGCGGAGCATTAGAATTAGGCCTATTTAAACATAGCTCAAGAAGGTACAAGTGTTTGTGTGCTCGCAAACGTGTGTTTGTTCACGTTTACGTGTATTTGTAAAATAATTATTGATAAAAACTTTTTTAATTTTAAGTTTAAAGGAGGTTTACAAAATGCTCTTTATTTTGAGCTAAAAAATGATAGTCTATTTGAGAATTAACTTCTGACTTTTCGTAGGGTTGGTTTTGTAATACTTTCTACATGCCATTGCTATCCTATTTTTTTAACTCTTAGAGATTTGCTGGTTTAGTCCCATAAATAGTGAACTTGAAATGTCCCCATAAGAAAATCTAGGGTCGTTAACTCGGGTGGCTCTTACTAGCCACTCAATTGGTCCTCTACTGCCAATCCATTGGTCTCTATGCATCATTGTCATAAATTCTGTTGTTTAACCATTGACGAACAAGTAGTCTATGGTGAGGGGGGCTCCATCTTGCTGGAAATGTAAAAGATCTTCATCAAGCCCCATGTCTCCATGATTGTCTAGTTGATTTTCTAGGGTGTGCACTGTGAGAGGATGAATTGCTTCTTCAAGCATTTCCACATATTTGCCTCCTGTCAAATTTCTGTCAATATATATTGGACCAATAATCGTGTCACCTAATATACCTGTCCAAACGTTTATTTTTTCTGGCCATTGAGGGTGTCCGTCAATAAAAAATTGAAGATTTGGATCACTCCAAAACGACAATTGTGTTTATTTACAAAACCACTTAAGAACAAAGTGCACTCTTTAGAAAAACAGATACGTTCTAATAACAATGGAGTCACATTCAATTATTCGATCATTTCTTCGCAAAACTCTACTTGCCAATCAGGATTATATGCTTAATTATGTACCTGCATTTTATACGGATGAAACTTATTTAATTTGAATGTCTTATGAATCGAACCAATTGATACACCAGTAGCTTTAGACACTTCGCACACTAACTTTTGGGATTTCCCACATGAGTGCCCAAAATTTCCACTCGAGTTAATTCACTCAATACTGTACGCACAGTCCATTTTTTGTTTGCAACAGATCCATTTTCTATAAATTTTAAAACTAGATCCAAAACATTACTATGTGATACGTTTTTATCCTGGTGTCTTTAGTTGAACATTACTGCCATTCTTCGAGGACAATGATCCTCGGTGTCATACAGAAAAATCAATTCTGTTCTCTCTTCCAGACTAAATCATTTTTCAAGATTGGATGCTAACAGTTGAAAGCAAATGAGGGAACTAATAAACTTGTTACTGGAATTGATAGTAAAAACAATGTTTTGTTTACGATCTCACACACAAACAATTGTACCTTCCTGAGCTATGTTTGAATAGGCCAAATTCTAACGCCAAGCCTGGTGCCGGTGACTCAAAAACTTGAGGTTCATTTCTTGTGATAACTTTTACTTTAAATAGCTTGGAACCACCATTTTGAAAATGGCAAAATGTGATGTACAGGATTATGTAACAAAAAAAAGGGTGTCTTATTTGAAAAAATCGAGACCGTAATGTCACTTTGGCAACAAGACCCAAGGTCATACCTGTCTTACCACCTTACTTCCCCCTCAGAACCAAACAACTTTTGTTTAAAACATTTTTTCTACAGTGTGGTTTTTTTTTCGAGATATTTTGGTGGAAAGTTTTCAAATGAACACCCTATATATAGAATTATAGATATATTAATTTTTCAAAGGATATATTTATATGTATCCTTACTAAACTTTAAATAGGGGTTTGAAAAATAGTGAGATTAAAATTGATTCCAGATTCTTTTGATACCAGTAAGAATCAAGCATATCAAGTTTGACATCCCTAATTGTGTCATTCTTGCTGTTTAGAGTCAAGATGAAAATATGAACACTACGTTTAGAGCCCGTCCAGCTAAAGTCCTCAACCAAGAACCCTTTGTCCCAAAGCCTGCCGACAGAAGACCCTTGATCCCTGTAGATCTGGTGCTAAACACTGAAAATCGAGCTAAAGTTCGAGAGGAATTCAATCAATATTTGAAAGAACGAGATGATCATATTGAGCAGCTTCGAGCAGAGGTTTGTTGACTTTAACACACATGAGGTTTTAAATATATTTTATGACTTTTTTTGTTGAAAGTATTAATTTTAATGCTTAAATTTAATTTAATTTGTATAAAACTTTCAAAGGCTTTGTGTTTTTGGTTGTTCATACAGGAGGGTCATTGACCAGGATAACCATAAATTATGCTTTAATTTTGTGCATCACTGAAAAATACCCTGAAAAAGTTCTTTAATTTAGCTGTCTGTCAGGAATTTAAAGGCGAGGACAACTCTAGATAGCTTCTGGGGGTTTCTAAATTTTAAAAAAAGTCTGGTTTAAGGACACTCAAAACCCAAACCTCTAAAAATAACTTCTAATGGCATTCAATTTTTAAGCTTTTTCCAGGGTTGAGTCTCCTACTCTTTTGACATAGGAGACTTTTTCTTTAAATTCTTTTTAATCCCCTCCTTTACAAAAAAAAGTTTTGCCACCACTAGGTGTAGAACATTTGTATATTTATTACGGTTTAACCTTCTTACTCTCTAGTCATGACTGAGCACACATGAAAAGTGGAATAATGACTTGATCCAAAGCTTTAAAAAGAGGTGAAATGAGGCTGTAGAGTAAGTAATTCCATGGTTGTACCCTAAATTATTTTTTGGGGGGGTGAGGTAGGGACAAAGACCCATCTTGAAGTAATTTAAAGTGTTAAGACATAATTGATGTTGCAGATGGTATAAACTGGGTAGGACTATATCGGTCTATTAGTCTAGCATCAAGTATAAATATACTAATTAACAAAACTTACTAGAGTACTAAAATTTTGGTGGCATGTTCAACACACCTTTTTCAAAACATTTTCATTCAGAATCATTTGTTCAAAGTCTCACAACCTGTGGAAAAGTCCTTAAAAAATCAAGAAAATTATGGGGGTTTTTTTCCAAATTTTTGAATAGTCACCCTGTCATACCAATATTTTCTTGAATGCAAAATGCTTACTAAGAATAAAATCTTGAATGAAAAAAAACCAAAAATCTGTAACTTTTTAAATGAATGTTCATATTTTCTTTTACAGTCGAACACTGTTAGGTAAAAGATGGGTCAAATACTCTAATTTTAATGCACAATTTCAGTCAAAGTGAAAATATCTAAAATTGAATTAAATTGTTAAAGGCTTGGTGGCACTGACAAATGATATTTTGTTTGTCATGACTGCCTCAAACAACAAATAGGACTTATTTTTAGTAAATACTTATATTTATACTTTTTTAATTCTCACCCAACTACACAATCATATAATTTTCCTTTTACCAATTGATTAATAAGTTATTTGAAGGCAAGGTTTTCATAATTATATTAGAGAAGATTTTTTGAAATTTTCAAGAATTTAGAATCTCTCAAATGCCTTAGGAATCAGGGATTCGAGCCTCCCATATCTACTAATAGCCTTCTCATGGGTTGGTGTTTCTGCTTAAATTTTCCTTTCATTGTTTATTCATATCTCTAAAAGGAAAACTTCTTTTCACTTTATGAGTTTATTGTATAATATTTGGAAGATGGTACAGAAAAAGTTGATAGGAACATATAAAAGGAACAAACACCGTATGAATGTTCCAATGAACAGAACAACACAGTTCACACTTAACATTGCTGCCATTGGACAAAGAGTTAACGACTGCCTCTTGAAGAAAATCAATTGTTACCGCCAAATCTCCTGACTTAGGAGTTTGCGTTGCGCATTTCACACTCCCGATGAATTTCAATAGAATGAAACCTGGGTCAGAGGATTGGACGATAACGATCACTTTTCTTCAAGAGGCAGCCATTACTTCTTTGTCAATGGTAGCAATGTAAAGTGTGAACTGTGTTCTTCTTTTCATTGTAAAAGCCTTATTTGTTTCGTTCCTTTTATATGTTTCTATCCACCTTACATGTACTATCTTCCAAATATAATGTTTATTTCTAAGATTTTTTTATTTACAATATAGAACTCACACAAAAAAGTCATTGAAAAGCATTAATTTTGTTCTTAAAAATAAAAATTATCTTCAAAATAAGTAAAATTGGTGTGAAATAAAATCACTAAAATGAAATAATACAAAGTATTCTATAAAAATGAACCATTCTGTTACTGTAAATAATAATACAAACTTATAAAACCACAATGATAGTAAAATGAATTGGTGCCCAATGGCTTGGAAATGTATAAGACAGTGTAGAAAAACTGTACAATAATTTAAAGTAATTGATAGTGAAGGAAGCCAACCTGTAAGGATTAGTTATTCAGGCCTAGATAGAAAAAGACACTTCTCTCTTCATTTCTTCTCTTCTCAAACTATTGCATTATATTACACTTAACACATTGTTGAATTTTCGAAGATGTTCCTTTATCATATTCAATGTGTCTCTTCTAATGATAATCAATAATATCTTCCGTTCCACTTTGGGTTCTAAATATGCGAAATTAGCCGAAAATCGTGTAAATTTTTACATATCAGTGACTTTTTTAATTTTCAGATTTTTTCTTCCCGCTAGTGCGGAAAAGTTGGAGGTAAAATATAAGAAACATAAGTGCAAAATTTTAGAGTAATCAATAAATAAATATCTTCGGTTCGACTTTTGGTCTTTAACCCATTCTCTGGTGCGCATTATCATAGCAACCTGCATTGGCCCAGCAGCCATGGTATGCGCCAAATATTTTCGCTACTCATTTATTCTAATAATTATAGTACTTCAGTCTAAGTTCTTTGTATTGCATTGAACTGCTAGCACCATCTATCAGCTTAAATATGAAGTATTCAGACTGGCTAAAAGTTGAGTGGTTCATTGATAGATGGCATTATAGTAAGTTATTGCAATGAACGCCAGGGAGCGTTCGGGCATCCATGGACGTTATCAACACCCGCACCAGGGACAATATATGTCACTACCCTACACTAAAAGATTGCATGACCAAAATCAAGGCTATCTGCAGGAATTCCATTAGTAAGTTCAGTTTTCTCATGTTCCTCCATTGTAATGTGACCGTTGGTCGAATGCTCTGCTGTGGCACGTTCGTAATTCAGGTATTCATTTGTAGTGTCTAAATTTGATTGCAAAATAGTACATGTGAAAGTGTTTATCGGATTTTTAATATTGTGTTGAACTAGTAGTCTACTTAAAAGATATAACAGAGAAATGTCACAATCGTTGGAAAATGTGAAGAAGCTGAAGATAAAAAGACACAGTAGAGTTGATGATTTTTGTCCCGTTTTTGGGGATCCAGCAGAATTAAGTAATCGCGTTCTACCAACTTATGAATATATTATGAAGTGATTTTTGTTAGTGAGAAATGAATTGAAAAAATAATACAAAATCGGACCCACCTGTATGGGGCGATAGCGGTTTATGTGGCTGAAAAGGTTGAGACAATTTGGCAGGCCTCCTCAATTCCAACAGTTTCTAGAGAAAGAAAAGTCAAAATGATTTGATCTTATAATGATAAATACAAGACCATGAAGAAATTTGTCACTAAGAAACAGACGGAAAAGATGAAGTCCAAATTACAAAATTTCCTATCTGAAGCAAAACAGCGTCTGTTTGATATTTGTTCTCGCAAGTGTGCATCTCTCAACGGATGTAAATGCCCATGTGAAAGGAAAGTTCCAGACTTGGAAAGAATGTTTCTTGAGGATCAGAGGACTTCAAGGAAAATGGCGATAGGCCCAGTTGATATGGTGACACCACAAAAACTCAGGAAATGAACGTACAGTTTTGAAAAGGATCAGGAAAGTTTCAAAAAACTTAAGAAAAGTGAAAACACAACCACAGCTGTTCCATGTGAAGATTTGAAGTTCTCATTCTTCTGATCTTGTTGATGAGCAACAGTGTCAGGATCTTGCTGATAAACTTTCAACCTCATTGCAATCGAATGTAAGTGATAAAAGTATATATTCCAGCCCTAGCTAGCGCGTGCGACAGAATGGGAGTGTCCGACAGAGCCGCGGCAACAGTAGCAAGTGCACTTCTTGAAGACTTAGAAGTTGTGACACATGACGACATGTCCAATGTTATAGACAGGCATAAGATAAGGGAAAGAAAGAAAGAAATATTGCATGGAATGTTAAGTCCAAGATTTCAATTTATTTGGCACCAATAACTTGAAAGGACTGTATTTTGAAGGTCGAAAAGATAAAACTTTAACTCATAAGAATATTGAGGCAACGCTACATCAGCAAAGAGTGTTTGAAGAACATGTGACACTAATAGAAGAACCTGGCTGCAAATATGTAGGGCACATGTCACCAATAACCTCTTCTGCTACAGATATTACTGAAAGTATAACGAAATATTGCAAAGAACGTCATAATGATTTCTCTACACTGTTAGCATTAGGAGGTGATAGGACCCCAGTAAACACGGGAAATAAGGGTGGTGTTTTCCGCGTATAGAACTATTTTGTAAGAAATCCTTACATTGGTTGTGTGCCAGCTTCATGGTAACGAGCTACTGCTCAGGCATCTAATGCAGCACTTGGATGGCGATACAACTGGCCCTAAAACGTATTGTGGTCCAATTGGAAAACAGCTTCAGAATTGTGAACTTTTACCTGTTGTGTACTTTAAGAAAATTGAGACCGAAGTTCCATCTGCAGACAAAACTGATCTGACCTAAGACCAGAGAAGTTCCATCTGCAGACAAAACTGATCTGACCTAAGACCAGAGATACTTGCGAGATATCTGCACTGCAGTGACAAATGGTGTGTGTCCTGAGAATTTCACACAAATATCCTGGAAATCTTTCCCATGCTCACTGGTTGACAACTGCTAATCGAATCTTGCATGTTTATATTGGAACACAGGATTCCTTCAATGAACTACAAGCTTTGGTTGAGTTTATCATGAAGGTTTATACACCTGCGTGGTTCAGAATCAAATCGCATCCCAATTGTACAGATGGACCACAAAATCTTTGGAAAACAATTCAAGCTTTACGTTATCTTACAGACAATCTGAAACTAGTTGTGGATCGTGTCATCCAAAGAAATGGCTCCTTTGGTCATCCTTAAGCAATAATCCTTGCAATGCTTGTTGACTCAGACCAGAATGTGCGAGAACTTGCCCTCCGCAGGATTTTGAAAGTAAGGAAAGAAACGAGACCAGGAATTTGTCTGTTCCAAATTCCTGAACGTAACTTTAAAGCTAAATCTTACATGGATCTCATAGACTGGCAGAATTGCCAACTAACGGAACCTCAGACTACCACTCACTTGTCAAACGAAGACATAGTGCAACTGATAAAGTCTGGCGAATGTCCAGTATCGGCATTGGGAAACATAAACTTCCCGTGCCACACTCAAATGTGTTGAAAGAGGAGTAAAACTAACAACAGAAGCTTCCCTTGCATTCATGGAAGAGACCAAGTGTGATAGATACATTAGATCCAGAATAGAGTCGAGGCATGTCATGCGGTTGTTTGAAACCAAAAACCAGTATAGAGCGAAAAATATGGAAACAACTGAATGAAATGCTCTGAAAATTGAAAAATGACACCTGGACACGGGAATCGAACCTGGGACCTTTGGCTTAGTACGCCAATGCTTAGTAAGCCAAAGGTCCCGGGTTCGATTCCCGTGTCTAGGTGTCATTTTTCAATTTTCAGAATATGATATCTAGATGGAGTAATCCTCACTATGAGCATAAATAATAGCTTTGGCTGTTTGATTCTTGAATGAAATGCGCTTAATGCACATTTGCAACTTTAGTTCTGGAACTTGAAACACACCCATCTCTACAAAGTTTGTGTATTGCATGAGTAATAAGATTTATTGTTTAATGATCATAGTTATTATTTACAAGTATCTAATTTTGGTCAAATAAATGTTTAAAGCTTCTAAAAATAAACGTTTAAGCCAATTTTTTTCATTCTTACTAAATTTCGACCCCTAAGTTTTCTACATTTGGCCTAATTTCGCATATTTATACCTCACAGTGGAACTGGAAGATATTTATTGATTAATCTGAAATTTTGTACATATGTTTCTGAAACCATTCCACAACTTTTCCGCGCTGGCGGGAAAAGAATTTAAATTTTTTTTAATGATCTGCCCTATTATACATGCATTTGTACTAATTACACTAATAAGTTAAGGATGAGTAAGGCTGAGCTGAATTAAGAAGTGTACCTGCATTTGTGTGGAGGGAGGGTGGAAAACCACCCTCAGTACACCCAACCGGGATTTGAACCCTGATCTTCCTGTCATCGGCAGTTTAATCTAGCAAGAGAGTGATGCCTTAGACCATGTGGCCACTGAACAAGGTTGCTTTATTACTAAGGGATTAAGTGTAAGAAAAGGAGGTGCCCTTAACTTTGCCCTATATTATATTATTATTATTATTATTATTATTATTATTATTATTATTATTTTATTATTTATTATATTATTATTATTATTATTTTATTATTATTATTCTACTACTACTACTACTACTACTACTACTACTACTAACTAGCCTTTGTTGTGTTCATAGGAGCGTGCTAAGCAGGAAGAAAGGGAAAAAAGGGAAGCAGAGGAGATGAAACAAGTTGCAGAGAGTTTCAAAGCACGCCCGATACCAAAGTACAAGGTGCTGAATGTCAGGGCCTCCAGTGTCCCCCTCACCAAACCTTGTAGTCCTCGCTTCTCTGTGCTGAGCCACAACAAGAGTGACAACTGACACCTTTGAGATTGTTACCTGAACTGTCCATTAGAGAGGTCTATGCTTAATTTGTTAGGGATTAGCTGATACGTCATAATCTAGAGAGTTTTTATACAACAAAGATGAAAAAGCTAATTCAACCAATTTTTATATTTTCATTGTAAAGTCCACATGGTTTTGATTCCTTTTATTTGTTCTTATCCCTCTTCCCAGTATATTTTTCTATAAAACACAAAAAACAGTATTTTTGTTATATAACAATTTCTACTCCAGCATTGTCTGGACAAGTGTGTTGATCATTCAACTTTAAAATACCATATATATTGTAACATATGTAATTTAATAAAATGAATTATTGCCTAATGGCTTAGAAATGTAACTTAGGTAGTTATAAGGACAGACACTTTACATGATTGGCGGAAAAGAATTATCTTTCACACGGCTGCTCCTGGACAGGAGGGTAATAATTCTTGAAGGAAATTGTAAATTACTTTCCCATTCCTTGACCTATAACTCTTGGGAGATATAAAAAAGTTCATTCCTAAACTAAAAGAGAAAATTAAAAAATTGTGATGGAATAGAAATGGCAAAGAATGTTAATGGAGTCACATAATTTTGTTTGATGCTCCTCTTCATGTTATATATACATTAACTCATGAACTAAACAAATGCTGTTGGTCTTTAATAGTAACCTGGTTTCAAATGATAGTCACTACTTTACTTATTAGATTTGGTCTTTAACAAAACAAGATTTGTTCTTTTATTTTGTATATGTGTAAAGGCACATGCCTGATTTAGTGTATATTTGATTTTTTAAATTTTTTTAACACTGCAATATTTAAAGTTTTTATTTGTGCTGGCTTATGTATTGTTCTATCTTGCATACAACCTGTATTTTTTTTTTGGCTTAAATATTTGTTTCAATCATCACTTGCTACTCAACCTTGTACGATTATGAAACTGGTGTGTTTTGAATTAGTTTGTCAATTTTGGATGTACTAATTTCCGGTAAAAAATATTCCTGTGAAATTGTTTGCTGTGTATCCCGGTTGATCTAATTTGAGAAAATTGAATCTCCTTTGTCCAGTGCCGGCATTATATTTTAACTGTGTTACTTTATTAAAAGAAATGTATTCATATTAATTGAATCTTATTTCATTTCACTTTGTATAAGATGTACCCTGTCTACTTTATTGTGAACGAAAATGATAGCATCCCAACTCACCTTTGTGGAGACGCATTATTCTTGAAAATCTAGTTTTACATCTATTCTATAGAAACAGGGGTTTAGTCCCAAATGTAGCTGTGCTGGAGTTCTTTATTAGTGGTGTTGGGGGGAGGTAGAAGTTTGGGTTTGCTTGTTTGCGGTTCTTTCATTATATAGTAGTTTAAAGAGAATATGGGCATAGAGTGTTGAGTAGGGGTCTGCGAGCTTGGGTTTTTTCATTTGAGTCGAGTATTTCTAAAAGCTGTCAAGTTGAGTATATTCATGATTTTAAAAAGTATATTAAAACACATGTGCTTAAAATATGAATGACACCCATTTTTATAAATAATAAATACTTTTGAAAAAAAAAAGTTAAATAATGGAAACATTGGTTTTTAAATTAAAAATAACACTTATAAAACACAGTTTAAAAATAAGAACAACACTCAAATAAAAATCTAATAAAAAAATAATTAAGATGGTTTCACACTCGTGTCTTTAAGGACATTAAAGTTACACCAACAATAATTATAAAAAAAGTTAATAAAATGGATAATCGCATGATGGCTTGGAAATGTCTTGATCACAAGTTAATAAAATCGACGTTTTAAGAAGCTAATATTTCCCCAAAATATGCTTTAGTAACTTAATTTACCCTATAAGAAAACGTAAGAATCATAAACCATTATAAATTTAAAGGGTTTCCTATTTCGTTTATTATTCCTTAGTGTAATCATGCATGATCATGTCTTCTGTTCCATTTCCATTCCTCTACTCTGTTGCACATGTGCTTTGTACGGGCTCTCATTAGACATTATTTTATTGAGAAATTTACTTCAATTCAATTTTTAATGCTGATATTTTAAAATTAAAAATATGACAAATAATATTTCTAGCAAATGATATGAAAAAGTAGATGTTTTTTTAATATAAATGTGGTAGTTTTGGTAAAATATGTATTGCAATAAATAAGATAAACATTGATTTAAAACAGGTTAACCAACATAATTCTATAACTAAATAGTAACTAAACTAGAGCTAGTTTTGTAGTTAAACATATTAATTAATACTAATTTTAAAGTTTGAAAACATTTAATATAATATATATTCTTGATATCACATTTTTAATTTAATGTAAATTATAATTTTAGAAAGGGACCAGGTAAAAATAATAAAAAGAATCATTCAATTATTTAGTAATCTTCTTAGCTATTTTTATTTTCATTGCTTTGTCATGGCAATACAAGTAAACAACTTCAATCAAATATAATTCAAAATTGACGACAATATTGAATAAATTTATTGGTCGAAAGTGGTTTTAAAGCTCTATTACGTTATTAATGTGAAAATTGAAATTAATATTGAACAATTTGTTAAGTACCCGAATGATTTATAAGTGGAAATGCTGATCTCAATTAGATAGACCATGCTTACTATTTCATTTCAAAAATTAATTATTTAGTACATTAAGTGGAAGTAACATTCATATATTCAGTTCAGTGTTAAATAACTTGTGTGGGACCTGGTTAAGTTAATTCTATAATTATAATTGTGATTGGTTCTGAACCACCAATAAGCAGCATTAAAGCTCAAAAACAAATTTCACTTTAAAATTGAAAAAATTTTTTATTAGGATTTGATGTTCTAATCCTAAATTTTTCTTGACTCCTCAAATCTTTTAATATCCTTCAGGATTCGAGGGTCCCATTCCTAATTTCCTGGTGAATGCTACTTTAACTTCTATAGGCCACTGATTAAAAGAAGAAAAATTTTAAGCAAGGAACACCTAAATAGTTCTTGGGGTATCCACATTAAAAAAAAATCTGGGTGAAGACCACTTCAAAAATATCCTAGAAAATTATAAAAAGAATTCTAGTGAGCACCTCTTGAAATACCTTTTAGAGGTAGAACATCCAAAAAAATTGTCTGAGGAGGACTATTCTAAATAGCTTCCAGAAGTATCAAAATTTCAAAAAAAAAGTTGAGGAAAGCTCCATTCTTTATAACATTCACAAAAAATTTTCAAACGATCACTACAAATAGCTTTTAATAGAATCCAATTGTTTAGCATAAACTGGGAAGGAGGGGAGAAAATCTCTAAAAATACATTTTTGTAACTTGCCCACAATCTACCCTCTAACACAAAGTTCCTCAACTACTGTACAAAATAATGTTATTTCTTAAGGTTTTTTAAGCACTGAATCTTACTACCCATTTGGATTATACACTTGTGTACTAATTTCACTGGCTTAGGCATGAGTAAGGTTGAAATTAGAGGAAGTATACCCACATATGTGTAGAGAGTGGAAAACCATTTAGAAAAAACCACCCTCAGTATGCATGACGGGGGTCGAACCGCAATCTCCTCGTCATTGACAATCTAGTATATTATGAAAGTCACAACTACAGAAGTGGGTCTTAGTGTTTAAATCTTATCACGTCATAAACTTAGTAGTTTGAAAGTCCCCACCCCCTGCTATATTAAATTCCCCCTACGCCCAAGGAAATGATGTCTACTATAATATCATTAATTAACTTTCAGTTACTTTAATTGGAATTGAAAGGAAAAGTTCCATGTATACATATTTAAAGACAAGTCTAATTTCCAGAGAAAAATATATTTTATGTTGCTAACTAGCCAAAGTGCTGCTCCATGCTTTAAACCAGTGCCAGAGCGTCTCAGCCCTGTATAGGAAGATTCTGGTGGAAGAGCCTTTTAGAAATAGAAAATACATTTTTTGTGGTCAAAATTGATAACATTATTAGTATTATTTTACAGGTCTTGATAATCTCTCATAACTGACAGTTTTAGATCACATGACTTGATGTATAAATATATGAAAATTGTTTTTGTAAATCTTTTAACTGTCAAGAGTTTCTATCTAAAATCAGATTATATTTGGCCTATGGAAATGAACACATGAAATAAATAAAAGTGTGTGTGTGTATAATAATTGTGTTGTACTAGATGTTCAAGACCAATGAACCTTCTCAAAGAAAGTTTGACTCCCTCTCCTTTTAATTCCCGATCATTCCTATTACACAGTTGTGTGTGTGTGGAGGGGGGTGGGGGGATACTTTTCACTCTTTTGAGGTAAAATGTATCGAAAGCTTGGTAATAAAATTTAATTCAAATCATTGTGCATCTTTGGAATTATAATACTTGTGATATTATACATAGATGGTATATGATAAAAAGACTAAATAGCTTTTTACAATTCTGTGCTTGGTTCCGCCTTTCTCTTCTATCATTTTCGATACATAATACACACAAAAGACTGAAATCGAGTTTCCTTAAAAAGTTAAGGTTTATTATGATTAATTATTTTGTTTAGTTTAATAGTGTTTGCTTTATGTAACGATTGCTAGACACATGATTTTAATCTTTGTTCTTTACTTAGTCAAATACAGCACAGTTTTATTATCAAGAAATAAATATCTATTTATATGGTTATCAGTTACTATAAAATCATTTAGACATCAGCCTTATCGTTAAACTAAATACTGATCATCTATGTTCACTTCGGGGAGCCTATAAGGTAGAAACCTACTGATTCAGCCTTTGCATTATACTATACTTCATACATGAATGCAAAGCAAATTTCATAGCTTATGACCAAGGCCAGAGCTAGAAAAGGCCTTAATTCCATCTTATTTCTTAACTTTTGGGAGTGAGTATGACAGAGCGGTTAAGTATATTAATTTATTTTGCAATATCCAGGGGGGTTTGATTTACTAAATTTTATATTTTTTATATAATATTTAAAAATACATGTTTATATATATATATATATATATATATTAAATACCTATTATATATATATATTAAATATATATATATTATTTACATCCATTACTGTTTCCAACCTGTGGCTTGGGTTAGTTCTTTATTCAAGCCTTATTGACCACTACTGGCTAGCTAGGCATGTTGTAGCTAAATATGCCTTATAATCTAATTTAAGACTAGGACAGGCACAACATCCAGTTCCTGTCCGTTAATTTATCACTGTGAAGGGATACACTCACATTTCACCAATTATAAATTTTTTTGGCTATGCCAGAATCAAACCTCGGCCCACTATCTTCGAAGACAAACACACTACCGAGTAAGCTAAGGTGTCGGATATATGTCTTAGATAATAATATATATTATGTTTAATGATCTTATTATAATACATATGGTGATATATCATGTAATGATATATATTATATAATTTGTATTTTGCATATTTTATTATTATATATATATATATATATTAATAATATATATATAATATATATATATATATATATATATATATATATATATATACAATTAATACATATTATAAACATAGTGTATATATATAGTCAGGATCGAGTCCACAGTAAAGTTCTGGATGATACTTATTGTATATATGTACTGTATAATATAGTCAGGGCCGAGTCCCCGGTTAAATTCTGGCTGGATGTTTGTGTATTTGCTATCTATAGGGTGTTTCATAGTTGATATTAGTGGTAAAACATAATATATTAGAAACATTCCAAGAAATGTAAACCATTTTTGCTAATGCTATTTTCCTTGCTACTGTGAAAGTGATAATAGACTTAAAGCCAATAATAAGATGTTGGAATTATCTTTATATAAAATAACATTTTTCAACCACATTCTGTCTGTGCTGGCTACAACAAAGTAGTACGCTAGTGGGTTAGGAATAATAAGGTTGAATTGAGAAAGGATGCAGCCACATTTACTTGCTAAAAAGGTGGGAAACAATAAAATAAACACAATACGCTCAGTTGGTGACTAACCCTGACCTCCCTCTCACAGGCAAACCATACTATTAGAGCATGATAGATGTAACTCATGAAATCTGATTCATGTATCAAATAATATAATTTTTACATTTATCAGATAAAACATAAGTGTTTCTTGATTTGTTCCAAGGTTTGACTCCGCTTGGAAGACCCTCTTCGTAGACTATATCGTTTCTTCAATATCCATATGACCAATTACACATAATGTAGTGAGCGAAGGTCTCTCTACTGGCAACAAGACAGGTTTGATACCAAGGGAAGGGAACAATTTACTAGTAAAGTCTTATCAAGTGACAATTATCCACCCCCGCCCCCCACCCCTGTTATTATTGATATATCCTAAGCTGATACCCGATTAAACATTTAGCATTTGCTATTGAACGGACTTTAATAGTAACCTTTCACTAAATAATGATAGTGTGTGAGGGGATTTCCACGTGAACCCCTTCACGGCCACCAAGGACACTCAACCGCGGACTCGGAGGTAATCTCCGAATAAAATGGTCCTCCAACAGGGTGACGTTCTCCGTCTTCACCCTGGAGGACAGGACCATTTTATTGGAGAGACTCATCTCTCAGGGATATCAACCGTACACTTTCCCCCTAGACAGCGAGAGAGATGGGCGGCGGCCCTTCGGTGGACCCCCGCAGAGGACATCCACTCGGAACTTATCGAGATGGGATACGGGTGAGGAGTGTCACACGCTTGGGTGCGCGTGCTGCCGGCCAGGATCAACCGGAAAAGCCGTTCCCTCTGTTCCTTGTGACTCTGGTTGGACGCCAGCAGTTGCAAGGCTTATCAAAGGAGACGGTTATCTCGTAAAAACGTGTTACTTTCGAGCCTTTCCGCAGAAAGAACCTGGCACAGCAGTGCCATCGTTGCCAGGGGTTTGGACAACCCTCCGTATCTTGTTTCAGGAAGGACAAGTGTGTCAAATGTGGTGGTGCACATACGTCCGCGGCCTGCGAGCGCCCACGCTCGGGAACCCGCAAGATGCGCGAATTGCGGGGGCTCTCACTCTGCAAACTGGGCATCTGCTTGGTGCGCAAACGGTTCGTTGACTCACGCAAACTCTCGACGGCCGTCGACGCACCACCCCGTTCTAGACCCGAGTATCGTCCAGCGACCCCCCCCCCCCTCTTGTTAATGCCTGGGACTTTCCCCGTCTTCCCGAGGAAGGGCTGGCGGCGCGGCAGCCTGACACTCGCCCTCAAGATTCTGTCCCCCCCCTCCCCCCACACCTTCAGCAGGGACCGCTGATCTCAAGTCCCTGATCCGTACTCTCAGCCGAGATATGGAAGCTTTTCCGCTCGCTCGTATCTGTGAGAAACTCCCCTATCTTAGGGAGTGTCTGACACGCTTCGTGGCCGCCCCGGACTGGGGGGGGTGAAGATTCAAATCCTTTCCGAAGTGTGCCAAATATATTTGAGTGATGAGATCAAACTCCTTCTCTGGAATTGTAAATCGCTAGTTCCTAGGATTCCCAAACTTATCCAGATGATGACCGACATGGATGTGGACGTGGCGTTTATGACGGAGACGTGGTTCAGAGTGGACACCGTATTTCAGGTTCCGGGCTTCTCCGTCTTCGGGTGGACCGAGGTGGTCACCGGAGGGGTGGCGGCGTGGCCCTGTTGGTACGGTCCCGCCTACAGCACCACCAGACGGCTGTCCCGGGGCTCGTGTCCCTGGAGGTCGGTTGCCTGCGGTTGCAAACTTGAGGTCAAAGATGACTTTGGAGATGGTAGATCTCGACATTTAAACGGTACCTTACCACGTTAACCGTAATAGCATTGTGCCCCACCCTCTATCACATGGAGGTGTAGGTAAAGATTTTAGCTTAATTAAATTACGCTTACCTACCCCTTCCAACAGGGCCACCCATAGGGGGCGAATCAGCGACTCGTGTTGTGGGGCCCGGTGCCCGTGGTGAAAAAGTGAAACTACAAAGATACAAAATATCTTCATACTAAATTTTCAATAATTACAAGTTTCATCTTTTAAAAGTCGTATTTATTTCACACTGATCTTTTCAGTGTATCTTAATGCGGGTTCTTGTTCTAAACAGTTGGGCCTAGGGGACGTTTTGAGGTATTTACGACCTGTCAGTTACTTGCCATAATGGTTTCTCAAGTGTAATCGCGGGAATATTATCGTCGTGTGGTAAAATGCCAGTGATAGCCTGGCGGGTGTTGATCCTGTTGTGGTTTGTTTTACTCTGAGTAGCATAAGGCGACAGCTCACAACACTGAACATATTCGCATTGTTATGTTTTGGTTATCAGTTTTGGGTTGGTTATCTGGTTGCTATTGTGTTTTTTCATTGTTTTGTATTATTTTATTGTGAACCAACAGTGGCACAGAATACTGTCGCAGAAGTCACAGTTGGAATTTCAACTGATCGTGAGTGCTGTTCATACGTTTTTACTGTCACAAAATGTAGAATTTTGTTAATTTCTTTTTACTAAAACTACTGCATTTCATCCAGTTATTTACAATGTACAAACATAACACAGGTGCAGAAAAAAGAAACTAGCAGATTTTTTTTTTTTTTTGCTGTTGGACTAATACAAATATGCTCATTCCCAAAGGCTTGTCTTTCTGCCTCCTCTGAGTCATCATTTTCAAGTAGGCCTTTAGACAAACAAACAATAATGGAAAACAAGAATGACGATTTAAATTGTTCGCAGGAATTGGTTTGTTGAAAGAAAATTCTAATTCCAATGAAAGAAAAAATAATTTATTTGAACCATCAACATAAAAATATTTTTATAATATAGAAAGATCAAGTGATAACCTATTAGAGTTGGAGGAAGCGAAAGAAAATGACATATTAGGAATGTAAAATAATTATAACATTGTAGATTTAGAGCTTGACCCCGCTAGTGAAAATAAATTATTGTGTAATGGGATCCCTCAGATCCTGCTAGTGGCCGGATGTTATTAATACAACTGTCAGAGAAACAATGCTATCTAAAGGATTTAAGCCAGGGTATGTCAATCTTATGGAAAGTTTTGTAGACTCACAAAATAGGAAGTTTTCTGAATATCTACTCTACTCTAATTGTTCTAGTGGCAAATTTAAAATTAAAAGAGATTTTTTAATCTGGAGTAACACAGAACATAAGCTTTTTTGCTGGCCATACCTTCTCTTTGGTGATAAAGATAGGAAAATACAACCATCAAGATTAGCCTCTAGGGAAGGACTTATTACACTAAATCAAACTGGAAAAATTTGTACAAATATTACCACATCACGAAAACAGTTTATTTCACAAAAACAATTACATTTTTTGAGAAGTTAAAAAAACAGCAAAGCAGACATGACGTTGACAGTATGATCCAAAAACAAATTTTGAGTAAGGAGGCTTACCTAAAAGAACTTCTTAAGCGGATAATAGATGTTACCTTATTTCCTGCAAGGCGTAATTTACCTTTTAGAGGAAGCAATGATAAGTTGGGTGAAAAGGACAATGGGAATTTTCTAGGTATTATGGAACTTTTAGCAACTTATGATCCGTTTTTGAAGGATTATACCAATAATATAAAACAGTGCCAGTTTGAAAAGAGAAAAACTGTTCATTATATGTCATGGAGAAGTCAAGATAAATTTTTGAAACTTTGTAGCAGTGAAGTTCTCAAAAATATTGTAAGTGAACGAGAAGAAGCTGTTTATTTTTCTTTTATTTGTGATTCAACACCGGAAATTTCAAAAACTGAGAAAAATATAATTTTTTGAGATATGTATTCTACTCTGAGGAAAACAATAAATGGACACAAAAGAAAGATTTTTGGAATTTTTTGACTGTTTTAAGAAAACGGGAGTAACAAATAGCAAAGACCATTCTAGAAGAGCTTCAAAAACATGGAATAGACTTTAAGGATTGTCCTGGCCAGGGATTTGATATTTGATCCAATTGGCTGGTAAGTTCAAAGGTGCGCAGGCAAGAATAAAAGAGATTAATCCGGCTGCAATATTTTCATCTTGTGCTGCTCATACCTTGAACTTGGTTGGTGTTCACGCAGCTAACAAATTATCATTACGAGTCGTGACCTTTTTCAACTGTATCAACCAGCTCTACAATTTCTTCAGCAGTAATCCGGAAAGATGGGACATACTTTTAAATGAAAAAAAAAATTCATTATATAGGGCTTCTGACACTAATGGAGTTCTTGAGTAGAGGCAGTGACACCTATCTCCCAGAATTTATCTCAAATAATAACTGCATTGGAGAAAGTTAAAGGAAATTGCAACTTGACAAATGAAGGCAATGCTGAGGAAGAAGGTCTTAAACAGTATTTTTCTAAATTTGATAGTATTGCCTTGGCCGTTATCTGGGCTGATTTATTGGATGAAATCAATATGAGAAATCTAATACTGTAATCTGATGATATTACACTTGAAACATAAAAAGAAAACATTGCAGCTTTAAGAAACGAAGTCATTGAGAGAAGAGATATGTGGCCGATTTATGTAGAACGTGATAAAAATATTTCTGCTGCATTAGGAGTCCCTGCAGAGTTTGAAATTGTAAGACATAGGAAAAGGAAAATATTTTTTGACGAAGAAGTTGACACACTACAAGTTGGAAGTTCTGATGAAGAACACTTTAAAAGAAACATTTCCCATCCTATTATCAGTGAAATTATAGGAACAGCTAGACTGTCGTTTTCAGCAAGTAAATGAAATTTGCGACACCTTCAAAGCAATATTGAACCTGAGAGAAGTCACGGCCAAGTCATCAAATCAAGCAACAGTCCCGTTAAAAAAAACATGGAAGAGGCAACTAGAAGATGAATATCAAAGTACCCCGATGATCTAACAGAAAATTTAATTTATGAAATGGCTCACCTATACGCAGTTTTCTAGTCAACTTTCAAAAATGCGTTGAAGAAAACCAAAAGCATAAGTTTCCCACTTAGTTTACTAAACAAGATCTACAAATTAATACTTCAAAATGTCTTTCCAAGAATTTGTATTGTTTTAGTATTATTTTTCACATTGCCTGTTAGTGTTTTGAGGAGAGGGGATTCAGCAAATTCGCATTAATTAAGAATTACCTAAGATCTACTCTAGGGCAAGATAAGTTAAACCATCTAACCATGTTATCTGTAAAATATGAATTATTTCCCAAAATTGATTATTCTAACGTTATCAATGAGTTCGCAAAAACAAAAATCAGGAGGTTTAGAATGCCAGAGGGAATTAGTAAATAAAATTAAACCTAAGGAAAATTATTTAATGTTAAGTGTTTTAATATCCCTGCAAACATATTGTTGTGTTATCAATATTGCAAGTTAGACCTATATATTTTTCTCAAATCTGCAAAAAATACTCAAATCTAAAGTGATTAAAACTACTGTATTTTCCATAGTCTTAACTAAAAATTGTAATTCAGACAATAAGTTCTATTAAGTAACATTTTAAGCACTAGTTACTTTTCTCTTCATATGCGGACAATAATAAATTTAATAAAAGAAAATAATAACTATGATTTTGATTTTATTAACAGCCTTTTGAAACTTTCCTAAAGAATTTCTAGTTTTTATGCGAACTTTATTTAAATGAGTTCAGTAGACTTATTCCACTGTATAAAGTTTGCAGATTATATTTTGTTTGAGACGTAATGTTCATTTACAAATCAAAAGTAGGCATATTTCACTGTGGCAATGAATGAAAATGAAGACTAAATTTTGTTGAACATTGTGTTTCTAATAATGCTCATCGTGCGGGGGGGGGGGTTAGTCCGATGATTGTCGTGGGGCTCACAAAACTATAGGCAGCCTTCTAGGTTTTATTTTATATGGCATAGAGATATGCGTAGCGTGAGATAGGTATGGTTTATCTTTACGATTTTCTAAAGTGGATCCATATAATTTTAACCCACGAAATTACTATGAATAATGAAACTTTTTAAGCTTCTACAAGTGATAACTTAAAAAAAACTGTATATTTGCTGAAAGATTGTATATATATTGGTAAGATTACACTAGAGAAATATTTTAGATAGTTCTTTATGTTGGTAGTATTGAAGCATTAATTCCTTACCTTTCCCGCACTCTATTTTTGTTTATCCGGCTTAAAGACGTATATAATTTTGACGGTAATTTCCTTAATAAAAGGTGAGATTAAATTTAACCAGTCCACTCATTTTGACATTGCTACTGTAACAACTCATAACATTATATTAAGTCCTGCTTATTAGTTTTAATCTTGTGCTTCAATTCTAACTTTATTATTATTATACGCACTTAAGCTAATGTATGATGGTAGGGTGATTGTGAGATGAAATGAAGCATCTACATTTTAACGTAGGCTCCGAACCACGGTGGAGGCCTGGCATTCCACACATCCACAAGTTGTGATTAATATACGTCTTGTCATAGTTGAAGGAAGAGTTTGGCAATCAAATAAATCTGTGCCAGGACCGGGGATTGAACCCCGGATCCCCAACACACAAGTCCGACACCTTACCCCTAGACCGTCAGGACACCAAATTTATTTTTAGAATGTCCCAAATTGTTTTTGACCCTTTCCCTTAATGTCACATGAAAAAGTTTTAAATTATTTACCCATAATCATAATATCTAACTATATTTGTACATTTTATTGTTATTACTACACACCCAAGAAGACGTTAGGCTAAATTGAATAATGGGCTGGCTACATATATTAAGTTTGATAATTTCGAATGGCTTAGTTATGCAATTAATTAACCCTCCTCAACAGGATAGGGTGCCATGTTTATTAATATTGCCAAATTTAAATACTTAACCTTTAGAAATACACATTTAAGCCTGCTGCAACTGCAACAAGTACTTTTTAATAACCCTACCTAGGCCCTAATACCCATACTTCTTGGGTTGAGAATGTCTATACATTCTTTTGAGAAACAATATGTATATACATTTTAATGAATATATTATAAATTTAGGCCCTCTTCTATTTTTATAGTTTTGGAAATATCAGCTCAATTACCTATTTCACAAGGTATCGTCCACCATAGTTTTGATAATCTCCTGAAACACTTGTTGGACCTCAGAGCAAGCATAAATTTCTTTCCACATTAATTTATCAATACAATGGGATAGTATTTCTTTATTTCCTTTATTAAACAAAGATTGTAGATCTTTTAGTGATGTTACCCACCTCGGTGGCATAGTTTGCTAACGTGCTGGTTTCATGTTGAGCTAGACTGCAGAGGACGGGGAGATCGAGGTTCAAATCTCGCTCAGGTGAACTGGGAATGGTTTTTCCACTCTCCCTTCACACAAATGCAGGTTCACTTCCTCTATATTCAACCTTCCCAAATCCTAATTCATTAGTGTAATTAGTACTTAAGCATATAACCCGAATGGGTAGTAAGACCGATGGTAAGTATTATTATTATTATTTTAGTGATGTCGCTTTAATCAAACTCTCACACACAGCTTTAATTAACCCTCATACATAAACTCATTTTGCAACAACGCCATATAAAATATATTAAAATAATAACAGAATGGCCAATTAAAAAAAACCAATGGACTAAAATTATATTTTATTTAATCATTATAATTTGATAAAAATAATCTTTATGTGTTTATAAAAAAAAAATACTCTGAGAAAATAGTTATTTCCACGCAAAGTTGTCATGGGTGAACATTCTGTCCAAGAGTTTTAACCAAGATGGTGTAGTCTGATAAGATACATTTTAATTTCTTATAGAAAACAATTATTTAACTATCCATACAAAATATTTTAATGGTTTTTTTTCTTTCTACCCGGTTTAAATAATAATGCAAGGTAGGCCTAAATTTTTATTTAAAATTATAGTTTCTCTAAAGAAACTAGGTGTTCTCTACCCTAATAATTTTCTTAAACATCTAGTGACTTAACATTAGAACAACTATCACACTTGGTTAAAATAACATTAAGCATAGTCAAATTGGTAACAGGACATTCAGTATCGCTAATATAGACACTTTTTCTTTGTTACATCATTATATTTATATATTTCATTGTTATATTACACACTCAATTAGCCGGAAAATTGAATAGGCCTAGGCCTAATACTGAGATTTGTTAAGTTTGATAATTTAGAATAATTTAATACAATTAAAACAAAACTCACTGTAAACACAAGTGAAACATAAATGCAAATATTGACTAACTTTGTACTGACTCACATAGTTTGCATTATAATGTTAATTCATGATCATTTCCAATGGATGATGTCATCTTTATGTACAGTATTGCAATTAATTTGTTGATTCAATAAATTTTATTGGAGATTTGAAATATATTAATGAATGAAAGGTTAGCTTAAGCTTAGTTGGGTAGGAATCTAAATAATTATATAAATTACTATCAAAGGTTTGAAAGCTAGTTTTGTACCCTAATCAAAATTTTAAATATTAATTTAGGTTTTTATATTTATTATGTTATTTTCCTTTTACATTTACGTATGGTTTTTTGAATCATTTCAGTTGTAATGGAAAGTTATGTGAGTGGATTTCGTGTCAAATCATCATACTAGGACTAAAAGCAACTTAAGGTTCATAATGTATCATAAAGTAAGGGTTTTCCTTATGTTTTTAAATGTGAGTCATCACAATGCTGTTAACTCAACATGCACTAACGTTCACTTAATTCTAGAGCTGTCCAGGGGAGAACTTTCTCATTACACGAACGTCATGTGAAGGGTACCACGTGTTATAGCCAGCTACATCAACAGGGCTATTTAGTACTTTTATTTTTGTATGGGATGGAAAAAACTTCTTCAGTAGGCGTCTCGCAAACTGAAACGCTGTAGCTCCTTGTTATAAACTTTATTTTGTACATCCAGTAAGCTTTTATTGCAAGTACTTGCAGCCTTATCAGCCCTAAATGCTTGGGTTTTATTTTAGCAAACAATTTTTTTTTTTCCAAACACTCCAACTCCATTGTATGTAGCTTTAATTGTTACAATACGTGAATCCTGATCACACATTAGCTAATTTCCTACATTAAATGAATGTTAACTTGATCATGATCCTGGAATTAGAAGTTCAAGAATTTGTTTTTAAACAGGGCAAAGAGGTAATTTTTGCTTTATTTTCAATAGTTGGGTTTTCTACAAAAAAACGGTGAAATGGGGTTGTTATAGACGATTATTGCGTGTCTCTAAAAATATTATTCTCTGGAATTTATTTGGGGTATGCCATATGCTTGAGATTGGCCGAGATGCGTGGCCCACTTGCAATCTTAAAATATGAGGGTGAGTTTTTTGTTTTACTCTCTCTTTATAATTGAGGTGCTTTAATTTTTCACAAAACAAAATATATGATAAAATAGGAATACATTAGGACCTCCATATAACTTATTGAAGTCGATAGTTCCACAAAAAAAAATTGATATAGTCAACCCTATAGAAACAATCTTTTTGTATACATATGTATTGTGTAGTATATTGTATATACTAACACATTTCCATATAATTGCACTCTTTCTTATAAATAAATTAAGTGAATATGAATCACATTATGTACAAGTTATGTTCATAAAGATAATTAAAAACAAGCCTTAACAAGAAAAAATGTGTTGTACCTTGAAAAAAAATTCCTCATTTACTTAGTATTCATATGTATTTACATTTGTGTAAAAAACCTTCCTCTCGTAACATCTCAGTTAAATTTTTTTTTCTCACCTATTTCTCTTATACCATCATCATTACAGAGAGAAATAATTATGATTTGATCAATTTAGCCCTACATATAATTATTATTCTAAAGTTGTATCCCTGCT
Organism: Timema podura; assembly: GCA_033556935.1. Taxonomy (NCBI): domain Eukaryota; kingdom Metazoa; phylum Arthropoda; class Insecta; order Phasmatodea; family Timematidae; genus Timema; species Timema podura. The sequence continues at coordinate 31,057,941 of JAVRXN010000003.1, read as the reverse complement.
GATCTTTCAGTTCCCTTAACACATCTCATACATTTACCATGAATGGATATAAACCTCTTCTCTACTTAGTAATTTATGGAGTGAAGAAATATAACTGGGAAATTGTATGTAACTGTTCAAGAACATATACTCAAAATCAATTTGTGCATCTCATGCATTATCCTCCATTAAACATCATTCATGAACAAGAACTTTACCAAAAATGGAGTAAGGTATGCCACAATTGAGTTTCCGATAAGTTTAGGTGAGGGAGTTTGTTGACACTTTAAGAGACATCTTAGAAATATATATAATTAATTACAAGTGAGTGTGCATGTATGAGGCTCCAATATTAAAAGTTAGGGTGGTGAAGGATGTAAGGACAATCCCTTCAAACTAATGTTGATGTTATTACATTAGTAGGGAAAGTGCAGGGTTCCTACGGTCTGGAAAGTCAAGGAAAGTCAGGGAAAAAAAATAATGGTCAGGGAAAGTCAGGGAAATGACAATTCATGTCACACTTAGTTTCATTGGAAATTGTAAAGCTGCAGAAGGAAGGTGTTGCCAAAAGTGAAAGTAGTGTAGTGGCTCGAAGAAACCCTAACACTCTTGTCATGAAAGATAATATAAATAAGGCGGAAGTCATTTGGGCTTTGCAAGTTGTTGACAATAAAATGTATTTCAATTCGTGCAATAATTTAAGTACAATTTTTCATTTTATGTTTCCCGAGTGTTCCATTGCTATTGCCTTTACTCTTGTGGAAACAAGGCTGCATATTTCATTGTGAATGGCTTGGCTCCATTCTTTCATAACAATTACAATACAATCATGTAACGACTTTGTTATTTGTTTTGATGAGGCATTGAATAAAGTTATTCAACGAGGGCAAATGAACATTGTAATCAGATTCTGGGACAAGGAAAATCATAAAGTTGTCAGTCATTGTTTGGGCAGTGTTTTTTTCGATAGAAGCGCCGCTGAAAAATTACTTAAGCATTTCTCTGATGGTATTTCTCCTCTTCCACTCTCTAAGTTTATACAAGTGTCAACGGATGGCCCAAATGTCAATTTAAAGTTTATAACACTTCTTCAGGAACACATCAAATCTGTCACAGACAATGAAGTATGTATTTAGATAATTCTGGAAACATGTGAGCTTCATGTTGTTCATGGTTCCTTGAGAACAGGAGTGGAACGTATCAATTGGGATAAAAATTGCTTATTGTGTCACACATACTACCTATTCACTGACTCTACAGCTCGTCAAGCATTGTTTACCCAGTTGACAGGGTGTACAACTTTTCCTTTGAAGTTCTGTGGTGTGCAGTGGTTAGAGAATGCAACGTGCTTTCAAAGGGCTTTACAAATATGGGACCACATTGTTAAGTTTCACAAAGAAGAAAAGCTTCCTAAAACAAAACCTGTAGGGATACTGAAAAGAGCAGCCTGTGATCCATTCCTGAAGTGTAAACTAGCTTTCTGCAAAACAATTGCAGATGGATTTCATCTTTTTCTTTTTGATTGGGTTTGATATATTTTGTTATTTTTTCCATCATTTTCCCTGAACTGATTGGCAAGATGTCTGCGTTCTTATTCTTCCATGAGAGGCGAGGCAAGGTCGGCTGTAGGGGAGGAGGAGACCGAAATAAATGTAATTAAATTAATATTTCCAAATGAATAGTACCATAAAATTATAGTGGAAATTTTGTGAGAAGTTGGTCAGGGAACCTGAGAAAATAGTCAGGGAAAGTCAGGGAAAAGTCAGGGAGAATTTTTTTACAAATACTGTAGGAACCCTGAAGTGGCTGTAAGCAAGTGATATGACATTTCACTTCTGATTGACGGCATTGGCCCTGAGCTATGGGTCTAGCACAATTGTCGTGGCAGGTGGGATATAGACTGGCTAATTTTCATTTCAGTTTCCATGCATTCAGCTACAAGGAAAGACTGTAACCCACTTTGGTGGCTGCATGGTCTATGGTGCTACTCTCTCAATAGTCTAAACCAAGGCGTGAAATTTCTGGTCACCAGGTCGCCATTGGCGGCCAAACATTTGAGTTTGGTGAATAAAATTTTGTTTTTAATTTGTTTCAAATACGCCCAAACTATATAGGTTCAGTCAGATTCTCATGTCTCAAACCAACATGTGTAAGTGCCTTGGAAAGCACACGCTTTCAAACGGCATTTCCCCTCCATTGGAAGAAAAAACTGCTGAGTCACACCCTCCCCCCTTTCACTCCTTGGAAGAAAAGCACATTTTGTGTGTGCCTTTCACACAAAGATCTCCTTTTGAAATTTCTCTCTCTTCACATTCAAATAAAAGGAGTTGTGGATGTCGGAATCGAGGTTACATCTATGGAGCTTTTGCTTCTTCTTTTTATAAGTTCTTTGACTATGCTACGTCAACATACTTGGAAGTTGTCAATAAAATTCGGAATTCTTGAGTTGGCTTTGATTGGCTCTTTAAGATTTACTGCAAGTGGCAATCACTTATGATTGGTTATTCGAAATATTGAATGAGAATATTTTAAATATTTTACTATTCAACCCGGTTCCGTGTGGTATTTCAGTAGTTGTATCGTAAGTGTGGTCTAGAGTTTTTCTTGGTTCTTTGGTAGTTTCAGGTGATTAAAGCAGTTATAGTGAGTTAGTTTTATTTAGTTTAGCTATAAAAAAAAGGCAAATTAATATACACTCCTTTTTTAATAAGGGTAATATATCAAAAGAAAAAGGTTGTGATAAAGATGCTTCCGGAAATGTTAATATTCCTCAAGTGCATCCGCTAGCGAAACAAGGCAAAGCTAGTGAGATTGAATCAGCTAGTAGCAATCTTCAGCCTACCTCATCTTCCAGCCCTGGTAAAAGTGGTAAAAGAAAATGTGACAGTGATTCAATGTCATTTCCATATTAAAGGAAATTTAATAAAGGCTGGTTATGCCATTTTGAGTGGCTGTTTTATGGTGATACAACAAGTCTCGCATCTTGCAAATTTTGTAAACAGGTGCCTACCAGTAACGTTTATAAAAAGTGGGTCAAAGGGTTTTCGGTACCTTTTAAAAAAGAATCCTTTGTTTTGCATAGTCAAAGTAAAGTCCACTGTGAAAATGTTGCCAGTGCAAAGGCAAAATAATTCTCGGCAGAAACACCGATGGCAACATGTGCTAGAAATGGACCACCAGATTTTTTCTCATCTCACAAATTTATTTAATGTAGCATACTACATAGCTAAGCACGAGAAGCCGTTTAAAGACTTTGTAGATCTACTGTTTTTGGAGGGAAAATTGAATGTAAATGTTTTAACCAAGTATGGTAATAAAAAGCATTGTAGCAATTTTATTCATTTCATTGTTGAAACTATGAAGGTGGATCTTATAGACAAATTAAAGAAAAGTACATATGTCAGCCTTCTGATTGATGGTTCCACGGATAGATCTTCATTATGTGGATGCAAATGATTATCATATCAAAGAGGACATATTAGGAGTAATAGATTTAACCAAATTCTACTTTTACCAGTTATTTCACAGCCATAACTGATTATTTATATAAAATTATAGGCCAAATGAATACATAAACAAGTGTTACATTATAGGCTTGGGTACTGATGGTGCTGCAAATATGGTTGGGCACAAATCAGGATTGGCTGTGCAAATGAAAACTACCTGTCATAAACTGATGAACATTCACTGCTTTGTGCACTGCTTGAAGTTGAATACATTAAAACATTTAATTCAGTGTTTAGTAATATTTTTCAGTTCTACCATGGCTCTGCTAAAAGACTTCACCTGTTAAGAGAAACAGTATAAGTTTTAGGAGAAGACATTCTTAAACTGAGTGATATTCACACTGTTAGGTGGTTAGCCAGCAAAGCGAGCGCTGTAAGAGCTCTCTTGCAATAATGGAAAGCTGTTGTGACCTACCTTGAATAGGTGGCCCATGGAAAAGACAGTGATGGTGCTAAAGCTAAGGGTTTGCTGAAAAATATAAGGCAATTTAAATTTGTTAAGCTTTTATACTTCCTTTTGGATTTATACAGGAAATTAAACCCTTTAAGTGTGGAATAGTGAAATAAGTAACCTCTGATTTCATCTCTGAAAATAAAAATTAAACACTGCATCTTAGTTTTGGCAGACCTGGAATCTAGTGTTGGACCAAGCGAACAAGAGTTCTTGGACCAGGTATCAATTTCACGGAAAATCAGCTGACTTACATTCAGAATAGGGAGCAAGAGTTGCAGACTGTAAGAGGAAACTTAATTAAGTATGCAAAAGTATATATCACAGAAAGATTTCAATCTATAACAACAGATGTGATTACATCTCTGCAGGTTTTCGAAACCTTGGGTTGGCCTCCCACAGAAAAAATTCTTCAATTTGGGATGTAAGAAATAAAGAAGCTCTTCATGTACTTGCACCCAAGCTTGTTTAGTGAGAAAGTGGATCTTCTGTTATCAGATTGGGCAGAATACAAACTTTTGTGTTGTTCTACCAGTGAGCACAGCTTCATGTGAGAGGGGCTTCAGCTGCAATAACAGACTCAAGATGGCTTACAAGAACTCTCTCAAGATTGAGACATTGGATGATTTGCTCAGAATCTCTGTAAATTGAACCTCCCTGACAGAGTTTGACCCAACAGCTGTGATTGACAAGTGATACCTCAGTGCAGAAAGGCAGTGCTACAAAAAACAACATAAAGTGCTAAATTACGTACTTAAAAAAAATTCATAATCATGAATAATGGCGACCAAAGATTTTAGTCTGGCTAATGTCTTCAGACTTGAAATTTCATGCCCTTGACTAGGCTGTTGATAACTGGGAGATCATGGTTTGATCTCAACTGGGTGTACTAAAGGCGGTTTATTTCATGCCCTGGACTAGACTTTATAATGGGCAGATCATGGTTCAATCTCGATCGGGTGTACTAGAGGTGGTTTTTCCTAAAGGGTTTCCTACTCTCCAGTCAAATGCGGGTACACTTCCTTTAAATTCAACCTTCTTCATCCCTGACCCATTAGTGTAATTAGTACATAAGCGTATACAACCTGAATAGGTAGTAAGACATAGTGCTTAAAAAAATACTATACTATCAATATAATTGGTTGGTATACTTTAGTGTACACGGCTAAAGATAAACTAGCTTGTCAGTTTGTGAATCATACTAGTTTACATGTAAATAAAGTAACTGAGTAACTTATTATTTATAGTAAAAGGGACCTTGTGTTGTCAGATAGGGTACTCAAAAGTATCAATGTTTGTTGTGATTGTCATTGCCATAAATGTGACTACATATTGGTGAGTAAATTTACTAACTAAGCCAAGCCAAATTATTTCTTCATAGTTTGTAAAACCCTAATACATTGTGTGTTTGTGTGTGGGGGGTGGGAGGTGGTAATGAGGGATTTTGAGCATTTTCTGACCAGTTGCACTATTAAGTAATGTGAAGATAAGACTTCACTAAACAAAATGGCTTATCTTCTACTATGTATAGCCTGCTTTTATCATGAATAACCCTTTGAAAGTCATTTCCCCCCCCCCCCCCCCCCCTAATTAATGGGAGTAAAGCTCATTGTGTAAAATTATCACCACTGCACTTGATCAGAATCTAAATCAAATCTCGACCTCTGGTTCTTAGAAGAGCATCAATATTTTCCACATTAATGGTTTTTATTTTAAAATGATAACCCTGAGCTATTCTTAAAACATAACTAGGACATTTTGTGCTACAAATGTAGTAATGTATTTCAAAAACAACTTTTATATACTAAAATGCACTGTGGTAATTTGGTTATAATTTTTCAAGGCATAAAAGTTTGTACAGTTACTTAGGTATATAGGCCAACATGTTACTTTTGTGTATTATAATATTAACTTCACTAGCCGAATGGTCTAAGGCGTCATTCTCGTGTTAGACTGGCCTGCTGATGACAGGAATTTCAGGGTCAGAATCCTAGTCGGCTCTACTTGGGGTGCTTTTCCCTAAATTGTTTTCCCACTATCCTTACATGAAAATACGAGTAGATTACCTCTAAAATGCTTCCTACCTCATCCCTACCCCATTAGATTAAAATCATATATGCGTATAGTCTGAACAAGTAACAGGACAGGGTTGATAAAAATAAATTATAACCCATATATTATCTAGTTTCTGTATGATTGTTTACATAATCAAAATAATAGCCTTTCTCAGAACTTTAACACTAGAGGATTATTCATTTCACGTCAGTTCATCCAGACATACAGCTTAGATGTTGATAAAATTTGCCATATAATATCTTAGAATAGTTTTATGACCATGTTACCCGCCTTGGTGGCGTAGTTGGCTAACGCGCTAGTCGTGTTAAGCTCGACCACCGAGGACGGGGAGATCGAGGTTCGAATCTCGGTCGGGTGAACTGGGGATGGTTTTTCCTAAATGGTTTTCCACTCTCCCTCCACGCAAATGCGGGTTCACTTCCTCTACATTCAACCCTCCCAATTCCTAATCCATTAGCGTAATTAGTACTTAAGCATATAACCCGAACGGGTAGTAAGACGCGGTGCGAAATATTATTATTATTTATGACCATGTTTGAAATTTTAAAACAATCTAACCAATAGTTTTCAAGGTTTAGAGGCTCAAACACTAAATACACCCGAAAAACTTTAATAGCAACAGTATGCTAAGTTGACAGCGTGACATAAAATACTGTATATCTCTAGAATTAGAAAAGATAGATGAGTGTCTTTTTAATGATTTTTTATTTTTCATTTATTTAGAGTATTAAACATGCACTTTCTGAACCCACTGATTATAATATCAGCACACGAGAATTTTTGAGCAAGGGCAAAAGAACCTACCCATTTTGCCGCGAAAGGTATTTTCACATACCTTCCAGGGTTATTTTACATGCCACAATCAACATGGAACCGGCAGCTCAAGAAAAATATGTTGACCCTGGTTGGGCTAGAACCTATGAACATCGGCTCCCAAGGCGAGCACTTTACCCCAACACCACCGAGGTTGACCTTTTTTAAGATAAATTGTTTTGAATAATAAATTGTATTGTGGATTTTTTCAAAACAAGATTTTAAAAACACACCTAAAATAAGAATTTATGGGAAATTTACTACGAAAATATGAATCATATAAATTACCAATATCAAAAAGACCTGCAAACACAAATTTTTTGGGGGGTTTCTTTAATGTTTACTTTGCAGGGTGTCCAGCGACCTGGAAAACCTGGAAAACAGGGAATTGTCAGGGAATTTGCTTGGTCAGGGGAAAGTCATGGAAAAGTCAGGGAATTTTATTAAATTTCTGGAATTTTTACATTTTGTCTATAAAAAGTCTCATATTTTGTTTCACAGTAGTCAAAATAACACTTTTCTTCCGTTTAGTCCCTACCTGGAATCACTTTCACACCATTGTCCCTGTTGAGCAGACTAATATCACTTCTCAAGGTCAACAAGTGAGTTTTGTGCCTTTCCCCCTTCTGCCAAAGTTAAGCCATGGTTATTCACATGCGCGAAATTTGATTAGACCAACATTTTAAGTAGAAGGAACTACGAATGACTCTGTCTCACAACTATTTTAAATCGTTCTTGCTTGAGCCAATCTTTTAATGGCTCAATACAATTTTACTGAAATCTTTTTTTACCCAGAGGCAGAAATCGCTTAGTCCCTTTATTGAGTGACACAATTTCAGAATGTGTATGTATATAGGGAAAAAACACTATATTAATCTGTGATCTTAAAAAAAAATTTTCGTAACATACTTAATATTGATATATAGTGGACTGGAAAAAAGTAAATTGGATCTGGAAAACCTGGAAAAGTCAGGGAATTTAAAGATATAGTTTGGCTGGACACCCTGCTTTGCTAAAAGTAGATAAAACCATAAACATCTTTAACATTTAGCCTCAAATTTGAAATTGTTGTTAGTAGTATAGAGACCTAATGCCTTTGCTACAGTTTATTGCACTCATCTTCAGACAATGGTCAGTAAAATGAGATTGCTGGGCCAGTTGGGTGCATAAACCTCACCGACACATCTCCTTCTCCAAGGATAATATTATCTACCATTCTAATGTATCATTCAATTTAAATCATAGATACAAGCAACATAGCACTGTGTAAAATGTATGCAATCTTTGCCAACATTTAGTTCTAAACCAAAGTCAAAAATTAAAGTGAAAGGTTCATCAAGGCTAAAGTATGATTTTGGTAGGAAGAACAGTATAAGTTGGTTACTAAAGTTACTAAAACAGTTTTAATATATTCACACACCAAGCCATGTGATCTCCAGCTTTAACTTTTGATATGTATGATCAACATCTATAAAATCAAATAATAAAGTGAAATGTTACATTGTCTGCAAATAAATATGTTTGAATTTTCTTTACTGTTCTTACAACCAAAATCAGGGTATAGTTATTTTCATACCAATTTTAAATGTTGATAACAAAATAAAATTGTGATAACTTTATGTACTAGGAATAGAGTTTCTTTGTATAAACCTTGGTTTAAACTTAACTTTCACATCTTCCATTGTATTTTTAAATATAAAATTATTAAATTTAATATTTTTAATCTCATAAGAGCAACATTTAAAAAAACATCTAATGGTGTTACTATTTGCTCATTTAGAGGGTGTTGTAGAGTATCTTTAGCAGTGATGCACTAAAGTGTCACCAACACCATCATAGAATGACTTTTCATGGTTAAAATCATGTTTTGTTCAAATCCACAGTATAATATTACTATGCCAAACAATTTACCATTAGAAAAAAGATTTAAAATAAAAATCACCCATCGATCTTTCCTAGTTCTAAAGATATATTATTTTGTTTCATGCTGTCAACTTTGCACACCATTGCTGTGAAGGCTTTTCAAGTGTATTTAGATTATATTTGTGCCTCCATAACTTGGAAACCACAGGTCATAGTAAACAAGTCCAATCCATGGGCCTCTTGAGGCCCCAATTTCTTTCTGTGCGGCTCACAACTTCAAATTAAAACACGTAGAATTGCATAAATAAACCACTAATTAGGCTCTTGTTTTTATTATATTTGGGCATCAGGTCCTATTATTAAATCCCTAAGAACTTAGCCGGGGAACGATTGGACAAGCCTGGGTTAGATTGTTTTAAAATGTTAAACATGGCCATAAAACCATTCAAAGATAATATGTGCCAAATTGTATCAAAAATCTAAGTTGGTAGGTTACATTTCCACTAAATATGGTATGAATTGGCATGGAATGACTAGTCTTTAATTAAACTGAATACATCATTTTGTTAGTTAATTCTTACACTTTCTCTTAAACAGGTTTCTACACCACAAGCGGACAGCAAAATGAGTGATAAAAAAGGTTCGAAGAAGTCCTCCAAGAAAGCAGCTTTAAATCGGGAAGAACCAAAGGAGCAATATGATGAAGTTAGTGAGGACACACAAGCTCACAAATCAAAACAACAAACATCCACCAAAGAATCAGAAATTACAGAGAAGAAAAAAGTTTCAAAAAGGAAGCAGACGGAAGATGCCGACAAAGTGGCCAAGTCATCCAAAACGGCCAAACTGGAGGACATTAAGTTAAACAAGACTGAAAGTAGTTATGATTCACTAGATTTCACTAGCAGCGCTACAGCGAAAAATGGCAAGAAGTGGAACTTGAAAATATCCACGTGGAATGTGAGTGGCTTACGTGCATTGATAAAGAAAAAAGGGTTGGAGTTCTTAAAGTATGAAAATCCAGACATTTTTTGCATGCAAGAAGTGAAATGCTCCATCAAGAAACTTCCTCCTGAAGCCATTGTTGATGGTTACCACAAGTTCTGGCTACCTGCGGATAAGGAAGGATATTCTGGAACAGCCTTGTTTTCTAAACAAAAGCCATTGAATGTAACTTACGGACTTAATAACAAAGAGTATGATACTGAAGGGCGAGTTATCACAGCAGAGTATGAAAAGTACTTCCTTGTGACAACTTACGTTCCTAATGCCGGGAGAGGGTTAGTCACACTTCCCAAAAGGATGAAGTGGGATCCCATTCTCCAAAACTACCTCAAAGATTTGGATACCAAGAAACCGGTGATTCTATGTGGGGACTTAAATGTGGCGCATGAGGAAATTGACTTGGCAAACCCTAAAACTAACACAAAAAGTGCCGGGTTCACCCAGGAGGAGAGAGATGGAATGACTTCGCTTTTGAAACAAGGGTTTGTGGATTCTTTCAGGCTCATGTACCCCGACAAAACTGGTGCATACACTTTCTGGTCATACATGGGCAATGCTCGGGCTAGGAATACAGGCTGGCGACTGGATTACTTCATATTGTCGGAGAAACTAAAGGAGAATCTGTGTGATATCATTATTCGAAGCGATGTATATGGAAGTGATCATTGTCCTGTCACTTTGCTACTTAATGTCTAAGACTTCCACTATTGTTTTTGACAATTAATATCATCCACATGTGCTTATTTTTAAATGTAATTTTAACTGTAACATTGCTTGTATTATTTAAACATGCTATTTGTAACATATTCATTGTTTTTTTTATCAGTGCCTCACAAGAAAAGCTTAGTTCTACAAGTAGTGTACAGTAAAGACTAGTTATTTTATCTTTTTACTTTGTGGAGTCCAATGGATAAAATGTCATCTATCAAGATTAATTTTTCTCAATAAAGTTAGTAATTAATTAAATTTAAGAGTTGCATTATCAGGGTCCAAAATAAGAGGGCAAGCTAATCTATAATAGAGATCAGTCTTCTCCTTAGAAATTTTTTCCAGCCAGGTGGCATTATTAAGTAGCCAGGTGAGGACAGTGTAATACTTTTCAATATTTGATGATGTGTGGAACAAACACTGAATTTAGCTGACCGGTTATTAAAATCATCTGGGTGGCGCACCTGGAGACTAACTTTTTATTTTCAAAATATTCCTTTAGTTTGTGTGGTCTGTGGCTACAATTACTTTTCTTTTAATTTATGTAGTTATACTTGATTTAAAAAATTGGTTCAAATTAAAAAAAATTTACTAAGCTAGAGACATTACTTATACATTTATCTAATAACATTTTTTTTCTCATTGATTCAATTGAATTTGATAACTAAGCTCACTTGCTACAATGTGACTTTCAGGAACAGCATTTATTCATGAAAACTTGCCAAATTATAAGCGGGCTTGTTTCCAATCCTTCAGAATGTATGGTATGTGATTCTATCTGATGATTTATGAATAAAAAACATCTTCCATGGATAATATGACCAGACTTGTGAAAATTAACTAAATTAATTGATTGAAAACATGTCTCTCCTGTTTTAAACATCTGGTAGCCTAACGAGAGTTACCAAGCTATATAATAGTTCACAATGCTAGGCTATAAAGTTGGATGGAGTAGAGCTGAGAAAGGTACAGAACGTAAAATACCTTGGGAGCGTAAGTTTAGATTTATCATTAAAACCATATGTAAATAATTGTGAATATTTGACCCTTCATGATCTTGTTTCTTCACAAATCCTAATACAATTTCATTTTTTTAATCTGTCAAATATATATTATTTTTTAGCACCGCATCTTACTCCCGTTCGAGTTATACACTTAAGTACTAATTACGCTAATGATTTTAGGGCTGATTAAGACTATATTTAAAATAAGTGTACCTACATTTGTATGGGGGAAGAGTGGAAAACCATTTTGGAAAAACTACCCTTAGTACACATGACTGAGATCAAACCTCAATCTCTCTGTCATCAACAGTTTAGTCTACTGCGAGAGTGATACCTTAGATCATGTGGTCACCGAAGCAGGTAATCTGATATTAACAAATGTGATGAAAGTGTTGGCATACTAAACCAAACGGCTAAGTTCCTAAATAGAGATGTGCTTTGTATTAGAAATATATATATTTTAAACAAATAAAAACTGCCATTTTAGAGAAAAATTAATAATGGGCTTAGCATTAAAAAAAGCATAGTTAAAATTAGGTTTTCTCTGCCCAGGGTTTGTGTTATAATTGTATAAGGACAAACATATATGGTAAAAAGATTTAATTGATGAAAAAACTGAGCAGAGGAGTGTCTAGTCAATAATTATGACCCACACTGACAGTCACAAGGTTTATGCATCAGGATTGCAATAAACATGATTGTCGGTGACTGGAAGGATGAGGTTCAGATCTTGGCCAGATGTACTGGGAATGGTTCTACCTTGTTATTTACTACTATTTTTTACCCCGTTCTCTCTCAATGTTAGTGCGGGTGAATTTCATTTAAATTACTCCTCTTAAATTAAGTTCCAGTTGTTGAATGTGCCAACTAAAAACTACACAGGATGTTGCTACACAGAGGTGGGGGGAGTGAAAATAATTACTGTAGATCTCTTTTAATATGATGAAGTTTGCAAATTTTGTCATTCTTCTTAGATTAAAAACCCATATATTGTCACAGCTCAGGGGCATAGAGTATGTGTAGTTAGAGTTACATTTTTACAGTTTGAAGATAAATGGCATACTCTCTGGTATTAGGAACTCAAAAATTCATTGCCGCACTTATAAAAGTATGCCACCTATCCCTATCTTGAGCTAGTTATAGCCCGTCCACCTCATTACACCCCATATCTTTCAGGTTCGTTCTAATGTTACCCTCTAATCTGATTCTAGGTCTCCCAATTAGTTTCTTCACATTGGGTTTACTAGTAAATACTTTGTACACAGTTCTAGATTCTCTCATTAGCGCTGCATGTCCTGCCCACCGTAATCTACAAGACTTCATTAAATCCTAACAATGTTTTGTACAGTGTATATACAGGACATGTAATTAATCATTATGTAACCTCCTCCACTCCTCAGTATCTTCATCCCTTTTCGGACTAAATATATTCCAAAGCACTGATTGCTAAATTTAATATGTATTTAGTACTATTTAATACTAAATTATTATGATAACACAACCCCTGATTTGTGTTGATATTTTCTAATCTAAGATTAAAGTCACTTGAATTACATAAGTCTTTGATTTACACAATTAATTTGTTCCAAAAGTTTTTGCACAAGGTTTTTTTTAGCACCATGTCTAACCTGTTGGGGCTATACGCATGTGTAATAATTATGCTAATTATTTTGGGGATGAGGAAGGTGATATTTAGAGGAAGTGTACCCTCGTTTGTATGGAGGGAGAGTGAAAAACAATCTTTGGAAAAAACCACCCTCAGTACACCCGACCGACCTCAAATCTCGTCATCGGCAATCTAGCCTACTGCAAGAGTGACGCATTAGGCCATGTGGCCACCGAAGCAGGTTCTGCACAAGCTGGGTGATTGAATACATTATAATATGCCTCTTCGTACCAGTAGTAATATAAGTATTCTTATCACTTTTACATTTTTTAGGGGTTTATACTTTGTTTATAATAAGAACTACACAGGTTCACTAACAAAGACATAACTTTTACTCAAGGTTGAAACAAACAAATGGTGATGACACTATCAGCCGTGCGCCAACATACTAGGAACGTGTTATATGTTATGTTTTAAAGTGGTGCTTGATAGATGATGTTGCTACAGGCCATTCCACTCTTAAATTGCAGTACAGATCTTGGAGCACACAGTTGCCAGATCTTCCCTGCTAAAAAACCTTGCCAATTTTTATATTCAAACCTTATCAAGTTATAGACCCCTACAAAGTTTATACACTAGCTATACATTTCAAGTGGATTTATGTAATAATTGTATATTATTAAGTTTATTTTAACCATATTAAACCCGCTTTAAATATATACTTCATACAGTCCTTTATTGATAGTAGGTTGGGGTTTGAATTCTGGCTTCAACTAAAGATGGTTTACCCCTAGTCAGGAGGGCTAGCTCTAGCCAATGGATGCACGGGCGCATGCCCCCTTCCCCAAATTCAGAGAGTAAAATAATTAGACTATTTTAATCCAAGTTTGTATAATATAACTTTATTTTATGTTTTAATTCCATAAAACTCATTTAGTGTTTAATAATGACATATGATTATTACTCAGATTAATTGGGGTCCAGACCTGTACCCTAAGCATTGTATATTTGTGTTCTGCCGAACACGTATGAAACAAGTCTAAGGTCGCCAAACAATGGGTATTACGGACACAATGTCTGCACCCCTGCATCGCTTCTTACTTTTTACTCAGCGGATGTGACATCTGGCGTACCACATTCACATGTGTATTGAAGTTGTGCACACCAATGTATATATACGATAAAAATATAATTGTTTCTGGTTTTGGGTAAGTTCACAATATGTGTTACTCTAACAATAACTGCAGAGTATTTTTTTTTTAAAATTAATACCTGAGTCTGAGTGCTTCTTTAATTATTTCTATATTAACTGAGCTTAGATGACAAAAAAACAAAAAATTATGTAAGTTAAAAAGTGTTACTTTGCTTGATTTGGCAAGGACAATGCATTTCTTATAAAACTGCAAGGTAATAGCAATGTGTATAAAGGTAATTATATATATCTATATGATTTTTTTGTTGGAAAAGTATGATCCTAATAATAATAATAATAATAGTGATGGTATGTGAATGAAAATGGTAGCCTATTAATTTTTAAATAATTAATTAGCTAAATTATCTTTGTATTTCTGGAGCTACCATTACTAGTCAGTTTATACTAATTGTTTTCCCCCTTCCTAAATCTATGTGAATGTGTGTGCACTTTATTAAACAATTACGATAAATCACCAAACCCATTGTAAGCATGCACCAAAATATGGAGCGAAACACAACGCCAATGGCTCATGACTGGGAGAGACAGCTTAAGTAAGGTTCAAACAGCTGTAATTTGTCTTTCTAAAAGGACATTAGTACACATTTCTTGACCTATCAGTAGGGCCATGTTTATGTTTACTCGTATTTTGGCTACAAGCAACTTGCACAATTATTTAAATCATTAAAATGGTGTAAGGATGAGGGAGTTTTCTGAGAGTGAGTACACATATATTTGCCTTGAACTATGGAAAAATTACTTGATAAAACAGACCTCGGAGATTTTTTTTACTTGGTGTATTTTAATTTCACTCTTCAAACAAACTGATTTTATTACAAAACAACTCAACAACTTAACAATAATAAATCTTCGCATATGCTAGGAATGGAACCTGCGACTCTTAGCTCAGTTGGCACACCTGTCACTATGTTAAGGTGTTGGACTCTTGCAGTGAATTTGGCCAGGATCCAAATATTTGCATTATTAATACTGGCAAAGTGTAATTTAAGTATAATGACTTACCACTCAACCATCGCTGTGGGTAGCTTGTTTCTTCATCCAAAAGTATATTATGTTATAGTCAAATATTTAACATTGTCTCAGCAAGCACACCAAAATATAGCCTATTTAACTATAGAAACAAGTGTTTTTGTTTCAATAAAACTCCATATTGGCAGTCCACAACCAAGCCATAATGACCAAGCAGTTGCCATATGTGGCAAAGATAATACCAACATCCACGGATAGAGGCTCTCATGTGGTCAGCACAATGCACCCTCTTGCCGTAAATCTCAGTTTTCATTCATATAGTTCCTCATTTATTCTCACAAGGCTGAGTTGACCTTGTTCCAGACACATTGCTTTTGGAAGCAACAAGGATAGATATCAGGACCTCTGGATCTGTAGCCAGGAACACTTGACTACTAGGTCTAGGCCATAGATTATGAATGTAACATTGAATAAACGTGTAAGTAACCAATAAGCTCACTTGTTATGGAAAGGATAAGCAGACAAAACTCTTTTCAGTTTTAAACGCTACAATTAACCAACAATGACCGGACAAAGTGTGAATTGAACTACAAACTCTGCAACTTTTAAACACCATAGATAAATATTTTTTTTTAACTATTCTTATTTCTTTATAATAGATCCACATAAAATGAAAATAACAAAAAAAAATTCTAACTAAATAACTTTTTCATGATATTCTTACATATTATAAGAGGTATAATTTGTTTTAAATTTCATTTTTAAACCTTGTGTAAAACATCAATTTCAGACTTTGCAGGCGTTGTTCATCATGATTACTAGAACCACCATAAAATTATTGGTTTTGTCACACAATTGAAATGAGACTTATGAGGTGATACTTTTGGAAACTTGACGTTAAGAGTAAGACCGTAAAAATAAATAAAAAATAAGTGATCCAAACAATATTTTGGTAGTTTAGGTTGCTTTAACTAGATACATTAGTGAAATGTTAAATAATAGAGCATGCCTATGTCATAGAAATAACATTTTTATTTTTAAGGAAAAAAAATATTGGAATTCTCTTAGGTAGAAAAAGTACATGGTTAACAGGGAAACCAATAGAAAGAGATGGTAAATGCCCATTAAAGTATGTACTCCAATTTAAGAGTGAAAGGCTTTATAGTCATAAGGCAAAGTACTGCAACCACATATTTATGAATCAGCATTACTCGAATCTCTTAAAGTTAGACTTGCTCTACTTGTGTAACAAATATTATATTTGGGGTAAAAGTTGAAGAAGTGAATAAAGTTATTTTATTAAGAATTATAACAAATTTTAAATGAAACTATTTTTAATTATTTTAATTTTATAAAGTATGTATGCACTATATTAAATTATATTTTATTTCAATCCCCAAGTCACTTTCTATGATAGTCATCTATTTTCTTGAGATTCAGAATTGTATTTAAAATACATGTTTTCCCTCTTTTAACAGATATTTTCTCTGCGCCTTTGTCCTCTTTCACCACTTGATTTTGCACACTTTATTTTAATTTCCCCTCTATGCAGTAAATTTATATTATTATAAGAACTTAGGAAGAAAGGGGAAATAAACTTATATTTTTTTCTCAAATTCTATTTTGTTTGAACTTTTGTTTAATACATGGCCTTAATAAGAGCTGTGGAGTCCCTGACGCTATAACCAAAATTGGAGGCCCCACCATTAAACAAATAATTTTCTTAACATTTTAACATAATATGTTAAAACCTCAATGTTAAAGACAGGAGTCGAACTGAGAAATTTATTGGTTTTGGTTCTGGTTCTTCCAGTAAATATTTTAAGGTCCTTGTTCTTTTAATTTTTTATATAATAGCTATACTACCACTATAAAATTCGTAATATAAAAATACATTAAAAAATATTTCACAGCAAATTAAAAAGTTATCTCTATTAAAAAAACCAAAAGAATACATCCAACTTTGACTAGAAATCCTGAGCAAAGGAAAAATACAGTATTTCAGAATAAAATCAAATTAAAGAAAAAAGGTCAAAAAATGCAATTATAATACCTATCTTAAAGAAAAGAGACAGGAAAGGAAGAGATGTATAAATTATAGCTGATGTGCTGCTGTACAAAACTGGAAAAGAGAATAATAAATAAAATGAAAGGAAGATGGAGAGAAGAACAGCATGGATTTAGGGAACAGAGGTCTACAATAGACTAATTTTTTGCCATACGACATCGGATGGAAAGAAGCTATGAATATGGGAAAGACTTGGTAATGGTATATATGGATGTGGCGAAGATATATGATAGCTTGGATAAAAATAAAGTTTGGAAAGTGATGGAGGAGGCCAAAGTGGAAAGAGGAGTTTTAATGAGAATGAAAAGCATGTATGAGGACAATAGGAATTGTGTTAAGACCGAGAGTAGTGGACAGAGTGGCTCCAAATAAAAAAAAATTGTAATGATAAAGGAAATAGTCATGAATAAAGTGGCAGGAAAACTCAGGGAGGAAAGAGGAAGTACAGGAACAGTTACAGGAATGGAGAAGTGAAAGAGTGCGTAATGAAATTTAGCATAACAAAGTGTGAAGTGATGGTAATGACAATGAAGTGAATGAGGCCTAGTAAAGCTATAAAGTTGGATGGAGTAGAGCTCAGAAAAGTACAGTATGTAAAATATCTTGGAAGAATGATTGAGGTGAAAGGCAGAAATAGAGAGGATTTAATGAGAAGAGGATAGCAGGGAAGTCTGACACCTTAGCTCAGTCGGTAGTGTGTTTGTCTACCGAGAGGATTCCTGGTTCGATTCCCAGCATGGCCGAAAATTTACCATTGGTGAAATTTGGGTTGACCCTTTCACAGTGATGAATTAACGGCCAGGGACTGAATGCTGTACCTGTCCTAGTCTTAAGCTAGATTATAAGGCATATGAAGCTACAACAGCCCTAGCAAGCTGGTTGTGGAAAGTATATGGTTTGAATAAAAAAAAGTGAGCCAGCCATAGGCTGGAAACAGTAATCGATGTAATAAAGTATATCAAGGAGTGTTGTTAAATAGGTGTGTAAGAGACCTGCTATGGAGAAAATAAGTGCCCTTAAAGTGTAAGGAATTATTATTATTATTATTAGCACTGCATCTTACTACCTGTTCAGGTTATACGCACTTACGCTAAATGTACAATGGTAGAGTGATTGTGAGATGAAATGGAGGACCTACAGTTTCACGTGGAATCCGAACCACGGTGGAGGCCTGGCATTCCTCACATTCACAAGTTGTGATTAATACACATCTTGTCAGAGGTGAAGGAAGGGTTTGGCAATCAAATAAATCTCTGCCAGGACCGAGGATTGAACCCCGGACCCTCAGCACAGAAGTCTGACACCTTACCCCTAGACCACCCAGTCACCAAGGAATTAATGTACTCAGCATATTTTGTACCCATAGTTTGGCATATAAACAGCAAAAACGTGAACATTGAATGTAAGAGAGACTAGGAAAGTGGAGGCCATGGGAATCAAGTTTGTGAGGAGCGTGTTGGCTGTCACAAGGAGAAACACAATTAGGAAGGAAGTTATCTGAGAAAGAGGGGTACAAGAAGTACATGAGATAGTAGAGGAAGCAAGACTGAAATGGTATGGGCAGGTAATGAGGATGGAAAAAGAGAGGATGGCAATGAAGTATGTAGGAAAAAGACCGCAAGGGAAGCCAAGAAAGAGCTGGGAGGAGTAGATAACAGAAAGTGCTCAAGTGAGAGGAGAAGAATGGTGAAAGGATAGAGAAAGATGAAGGCATTTTCCTAAAATGACCCGGGCACAGGCTGGAAACAGTTGATGATATGACACAAAATATACTAAAAGCTCTGAAAACACTAGGGTTACCATTGTTTTTCTTACTACAAAATTCTGTATGTTTTCCAAGAGGAATTTCCATTTTTTCAAACAAAAAATTTAAGGAGGGATGAAATTTTATTTTTCATAAAATTTACTATAAGTGTAGAGTTATGTAATTTTTAAAAATTTATTTAGCACCGCGTCTTACTACCAGTCTGGATTATACGCTTAAGTACTAATTACACTAATGGGTTAAGAATTGGGAAGGTTGAATTTAGAGGAAGTGAACCCAAATTTGCGTGGAGGGAAAGTGGAAAACCATTTAGGAAAAAACACCCCCAGTTCACCCAAACAAGATTCAAAACCTCGGCAGTTTAGCTCAATACGAAACTAGCGCATTAGCTAACTATGCCACTAAGGTGGTTAATTATATAATTGATGTTTATAACAGGTTAATTGAGTTTGATGGAGAAATATATGCAATAACTGTGCAAACCAAATATTCAGAAGTGAGTAAGGGGCTGATATATTTGAATAAGCATCCCTAGTTTATATAATTTACAGTTTTCAGTTAAATGTTTTAAATTCACAACTATATTTTAGTATTTTTATTAGATATTTTTCACAAAATTCCTTGGGGTTTTTTTTAAAGGAAAAAATGTTTTTCAAGGTCTCTCAGTTTTCCAGATAGTGGCATAACTGAAACATATAGTTACATAAATACTAAGTATAATCTCAACCCCTTAATTTATCTAAATTTTTCTTCTACTTAATATAACTTTTGAAACATTAAAAACATCACATAAATTGCTTTAAATGTTTTTATTAAAATCTGCCAAGAAAAATTTCAAAACAAATATTTTTTTCACCATGTATACAAATTGTTACATTAAACAATACCATTCACTGCAAAACCTTTATACAATAAATAAAATATTAAATATTATAATTATATAATGGTATTCACATGAAAAATACTTAAAAAAAACACACCCAATTATTCTATTAATTCAATGGAACTGAATTATGTAAATAATCAGCTCTATTTGTCTTGTAGCTAATATGTTCAACAAGGCTAATAAATTACTGCCGGTCTCGTCACTTAAGTTAATTTACTGGAAAGTAATTTGATGGGAATACAACTTATTTTTCATAATAATCATATTTCTATAAGTTTATTTGCACTTGATTTTTGTGAATAATTATTTTAAACATGGTTGACTTAGAATTCTGTGCATACAAACACTTTCAAAAAGATAAACCAGTACTAGCAACTATAAGGAATTTGGAAGAATGGCAGAGCTACTATATTGTGAAGACTACACTGCAGCAAACAAATGTTCACAAATTATTTAGGATGCAACAATGATATAAAGGTTAGTGCAGTCGAGGAGTGCAAAAATAGCTGCAGCCATAGACAAACGCCCTATTCCCAACTTAGAGTGATGCGAAAGAATAAAGGTAAGCCTTAAGGACTAGCTTAATTTAATAGTAAAGCTGTTCAAGATATTGAAGGCAAGTTTGTCTAACGACAAAATGGGTAAGTTTAAAGACCCAGGTTTATAAAAGCTGACTAACTTTTGCCAGTAAGCTTTCATGTTCAACTTGAGGATCTTTAGTACTCACTAAAATGAGTAAGAAAGTCTTAGCAAACATTTAAGCCCACAAACCAACTGACAGAGATAAAAGCAAATTTGTCTTTAGGTAATGAAAAAATTAGAATAAAAAATGAAATGTTATTTGGATTTACATGGCACACATTTATTACCTTAACACAAAAAAAGGTGTTCTACATGTTGTCCTTCCATTTCCACACAAACTTTATATTTTTAAACCAGACCGGTGCATACTCTTTGAAAAATTCATAGCTTCATTTGAATCGTCTGACAACAGTTTTCAACTCACTGTTGTCTGATAAACAGTTTATTTGAGATGAATACACTTAACTCTTAAGAAGACTTTGAAGGGGGGCATTGCAATGGATAGGTTGAGGAGATCCAGTCCAAGGCCCACTTTTTTGTATGTGTATAGTTAAAGAGAGTTTAGTATATTCATTATTCAATAAACGATTTAGCATACTTACAACTTAAAACGGTTGTCTGACGATTTGAATGAAGTCAGGGATTTTTCAACGAGCATGCAACACTACTACTACCGATCCGTGCTAGTACACTTGCAGCCAGCCGGGCTAGAACAGCACCCATGGACATCAAGGCCCTGGGCAGTTTCTAGGTCGGTACCTAAAAGACTCCAACCCCCCACCCCGAAGGGTGGGATTATGAGCATCAGGCTGAATACCCGGGAAGGCGAGAATTAACTCCTCCCCTCCTCCTGCTCTCCAAGATAAGACGCTGCAGCCCTTAAATTCTAAGGTTCCTCCTGTATATTTAATAGTAATATTACTCCTATGTTAATAATTTTAAACATAAAAATAACCTAAAATGTATACACTGGTACGACCGGCACCAGGGACTCTTGCCTACCACCTAACCAGGGTGGTACCCGAAGCTGCTTACTTCCACTCACAGAAGCGACCTTACGATCTACACTTTTTCCTGTGTGTAGGGGAATTGGATTACACCCATTGTGTGTGGGAAAGTAATTCCCCACTACTTGTGCGTACAAGTGGAGGCGCCCATGTTCTATCACATGCAATAATAACTAGCCAGGCTAGCACCGGAGCTCTAAAACGGCTCACCGCATGAACGGAGAGGCCCAGACCCGCAGACCCAGGAGCCCAGACCCCACCGCTCCGCCAATACTATCACTCGTCGATGATTAAACTACACTGCCCCACAGAGTCCAACCCATTTTTGGGCCAGCGCCACGAGTGGAACAAGTGACGTGGGCTTACAGCCCAGCCCTGTGTACTACTTATAATGAAAGTATACCAGTCTGCAGGGCCACCCCGAGCACCTGTAGGTAACTGATGCAAGCATCAGTCTCTATGGCACGGGCAAGCATTCAACAGTTAATGTGAAGATGTGAAATTTGTATGGAAATTGAAGGACAGCATGTAGAACACCGTTTGTTGTGATAAGGTAATAAATTGGTGCCATATAAACCCAAATAACATTTTATTACTTTGGATAGACTTAATTGGCTGTATCTCTGTATGAGTTAATTTCAGGCCCAAAGCTTACTAATACTTATTTACTCATTTTAATGAGCACTAGACAATCCTAGATTTATGAACCCTCTTTTTTTTAACACCTGTATATAATTTGCATTTTAATTTACTAAGTATCCAAAATGTTGCTGTAAAAACAATTCAGAGGGTGAAAGGAGGGGATACCTCATGATTCCCACAAAGAAAAGAGTCAAATATGTGTGTGTTTGTGTATGGGGGGGGGGTCTCTAGCTGAGATTGAATTAATGTCCACAGCTCAACTTCCATCTCTTGTATCTGAAGAACCCCACAAATTATTACATTTATGTCTTTGTGATAAAGTTTTTGAAATGTACAATGATAAGTTATCAATACTTATCATTTTAAGTCAAAATAATAAAACATTTATGGGAAATATGGTGGTATTCTCGTTTCACAGTGATGAATTAACAGCCGGGTATTGGGTCCGTTTTAGATTTAAGTTAGTTTATAAGTTGTGTGCAGTGATTCAGAAAGTGCACGTTAAATACCTAAAGCAATGTGTGAATCAATTTGTAATAAATTCTTAGATAATTTAGTTGTACATAGTAATTTTTTATCAACCCTCAACAATCCGCATTTCCTTGACAATAATTAATTTAGGTTTGGATTAGCAAGACCATGATGCAGATAAATATCACTAAGAACAGGGAATATAAGATCCCACCATTACAATGGCTATTAACATTAAAAAAAAACCCCAACTCAAAAATGGCAAAAGCCAACTTAAATGTAGCTTCAATTTATGAGGAAGGGCAGGCATAGGGCCAGCAGCCTTCACAGCCATATAGGGTTCTGAGGGGAAGTAGTCTCAATGATTTATTTTGCACCATGCTAACCTACAATATAATTTACACTGGCGTCCACATAGTTCTTTAGTCTTGTAGGACCATTGTTTATTAAATAGGATAATTGTCAGATATAACTGTTCACAGGCGGTGTAATGGTTATCTTTAAAAACTCAGAATATTAAAAAAAAATTGGTGAAGGATTAAAAATTTATTTTTATGTATTGGTTTTAATTTCATACAAGCCTAAACAATATTGTTAAAGCAGACCATTTACAATATTTTATTTGGTAATAAAAGGTCAAACATATCTCGTAATATAGTGCTAGTATAATGTTTTAAACATATAAAAATACAGTTTATTAAAAATAAATTACATAACATTTTTGTTATTCTTAAAAAAATCTCAAAATTAGTGTCTAGGTCAAAAGAGATCTGACAAAAAAATCTTTCTCAAATAATTGTATCATTGGTAAAATTTAACAAATGTTGTTACCACCACTAATCCATCCCTCTACTATACCCTCATCAAAATCTATGTCTATTAGGGAGATAAACCATAGAAACTTAATAAAATAAATAACTTTACCTCACAATGTATTAGAAGAAAAGTCTTAGTTACTATAAATCCTCAGTCATATTACTTTCCAAAAATATGGGTACTATTACCCTTTGATAACATAGGGCTGTGGAGTCGGAATCGGTAAAAAATGTCCAGACTCTTGTAATTTTGATTGATGTCCGACACCTTAGCTCAGTCGGTAGCATGTTTCTCTACTGAGATAAGGGTCCAGGGTTCAATTCCCAGCATGGCCTAAAAATGTATCATTTGTGAAATGTGGGTTTACCCTTTTACATTGATGAATTAACAGTCGGGTGCTGGATGTTGTGTCTGTTCTAGATTTAAGTTAGATTATAATTCATGTATTAATATAATCAATCGGTTCAGAAAGTGCATATTAAACACCTCAAATAAATTAAATAAAAAATAATTTGAGTGACAAATTTATTCAAATATAAATTCACAATGCCAAAAAAGCTTACCATGATGCCATGTGTATTAGAGCATTTTACTTCAGTAAATTTATTACTAATTAATATACATTAGCCATTTCTGAAAGCATCGGAGTCGAACATTAGAAAAATAGAGGAGTCAAGAGTCGGAGGCTTGGTGTACCCACTCCACAGCACTGGATAAACTAATTTGATTTTTACAAGAACTTGTCAAAAGTTGATAAAAAACTGAATCTTGTAACATTTATAAACAAGACAAATACAGAGATGTGACCCATTCCACATTAGCATAATTGGTATTTGATATAATCAATACAAGAAAAAGAAATACTAAAACTGGACATCATTGAAAAAAAACTGAATTATTCACTGGTTTACATACAAGTAGATATAATGGGAAAGATTTTATTCTGGAATGCCAACTATTTGTTGTGATGCAAAAAAATTGCTGAATAGACACTACATCAAATATAAACACAGGTAATCACTCAGTACTCACTACCTATTATGTACAATTTCTAAATGCAATTTAATGTCAATGGCAATTATATTTTCTATGTCTTGACAAATTACCCAAGCTAGAATATGTTCGGTCACAGTCAAGACATGCAAATACATCTTCTTTGGGGGCATGCGCTTTTCTAGTGTGTGCAATAAGCATGTATTTTAGGGCAAACCTTTTGCGACAGATCTGGCAGGAGAATGGTCGTGTGACATGGGTGCGTTTGTGTTTCCATAGGTTGCTAGCTCGTGAAAATGCTAATGGACATTGATCGCAAGGGTATGGGCGTTCTCCTGTGTGGATTCGAATGTGAGCTTTTAAATACTCTTCCATTTTGAAAACTTTGGAGCATAAGGAGCAAGAAAATTCTTCTTTCCCCTCCTTTTCAAGAGGATCTTTGCTTTCCAACTCTATTGTGTCGAAATGTTCCACATTACTTATCGATGCTCTTACCTTGGGCAGGTCTTCACTTACCGACTGTCCCTTCAAAGACATTTCTAATGCCCTTGCCTCATTTGCTCTCATTATCTTTGTTTTTCTGCTTCTTATTATTTGTTTTTGCAAATGTAAACGACGGTGTCTGTACAATGTGGATGTACTACTATAATATTTTTCACAAATATCACACTGCACACCTATAGGTGATGAATTGTGAGCACCTGAAAGTGTTTTTACATCTACGATTGGCGTTTCAGGGAGAAGTGGTGTTTCAACAAATGGTGTTTCGACAAGTGGTGTTTCAATGAAAAGAGGTGTTTCTTGTATAGAAGTGTCATTTTCATCTTTACTGAACTGGCTAAATTCTAATTTATAGCTCTTCAGTCGAGAATTTGGAGACCTAGAATGCCATCCTTTATGTCTTATTAAGGCTTTTTTGTTTGCAAACATTTTGTGGCATACTGAACATTCAACTTTTTTATTTTTATCTTGTGGAGTTTCAGATTGTTCTTTCAACGGTTTCTTAAATTGATCTTCAATAGCCATCTTTCTTTTAATAGCAACTATTGGACAAGATTGTTCATGTTGTGACAATCTTCCAGGAGTTGAAAACATTTTGGCACAAGCATTACACTTGTGTTTATTAGCCACCACAGTGTTGTCGACAGTAGGTGAATTCTTGACAGGACTTGATGTATCTTTCAAAGGAAGCATACGATCTAGTGGAGCATGCTTCCTGGTGTGCCAGCCCTTATGTGTGGTAAATGACTGCCAGTCATTGAATGAGCGATTACAAGGTTCACAAACAAATGTGCCTTCTTTGCTGACTGGAACAGATTTTTTTAAATATGTGTTTTTCTGGGCAGTGGGTTTTACTGTTTTCACTTGCTTTACATTCTTAAATAAAATATCTGCATGTTGTAATCTGTGTTTGCTCAGCCCAGATGAATTGTTAAATGGCTTAGCACAAATTTCACACACAAATAACCTTTCCTGATTGAGAACACGATTGACCTTGCGTGGATCTGCAAATGGATTTATTGGAAGGCCACCTCCACGATGATTTCTTATTTTATGTTTTGTCAAAGCAGAAGAACTATTGTAAGAGTTTTTGCAATGTGAGCATGAAAATATCTTCAGCTTGATATGCATTTTCTTATGTTCATATAGGTCAGATCTTGAAGTGAACATTTTGAAACACAAGCGGCAAGTGTATGTTCCAGTAGGGCTCGATTCAAGAGTACTATCGTTTAGAGGTGTCAGCGGAGAATCTCTAAAGGCATGCGCCATTTGGTGGTTGTTCCAAGCTTTCAAACCATTGAATGACTCCAAGCAAATATCACACTTGTAGAATTTGAAACGTTTGTGGACTCCTTTGTGAAGGTTCAATCGTTTAAGGTCAGGAAACTGTTTGAGGCAAATTTTGCATGAGAGCTCATCTAAATTTTCAGAATGAGAATCCATGTGCTTTACCAAGTGAATCCTCGAGGCAAACATTTTTGAACAAACACTACATTTATAAGCCTTCACTCCCATGTGTATGATTTTTATATGGCTCACCAACATACTCTTCTCGGGAAGCTTTTAGTGCATATAGTGCATACGTGGTTTCCTGATTGAGTTGATGTTTGCTGATCAGTTATCTGTGCAGATGCATCAGTAATAAACTTGGGTTTATTATTCTTCATGGCAGGAGATGATAGATTATTAGGCTTGATCTTTTTATAATCAATATTAACATTGTGGACAACCTGCATGTGTTTGTGCAGAGAAGATGCATAGCCCATTGTCGAGCTGCATAATGTGCATGCAAACTCCTTTGATTTTGTGTGAGAGATCATGTGTCTTGTTAACATATTAAAACCCTTAAACCACTTGTCACAGACTTCACAAACAAACCCATTCGTTGGTTTTTTCCCATCAGCATTGTTTTGTAGTGGTTTACTGTTGTCAACAGTCTTAGCGATTGATGGAGGTTTTAATACTTTCTTGTGCACTCTTTTATGCACCTCCAATGCTAGTTTACTCTTGAAAGATTTCCAACAAACAAAACACGACAGGTATGAGTGTAACACATTGGTGTGTGTTCGCAAATGGTTGCTTAATCCAGTTCCACCAGCAAACATCTTCTTACACTTATGACATGAGAAAGAACTATGACTTCTCCTGTGAGAGATCATTTGATTCACATTCGGAAACAGCTTTTCACATACATAACAAGAATAAGTATTTCCATTAGGCAAATTATCTTCATCTTGTTCAATTTCTTTCTTGATTTCAGTCGCATTAATTAATTCACTGCAATTATTACGATGCTGAGTGTAAGCAGACTTGTACGGGAATGACTTCTTACAAATGGAGCAAATATATGGCTTCTGCCCTGTGTGGATACGTATGTGTCGGACCAGACAACCTTTGCTGGAATAGCGTTTGTCACATATTGTGCAAACATTTTCTGCAGCAGCATGAACCTTTTCATGAGTCTTGAGTGAACACAAATCTGGGAAGGAATCTCCACACTTTCTACATTTGCATCCATCCTGCGTTTTAGATACTATATCTTTAGGGTTAGCCCAAAGTGTTTGTTTGATTTTAGGTTTCTTCTTAACTGTGATCCTTTTGAAATATTTTCTTCTCCTTTTACGACGATTAGGTATTTGGTCATTAATTTCCAGCTTGATTGGTCTTTCAGGATCAAATATGCCTTGCATTGACAAAGCTCCACTATGATTTACACCATTTAAATCAATAGTGTCCCCATTTTCAATTCCAGAATAATCACCAATAAGAACAGGATGATCATACACATGTTGAACATCAGGATCTTCAAGTTCTATTTTTATAGTCTTTGAGAGTGGCAGTGGACTTTTATTATTTTTTGAAGAGGGAAAGCTCAATGGGTCATTAATTACTTCAATGGCGTTCACAAATTCATCAGCATCACCGTTATCATCATCTTCATCTTCATCATCACAAACCTCAATTTCTTCTTGCTTGATTTCTATCATCTGAAAAAACAACAAAATCAGTTAAGTATACTAAGATTAGTCTTCTTTAGAGATGGATCCTTAGAATATTATAAGTATGAAATATATTTGATTTTTCAATTTAAAAAAAAAAAGGAATTAGTATGTTTCTTATTGTGATTTATTTTAACATAATTCTAGGTTTAACCAAAACCTAGAACATTAATTTATCAACTAACCAAATGTGGATGCTGTGTCTTAACTCAAGCTGAATGTGAATTCCCCTTTAACATGTACTACTTAAAGTTTCAAACTTAAGAATTATGGATGGAGGGGAGGGGGTTACAAATTAAGTCAACAGGTATGTTTGAATGGGAATCTTAACCTCTTACATTTAGGCCTAGCATATTTTCTGAAATTAAGATTTGAGACTCATACATTAAATAAAGATTTGGATTTGGCCCACTTTATTTTGATCCTAGTGCCTGAATAAATGTAAAGTAGGGAGAGCACAATTAAGAGTGAATAAAGACAAAAGTTTACTTATTCCTATCAAGGTATAAACCAGCAGTTCCAAAACGTATGAATGGCAAGCCACTCCAACAATTTCTGTAATTAAGAGTATCACCAAGATAATGCCGAGTGTTTACTATTTTGGTATTTTTTAATGGTGCGCAGGGATATAATTACACATAATGCATGGTTGCACCGGCTGTCTAAGCTTGAATCAATGTTGCCACCCTCTAACCATTGTTTAAATTTGTTTTACCGTACTTTTGTTTCGACTTGCTACGAATATATTTATAAGATTTGATGAGGACCTATCTTTTTCTAACTTTAATTCACTTCTTTTGTTTGGTTTTTATGATGTACCACTGGGAATAACTGTACTTACCACCAGTGGTGCATGTACCACAGTTTGGGAAACACGGGTCTATACTATTTATCTCCCTTCCCCATCACTTGTATTTTAAAGTGTCCTTTCATATATTTAAGTTGAGAGTAATTATTTATATTCTAATATGAATGGAATGTCAATTATTTTACAAATTTCTAATATGAATGGATTGTCAAAATAAAATAAACGCTAATGATATAGAAAGTGCTTGGAACAGAATAAATGAGGCCATAACCGAGTGTGGAGCTTCGGTGGTGGGAAACTTAAAAAAGAGATACATGGTGGAATGAACAGGTGAAAGAATCTGTGAGAGAAAAGAAAGAAGCATATGAACAAAAAGAAAAATAAGTGCAAAGAAAGTAGTAAAGAAGAGTAAAGAGAAAATGAGATTAAAAGGAGAAAGAATGCAGAATGATTTTGAAGAGAATAAGCTGTTCTGGAAGTGAGTAAAGAGAACAAAACAAGGAGTCCAAGGAAAGAGCTATGACATTCAGAATAACATGGTGGGATGATCTGAGGAAAACAGTATTAGAGAACGATGGAGGAGTGGGCAATTGTATGTAAACACATAGTGAAAGTGTCAGAAAATAGGGAAAATGTTATAATGAGTGAAGGAATTAATGAGGGTGAGGTGTCAAAAGCTACTCAAATGTTAAAGAATGGCAAAGCTCTAGGCATTGATGTGGTCACAAGTGAAATGCTTAAGTGTTGGGGCACGGTACTGCTTGCCATATTGTGCGAGTTGTTTAATGTATGTTCTGGGATTTTGAATGTTCCTAATGACTGGAAGAATGTTGTCAACGGTTTCTTTGTACAAAGACAAAGGCAGTTAGGGTGAATGTAAGAATTATGAGGCAATTAGTTTTTTGAATATTACAGGCAAAATTTTTGGAGTGTTTTATTAAGAGGGTGTGTGAAAAAACTGCAGACAAAATTTGGGGTGAGCAATGTGGTTTCATGCAAAGTAGAGGTTGCAGTGACCAGATATTTGCATTGCAACAACTGATGGAAAAATACATGACAGTAAGGAAAAAAGTGTATTGTGTATGTGTCCATCTTAAAAAGCGTATGATCGATCGTATGAATAGAGCATGTTATGGAATATGTTTAGAGAGTATGGTGTGGATGCATGGTTAGTAAATCCAATTATGGTGATGTATGATGGAAGTAAAGCATGTGTGAAGGTGGATGGAGCTTTAAGCGAATGGTATATGACATTTAACATGGTGTCAGACAAGGTTATGTTATGTCTCCATAGTTGTTTAATTTTTTCATGGATACATGTGTGAGGACGCAATTGGGGTATAAATGGGTAATGTGAATGAATGTGAATGTGAGAGTGCTGCTATATTAGGCAGATGATGCTGTATTAATGGCTGAGAATGAAAGTGACTTGCAGAATGCATTAAATAGTTTGAATGTGATGACAAGCAGAATGGATCTTCATATAAATGTCTCCAAAACTAGATGATAATTTTTGATAAGGATGGATCAGGAAATGATTGCCAGCTTAGTATGAATGTCCAACTGTTAGAACAAGTGAATTATTTTGAGATGGTAGTATATGAAATTGTATTAACGCCAACAATGTTTTATGGATGTGAATCGTGGCTTTGTCAGGAGAAACAAAGGAGCAAGGTGAATGCGGTTGGAATTATATTCATCCAAGAAATGTATGTGGAAAAATTTGTATGGAAAATCAGTAATGAATGGCTGCTGAAGGAATGCCGTTTGAAAGGGTTAAGAATAAAAAAGAATGTATGACTCAGTGTATGGATGTTGTTGAAGTGAAGTGGAATATGCAAGGATATGGAAGTGTGGAGAAAGTGCTGGATTAAGTATGGAGTTGTTGTTTTTTGAGCTATAAGCATAGTTTATTATTGCCAATCCCGTAGCGGAACAGCTTGATTATGTGTGAATGTGTGTGTGTGTGTGTGTGTGTGCGCACATACATATGTATGTTATAATAATATTAAGAATAAAATAGCCAACGCTATTATATATGCTTTTAGTGAGGATTACTCCATCTAGATATCATATTCTGAAAATTGAAAAATGACATCAGGACACAGGAATTGAACTGGATAGCTCAGTGGTTAGAGCATTGGCGTACTAAGCTAAAGGTCCCGGGTTTGATTCCCGTGTCCAGGTGTCATTTTTCAACTTTCAGAATATATAATGATATTGCCCCACAAGCAAAATGTATTGAAACACACTCCCTAACCGAAGATTCTCTCGTCACATCATGGCGGGTGATTTCAATCATGTCATCATCTTCCTCAACGTCAATTGTTTCTTGTTTTATCACCACCTATTCAATAAAGCAAATAAATAGTTTAATGATATTAAATACTTGAAAAAAATGTTAAGCTTATAACTATGTATGGTCCCATTGTTGTGACTTCTTAATATTAGGATATTATTTTTATAGATATAAATGTATAATTTGGCAGCTAATCAGCAAATGACAGGTGTAATTTGACAACAGTGGTTCAAGTGGATTGAATTACATCCTGATACTTGATAGGCGTTTCAGTTAAAAAATAATTACATAGTTATGAAGTAGGCCCTACAGTTTAAATTCATAATTAATGTTTTAGTGTATTTAAAAATGAGTGGTGATTTAAAAAGTAAGGCATTGTATGTTAAATGTCAAATAAACCTTTCAAAGTACATTGCATTTAAATCTTGCTTCAAAAGAAAAATCATTCATAATTATTTCTAGACCTTAACTCCTACTAGAACTTTAAGCCACTTTATCCAAATTTACTTCGACTAACGTTAGTGTGGCAATATATAAACATGGAACATGTCCAATCAAAATGTATATAATAAACACCTTATAATTTTCAGTGTTTAAATAAATATGGAAATAAAATTATGATGTAAAAGTTAAAATTATTATTACTAGATAAAAAAAATATATTTTTCCAGATTAAAATTTCAATACTAGTACTGTATCGATAATTTTCTTCCAATACTTTTAATGAGTACAGTATCGATACTTTTCTTTCGATACCACATCCCTAGCGGAAAGTAAAGTAAACAGCAGACAACAACTAATGATTTATCAAAGAGGATGCGCTAAATATTTCACACCCCAGTGCATCTTAAATCACGGTCTTTACAGTCATTCTCCACAACCATTTCAAAAATAAATATTGAAACCTGGAAATTCCAGGACTAAGGCTCAGAGCAATTTAAGGACTTTTCCAGGCCTTGAATAGACATATTAAATTCCAGCAGGGCTACTATGACCACGGCACAAAACGAATTTGTGACCGTTAGCAGAGAGACGCTAGACTTTGCGTCAAAAGTTAATATGGCCGACCACTTTGCGAGCACAAATATTTTCCTAGTAGAGCTACGCTAAGTTGCGCAGACATTTTACTTGTCCTTTGGTTTGCGTTACGAGGTTATGTATGCTAGGTTTTGTAGTTTATTAGGCGTTTTGTGTTACTTGATCTAAACTTGCCATCTCATTAGCTCTGTATAAAAATTTAATTTTTTTTTGTGTTTTTCACATAATCTAACATTAAATAGGCCTATATCATAATGTAAGCCAAGAGTGGGGATAGTACACTTACATTGAATGTTAAAAGAATATTTTCACTGAAACATAGCACTATCAAGATGCATTATAATTCACCATTAACATACAGATAATTGGGACATTCCAATATTAATATTAATTGTTTGTAGGTCTTATAGTAAGTAGGTCAGGGTTCCTACAGTATTTGTAAAAAAATTCTCCCTGACTTTTCCCTGACTATTTTCCCAAGTTCCCTGACTAACTTCTCACAAAATTTCCACTATAATTTTATGGTACTATTCATTTGGAAATATTAATTTAATTACATTTATTTCGGTCTCCTCCTCCCCTACAGCCGACTTTGCCTCACCTCTCATGGAAGAATAAGAATGCAGACGTCTTGCCAGTCAGTTCAGGGAAAATGATGGAAAAATAACAAAATATATCAAACCCAATCAAAAAGGAAAAGCTGAAATCCATCTGCAATTGTTTTGCAGAAAGCTAGTATATACTTCAGGAATGGATCACAGGCTGCTCTTTTCAGTATCCCTACAGGTTTTGTTTTAGGAAGCTTCTCTTCTTTGTGAAACTTAACAACATGGTCCCAAATTTGTAATGGCTTTTGAAAAAACGTTGAATTCTCTAATCACTGCACACCACAGAACTTCAAAGGAAAAGTTGTACACCCTGTCAACTGGGTAAACAATGCATGACGAGCTGTAGTCAGTGAACAGGTAGTACGTGTGACGCAATAAGCTACTCTTATCCCAATTGCCAGGTTCCACTCCTGTTCTCAAGGAACCATGAACAACATGAAGCTCACATGTCCCCAGATTTATCAAAATACATACTTCATTGTCTGTGACAGATTTGATGTGTTCCTGAAGAATAGTTATAAACTTTAGATTAACATTTGGGCCATCCATTGACACTTGTATAAACTTAGAGACTGGAAGAGGAGAAATACCATCAGAGAAATGCTTAAGTAATTCTTCAGCGGCGCTTCTATCGAAAAAAAACACTGTCCAAGCAATGACTGACAACTTTATGATTTTCCTTGTCCCAGAATCTGAATACAATGTCTATTTGCCCTCATTGAATAACTTTATTCAATGCCTCATCAAAGTCGGAACATGATTGTATTGTAATTGTTATGAAAGAATGGAGCCAAGCCATTCACAATGAAATATGCAGCCTTGTCTCCACAAGAGTAAAGGCACTGGCAATGGAACACTCGGGAAACATAAAATGAAAAATTGTACTTAAATTATTGCACGAATTGAAATACATTTTATTGTCATCAACTTACAAAGCCCAAATGACTTCCGCCTTATTTATATTATCTTTCATAACTTAAGTGTTAGGGTTTCTTCGAGCCACTACACTACTTTCACTTTTGACAACACCTTCCTTCTGCGGCTTTACAATTTCTGATGAAACTGAAGTGTGACATGAATTGTCATTTCCCTGACTTTTCTTAAGCTTCCCTGACTTTCCAGACCGTAGGAACCCTGTAGGTGGAGGTCAGTTAGGCTTCAAAATATTTGGGATGTTAGTAGTCTGTTGACCCACGTCATGGGGCAACATTGACCAAGACGTTAGTCTCTCTGATCTAATTTTCAAATGGCGGGGAGGTTGGGATTTTAATCCTAGCTGGGTGTGATGAGTGGTTTTATTTTTCTCAAAGTTTTCCCACTCTTCCTCTACATAAATCCGACTATTTTTACTATATAACTCAACCGTTATCATCTATACCCTATTAGTGTAAAACAAGTGGACAGACCAGTCGACAAGACAATAAAAATGTAGGTCTAATCTGTTTAAGATGCCTCAAAAAACTTTAATAATGTAATCCTGTTTAAACTGAATCGTACATAGATTAGTACTAGTAGTAGATAGTAGTTACTATCCACATTAATGTGAGTTGTAGGCCTATGAAACATTAGAGCCAAGACTGGAAATAACCAAAATTGGCCCTAGCTTAATGTTTAAGCATACATGTGGTTTGGTTTAGGCCTAGGTTTTTTAATCATAAGAGGTTTACTAAATTTATCTGAAACTGATAATTAGTAGTTAGACCTAGTTATCCTGAAGTGAATAAATTGCAACCAACTCATTATAAAGAAATATAATATCCTTTATTCTTAATCACTTAATTAAAGTCTCAAGACTTCCCTTTAAATAAAATATGCATTCGACTATTTTCAACCATCCAAACCACCCTCTTGTCCACTTTATTGTTAACTTAGTAGGCTGAACATCGTTTTAACATTAAGTTGTCGAAAATATTCAATGTAAACACTATTTTTGGGCGTTCTTGAACACTTTCATCAACTTTAAATAACTAGTTTTATTTCCTAAAATCTTCACACAACATATTACCCTTGTTTCAGTATCAACACAAATATATGAAAAATAAAGCATTGGGTCGTAAAACATACATATTACAAAACACATCGTTTCTTTATTGGCCAACTTCTCATACTAATTAATTTCCCCGTGTGACATTACTATTTGAATGCATATTTCACATTATGATTTTTTAACTAAAATATGTTGTGTGTACTTAATAATGTAGGCCTAGTATTATTTCATATCAAACCGTAGGCAAACAAAATGATGCAAAAGATTTATTAAATTAAGTTAGGTTAAATCTTTCTTGCAAATAATGTGAATTGTGATAAGCTGTTAGGGAAAATAAATTAATAATGTTCAGTCATGAATACCGGCATTCTTGAAATCAATTTACCTAATTTTTAGCCTCTACCTTCTTAAAAGGTAATATTCTTTGGAAAAGTGTTGCCAACTGTTGACGCAAATTGATTTTATTCTGTGCGTTGACGCTAAAACTAGCAGACAAAATAACCTAAACACTACCTTTTCCTCGAAAGTGAAGCTAACTAGTGGTAACAACTAACTTTGCGTTGAATGGTCATAATAGCCCTGCAGGTCTTTCAAGGACCGTACAAACCTTGTTAAATTCCCTATCACTGTATATATTTATAAGAAGAGTTGGTTACTCCTCTTCTATTTCTTTGATTTAATTAATAATTTTCAATTATTTCGTCAACTTCACATAAAAACACAGTAAAATATTCCATCATGATGGATAGCTGGCAGGCTGAGGAATGAGGTCAGACTGTTATTTGTAGCAAAGCTGTACCATCGTAGCAACAGCCACCCTGGAATTACCTAGCAAGTGTATGATGCAATTTTGTGAATTGAAGGAAAGTGTGGACCATTGATTGCCAGGGGACGTTTATAGGATTGGTCCTTAATAATACATTTGAACTAACTTTATGAGGTTGACTTCAAGTTGGTAGTCCTAAATATAAATTTGGCCACACTAAATGTAAACATTCCCTGCTCATATATTTAGCTAGGAGTTTTTTAGTACAAGATTTTAGTCAAATGAGTTTCATAAATGATAGAGTTTGACTTTGGTGCAAATTACTGTTAAGTTTAAATGCTACATTGTGCAATCAGAGTGATGCTGAACCTACCAAATAAGAGGCAGTCTCAATCCACAGATAATGCCTAAATTAGGTAGGTAAGACACTAGAACCAGTCGTTGAAATGTGGTGCAGTTTTCTGTATCTACTTTAAAAAACAGTAGGGTTTAGACCAGTGAAACAGTTTTTACCATATTAAAAAAACCTAGTAAAAATTATTTTAAAATAAAAAATACCATTAGAGTGGGATTTCGTGAAAAAAATAAAATATTTTGACTAAAATTGTCAAACTGTTGCCTGTGGTTTTACCTTTACTCTTAAAAAAGTTTTACTTTCACAAACACTTTTTTAAAATATAGAAACCATGTTGTGTTTTAATTTATACCCATAGGCTTAGTTAGAGAGACCTCTCACCCTGTCATGCTCAACTGACTCCCGCGGCTGGTTGTTCCGAGTGTGGTTCTGACTGAACCATTCTTTCAGCCGCTCCTGCGAAGAATCGCACACCCGCTTGAAGTCATGCCACAAGTTCACCTTGTGCAGGCATTGCCGACATATCTGTGTCGGCAGTCCATCTCTTTTGGAAACCTGCAACCAAAGTGTATCAGTGGCATGATTAACAGTCATAGATCTGGTGAGAATTTTAACAAGCCAAGCACTATTCCTTGCTGTCAGAGTGCCATATTAGACTTAACCCAATATGGATTACACACATGATAAGATACACAATCTTACAATACAAACTCTACCAGCTCGTCTGCCAAAAAGAAAATTACCAAATTATTTACTTAATTACCTTGCAAATACAAGCAATAATTTACCAGCTAAGCAAATATATAAGTTATGTGGGGCCCATATTAAATGAAGTAGGCCTATATGAAAAGGGTACAGCCGCTATCACTGTTGAATTATGTTACACAAGGTTCTTGAACCAGGACTGGCTTTTAATATCTTCAATCATTTCTATCCTTGTTTATCAATTCTTGACATTCCTCAAATCAATGCCAGTCCCATATGTGTGTTACTAATATTGGCATAAAGAAAGTCTAACTTCTAGAAGTCTCTAAGGGCTACTTTCAAACCAAAAATAATGCGTTGCTTAGGCTTATGCACTATAGGTAATACAGCTCAAACCAGGAGTTTGTGCATTTATTAAATTAATTATTAAAAAACAGGAGTATTGAAACCAGTGAAATCATTTTACAATATTAAAAATAGTAATAGTAAATTATATAATAATTTTAAAATAAAATAAAACATTTATAACAGTTTCAATTCAGCTGTTGTCAAGTGAAAATTACAGAAAGCCAAAGCTCAGCATGATTTCTAGTTCAAGCATAATTATGTATCTAATATTCTGATTAATCAGCTATGCATGGTGTGGGCTTTTAGGGTGGAGTGGATGGGAACATAAGAAAAGGTTTTTTTTTTGCAGTTTGTATAGCAAAACTTTTTTTTTGTCAAAATAAATCAAACGATTCTCCAGTAGAAACATAAAAGTTTAATTTTCTTCAAATGAGCTCAATAGTTCTTAAATATCTGTCAAGGATGTCTTTAAATTTAATGATAACTTTTCCTCTTTATTTAAAAAGTTTCTCATCTAATGCGGGCTATGCTCATAAGAGATATTCAACAACTGTTGATATCATCATGTGAAGAAAATTAAACTCTTATATATGTTTCTACTGGAGCAATATTTATTTATTTATTTATTTTAGCCCAAAAAAGTTTTACTATAAAAATTTCAAAAACCCTGGCTTTTTCAAACATCCCCTACGCTTCCACCTTAAGGTGGGGTGCTAGTGAGCGTGAGTTTAGTGCATTAATTTTGCAGTTTTTATAGCATAAACAATTTTTGGCCAAAATAAATAAAATATTTCTTCTATAGAAACATAGAGTTTAGTTTTCTGCACATGATAATATCAATAGTTTTTGAATATCTGTCATGAGAATAGCGGCATTTGGTGACAAACTTTTTTAAATGCAAAGAAAAAGTTGTCATTAAATTCCAGGACACCTTTGACAGATATTCAAGAGCTGTTCAGATTAGCATGTGCAGAAAACTAAACTATATGTTTCTATAGAAGAAATATTTGATTTATTTTGGCCAAAAAATGTTTATGCTATAAAAACTTCAAAATACTGACCTAAACTCACGTTCACTAGCACCCCACCTTAAGCCATGAAGCTAGAATATAACTTTATAAATGAATAATAACAAAATATTTCATTCCTTAATTTTATCATAAATAAAACTGGCAAATCTTAGCAAAATATCTAGAAAGCAATTAACTAGGAAGGAGACAACTATAAGCATTCAAATTTCTCAGAGTTTATCAGGCATCATTTAAAGCATTCCTAAATGATTTTGAGCAAGGACTCTAGTTACAGGACTTCCTTAAACTAATGACCTTATCAAGTTTGGGAGAAGGTTATCACTTGACAGACTTATTTGTGTTGGCACCCACATGAAATATCATGTGGGAATAGGTGGTGAGGTCCTTGTGAGATTTTGAATTACTTGTATTTATTTTCTTTCTTCAGTATACAAATGATGTTTTTAATTTGAAATGTCTAATTCTTATCTATTTTCAGGGTGTCTACCTGACTAGTTTTGAAATTCCAGTATTTTTAAAAAAAGAAATCTAGTATATATGAAAGGTACTCAGAGACAAACAATCCCTATTTCAAAATCCTAAAATGATAGAAAGTTAGGGTTGGCCTAGGTCTGTTATAGTCAAACATTTTTACATCAAGAATCAAGTGTATTGATGCATGTATTCTAGTATGTATAGAACCTACAAGGAATATTCATGGATTCAAGACTCAAATCATAATAACTTTTTTAAATAGGTACTAAGTTTGAGTTATTTTTAGACATATTAAAATAGTTAAATAGTTTCTTGTGGTTAAAATAAAAATAATGTAAGGGAAAACCTAACAACCAAACCCCAGGTCATTAATTTACCATTTAATGTAAACAAAATCAGAAGTGATGGAAAAAATCCTAGTTAATGGGAAAGTTAAACACTTATTCTTACAATATTTTCTAAAATTCAAATTTCAATTAGGGATTTGATGGCAAAATGAGGTTTCAGATTTGAAAAAAAGTGGTTCCGACCCATCTTTAATACACACGCACGCACATACATTATATATTTTGAATGACCTATACTACCGTCGACCTCGGTGGTCTTGGGGTAAAGTGCTCGCCTCAGGAACCGATGTTTGTGGGTTCGAACCCAACAGAGACCTAAGGCTTTTTCTTGAGCAAGAAAAAAATCATAGCTCAACATCCTTCAAAAGGGAAGTAAAGCCGTCGGTTCCATGTGGCATGTAAAATAACCCTGGAAGGTATGTGAAAATACCTCTCCTGGCAAAATTGGTAGGTCATTTCACCTCACTTGTAGAACTTTAGAGGTACAAGTTATCAACCTTGGTGGCGCAACTTCAAAGAATGATTACAGCCAGGGAGTTTACTTTACCACAAAAACCAACTATTATTCCTGCCACCCCTTGGCAGTCGATACTTTCCACAAGTTATATTTTTGATAGTGAATTTGTTTGATAAATATATAGTAATAAAGATACAGAATATTCAATGAAAAATAACCAACAAATATTATGTTGATAAAAATTACTTGGAAATAAAGATAATTGCAGTTATTTAACATTATTAAAAATTAAGATGATAAAAACTCAAAACAATTTTTTTTTAGAATGTAGACAAAAGTTAAAAATTCATTCAAACACAAAACTTTTTCAATCTTTGCATTTCATATTCTAACACTTCTGCCTGTTCCTTTGCTTTCTGCAAGACTGTTCTTCTTTTCGCTTCTAATTTTCTTATTTCTTCAGATGCTGTTTTTCTTTTTTGACTTAAGTCTACTTCCATCTTTTTCTTCTTTTCAAACGCTTCTTTCCTTATTCCTGATGCATTCCTCACAGCATGAATCATCTTTTTTGAAAATGTCATATTCAGAAGTTTCCCGGCTGCAGTGACTGCATCATTAGTTACATGTTGAGCAATAAGGTTATCTTCATGTAGGTTTTCAACCAGACATTCTTTATTCACAGAAAAACTTCGCTCAACGGCTGCATTGCTATGGAAGAGAACAAGATGTTTTTAGTGAAATAATGTAGTTCCTGGGATGCATTTACTCTAGAAAAAATATTCATCAAGCTGGTCACCACTTGAAGTGAATTGTTTAAGGTAGTCAATAACTTCTTGCTTTGATACAAAGTCCAAGTAGTCTCGTTTTACAACATCAGCTTGCAAACTAGATAATTGTTTCTTGTCTAGTAAGACTTTTAATGCAGAAGTTATCCTATAAGTCCTAACAGATGGATTGAGCATGACTGTGGGAGAGAGACAGCTAGAGCACTCTTGACAATTTTGTAGGAGAGAGGACACTTATGTAAAAGTTTGTTGCAGAGATCAACTAGGAATTTTTGAAAATCTCGTCTGAACTGACGTATCTTGATGTATTTAATTCCTTTCAAAGCTGCTGATGCTGCGAACCCAATATCTACTGTATGGAGTGATTTCATGTTGGATTGTTTCTTTAAATCAACGGCTAACAATTTTTTTTTGGAAGTATTTGCTGAATTCATTACATCACATTTTACAATTCTGTTCATTAAGTGGTGTAGTTGGCTAACGCGCTAGTCGTGTTGAGCTCGACCGCCGAGGACGGGGAGATCGAGGTTCGAATCTCGGTCGGGTGAACTGGGGGTGGTTTTTCCTAAATGGTTTTCCACTCTCCCTCCACGCAAATGCGGGTTCACTTCCTCTAAATTCAACCCACCCAAGTCCTAATCCATTAGAGTAATTAGTACTTAAGCGTATAACCCGAACGGGTAGTAAAACGCGGTGCTAAATATTATTGTTCATTAAGTGCTCAAGTAGTTTATTTAGATCTGCAAACATAAATGGCAATAGAGGTTGATTGATTTGATATTCGATGAGAAATTGCTCCAACTCAAGTGAAACTGACAGCATGAATCCCTACTTTGATGTCAGAAGTTCATCCTTCACAAAATTGCTTAATGCATGAAAATTATCAGATTTTGGAGGATGCTTGTTAGAATAAAACTACTGTTTTAAATACAGAAGCATTGGCATTGCTTTCTTTAACACCCATGAGTTTTCTACCCATCTAATAGAACAAAACTTCATCGGGAAAAGAGATGATCCTGTTATTCTTTGATGGTCTGCAAGTCTTGTTGGAAAATCTTTAAATAAATAATATAGTGAGCGCAAAAACTGGTTAATAGTCCAACTAGAGTTGGTATTTGCTGATTTGTAAGCACCATGGACAATGTGTAAAGAACAAGTTCCAAATTCCAGTAACTCAGGATCTTGTGAAGAATCTTCCTTTAAGTAACTTTTGAGATCACTTGCAGCTTTCACTCTGTCAACATGCTTCTTTCCCTTGGCATGAGATCGAATTGAAGATATTCCCATGTTACTTATATCAAAGTTAGTTTTACACAAAGAACAATGGCCTTTACTTTTATCACACTCCACTTTTTGTAACCATAACCAATCTTTAAACACTGTACTGTCCAACCAATCATCTTTAAAAGAGGTTTTTCCTTTGAGTTTACTCATGTCTTCTTAAACACAAAGGTCACAAGATAAACAAGTGGGATCTGCAGAATACACCAGGCCAAGCTTAGGAATGGTAGTTTTTCTTTTGGGCGGATAGAGGGGGGGAGGAGGAGTGAGAGGGAGAGGAGTGAGATGGGAGGGATGAAGTCAATAACACAACAAATACTGTACTGTGCCATTGGAATGTCAAGGTCAGCCAGGTACACCAATAGTTTGAAGTGGTGTTTGAACTTGAGCAGTTACTAGTAACTCATCACTCATAATGGTTACTGCTGGAAAAAAGTAGTGGAGAGGGGGGAGCGGGTAAGGGGGAGGTTGACTGCTAGTGTAGTCAAAACAGTTATTTTTCTTTCTCTAGTATGTAAGGGGGAGGGGGGAGGGAGGGCTTAGTGTAGACTGAGAATAGAGAAGTCAGCAAGTGAGGCAAAAATCTCACTTCAAGGTCATCTACATGGTCAACTAATTGTGTGGCAAACAAGATAGACCAGAGGAGGAGTAATTGAGGGGTGGTCAAAATAGAACTATCAGTAGTCCAAATAATATCAGGGGTCTCAAAATGCTTAATCCAACATTTCACTCAATGTAAAAAGGCCGAATATTTTTCCAGTATCTGATTCAAAATTCCAGTATTTCCAGTATCAAAAATAAAATCAAGTATATTTCAAGTATTTCCAGTATTGGTAGACACCTTGATTTTCAATCAATTAAATTCAATCCTAGCCAATTCTAATGTCTATTGGGGTGTTTGACCATCAAGATTTATAGTGTAGGCCTATTGATAGAGAGTGCGTTACTCACCCCAACCCGCTCTACCCTCTCTTCCCTCCCTCCAGCTTGATGATCAAACCTTTGGATTTCCTTTCTCATTTGAAACAGAAATTTAGAAAATTGTACCTTTTGACAATACCTTTTAGGGTAAAGCGTCTGTAGTCTTGAAACTTTTTTTTTTCCATGCACGTCTTATCCATCTAAGCTACACATTTAATAGCACGGAGTAATGATGAGAAAGTTAAAGTTGAGAAAATTTACCCACATTTGTGTGAAGATTAGGAAACTATATAGGAGAAACACAAACACCTTCAGTACATCTGGCAAGGTTTTGAACATTATATGGGAATGGTGCATTTAAGCACCTTACTTTATAGGTTGTTCCACTTGCTACCGAACCTGGCATTTCTCTAATAATTTTAACGCTAATGAAGATAGTGGAATGAAATTTGAACAGGAGTACATTTGTTGTATGAGAAATGAAAGGGATGTGTCTGTAATGTGGCGCTTAATTGTTAAGACATTGAGTAGAGGT
Organism: Timema podura; assembly: GCA_033556935.1. Taxonomy (NCBI): domain Eukaryota; kingdom Metazoa; phylum Arthropoda; class Insecta; order Phasmatodea; family Timematidae; genus Timema; species Timema podura. The sequence goes on along the minus strand of JAVRXN010000003.1, from coordinate 31,015,273 downwards.
CCGCCAGCCAGCCAGCATGTCTCATCAGCCTTTCTCGGCTCTCTACTGGTCTGTTCTGTCATTTGGCTGAGGGTGTAAATACACAATACAGTTGTTGTTTGTGAGTGTTAGTGTATGTGTGAGTTCACACATAATAATTGGAAAATGTATACTCTGGAGGAGTGAAAATTTATTGTTTGCACTTATTGGAAAACAGACTCGATAAAGTCGTGTCAACAGCAATTCCTGGAGAAGTTTGGAGGCCGACAACCATCGAGCCAGTCCAGCATTTGGGCCTTGTTGAAGAAACTGGAAACCAAGGGAACATTATTGAAGGACCATGCAGGAGGTTGTCCACAAATGTCAGAGGAAACGATCCAGAATTTGAAGGAATGACTACTGGTGTCTCCCAAGAAGTCACTGTGCCGACTTTCACAGGAATCAAGGTTGTTCAGAAGCACTTGACAACATGCTGTGAAAAAAGCGAAGCTTCATTTGTACTGTATTTTCCGTGGTCCACAAATTAAAAAAGGGCAAAGAGTGGTATAATGTCGATGGTTTCAGACATTTCTTCAGGAAAATCCGAATACTCTGGACTACACTTGGTTCTCGGACAAGGCGTGGTTTCACCTGTCGGGATGTATTAATTCTCAAAATTTCCGTATTTGGCCAAGCGTAAATTCCAACGTGATTCATTCAAAGAAGATTGGTGTTTGGTGTGGGATGTACACACATAATATGCATAAATGGTCCCATCTTCTTCAATACAACTATCAAAACAGTTGCATATATATAGAAATCTTCAAAACCTTTGTAAATCAAATAGACAACAAGGAACTCTTCACTGAATATTTCCAGCAGGATGGAGAGTCACCCCACACATCACACACTAGAATGGACCAAATTCAGTCCTTTTTCAGCGACTGCATCATTTCGAAGGGACTTTGGCCACTACGCTTGTACGATCTGACGCCGCCTGATTATTTTAATACAGATATCTGAAAAGGAAGTTTACCTAAACAAAGCACAAACCATAGAAATCAAACAACACCAAGAAATTCATGCAGTGACAGCGGACATACTGGCAAGGACTTTCCAAAATATTGTGTGCCGGGTTCAATCCCGTCTGGACGACAATGGTGGCCATTTCCAGCACATGTTATGATGTAATCACAGTTATCACAAAATGAGTTAAGTATACTTCAAATTCCGTTGCAATATCTTCAATTGTTTTAATATTGTTAAAGAAATGCCGGGTTCAGTAGCGAGTGGGCAGTAATGTAAAATACCCGGGTATTTATTTTTACAGTTAAATACCCAGGGTATTTTAGTGGGTATTTATAGTTTTTCTTTAGGTTTAACCATTTATTTACCCATAAACTTTTTATTCATGACACAATGATGACTAAACTGAATAGTATGAAAGAGTGTGAAAGGAAAAAGTAATAATTTATCTCATAATCTTATAAAATTCAGTATTTCATGATGGCTAGTAGAATAGTTTCTCAGTCTAAAACCATTCATTATGATTTAAAAAAAATACCGGTACTGCAATAGTCCTACAAGTAAAAAAAAAACAAAACAAAACAAAACAACAACAATATTTACCTTTTATCTAGCATCGACATTTCCCATCTGTGTACAATTTTCTAATGAGGTCCAAAGAAAACAATAACAATTAGCCCTATAGGCCTATGGAACATCACCTTTATTTTAAATCAAAATAGTTTTGCATAAACCAGGCTGCCTGCCCCATACTGATTGAATAACATTATTACATATAAAAATAAGTAGTTTTAAAAAAATTTTAAATTTGATTTTAAAGTTATGTAATATATTTCTAACAAAAATTAGTGATACAGCTAGTTGTTAAGTGATATTTTTTGAAAATACCCATTTTTGGGTGGGTATTCAAGAAATGGGTAAATACCCATATATTTACCCTACCTACCGGGTATTTACCCAATCTACATCACTGTGAGTGGGACACCCTATAAAATAAGCTTAGACCTTCACTGTATGTATTTAACTTAAGATACCAAATTATTAAAAGTTTAATACTATCAGTATCGTTATACTCGCAAGGAAATGTTTAATCCAATGATACTTTTATTACCGCATATTTATTTGAAATTATTTTATTTTTACAACATTTAAACACAATAAAAATCCAAACGTAAACATAGTGGACCCTTATGCCTACATCATTTAATCCATGATTCCTTTCAATATAGAATCATCTTATAATGTGGAAGTCAAATATGTTAGTTTATTTTGTGAATATTAATTGTGAGTCTAATTTATTAGCAAATGGAATGGTAGCAAGGTTAGATCAAGATAGGTTGTAAAGGAATCTTAATAATATATTTATATGTTAATTAGCCTTAAAATATATATTACTTTATTTTAATATTTGACTAGTTAGTGTGTTCGATCAAATCTTACATTTTCAGTTAAAATCTAATGTTCACCGTATTTAAAATAAAACAATATTAAAAATTTACTGTAGAGATATAATTATTATTACTAGATAAAAAAATAAAATTTGACTGTGCAATAATCGTGTCCCATATTTTTATGTCACCCGTATCATGTATTTACTAGCACGCTTGGGCTAACCACATATTTACACAATGGTGTAAGAAAAAAAAATGTAGAATTTAAAAAAAAATGTACTCTAATTTGTGTGGAGGAAGAATCAGAAACAATTTATTTCAACTCACCCTCAGCTCAGTACACTTGACTGGAATTTGAACCCGGTCTCCCCGTCTCAAACAATTCAGTCTATTGTCTGAATCATTCGATTCGGGCTACAGTGCAGTTATTGAGGGAAAAAAAAGCATATCTCATTATTGGATGCTTGTATTTTACCAGCTTAATCTCATGACATATGACATTAGCAAACTTCACTTACTATTTTTTGAGTTAATTAGTGAGTAATTCTTATTAAAATACATATACATATTATATATTACTATAGTTTAACCGTCGAAAGTCTTGATAGCCGCATCAATCACATAAATAGGTTGCATTATATATATATATATATATATATATATATATATATATATATACTATTTATAAAATGTGAGTTTTTTTTATTTTTATTGAAAGCCAAAGTATGTTAACATTAGGGTCTATTATATTGATTACCCTAATTATCACTCCGGAAAATTCAAAATGGACTCCAAAATACCTTACAACGTTATGTGGAAATCCGAGATGGCCGCCACCAAAATCAAAGATGGCCACTCCTATACCTTATTAGACCAACAACACGACCTCATAATGACGAATTCCCCACGCCCAGCAATGAATTTACATTCTCTCTACAGGCTAATGTCAATGCACTTGACCTATTTCAGATACCTCCTCTACACCACATCCTCAACACCCTGACGCCATAACGGTAAATTACCCATGTTTCCTTTTAAGGTTATGAAACTTCTTCCCTTTAATTTACCTTTCTTTCCTCGACACACCAGTTTTTGTGGCAAAATTCCCTTTTTGATACTATTAACGTTATTTTTGACCGAACCCCTGACCCCATAATGGTACCTTACCCTCGTACAAGTCACCCTGGTACTCCCAACAACTCGAACTCATAGCGGTAAATCCCCAGCACCCTGTTGCTCCTAGCAACTCGAGCCCATATCAATAACTCCTCATCCTGACCCCCTCTCTCACAACCTACAGCCACACCCTGTACCAGTGAATTCCCTCCTTTCCCCTTCACTTACATCCTCCCCCCTTCCCCCTATTCCTTCAACCCCCACCCTTTCTCCCTTCCTTTCCCACACCCAACTTCTTAAACCCCCTTTACCCTCCTACTCAACATAGCTAATACTTTAAAGGTGTATCAGATATCTCCATTCTAGCTACAGGCAAATGCTGATGCACCTATCCTATTCGGATTACATCCTCTACACCAACCTCTTTATCTTACACCCAACTGTACTTGATCCCATCACCCCCTTCCCTGGAACCCTAGCACTCAGAGTCTATAATGGTGAATTACACTCTCCCAACCTGTGCAGGTCTCAACAGGCTTTCCCCACCCTTTCCCTCTAACACCTGGCTCCATACCCTCCATCCTCTAACCCTCATGGCAATTAGAGATGGCGGCATGGAATTAAAATAGAATTCAAATCTTTTTAAAATAGAATTAAAAGTTATATATAACCTTATAGCGGGCTGTGGAAAATCAAAATGGCTCCCTACCCCCCTTGTACACAACCTATGCAGGTCCTGACATGCACCCTCAATCCCGGGTTCTATAGCCTTCAAGGCAAGGTCATAGGTTCTAAAATATAGGGGGTGATGGATTATTTTAATGTTGTTTATTTGATGGTCATGATGGGACCGAATATTTATAATGAGATGGAAGTTATAATTTATTACACCTAGCTTTATAGGACCTAACGGTACAAGATCTAACAGCACAAGACCTAAACGCTATAAGAACAAAGCCCCATAAGACCTAGCTTTATAAGAGCTAACTTCACTACACTTAATTTTATAGCTCCTAATTTTACTAGACCTAAAAGCACTGGACCTAAAATTAATTTTTCATTAATTACTTTAAAATATCCTTAACGGTTCAAACAGGCAGTGGACCTAAAGACCTAACTTCACTGGACCTAATTTTAAAAGACCTAAAGTCATAGATGCTAAACTTTAGGTCTTGTGAAATTAGGTCCACTGCATGTCATCCGTTAACAAATACTAATTAAATAATTTTTAGCACCGCGTCTTACTACCCGTTCGGGTTATACGCTTAAGTACTAATTACACCAATAAATTAGGAATTGGGAAGGTTGAATATAGAGGAAGTGAACCCGCATTTGCGTGGAGGGAGAGTGGAAAACAATTTAAGAAAAACCCCTCCCAGTTCACCCAACCGAGATTCGAACCTCGATCTCCCCGTCCTGGGTGGTCTGGCTCAACACGACTGGCACGTTAGCCAACTACGCCACCGAGGCGAGTAGTACTAATTAAAATAATAATAATATTTAGCACCGCGTCTTACTACCCGTTCGGGTTATACGCTTAAGTACTAATTACGCTAATGGATTAGGAATTGGGAAGGTTGAATTTAGAGGAAGTGAACCCACATTTGCGTGGAGCGAGAGTGGAAAACCATATAGGAAAAACCACCCCCAGTTCACCCGACCGAGATTCGAACCTCGATCTCCCCGTCCTCGGCGGTTGAGCTCAACACGACTAGCGCGTTAGCTAACTACGCCACCGAGGCGGGTACTAATTAAAAACCTTCCAAAAAAGCTTTTAGGTGTAGCCCATATAACATAATTTTTTTTTTGGCTCTGGCAATTCGTGTGACCTCTCCCCAAACCCTCTTGAGCTTCCCTCCTCTCCTAACTTCGCAATCCTGTGTATGCTACTGTCCAAAGGTCAGATAATCGAGACTCTACACATACATTTTGTGATTTTTAAGATCTTTAGAGAAAAAAAAATTGCCTAAAAGGTATGGTTCTTAGGTTTAGTCCCCCACTGACCCCATGACCTGCAAACCAGACTAGATGACATAAACATTTAGTTTGTGTGCTCAACAATGTAGGTCTAAATTATAAAATAAAGGTCTAATATAAATAAAGTTGTTCAGGTCATTTATGTTGATAAAATATAAAATTAACTGCTTTGATGACCACATGGTCTAAGGCGCTACTCTCGCAGTGGACTAGACTGCCGATGACTAGGAGATCGTGGTTCAAATCTCAGTTGGGTGTACTGAGGTTTTCCCCCCAAAAAATGATTTTCCACTAATTCTCCACACAAATGCAGGTATACTTCCTATAAATATAACCTACCTCGTCCCTAAAACTATCAACATAATTAGTAACGGGGAGTAAGATGCTGTGCTATAAAATAAAGAATGCAATTAAGGACGAGCCTCAAGCAGTGTGTAAATTATATAAGCTATTTACAAACGAGGCGGTTATTTTTATGATAAGATATTATATAGGTATAAATAATTCAAATAATATGATAACAAACTTACCAACTTTTACAGTAATGAACCGAGGCCTTCAAGTACCTGATATTTTAACCTATAAGTTAAATAGATTCCGTCTGAAACTTAAATCACGCTAAGGATAGGTCCTAAAGCTTGATCATGCTCTCTACATGATCCAACTATCGCTTTTATTTATGAATGTAAGGCCCTACCGGTGTGTAGACTTGGTTGAAAATTTTTTGCTAACTATATTATTTTACGAAAACAAATTAATAAGGAATCAGAAACATAAAACTAATGTGCAAACAGTTTGAAAAAGAGAACTGACCTCTACCGAAACACAAGCCAATATTCTGAAGTAAAGTGGTGTACGAAATGAATCTTCTTCAGCAAAAATAGGTAACTTATCTTCTTCAGCAGATAAACATAAACGACAAACTTCACTCATATTTTGAGTCGGGTTTGGCAGCGATAACATTTTCAAAATAGTACTCTTATATTATGATATTAACCTATTTCTAACTATTGTCATCCCATTTCGACTCCGATTCTTCCATAAACACAAAATCCAATTTACAACATAGAGATAACATAACGCTTGAAGTATCAAATAAAATCATACTAGCATAAGAAAAGAGAATGATGATCAATGTGCACGTTTATTAAATATGAAATAGTTCAATCTTTTCTTTTTTTATATACTCTCCTCTTCATTAATTTAAAGGCAAATTAATGTGAAAGCTTTTGTAAAATGTTACAACAGGGATAATTAATAACGTATATTAATTCCTTTAGTATTTTACTTTAGTTTTTTTTGTTGTAAAATCCCCAAAATTTCATTTAACCAGTGGATCATCTTGTAACAACATTGCATTTAATTAAATAGATAGATAGCTAAATATTAAATTCTTATCGCTATTAATGTAATTATTTGAATCCCTTGGTCTAAATAATTTTATAGTTTCAACATATAATAAAGAATTTAAATATATACTTATTTATGGAATTTATTTAAATATCATAAAGAAATATTTGAATATTCTTTAAATAAAAACACACTTAAGCAGATCCAGTGATCTCTATATTATACTGGATGGACATAAACATATGGTAGGTGTTGCTAAGTACCAAAGCGTGTCAGTAAGCTTGTCGTCTACTTCATTGTGGGTGAACAGATTTAACGGTTTCTTTCAATGTTCTTATGCGAAAACATGTACCTGATGAATAAAAGTGTTGTTGCTTGAAGAAACATTTACATTAAAGGATATACAAGTCAGTTTTACAGGTACAAATACGAATACAATTTTAAATATATTTAAATATGTAGTTATCAACCATGTTATTTACAATCCACCAAATACTACACTTATATTTAAAGTTGCTATTAGTTTGTATATTGGTTTCAGAAACCATATTATATTGAAAGTTCGATAAATATAATGAATAAGGTATCTTAAAACTTGATTACATTTGTTTGAATGACAAACTTTGTATAGTTGCCATACGTTCAAACGATCACTTAGGTTATAGGCTTGTAGAAAGCCTTATTATATTTTTATTTTTTATAAAAAAAAAGTTGGCTCATATTTTGTATATTGCTTTCAGAAACCATATTAGGTTGAAAGTTCGGTAACTACAATGAAACAAGTTTGCTAAAACTTGTATTACATTTGTTTGAATGACATATTTTGTGTAGACGTCTTACGTGCAAACAATAATTTAGGTTATAGTTTTGTAGGAAGTAGGATATCTACTAATGCCTGATTTTAGTAGGAATATCAATCTGTAAGGCTTTATTTCCTTCCAGAATACTATCATATATTAGTATTTTGGTAGGATAAACGGCCATTTAAAATGAAAGTGGAAATTCCCTTTTAGAAGGTCTTTTAGCCTACCTAAAAACTACTATAGGGTACCATTCTGGTACGAGATAAAGCCTTCCAAACGAGCTTCCTTCAAAAACCATCGTATATATTAGCCTACATCAACTTATTTAAAGAAAAAACTCGCAAGTTTCGAACTTTTTTATGCTCTTCATTTAAATAATCACACATGGTCTATCTTATATATTCAATCAAATTAACGAACGATGTCAAAATGCCACATTGCCTTGTGTGGGTAAGGCAGAAAGAGATAACCGAAAGTTTCCTTCTCTCTCACACAAAGGTATGCAGACAACAGCTCGAAAATTTCAGCGCACAGATGTCCATCTAGTTATATTATAGAGTTCAATGAGTAGATCAGTGGTATCATAAATGTGTATGTAAGGCTTGGTTTATATTCATACATAATTCATAACTAATAGCGAATAGTGTATAGTGTATAGTGCGCAAGAAGTTGAAATACATTATTTTAAATGATGGCGTCTATAATCGATTTATAGTGAAAAGTGAAATAGTTCACAGTGCATAAAGTTGATTTAACTTTAACTTTTCTTATACGTTATGCACGAGTTGTGAAACGATATTCTCGCGAGAAAAATCTAGCCAATATGATTTATGGAAAACATAATTGGATATTTTTCAAATATTATTTTATAAGTTAGAAGTTGGTCGCCATATTGGGCTTTAATTATCGTTAAATAATTTTATATTGGGATTTTAACTTGAAAATGAGTGAAAATGAAAGTGACAATGAATATACGGTTGAATTTACAGAAGATGGTTTTGTGTCTGTTGCTTGGGGGAGGAACCCCGCACCTCCTATTAATGTAGTTTTTGTACTTGCCTTGGTCACTTGGGAATTTTTATGGTTTAAAACACCAGGAGTTGGAAAATTCACTGTCTAATCCCACATAACCCCCCTCCAAAAAATACATTTCGTGCAACGCCCTTGTACTCTAGCCTCATTTCATTCAACCACTAAACCAGATTGTCCTCAAATGAAGATAAATAATTCAAACATACTATTAAATATTGAAGGATGGGTTCTATAAAATGCATTTACCCGTGATGATAAAAGGCAAGAAATGCAATTCTAGATGGTCTGCCATTAAATGCTAAATATACAAATTCAGATTAATACTATTTAGTAAATAGTACCAATATTTATCTCTAAGATTATAATACAGCTAGTTAAATTGGCGTGTTAAAGGGAACAAGGATATTATATTTGTAAGTATGTAAATTATTTTGAAGACCAATGATTGACATATCCATATCGTTATGAATGTCTTATTCACTACGTTGCATTATAAACCTTAGTAATTTGCATATGAATTGTGCACTATACACTATGCGCTATTCATTATTAGTTATGAGTTATGCATGAATATAAATTAAGCCTAATGAACGCCTTGGACCCAGCTCAAACAATAGTGACATGAAACTCATCCAGGGACCTAATTTTATTTTATTATTGTTTTACACACATTTTCTAAGGTCAATACAATTATAAATCCAACCAGCATTTTTTTTTATAAATAACAAAGAAATATCTAAGGTAGAACAAATTACATATTTGGGTTTGATTATAGACAGTAGGCAGCTCGTGGGTAAACCTTAAGGGAGAGCGCTTTCTTAAAAATTGGAAAATTAAGTTGACAGCAACTTACCTTATATCAACCTTATACCATCCAATATTTAGCTGACAAACTACACTATAAAAAGTATAAAAAGAATAAAGTAGAAAACGTAAATACAAGCTACATATAAACGTATAACAACTCACTTGGTTTGAAGTTGAAGATTGTCCGTCGTGAAACACACACACACACCAGTAAACAAAAATATATACAAATAGGTTCTTAACACTATCTTGAACACTATACAAACAATATGCTTTAAGAATTAGTTTATCAGTAAGTTTATCGTTTGAAAGAAAAATTCTTCTAAAGCTAAGGAACCAAAATTCAAATTTTTAATATCGTTAACTTTCATTATTCACTAATTTAATCTAAAATACAAGCGAAAACTGGTAGCATCACATTTACACAGTGTACAAATCAACGACTGATAGCCGACTTCAAGAGGAGCACGCCTGAGATCAGCCTCAAAAACTTTGCTAGGTTAAGGAAGCTGACGTCAGTTTGTCATGGCAACCACCCTGTGACGTATGCAGAGCTCAGGGGCGTTGCTGAGCCAGCCTGCCACTGTCAGCGCTTGTTAACATAGGCGCACTTTATATCACGCGTTGACGCTATTATGGTTTTGCTAATTTCCTCAATAAAATGAAGAAAAAGATATAACGATTTTACAAATTGATTTACGTTTTCACTATTTAATGAGAATATGTGAAAATTGGTATGAATTTCAAAATATATTTTGTTTCTTCTTTTGTTTTATTTTGCAGAGAGGTTGGCGCCCCAAAGCTTTCCTTCACGAGCCACCCTTGATTACAGATAATAGTTTAACTTGGTATCTTCACATACATTATATAATAAGAAAATTAACCTTAATATAGGGGTCCTACACGGGCTGAAGTATTGTGTTCCTCAATCTCGCATAAAGCAATTCTACTTCTTTTTAATACACTGTCATTTAAATTATCTAATCATTATATGGTCTAACACTAGTAAGAGTAAGTTGAAGGAATTTGAAATAATACAACAGAGAGCTATTCAAATTTTATTCAAGCTACCACTTCTTACGCCCTCCAAACAGATTTACCTTCAGACAAATATACCACCTTTAGAACTTTGTGCTGACCTAAATTCTGTTAAGGCAATACAAAAAATTCGTTTCAATGATACATAAAGTAACATTCATTTAAATTTTAGATCAATCATTCATAGCCATGTCACCAAGAATTATGAAAAGTTGGATTTGGTACAAATTCATTCGAAGAAATATGGCTAAAATTGCTTCATATCAGTAGCGTCTCGTGACCAAAATTCTTAGGCAAGCTTGGAAGGGGTGCCCCCCAAGCTTAAAAAGAGAGGTCTCAGAATTTTAAAAAAATTTCTGATGCTTCAAGAAGCTATTTGGAGGTTTTTTTTTATGATAGTTGTGGCTTTGGGCGTCCTTCTGTTCTGTGATTTACATTATTGTCTTATTACTTATTATAGACATATACTTATAAACTTTCGTTTGTTAGCTTTCACTGATACACACATCAAAACAAAAGCACCTGCTACACTAAACTCCATAAAACTCTAAAGCCCAGTACACATGGCACAACTTCTTGTACAAAAAGTTGTGCAAGAAATTGTACAATATCTTGGTCATATGGATTGCATACAAAATTTAGCCAGTGACTGTTCACATGGCATTTGTGATAGCATAGAATATTTTAAAAAAACATGGCGTTTTTGCCCTTCTTATGGAAAAATAATGATTGAATGAATTGGAAAAGATTGGTATTTAATGTAAATAATTTATTAATCATTTCTAAATATTATGAAAATAAAATAATAACTTTTTTATTAATTTTTATAACAGTTGAAAATCATTATATTTACAATTTAACCTCTTTCAATTATTTGTTTGTTTTCAAGCATTTAGATATTTTTCTTACAATCGCTCTTTTTTTAAAAAAAAAGTAACTGTCTAGCAAACGAAGTTTTCGTGCTTACAACTTAAAAGTTGTACAACAAAAATGGCTGATATAGGACGCGCTATATTTCCTGAAATTGTATACAATAAGTTGTGCAAAGCAGATTTTGTACAAGTGTTGGTGTTCACACGACACCATCTTCAGGCTGTAACTTCTTGTACAACTTTATGTACAAGAAGTTGTGTCATGTTTACCGGGCTTAAAGATGTGTAGGCACGGGGTCAGTACTTGACAATATTAATTTCCTCTTTCATGCCATACCTTCCCTATATGTTTTGAAAGGGGAAGAGAAGGGTGGTGCCTTCGGTTCCAGACGTTACCTTTTGAGCAAGAGAAGTCGTAGCTCGGCTGCTTGCATTTTTACCTGGCACCCACCCTTCTCGCCCCTCCGGAAACTATGACGTCACAAATAACTACACAAGCTATAGCAATGGGATGAAGATCGGACAAATACCGGCTTTCAACCACCGTTAGATGGACTAGTGCACGTCTTGCATGCATGTTATGGTCACTGCCATGTATGGGATTTTTTTCAAGCCCACTGATGCTTGAATCACATTTAAATGATTACAAGGAGAATATTCTTCTAAACATTAAATCAAATAATTACAGATCTTCAATCAATGGCAAGCAGTGCTTGACTTGCTTGCCCTGACGCGACGCCACTGCTTCAAATACGCAGCTTGAAAGAAATATAATACCTTAAACGCATGTGAGCTCAATCAAGAACCTTGTTGAGTAGTGAGTGCATTCTCGAAAGATGAGTTTCTTAATTGGTATGAGGGCTTACATTTGTTGAAGGCTGTGAAAGCAACTCGATGTTCTCAATGTTCTTCAAACAGTAAGGAAGACATTAGTGTTCACACATTCTGTGATACCAGATCATTAGTTTATGCTACTGCTGTTTTTATCCGAATAGCAACAAACGAAGTGGTTGAGGTATCTCTTAGCAGCAAGGTCAAAAATAGCACCTTTGAGAAGTATTTTGATTCCATGACTATATAATTACTTGCTACTTTGGTTTTAGATGGACTTTGTTGGGGAGATGTCAAGATATACCACTGGATGGACATGACTGTTATATGCCGCCAACAAGAAGGTTAATTTTAAAGAATGTATCCAGTTGTGGAGCGTTGGGTGTCCAAATCGTTCGCGAAGTCAGAGTTCGAGAATAAAATTAATGGGGGTGGATTCTCCTTGTAAATTCAATGCCATAGCTGGATGTGTCTTTTAAATATTTTAATATGCTTTTGACTGCATTCCAATTACTTGGTCCATAGTTTGCCAAATATCTACTCAGGTTTCCAACTACGTACATAATATCTGGCCGACTAACTATTGCAGAAAACATTAAGCTGCCAACAGCTTCTTGATAGGGTACTTTTATTTCTTCATTTTCCCCTATGTTTGAACTCAAATGAGTGTGTGGATCAGCAGGCACACTGATTGACTTAGAGTCTTCAAAATTGAATCTCTTGAGTATTTGTTTGATATAGGTGGCCTGATTTAAAAATATTGATCCATTCACACTATTTTGTTTTATTTCCAGACCCACAAACTAATTTGGTTCACTGAATGTGACTTCAAAGGTTGTCTTTAGTTAATTTAGAACAAGTTGTAGTGCCATTTTGTTTTCAGCCATGATCAGCCCATCACCAACATATAATGCAAGTAGAACCTTTGTTTCATTGAACTCACCTCGATAAACACATTTATCTGCAGTACTTTGGCTGAATCCAAATATTTTCAGGAAACCGTCAAACTTTTCGTTCCAACAACGTGATGATTGTTTGAGGCCATATAGTGACTTTCTTAACTTGCAGACAAGGTTTTGGTCAACAATGATTCCATATGGTGGAAACATGTAGATATCTTCCTTGAGTTCACCATACAAAAATGCAGTTTTCACATCAGACTGCATGATTTCATAGTTGTGTTGAGCTGCGATAGCGAGTAGGACTCGTATAGAGTCATACCGTGTTGTGGGAGAGTAGGTGTCATTGTAGTCAACCCCTTCTTTCTGTGCAAAACCTTTAGTGCATAGCCTTGATTTATATCGTGAAATGTTTCCGTCTCCAGTGCGTTTTACTTTGAAGACCCATTTTGAACCTATAGCATTTTTATCAGGAGGTAATGATACTAGCGCCCAGGTGTTGTTCTTTTCCAGTGCATCCAGTTCTTTTTTGATTGCATCAGTACACTGCCCTGCATCGGAAATCTTCATGGCTTCCTCGTTGGTTTGTGGTACATCTATTTCCACTAGGTTCGCTTCATAGCGTTTGGGAGGCCTGGTGGCATCTCTTGGTCGCAGCTCATAATTTTCTTCAATGTACCCAAGTTCTTCATCGTTCTGTTCGGGATTTTGAGGGCCTACATCCTCCTGCTGAATTCTTTGATCGGAATGATGTGTGTTTTCTATCTATACTGGGACTACAGTGTCTCTTTGAGGAATGAAATTACTTGAATTTTTATTCAAAATCACATTTCTTGAGACTGTAATTTTCCGTGTGTTTTGATCCAGCAAATGATAGTTGGTTGAGTTTCCATCATATCCTACAAGGATGAGTTTCTTGCTCTTTGGCGCCAGTTTGTTTCACAGTTCCTTTGGTACATGCATGCATGCCTCACTGTCAATGGTTCTTAGATTAGACATCACAGGCATTTTTCCACTCCACATTTCATAGGACATCGAGTTTGGTGCTTGAGAAGTTGGAGTCCTGTTTAGAATATAAACAGCTGTGTTTACTGCCTCTGCCCATAAATATGTTGGCATATCCTTTGCATATAACATTGAACGTGCACTTTCCATTATGGTTCTCATTTCACGTTCGGCTCTACCATTTTGCTCAGGAGTATAAGTTGCCGTTGTTTCAAACATAATTCCATGTTTTGACATATAATCTTTCATTCCCTGATTACAGTATTCCATCCCATTGTCAGTATGCAGGGTCTTAATAGAGCATTCATATTTATTCTTGATCATCTTTGCCAAATCTTTGAAACACACAACAGCATCTGCTTTGTGCTTGATGAAAAATACAACACGATAGCCCGAACAGTCATCTTTATATAATACAAAATATTTAGCACTCTGAACTGATGGTGTTGACATTGGCCCACACACGTCAAATCATCCTTCTGTGTCTCCAGTTGATACCAATCTTTTTAAGTATTTCTGTCAGTTTTCTTCCACGTCACTCTATCAAACACCTTTTATCAGTCGATGAAACCAATGTAGACTTCTTCCTTGACTTCCAGCACTCTACATAAAATTATTCTCAGAATTTCAATGGCATCTCTGGTTCCTTTTCCTTTTATGAATCCAAATTGGTCTTCTTTCAACACACTTAATATTTTCTGTTTGAGTCGTATGTTGGGTATTCTTGCCACGATCTTCCCCACATGATAAATAAGACTTATGGTGGTCACTTAATTCCTTGGATTGTTTCTTTTCCTTTAGGGCCACCACGGTTACGTCTAGGAGGTGCTTGGGCCACAGGGCTTTCATGCAGTCCTTTTCACTTTTCCAAAATTGTCATTCAGCATCTTCAACAAAATTATTCTTAGCACTATCTCACTTCCCTTACACACATATACTCTATTTTACCACCTCATTTAACTTTTGTTCTATTGACTTTCCCACAATGTCACTATCACTTCTTAATTTTTCTAAGTCCCACCATTGTTTTCTCTTTCTAATTTTCCTGATCCTCTTTAGTCTTATTTCAATGCGCGCCACCAGCAGGTTGTAGTCCGGATCAATGTCATCTCCTGGTAATATCTTTACATCCTTCACTCTATTTCTGAACCACTGTTCGACAAGGATGTAGTCTAATTGGTACCTGATGATGTCTTTGGGCTATTCCATGAGTACAGTTTTGTGTTCCGTTTCTTGAACCAGGTGTTCGTCACCGCCAGGTCATTCCACTAACAGGCTGTCATTTCTATTCCCCATTCCATGCGGCCCTATGCAATTTTACTACCGTCCTTATTTAACCACACTGTTCCAATCACACACGATGATGGTATTCACCTTCTTTCTTCTTACTTCCTGTTGAAGGATTACTTAAATTTCATTATATATTTCTCCTACCTCGACCATATTGTGGTCGGTTGTTGTCATGTACACTTGTACTATCAAAATATCCACTGGAATAGTTTCACAAACATTAATCTCACCACACTTTAGTAACACTTAATACAAATTAATTTTTCATCACTATCGCCCCTCCTCTTTCTGCACTCTTTACACCTGAAACTTCCAGACACTATTTCACCTTGATCTTTCCACTGGACTTCACTTAAACCCACTATGTTCAAACCACACCTCTCTATTTCCATTTTCTTACTTTCCAGCTTCACAACCCTCGCATCATCCTTACGTTCCATGCTCCTATGCTGAAAGGGAAAGCTTTATTTATTGATTGTTCTTTGTTGTTCGCTCACCCTGAAGTAGTACCAGCCCGAGGTGAAAGGGGGACCAGTTTACTTCCGTAAATACAGTTAAAAATAGTTACATGTATATTAACGGTAATTAATGTGTTGTTTTGGCAGATAGTTTTAATTTCGCAGTTAATAGCTAAACATTGTGCCCTTTTAACAATATTTACAAGTCCATAGGAATTTTTTTTATATTCTATGAAAGGTTCTTCAAGCTGGGGATAAAGCATTGATTAGGTAGCTGGTAGATTCTTGCTAATCTTTGCTAAGAAAATATAGCTCAAGTTGGCCTGACATATTGTCTAAGAGAAGTATTGGTTTGCTAGAGGTTACTAATGAGCACTTATGTTGTGCAATTAGTTATTTCATTGAACATTTAATGTGGCGGACCAACGTAAGTTTAATCTATCCCACTACACATTGAAATAAAGTTATGTTGTGCTCTGTTAATGCTTATCTTACTTCTTACTAATATTATAAATGCGAAAGTTTGTGTGTTTGGATGTTTGTTGCTCAATCACGTCAAAACTACTGAACAGATTCGAATGAAACTTTGTAGGTAGGTAGAGTATGTCCTGGAATAACATATAGGAGTATTCCCAACCTTTGATTTTACATTAATTTTACAATATTAATGTTTAAACTTTTCGTATATAAGAGATATAATGTGATTTTAATTTACGAGTAAATATGAATGTGATTATATTATTATTATTAAAACCCGTTCAGTTATATATTATATATGCGAAAGTTTGTGTGTTTGTATGTTTGTTACTCAATCCCGCCAAAACTGCTGAACGAATTCGAATGAAACTTGGTACGAAGATAGAATATGTCCTGGAATAGCATATAGAACTATTCCCAACCTTTAATTTTACATTAATTTTACAATACTAATGTTTAAACTTTTCGTCGGGCGAAGCCACGACGGGTAACAGCTAGTATTCTCATAAACGCAAATTCTCATTTTTGGACACATACATGCACAAATAGAGTATAAACGAGTGGCACAAACATACATTTGTTACGTTGGTTTTTTCAATTTATTTTTAGCTATCTTCAAGCAAGGTCGAAGTTATACATATCTGGCTACTCTTCAGTTCCACTGATCAGACATTGAAGCAGCATATTAACACGCACGCAATTCAAATATTGTAGATAAGTTTTAACCACTAAGTTCTCATTTTATGGTAATTTAGTAGCTAGAAAAAATAATTGAAATTACAAAAATTGAAGCTTATTAGTAAAATACATAATCAAATATAATATTATATATTGTTTACTCACTATTGTAAAAACATTTACATTTGCTTGGTGATTCTAAATATATACGTTAAAAAAATATCAAAATTGGCTAAATACACTGGTGGAGAGGACGGAAATGTATACAGATTATGTCTTACTTATATTGTAAAACTGAGGGCTGAGGGCACTAAAGCACCAGTCATATCAGCTAGCCTACGACATCCATGTTTTAATCTTATTGCGCGGCATTTTGAATAATTAGTCTGAATTATAAGTAGGCTTGCCAGATTTCTGAAATGTTCAACCGGGACACTGGAATGCCGAAATTTAAACATTTTATTTCTTGTATGTTAATATTTATATATAAGTTACTAAAGTAACAAGAAACACTTTGAATGAGGAATAAAAATTTGAACTATATTTACATGTACTTTTCATTGGTTAGGACTTTTTTTAGTTTTAATCTTGTTGCAAAAATCTTCACAAGGTAATCCGATATTAATTTTACATGTCATCAAGCCTTGAACCGTAGGGAAGGGACCAAACAGCCTTAGCCATTTTTCTTTACTTGAAATAATTACATCTCTAGTAGTCTCTTCTGGCTTCCACTGTTCCCAATTTGATTACAAATACTCCTTAGAAAGCACAAGTTCGTCAAACAGCTGATCATTGTTTATTTTCAAATCGGGTACATCAAGATTGCTATTAATAATTTCAGCAGAGGTTTCGGCGTTTTCCCAATCAACAGCATTTGTTTTGGTCAGATTGACCCATGACAACTGTTTAACGTTTCCAAAACTATTCTCCCAGAGGTCCAAGTATGCAATGCATCTTTCATAAAAGCCATCAATTCTTCTTTCACTCTGTTACGGACTTGCTCATATAGATTCCTGTAGATGTTCTTTGCGCCCATAGAGATAAAGTTTGAAGCCTTTCTTTCTGTCAGGTTTCTTTTGAGATCTTTATGAGCTTCAGCAACCTCAAAAGTTGTAGTGTTCTCTTTTTCCATTCCAAGGATGGCCTTGTTAAACAGTGCAAGCTGTCCGTGGACAAACAACAAGTAGAGCTCGCCCGTTGAATCAGTAAACAACTTTTTTATTGTTGATGGGCACATTTCTTGGTCTAAAAAAACTCTTTCAGACCTTCAAAAATCTGGAAAATTCTTTCCAGAGTGGGCATCATTGGTAGAAACCGGGTGTTCCCGTGTTGAATGAGTTTACGGTACTGTATCTCTGCATATTCACAAAATTCTTTTAGTTTAGTTACACGGACTGTGTATATGTGGAAGTATTTATAAATCTTCACCAGTAAGGTCTCAATATCGATTGGAAGACTGTCTTCTGCAGTTTGCACACAGTTGTGCACCATGTGTGCTCCACATCCGATTCCATTGATTTCCCGTCCTAGGCTATTCTTGAGTCGATGGAAAACATTGTTTTCCCCTGCTCTTTTGACACCACCGAAGTTAGTGTTGCAGTTATCTCCACAAAAGCCAACTATTTTGTTGTTCAAATCGTTTTGCAACAGGACAGAGCATAAGTGATTTGTAAGAATTTCAGATGTTTCACCCGCCACAGATTTGAAATCTAAAAACTTTACTTGCACACCTGAGTTAGGATTAAAGTAGCGCACAATTGGCACAAGTTTTATATCCTTTCTGTTTGATGCATCCATACTTACAGATACGTAGTTTGACTTGGTCAAGTCTTCTTTAAGCTCTTCTTGAGCTAAAGGAGCTATGACATTTAAAACTATTGCCTCACACTTAGTTTTTCCGAGTGAGAATTTAGGTTCAAAAAACTTAGAAATTAGTTTTGATGAACAAGAAGTCGAATTGAAACTTAGGCTATGGTTTGCTGTGTGGTAAGCAAATGTCGCCTCTTTCGTTGCTAAGTCTAAGTTATTGTCATTAGAACTTGCAGTCTTAAAAAAAAACTGGTCAGTTTTGATGAGCTAGCAGCACATGCTAAACTCTTTTTGTGTTTACTCGACTGCAAATGATCTTTTATATCGAAAACTCAGAATTACAATGTGAACATTTAACTCCATCGTCTTGATGTTGATTACCAGTACCAGTACATACCTTCTTCAAAAAAGGGAATTCATTCTGTAAATCCTCGGTGAATTTACACGACCGTTTTGGCATTTTAACAGAGAACGCATAAACTTTCACTTAAAACATAAATAAAACAGCGTTAGCTCACTAACACAACAGGCACCGCTGACGGGGACTGACAACTGACTGACTTATCTCAATCGCAATTGGCTAGCGCCGAGGTGGGCGAGTCCAACGTTATTGCACACGAGGGAGTGTAGCGTGCAGCGAAATCTCTTCTGGCACTAAAGCTACACCCCTTAGTGCCCAATATTGGACTCGCTCGGAGAGCGGGACGGCGAGACAAGAAGATACGATGACAATATTATTAGCAAACCATCACACTTCCACAGTTTTCACTTTTCATACAGTACAGTGAAATAAATGACAAAGTATTTATCCTAAATAATCCTTCACAGTTAATTATTTTTCGACTTTTTGGTCATCTATTATAAGAACTATAATCAAATTTAATTTTTACCGGGACGTGAAGTAAACCGGCTGGGACACCGGGACTTTGTCTGAAAACCGGGACTGCCCCGGTCAAACCGGGATGTCTGGCAAGCCTAATTATAAGAGATAATGACATTTAAACGTGAAGAGGAATAGGTATTTTTCTAAACTAGACGTAGAGCTTAAAAAAAGCATTTTAATATGAGAACTAATACATTGCCTCTAATGTACAGTACATGTGTTAGGGTAACACATGATGCCGTAAAAGAAAGATGTTTGGAAGATCGTCAGCAACTGCTATATTTTTGGCTGTATGGTCTAAGGCTTCACTCTCATGCTAGACTAGACTGCCGATGACAGGAAGATCGGGGTTCAAATCCTGGTCGGGTGTACTGAGGGTGGTTTTCCCAAAATGATTTTCCAATCTCCCGCCACGAAAATTAGGGTACACTTCCTCTAAATTCAACCTTCTTCATTCCTAACTAATTAGCGTAATTATTACATATGCGTATAACCTGAACAGATAGTAAAACGCGGTGCTGAAAAAAAAGGCTATTTTTTAGCATCACCCCTAACCCTTTACCTCTTTGGTTACCTTGCCTTCGTTATACCACTGAGAGAGGGATGTTTAGTTAGTAATGGGGTGTAAAACTAGCTTGGAGTAATCCATAAAGGTATATACTAAGTATGATAGGTGCCCTATATACCCATAAAGCTGTTTGACCTTGTGGAATAGAATGTTGTGTTGTGAAATTTCGTATTTATACTAGGAATTGCTTTACAGCCCTCCATATTGTTTTCAATTTAGAATAAGTGTATTATTGACCACCATTCAAATTAAACTTTGGCTAGGTCTGATTAATGCCAGAGGTCTGCTTACTGCCAGTTTTTGGCCAATAAGTACCGGTACCTATAGCATGTGATTAACATAATATTATTATAGTGGGGAAAAGAAAGCAGTAACATTTTTTGCATATAATCTTTTAAAATGTAATTTCATAGAATAATAACTTTGACAATATAGCACTTTCTATCATCTTAAATTAAGAAATTCAAAACTATATTTTAAGTATATGGGCGCTGGTTCTAGGAGAAGGGATGGGTGCATTGCCCCCCGATCTCTTGGTGGAAAGAGGGGAGATACATTTAGGGGAAAATTGCGCAATGATTTAATCATGATTCTCGTGACCACTAATATTGAGAAATATTGATAAAGCTCATATTTTATTTGCATAGCTTAATATTTATCAACACACACGAGTCCAACGAGTTCCTAGCATGTTGTGTTATAGTTATGGAGGAGAAAGTAAAATAAGTGTAGCCTATTTATAAGCAAACCTTTAATTCAGACAAGTTTAGATGTTTTGATTAATCAAATTATTACTCTATATTCAAACAATCAATTAAAAGAGCGCAATCAAGATCAGGCTTGTATAGTAATGACTGTATAGTCATTATGTTAATGAAATGTGAATCTTATTGGTTTCTAAATACTGCTTTTTTAAGGCTAGGACCGACAATTTTTCTTTACTTTGTTTTTAAAACTTTTGTTTTTTAATCAATTTTCTTTGCTTCCCTTAGCCAAAATTCTGTCCATTTAAAAACTTTTCTGCATCTCTGCATGTCCGGATGCAGGTTTTGGAATTGATAAGGCTTAAAGTGACCGAACCAAATTAATTTGTGTGCTTTCTTGTATGTGCTTGAAAAGTAATTGTCGAACAAAGTGCCTGTTTACATTACAAACAAATAAGGTTTTTTTTGTATTAGGATTAGGACACAAGGCTTGTATTTTAAGGATAGCAACAATTTTAGCATTTTTCATTTAACATCCTCTATTAAACTAAGGTTAGTAATTTCTGTTTTCTTTTGGAAATACTACTCAAATAACGAATAGCTCTTATGGTTAATGAGAACTTTCCGTAACTCTAGTTACTATATTTTAAAATTATATCTTCTTTATTATTATTTCTATTCCATTATCCTTATTTGATATTAGCCTTAGATTTTTTTCTATGACATGTTTCGGTGTTATATATAGATGTTACACCATCTTCATTTTTCTATTTATGATAAAGATGATTTATTTTAAATACATATTATCGGAAAGTTTCTTACATATAATACCTCCAAATTTCACAAACTTTCCGATAATATGTTTTTAAAATAAGTCCTCTTTATCATAAATAAGACCTGAAGATGATGGAACATCTATATAGGCCTATAGCACCGAAACATGTCGTCATAGAAGAAAATCTAAGGCTGATATCAAATAAGGAGAAGGGAATAAAAATAATAACAAAGAAGATATAATTTTATCATTTAAATCTTCTTACCAAATAAATATGAACATTATTAAAATACTATATTTTAACTTACTCATATTTTAAATTATAGTTAATTGATCATATTTTCTACTTTCACAAATTAACTAAAGGAGGGCTTAAGATTGTAAAATAAAACCATTTAACACATTGAGTTATTGTTCATTAAATGAAATTATATTTGATTTATTTTCAAAAACATTACATAGCCATAGTAAAGCTATAAATAATTCCAACTAAGTAGATAATATTAATAATTTTAGACTAAGGATAACTCAACTCTTAGAGCTAATGTATCGTAGAACACTTTTTAAAACCATTAATATTTTGCATGACATATTACTATTGAATCATGCAGCTACAGTAAAAACAAGGTAATAACAACAGTTTATAAAACACTAACACTTTGCAGTCAATATGGATAGTATTTATTATTTTCTTGGTAAAATTTTATAGCTATTGGCACTCTATAAAAAGTGACATTTACAGATAATTTGACTTGACTTATGAAAGTAATTTTACTTGCTTTGTAACTGTCAGATATTATCCTTCCTATTGCATTCTTCCTATAATTTAGCCAAATTATGTGGCTAAAGAATATTTTTGCACTCGTGTGTTCTAAGCCCTAAGCCAATAGTTAGCTGTCCCTACAATTAATTATAGCTATAACTAATTAATAATCGTTAAAACCCATAACTTTATTGAAAGTTTAATATTAAACATGGGGATTTTTTTTATATTCTTTGAAACAATATTCACATATATAATTTATTCAAAAAGTTTACAATTATTATAAAATGCAAAGCTCTAAAATTATGACTAAATTTGAGGCCTATGATAAATGTACGACCGCCAGAACTTAAGTTCGCCATCCAAACCCTAACCTGACACCAAATATACTTCAAATACGTTTTAAAATTATCTGCCCATCGACGTCTTGTATCTTCAGGTTTCCCAACTAAAATTTTGTGTACACGTTTGTCATAGCTTATAAATAAATAATTAGAGTCTTAGTGTGAACTTTGAACACATAATTATTTAGTAGTAATTTAACCTAATACACACTTAAGCCCAACACCCAATATTAGAGCTTACACTTTATTACACCTAGCAATTAATAATGCAATATTATATATTATAACATTCTGAAAATTGAAAAATGACACCTGGACACGGGAATCGAACCCGGGACCTTTGGCTTAGTACGCCAATGCTCCCGGGTTCGATTCCCGTGTCCAGGTGTCATTTTTCAATTTTCAGAATGATATCTAACTGAACCAACTACCATTAATATAGCTTCGGCTATTTACACTTATATATTATAGTTATCGTATGAGATCAAATTCTCACCATTGGCTTCACAATTCCAATCACGGGTTGGAAGGGGGAAGGAGGTGGAGGGCGGGTAGGGTTTGGATTTATATTGTTTATTTACGTCTTTTACTCAATCAAAACCAGGTATCCACTAATGCGTATCCGCGTATCGTGTCATCGTTGCTTGTCATCTAGTGATACGATACGGTGCAACACTGATTATTTTTCCGTATCAACACCACGTATCCGTATCAAAACGGAGGACACGGGACCACGATACGTATCGAACTTGAGTGTTCAGTTCTAGTTATTCTGCACCAATGAGCACATCTCTGCCAATAGCAGCAGACTCTTACATTTTTATGAACTATTCGATTTTTTTAAAAAAGAAACGAAGATCACCGCGTCGGTGTGTGTCAAAACTGTATGCATGCAAGGAGGTGTACAGTGGAACAAGTTTATTGGCCGATTTAAATCTCCAGTCTCACTAGGATGCACCCAACTGATTTTGAGTTTTTGTTACCTTCAATTGAGTTCAAAATTTCTAAACAATATACTACATGTATGTTTCTATAAACCGTTATGGTCCACTCCTTACTCCACTCCGTTGGCCCAAAAATATAGTAATAACAACAATAAACGAAAAATACCGTATTAACTAGAACCAAATCACTACACAAGGTTTCCGCTGGTCGTCCTCGACAGGAATGAGCGTGCGACCCGGTAAAATGATAGCCCGTACACAAATGTTTCAAACTAGAGCCGTACCATTCCTTTGATGTGAAGGCGAAAAGCCGACAAATGATCGATCGGGCCCGTTGTGTGTCTTTGTATCACATTTGACACGCCACTTTGCAACCATTTCCCGTCTCCACTGATACCCAACGGTGACAAGATACGCTGATACGCAACAAATGGATACCAGCCTTAAGTGTTATTAGTACATGAGACCCAGCTGATTACGAGCTTGGTAATATCCTGTTCTAGCTTGCTTCCCCATCACGTAACCGGATTTGAAAGTATGTTTCTGATAGGTGGTTGGGCGATATTTGAAGGCAATGACGCCTCACAAATCTTGGCTACACCCTGGGCCAGCCCCTCTTGTATGAGTAATTCTTAAAGCTGAGCTCACAATTACAAAAAGTTAAGACTTATGTGATGCACACATTACACGCTAAGTTTGTTTTTAATTTAATAAATCACAACATGAAAATTCACATCTTAAGTCGAGTTAATCATAAATACCAGCAGCAGAGTACCCTAGTGGTGAATAGTTTAGCTATACAATGTTTGAGTAATTTTAATGCGAATATTTAAACATTTCGATTAATAAAGTTTATTTTTGCTACACAAGTTATGTGAAACGAATAAACAATATTATAAAGAAGCAATATCCAAATATACAACAAAATATTCACATTATTATAAAATTGCTTTTGATTATTTGAAACAATAACTTTCCTTGTGGCAATAGTTAAGAATATACGCCATTCACGACCTAAGTTTACTTGGATGACAGCTCAAAAAGTAACTAAAAAATAGTCCCTAAAATATCACTACGCCAACAGCTGATATCTGCCACTGTCACTTGGGACAGCTGTTATGAAAACATATGGTTATGTAGAGTAATGTGATAGTTAACCACAGTAATTTAGCCAATATTATGCCTCAAAGAATTTTGAAATTGAAATTTTTGAATGACTTGGTGATCTGTAACTTCTCTTCTTTTTTTCTCCTGGGAACTCATTATCAAAAAAACACACACAAATCTATCCACAAATAAAAAGAACCCCTTATAAAATTTCGTGAGATTAAAGTTAGATTAAACTTATATTTAAGTTTGATAAAAGATAAAAGTTTAAAGTTAGATTAAAGTTAGATTAATGTTAGATTAAAGTTATTTTAAAGTAAGTTTAAAGTTATATTAAAGTTAGATTAAAATTAACCAAATTAGGCCTAATATATATTCGAACTAAAGAGAAAATATCTGATTACACAAAGTTATTCTTAAAATAATTAGTAATATAATCTAGGATTAAGTTTTTTTACGTTAATACAGAAGCCCAATAATTAAAATAAAAGGTAATTTAACTTAGTTATAAATTATTATAATATATTATAGAGTAAGGCGTGGACCTAACAAACTAGAGACTTAATTTAAAGTTAAAAATATAATAAACGCGCACAGTAATAAATTCTATGAAATATATTTAAATTAAACAAAGTCTTAATATTTATTTGAGGTCGTCCACAAAGCTTATTTATCCTTCTATTCAAGTTAAAATAATTATTATTCCGAGCACTTTCACAAAAGGTCTAACAAATATGGCTTTAAAATGGCGACCAACGAATATTAGCCATGTGGTTGATGATGACGCGGACAAGTTGTTTAAAATGGTGTATCCTCGCAGCAGACGATTATATTTTATTCAGTTAAATATTTCTAAAAACAATAAACTAATAATAAAATAGTTAATCATATATAAAATAAATTACAAATATTTTATCTTTACCAAGTAAATACGATGCCTTTATTAAAAGGTATTTATGCATGCACTATATTACACATCATAGATAACATTCCAAAACAAAGAATAGGTACTTTTAATATATGTTTAAAATATTTTTTCGGATTGGGTAAAAAGAAATTGTTAAAAGTAATGAAATAATGTGAGAAAACTTAAGTTTAAGTTATTTTAAATGTAAAATATAACATGTAATTAAAAAACTTAACATTCATAACAAAACAGTGTTATTTTACAAGTGTTGGTAACCTAAAACCTAAACATATGATTTTTGAACTGTCATCCAGGTAAAGACCTATCGTGAATGAATTATATGAAATATGGTCAAACACAGCAGCGTTTTGAATGCTACAACACACACAGTATAATATATGTGAGCCGTTACTCAAGTCTTAAACACTCGTCTTACTCATAATGTATGTAATTAATTTTATCGATTTTAGACCAAACTTTATATATAGATGATACTCTTATAATTTTGATACAAGGAGGGGGAAAAAATACTGTTCCAAATTGGTATTCTCGTATATTGAATTCCTATTCTTTGTTTCCCCCGGCCGTGTCAACCAAACGAGGAACAACTGCGCATCGATCTGCGCGACTCACGAGACACTCGCAAATATTGACTTCCTCGCGCTGACGTCACTAGGATAAAAATAATGTTATTCACACTTATTTGTAACAGTGCCCATGAAAACGTTTGGGACTACGTTGTTTCGACTGTGTGGATGTATATCTGGATCGGTCCATTCGGCCATTAGTCCTATTAACATTTGGTTATTCGGTTCTCAACATTCACGGAACCAAACTAAATTCAGGCAGTAAACATTTGCTTTATTCCTTATATAGTTCAGGTTGACTGTGGCTGATTTAAATTTGAGATATTTGAGAGAGAAAAATCGAGAGATATGTGTGAGTGACTGACTAAATATATAGTTAGCTACAGGCCAATTTTTATAGGAAGGTAAATTAAGAAAATACAAACTTGTTTTGAGGTAAACTCAGATAATTATTTTAGCACCGCGTCTTACTACCCGTTCGGGTTATACGCTTAAGTACTAATTACACTAATGGATTAGGAATTGGGGAGGTTGAATTTAGAGGAAGTGAACCCGCATTTGCGTGGAGGGGGAGTGGAAAACCATTTAGGAAAACCACCCCCAGTTCACCCTACTGAGATTCGAACCTCGATCTCCCCGTCCTCGACAGTCAAGTTCAACACGACTGGCGCGTTAGCCAACTACGCCACCGAGGTGGGTCTAAACTCTAATAGCATTTTACTATAGGCCTATTATAAATAAATATGATCACTTGTGTGGTCTAGTGGTCAGAGTTCTCGGCCATAGGTCCAGAGGTTCCGGGTTCAATCCCCGGTGCTTACAAAATTTATATTTGAAACAGCGGGTCTGGAACGGGGTTAAACTCATCCTAGTGGGGACAAAATGATGAGCTATTTCAAATATGGAATAGTAGCTCCAGTTTTTAAAATGAGATTAACGGCTGAAGAGTCCCTTGTACTGACCACAACTGACTACCCGCAAATGTTGGCACAACCATCGCTAACAACGGTGACCGCTCGGTCGGTGTAGCTTTCTTGAGGATTCACACCATAGATTTAAGTACGTAATATATATATATACACACACATTGATATCTACCAAGAGGGTCAGTTACTTATCGCATGCATTGACGTATGAATATGTGAAAATTGATCTATTCACTTTTCTAGCTGTTAGATAAAGATATTTCTTTGAAAATTTGACTGTGGCTTATAATCAAATACAACATATTTAAGCGGTATTAAGCAAGTTGACTATATAGATAAACCAGTAGTTTAACCTGTTATTCGCACGGAAAAGCCCTATCATAACTATATCAAATTGGGAAGTTCAACATCCGGCTACCAACATTTTTAAAGTCCCTCCTTGTACAATTATGAACTCCCTATGGCAGTCCCAAACCAATTATTATAGTAATCAAAATTATTAAAATAAATTCAATCTATGAAACAAAAGCTTACCTAGTTCCCAAACTGAGTGCACAAACGAACTAAATACATTGACAACGCAATATTTGCCTCAGTATGATCATAAGATAAGTGAAACGAAGTTAATATAAATTATTACAGAAACACGATGGAAAAAAATTCGCATATCGGCTTACCAAAGAGTGTGAATGAAATAATAGACTAATATAGAAACTGAATGAGCATCATGTTTCCCCGCCATACATATTTTGCTAGTAAAATTTCGGGGGGTTTGAACCCCCAAAACCCCCCTGGCTACGGCCTTGTGGCTGGTATTAACTGGAAAACTGCCCCAGATGACTATACCGGGACCATCAGCAGAACGATATTTCACCAGCAGGCCCCACTTAGAATAAATAGCAGAGAAGTTTTTCTATGGGCGCCACAGTATCAACGAGTGCTAGTGGTCATTTAGCGCAATTCCGCAATTTAGCCCCCTTTTTCCTTAGATGTCCACATGCAAACCATCCCCGAGTTCGTCAGTTCTGTCACTCCTAGCTTCAAACACACACACACACACACACACACACACACACACATACATTCACACACACACACATACATTCACACACACATGCACACACACACATGCACACATGCACACACACATACACACATATATACACTCACACACACACATACATACACACACACACACACACACACACACATACACTCACACACACATACATTCACACACATATGCACACACACACACATGCACACACACACATGCACACACACATACACACATATATACACTCACACACACACACACATACATACATACACACACACACACACACACACACACATACATACACTCACACACACATACATTCACACACACATGCACACACACACATGCACACACACACATGCACACACACATACACACATATATATTATTTAATCAATTCAACGGAGGAAGAACTAGGACGTAAATCTACATCGCCGAAGAAACTACTGGTGACTACGATGTGTCAGGCGTCGGTCTCTCTACTCGTCACAGATGAAGCCTCATCCAAGACTTTAAGTATTCGAAAGTTACAATCTGGGTTAGATTCGTAACACCTCTTTAATTATGTCCATCAGACATAGTTTTTTTGTGTCAGAGTATCTGACTTTCTATGTTCATCAGACATAAGTTTTTGTGTCAGGATGTCTGACTTTATTTTCTATGCCCATAAGGCATAGTTTTGAATGATAGTCTTAAGGCTCTTTTTTTATGTCCATAAGACATAGAGTTGTTTGTCAAAATTATGACATGTTTTCCTATACCCAAATGGCTTAGTTTAGAAGGGTTTAGCGCTCCATTGTTTTTAGGTCCGTACGACTTTATTTACTATGTCAGAGTGTCTGACTACTTTTCCTAAGTCCTTAAGAGAGTTCTATATAATAGGGAGTAATAATGACTCCCTAAACGGTATGACCATGTTTAGGATCTTTTTATGGCGGAAATCAAGTTATCTAACGTTTTATTCAATGACCTAGTTAAATCAGTGACAGATAGCAGTCTCTATTATTACTTTTTGTGTCTCTATTTACGGTGTGCAACCCGTGGGAGCACTACTAGTTCGTAGTTTTGGCCCGCGGGTATAGTGCTTTGTCTCCGGCCCCTTCAGGCGCCGTTTGTATCAAATATAATAAATAATGTTTGTACTATTTATTGTGTGCCCAAGTTAGGGTGAAAGTATAAATATACTATTGAATGTCCAGGCAGTACTGGGGTCACGGTGCTCAGGCGTTCGTCCGGCCCGACGCACGGCGGCCGGATGCGCTATGGGCCCACGCACGTTTCATATAAACGAGCACTAGACTGTCTTTGCCACCTTCCGGTACTGACAGATCTCTAAAAATCCTGTCGGGGTGGCCCCTGGGTAATGTGACGGACATTGAGGTCAGGCATAACTAAGACCCCGACAAGGTAATCTGTGTGTGAGTAGGGGGATACTCGCTTCTCGACACACACACACTAAGCGATTGGTAGTGCGTACCCGTGTAACGGGGATAGCTGGTCGGGGCACCTCCTAGAGGTCCCCACTGGGCAACTCCGGACAGCTGGTCTCAGAAAAGGCTGGGGTGGCAGCAAAGTTTGCGTGAGAATGATACAGAGCTGAGATTTTTTGAGAACGAAGGTTGAGGAGACGGCTGTTCGGAGGCTGAGCTCTTGTATTCCTAGTGATGGGCGATCACTAGGAGGAGCCAACTCCTCCCTCCATCCGGTCTCAGTAGAGCGGGGCTTTTTCTCAAGTAACCCAAGGCAGGCTGGCATGGAAGGGCTGGTACTGGTTTTTTCGGGTGCCCTGGTACCTGGAATGGCACTCATGGACCTCGGTCTGTGTCCGGCGAAAAGGTTCCGCTCCCGATGGGAATCAGTGGTTGCACTGTAAAGGTCCACAGAGCCTAGAGACAGTATAGCTGGGAAGCCCTTCGGGGGGTCTCTTCGGAGATTTAGTAGATATCCATGTCCAGGCAGTACTTATTAGGAATTGACCGGCCATGGTAATTTAACAGCATAGATGACTGATAGCGCGCCATTTAATATTTGTAATAAGCTAGTTTCTCTTCAAGGAGAGTATTCTTAGGTTTTCGTAACTCTCTATGGAGTTAACTCAAGATAGCTAGCTTATATAACTATCTTCATAGTAACTATAAAATTAAGATTTAATACCCTTTGTTTTCATTAACTATAATCTCACTATTATTTATGAATAGACCTTTCAGGTATTAGTCTGGTATTAGCTAGACTGAATTGTGTTTATGTATTGGGGCTTAACCTTAAATTAATGTGTGTTGCCTATTTTTGACTGCCACTATGTTGAGGCAGAAGCTCCTTCGTAGGAGAATGAGCGTTGATCCTTATTTTAAGAGTTACTAAACTAGATGTTCAATATTATTTCTGTTAGTTCCTAGTGATCAAGGAGCTTATTTCTATTCCTGCCTATCGGTAAGTATACGACTATGATAGTGGATTATAGTTATCTTTAATAACAATGGACTGTTTGATCGAATATATATTTAAAACGCATGTAATTCTATTTATTTTATTTACACTTAAATAAACTTATTTGTTACACTTGTATATTTCTCTTATGTCTAACTCCTTCCCAAACCTTTATGTTATAATTTTGTAATTGTAATCGTCACTTCTTCTACTTGATAGGAGAAGCGAGGATTCATTGGAAACGTTGATCCTCGCACTCCCCAGTCATCTATCCAATTTCGTCTTAAATTTTTTTATTTTTATTTGGTTATCTGGAGGGGTCCTTATACCTGTTTGTCATCTTATACCACACCTAAAAGTATTTTTTATATACTCCTACACCCCATTTTCATATATTTCACGGGGTCACATTTAAAATTTGGATACTCTTCTGGTTATTTTAAGGGGTCCCTTTACCTTCCTTCCGAATTTAAGTTTTTTATTCCACCGAGAAGAAGTAAATCGGTTAATTTTTGAAATTTTAAAACCCTACTCCCTACCCTGTTTGTCTAACTACCACTTATAAATTTCAAATTCTAAGATCTATTTGGTTATCTGGAATTGTCCTTCTAACTGCCTGCCAAATTTAGATATTTTTAACATTCTTAAAAAGTTATTTTCATGTTTATACCACCATTTCACTATTTATCTGAGTCCCACCTAAAAATTTAAAGTTTTCAGACTCTCACGATTATTTGGAGTGGCCCCTCTACATGTATAATTTTTTTTTTCTACTCACAGCTTTACGATTTCCTGGAGCCCCATTTTGAAATTTCCAGTTTTTAGATTGTTCTTGTTATGTGTCAATCTCCCCATATCCTTGCCAAATTTAAGTTCAAGCTCATAAATAAGTGGCTTATCTTTTTTGGACACGTACACATATTTAATTTCTGCTTCATAAGATTAATTCATTTATATTAATTAAATTCTATTCATACATGTGGTAATTATACTGTTTTGGGCCCCTCTCATTTATTCAAAAAGTCATGGATGAATTATATTTTTCTTTAAAGAAATCTATGTAAATTTTACTTTTAATACTTCATCCATAGATGACCAGGCGTTTTCAGAAGAAAATTCAATATAATACGTTTTAAATCTTTCTTTGTTTAAAATCTTCCTTCGTTCTATTTTAAAATATGGTGATGAGTTGGATACCTTCTACCCAATAGGAAGCTAGCCTTCGCAACATCA
Organism: Timema podura; assembly: GCA_033556935.1. Lineage (NCBI taxonomy): Eukaryota > Metazoa > Arthropoda > Insecta > Phasmatodea > Timematidae > Timema > Timema podura. The sequence continues at coordinate 30,983,228 of JAVRXN010000003.1, read as the reverse complement.
GGTTGCCAGGAGTTCTATTAGTTGTTTTTAACACTGAAGACAAGGGGTCCAAGAAGCAAGGGGTAGGTCATATATAAAGGGCCGTAGCAGCTTGTGCGTATAACGATCTCTTAGCAATCTCTATCTCAATCTATAGCAATTAGAAATCTCTATCTCAATCTGTAGCAAACTCTAGCTCTAGCTCTGATTCCCCATGTCATTTCGTTAAAACGAATAAGAACTGTATCATTTTAATGTTAAATTTATAATAGTGAAAGTGTAACTAACTAAATAAACCGTGTATAAACATTGAATTTTACTAATCTCAACAGAAATAACGAATAAGTAATCCTAAAGTAAATCGGATCATCACATATCCGTGTGATAGCAAGTGCTCAGAAAGACAACTGGTATCCCAACCTTGGGACGTATGAACGTAAAAACGTTATCATCATAATCGCTACCCAACCATGGGTCGTGCGTGGGTCCTCATCCTTCTCCTCATCATTATCATCATCAAAAATGGTATCGTCATAATGTTACATTCATACATCCAGCCCCCAGCCGTTATTTATCACTGTGAAAGAGGAAACTCATATTTCACCAATGGCACATTTTTCGGCCGTGCTGTTAAATAAATAAAATATTGATCCAGTACAAACATAGAGTTTAATTTTCTACACATTGTGATATCAATAGTGCTTGAATATCTGTCATGATAATTGTGGCATTAAATGAGAAACTTTTAAATGAAGAGAAAAAGTTGTCATTAAATTCTAGGGACACCCTCGACAGATATTCAAGAACTGTTGATATCACTTTGTGTTTATACAGGATAAAAGGTTTATTTATTTTGTCGGAGTTTTTTTTGCTATAAAAACTCTAAATTTACTTACTCTTAACTCGTAACCTGAAGGGAAATATTCCCACACCTCTGTGTTTTTGATTATAATGACAGTTTTGAAGATTCAAACACTAAAAATACTTCACAGTCATCTTATAATCTTCCTTTGTTACCGTAATAAAAATAATCTTTATTTGTTTGGGGTAGGCTTGATCTACGTTTCTCGCCATTTATATTAATGTCATAAATGCGAGATTTTGCGTTTAAGGTTGAAAATGAATTAGTTTAACACTATTAAGAATGTTTAAAAATAATAAAACTTAAAATACAAGTTTTTTAAATTCTATGTTGACATGTTGAGACCTTTAGCCTTGATTTTAGAGTGAACCATCTTTTAAAATGACAAATCCCTTCTTAAATAACTAGGAATCTTATAAGTCTGCAAAGCGTTTCAGTGTTTATTAAGAGGTGACTTTTGACATTCAACTTTTTACTAAACGTTCGACTCACATTAAATTGTAACTAAAGCTATCCACACTCTTTGTTTTTACATTTTTATTAGAGAGTTTAAATAATAAATAAAATTTGATATTGTATTTTAAGGGTTATTCTGGCAAGATTATTAGATTTTCCTGAAGTCAAGCAGTGTCGGCTACTGTTTTGCTGGAAATGTGCTAATATACTTTTGATTTCAGCCCACACCGGTGGCCTACCTAGAGGGTGGGGGCGGAGGTGATCATGCCCCCACCTTTCCCCTCATATAGATCGCAAGTAGTTTTAGTAAAATATTAAAACATTTAAAGCAAAACCATAAATAAATATTTGTCGAATATTTGAGCTAAATTTGAATGGCAGTCTTTAGTAATATACACATTAAAAGCTCCCTTTAAAATACAGAAAGGAAGAAAGTAGAGAAAATATAGCCTCAAGACATTAATACCCCCACCCCCGAAAGAACATGTATGGGTGCGCCACTGGTCCCCGTGAACAAGCTAAGCTTTTTTAATATCCAGCCGCAAGCTTTTTAATTCTAGGTTTTATCTTTACAAAATCAAAAATTCATATTTAAGAGCTCTGAGTTTAAAATACCAATGGTGCCCCACTGCATTGCCAGGTAATGGCTACAATTCCTAACTAAAAGGTATTTTAAGTCCAGAGTGCTTTGTTTTTCAAACGTGTAGACGCCCTTATTAATACGTTGTTGAGGGAAAATGTAACTGCCCGGGTGCGTGGGATCTGAAGGGGGCGTTCGGGGAAGCGGCCGACAAGCTAGCAGCGGCTTGCGCGAACAAAAACACGAGAGAGAGCTGTATCGATTTGGAAGGGCTAGCCCGCTCCACTACGAGATGACCTTGACCCAGGTCAACATCAGCCCGCAACTAACGACTATTTTCAGACACGCTCTCACCCTCACCACTTTTAGTTTAAATTCTGTAGGTCACCATTCACATCCAAGCACGAGTCAAATATTTCAATCCAATATGGTTTCGTTTATTAACTCTTTATGCTTTGCGTTTTACTACCCGTCCGGGCTATCCGTATATTTACAATAAAGGAATAGGGATGAGGAAGGCTGAGTTAAAAAAATACGTTGGTACACCCAACCAGTATTCAAACCCGGACATTTGAACACGCAACCTTTGAGATAAAAGCATATATTAAAAGATATATATATATAATATATTTTAGCACCGCGTCTTACTACCCATTCGGGTTATCCGCTTAAGTACTAATTACGCTAATGGATTAGGAATTGGGAGGGTTGAATATAGAGGAAGTGAACCCGCATTTGCGTGGAGGGAGAGTGGAAAACCATTTAGGAAAAACCACCCCCAGTTCACCCGACCGAGATTCGAACCTCGATCTCCCCGTCCTCGGCGGTCGAGCTCAACATTAAAAGATAGATAACTATGTAGGCTACTTTATTTCTAACCAACGTACTATATAAAAAATACTTAACTTGCGTTTTTTTTAACAAACTACCTATATCAGCACATGACTTACAAACTAACTTAATTCTAGAACAAACCCAACACCCATTATACTAAAAATAATAGTTCTTCACTAAGAAAGAGCAAAACCCCATTTTATCAATGTATATTTTTAGGAGTAGTACGCACGCCTTATCATCCCAGTATGACCTTGAACATGTTGTTGTTATTGCAACTTGTATCCTGTTGCCCCCTGCCCCCAGCCCCCCGCCGTTGTTTGACGTCACCTGTATCCTTGAACATGTACGTGCTTGTTTGACATCCTCGTTCCACCGTGCTTGTGTCCCGGGTGTTACGCGTTGTTATTGTAACCTGTATCCTGTTGTGACGTCACCTGTTGTTGTAATCTGTATCCTGTTGTGACGTCACCTGTATCCTTGAACATGTACGTGCTTGTCTGACATCCGTGTTGTTATAGCAACCTGTGTTTGTCTGACATCCTCGTTCCACCGTGCTTGTGTCCCGGGTGTTACGCGTTGTTATTATCCTGTTGTGACGTCACCTGTTGTTGTAATCTGTATCCTGTTGTGACGTCACCTGTATCCTTGAACATGTACGTGCTTGTCTGACATCCGTGTTGTTATAGCAACCTGTGTTTGTCTGACATCCTCGTTCCACCGTGCTTGTGTCCCGGGTGTTACGCGTTGTTATTGTAACCTGTATCCTGTTGTGACGTCACCTGTTGTTGTAATATGTATCCTGTTGTGACGTCACCTGTATCCTTGAACATGTACGTGCTTGTCTGACATCCGTGTTGTTATAGCAACCTGTATCCTGTACGTGTTTGTCTAACAAAAAATGAGAGAGTATAAATAGACTTCCATGTAATTACTGCCGATCATTATACTCACCGGTTGCAGACGTTCATCATAAAAAAAAAATGAGTTTTGACGAGCTTGAAAACTGGTTCAATTTCGGTAAGTTTAAAAAAAAAACTTTAGTATATTTTAATGGGTAGCTAATAAGTCTTCGGTGTACAAAGGTGTTTGCTTTTTTACAGACCCCCAAGAAGACACAACATCGACTCCCGCAAGCACTAGTCAAACGCCGGCTCCAGATCTGTTGGGGCTTTTTACAGACGATGGGATTTGTTTGGTTGAAAGCGGTTGTTCAACGGGTAAGCCCTCGATATGTTTAAAAAATTTATTCCACACACACGCACACACACGCACACAGTGTTATAGTAATTAATATTTATTTATTTATTTAATTTCAGATTATTGGGATACGGCACCACCGCCCGTCACCCTGTCGGATGGTATACCGTTCTGTGATCGAACAGACACCGCAGCTGTCACCCCTTTGGACCATGGCACAATAACTGACTATAACGGCGATTTGGACGAGATAGATCGTCTAATATGTGAGTAGCATACGCCAAGTCATGTGATATGAAGTACAAATAAGTTTATGGCTCAAGTGTATTTATTTCACACACTTTGCGAAGGATCCCGGGCATAGATGAAAATGAGGGTTTAATCATACGCCAAGTCATGTGATATGTAATTCATGAATATTCATACGCCAAGCTATGTAATATGACATTTAAAATAGGCTTTCATTAAAAACCTGATGAATATTCATACGCCAAGCTATGTGATATGCATACGCCAAGTCATGTGATATGAAGTACAAATAAGTTTATGGCTCAAGTGTATTTATTTCACACACACACACACACACACACACACACACACTTTGCGAAGGGGTCCCGGTTTCGATTTTTTCAATTATTTTATTTTGTTTTTAAAAAAAATGCTCAAAATGTTTATAGAATATGAAAAAAAATACTAAGCAAAACAAATAGCAACATAATTATCATTCTTAAAATTGCCGCAACCTTAAGCGTTAAATATATAAAGAAATTACTTGAATTTTTCTGTGGGCAAAATCTGAGAGATACGAAAATCACTCTGGCTAGTCAAGCTATTTAAAATACAACTTTCCAACATTTCCTGCTCTATTTTTTTTATTACAAACGTTAATAATTTACGCGTAAGATATTTAAATGTTATAGCTGTCTTTATAAGAGGGTTAGCAAATAAATAATTTATTAATGTATTTCTTTAACTTGAGCTGTCACATCTTAAACAAATCTTTTCTAAAAAAAAATACGATCTATATTTTAAGATGGAATATACAGTTGAGGTTATTTCATAAGCTGATATACATCATAAATGTTTTAAAATTCACCATATGTCCACTTCATATATAGCATTAATTCAGTTGTGTGCTGATGAGATAATTAAATCTTTTCTTACATTGTAACTTCAAGCTTTGATTCAAAACATTGTAGATGATGAATACATTTTCAGAAATAATTTCAAAGATTTATCTTTCTTATAATCATCGGCGAGAGAACATTGGATAAAAATATTTTAAATAATACAGGTTTATAATTATTTTAATAAACAAATTAAAAATATGGTAACTAGAAATTCTTATTTTAATAACTATCTTTTTTCAATTATTTTATTTTGTTTTTAAAAAAATGTTCAAAATGTTTATAGAATATGAAAAACGACTAAGCAAAACAAATAGCAACATAATTATCATACTTAAAATTGCCGCAATCTTAAGCGTTAAATATATAAAGAAATTACCTGAATTTTTCTGTGGGCAAAATCTGAGAGATACGAAAATCACTCTGGCATTAAAACCTAATACCAAAGTTAATTTGTATAAAACAATATATTTTTGATTATTAGCAATGAATAAAATACCTTGTACATTTAAATTTCGTATTTATAACTGCTCTCATGAATGTTGTTGTTTAACAAAATTGTTTACTTGACTATTTTCAATCTACAATAAAGGGTTTTATTAGATACCTTGTAATCATAAACATACACTATTTGCTCCGGAAGCAAAAGGGAAACTTACAATGTAATATATCTCGATGTCTGTCCCAGAGACTACAGATGAAATGTTCAAACTTAATATTAAGATTGTGTATGATCATAACTCAGGATGGTTTTTAGGATTTTAATTTCGACCCTTATTAACATCCTGTTGAATATTCATACGCCAAGTCATGTGATATGTAATTAAAAAATAAGTTTATGGCTCAAGTGTAATTATTACACACACACACACACTTTGCGAAGGATCCCAGGCATAGGTGAAAATGTGTAATCTTTTCACACACACTTGCGAAGGATCACGGGTTCGATTCCCCTGTCACAGGTGAAAATGTGTGTTTAACCTCTCATGGGCTGTATATATGTTATAGTTCAACTGGAAAACGGTGGCGCCGTCCTCTCTCCGCCGCCGCCGTTGGCCGTGGAACCCGTCGCAGGACCGCCGCTTCAGCAGACGGGGTCCCCGCAACCCGTGGCCGGCCCGTCTTCGGCACCCCAGACGGGAATTAGTGGCCCGGTAAACCAGGTAGGTGGAGCTTTGAACCAAGGCCTCCCTCTCCGTTTCGTCGCGGAGAGAACCAAACAATTGAGGCGTTTCTTTTACACCGGCAGAGAAGTTACCGTACATCTGGGTGCCCCTGCGAGCGATCGTGACGCCCTAAGCTGGCTCGAAGAGCAAATTACGGCTTTGCTCGATCGGCTGCAGGACCACGGTGTCAGTGCCGATGATCACGTCGGCTTACTTTTGAATAGCACGGACTCGACGTCGAACCCTGTGTATGTCACATTTAGGCGAGCAGATCAGTTGGACGCTCGAACCGTGCTCAATAACGTAAGTCACGTGCTACAGAGTAATAGTTTGTTCTTGAGTACGGCACCACTGTACGTTAAGCTCAGCCATTTTAAGGAGCCTCGCGGGAGTGGCAATCATAAATGGGATAAACTCGCTCCCGCTAGCACGTATAGCCGAAATAACAAAGGAATAATTACTATTCAAAATGGTGACACGCTTTGCCTTGCCCGTGGATTGGTGGTCGCCAAGGCTATATGTGACGTTAAAAGAGAACCGGGATGCATGGACGTGAACACCTCTAAACAGATTAGACAGGGCCGTCAAATTCAAAAATACAAAGCAGAGGAACTATGCCGTGACGCAGGTGTGAATCTTTTGAAGGGTGGTGGGATCACCGAACTGAAACAATTTCAAGCATACCTCACCGAATACAAAATCACCGTGTTCAGGGAACGTCGGGGAAGGCAAGTCCTATATGAGGGGCCTACTCCCCCCGAACATTCCTTTAAGGGCTACCTTGATTTGTATTTTCACGACGACAAGCAAAATCATTTTGATGTCATAACATCTTTGACAGCCGCGTTTAAGTGCAGCTATTTTTGCCGCGAGTGTCGTGTGCCGTTTGATCATAAGAACGAGCACAAATGCGAATCCGCGTGCAAAAAGTGCTACGCTAAACCGGCCTGTAGCGGAGGCCGATCGGTGACCTGTAAAGATTGCGGGCGACGGTTCACAAATCAGCAGTGTTTTGATAACCATAAACGTCCCGGTTTTTGCCGAGGTCACAGGTCGGTCTGTGACGTCAAAAAGGTTTGCGATGTATGCGGGCAATTTTTCAGTCTGGAAAGAGCAGAATATTCACACAGGTGTTATGAGACTTTTTGTAGAGTATGCAAGACCTATCGTCCTTTTGGCCATTTCTGTTATATGAAGCGGGCCCCGTCCAAGCCGTCACTGGAAAAGAGCAATTTCATGTTTGTATTCTATGATTTTGAATGCAGACAAGAAACGCTTCTTCAAGGTGCGGTAAACACGTACTTGCACGAACCTAACCTCTGTGTCGTGCAGACGTGTTGCAAGGCCTGCCTTCATATAGATGCGAATGACAATCATTGCGCCGATTGCGGGGGCGATAGGACTCGCATATTCAAGGGTGATACCACAATGGCCCAATTTTTCGGATTCATAGAACAAATTAAAGCTTCAAAATTCAAGGGTATCACCCTACTAGCCCATAATGCCAAGGGATACGACGGTAATTTCATTTTAAAATACATGATGGAGGTGAAAAAATGGACTTCAGACCTCATCATGAACGGTGGGAAAATCATGTCCATGCGTTACGGCCCGCTCCACTTTATTGACTCTCTGAACTTTCTCCCCATGTCGTTGTCCAAGATGCCCAAAACGTTCGGCTTGGACGAGTCCTTGGCCAAGGGACATTTCCCCCATTTTTTCAACAAAAAAGAAAACGCGGGGTATAGGGGTCCCTTGCCGCCGAAGGAGGACTACGGCATAGGCGAGATGTCTGCAGAGGGAAAGGAGCACTTTGAGAGGTGGTATGACGCGTTGGTCAAAGAAAATTATGTCTTTGATTTTAACCGCGAGCTGGAAGTGTATTGCGTGAAAGACGTAGAGATCCTACGGAAGGCCTGCCTAAAGTTTAGAGACATGCTTATTGAAAAAGCAAAGGTGGATCCTTTCAGAGAGGCGTGTACGATCGCAGGAGCGGCCATGTTGGTTTACCGCCGGAGTCACCTTAAGGAGAATACCGTCGGTATCGTCCCTAACGGTGGCTACCGGTGCGCAGACCAACAGTCGCACGTAGCTGTACAATGGCTCTGCTGGGAGGCCCATCGACGCTGTGTCTCTATTCTTCATGCGGGTAACGGCCGTGAGAAATATGTGTTGGGGCGACGTGTAGACGGCGTTGTTAAAGCTGGAGATACCACCACCGTCTTCCAGTTTTGGGGCTGTTATTGGCACGGGTGCCCTCTCTGTTATCCGTGCAGGACCACCCCTATCAAAAACAGCCCCCACGAGACCATGGAGACGCGTTATGAAGCGACCATGGCCTGCGTGGAAAAGTTTAAGAACGCCGGCTACACGCTCGTAGAGATGTGGGAGTGTACGTTTAATGCGATGAAACGCACAGACAAGGACTTGCAACGATTTGTACTCCGGCACGAGGTGTATGCCAAGGAGCCTATCAACCCTAGGGATGCATTCTTTGGCGGGCGTACAAATTGCATCAAACTCTTCCACGAAGCGGACCTTTCTTGTGGGGAGAAGATCAAGTACTTGGACGTGTGTTCGTTGTACCCGTACGTTTGCAAGTACAAAAAATACCCCGTCGGCCACCCTAAAATTCACTTGGAACCAAATTGTCCCGCTATAGATCGAGTAGAAGGCATAGCCAAAGTTACGGTGACGCCTCCGCGGGATTTATTCTTGCCCGTATTGCCTACACGGATGCACGACAAGTTGATGTTCATCTTGTGCAGGAAATGCGGGGAGGAGAAAAACCAAGGCGCGTGTCAGCACAACGACAAAAAAGATCGCTGGTTGACAGGTGTCTGGGTGATCGACGAGATCCGGAAAGCCGTTGAGAAAGGCTACACCGTTGAAGCAGTGCACGAAGTGTGGGAGTACGATGTATCTGTTTACGACCGTCAGACACGTTCTGGCGGATTGTTTCACGGCTACATCGATACTTTTGTGAAAATTAAACAAGAAGCCAGCGGTTGGCCCGATGGTGCACCTCACGAGAGGAAAAATTAGCATACATTCAAAATTATGAGGAAATGGAGGGGGTAAAACTCGATTTCGGCCCTGTTTGTAAAAACCCCGGTCTCCGCACGCTGGCTAAACTCTTTTTGAATTCGCTATGGGGAAAGTTCGGGCAAAGACCCGATTTACCACACGTAGCCGTTGTCAACGACTATCAGGGCGTCCACAAGTACCTGACGGATCCGTACATCACCGTGGACAGCGTCATCGATGTAAATGACGAGGTTATGTTCCTCAACTACAAGGATGAACGAGACGCGTTGCGCCCTAACCCTAACACGAGTGTGGCGGTGGCGTGCTACACGACCGCTATGGCTAGGTTGCACCTATACGGCATCCTTGAACAGTTGGGGGACCGCGTTTTATATCACGATACGGATAGCGTTCTATTCACGGAACGCCCCGGCGATCGGAGTCCACCGACCGGAGACTTTTTAGGTGACCTCACCGACGAACTTCAGGATTACGGTCCGGGAAGCTACATCGGCGCCTTTGTATCTGGCGGTCCCAAGAATTACGCGTACCGAGTTTGCGTTGGTGGCGATCCTGCCAAAACAAAAACGGTGTGCAAGGTTCGCGGGATCACCATAAACTATGGCAACCGGAACGACGTTAATTTTGACGTTCTGAAAGCTATGGTCACCGAACAAGCGGCGGAACGGTACATACAGATACCGCACAAGATTGTAAGAAAAGGTCTTGCAACTGTATGTACCGTTTCGCAGCGTAAAGTCTACCGGCCGGTGTACACCAAACGGCGGATAACCGAAGATTATAACACGCTGCCGTTTGGGTATCAGAGTGCTTGCAAACGCGCTCGCCACGACTAAAAGGTGATCATTTAGACGGCCGAATAATCATCTTTTTTATTCTTTCACTCTAGACACTTCCACTGACATACCATTTTTCAAAGATTTTGAGCAATATTTTTTTTTTATAATTTTTTTCTGCATGAAAACAAGCATATTTTTTTATTGATTTATTTTATGTACCCGGGATACTTTTTTTATATTTTTTTATCCTCCAGTATAAATCTCCACCTACCTGATTTTTTTCTAGTCAATTATAATTAGTTGTTTGTATATATTTTAATTCTAGTCAAATATAATAAACTGTTTGTATATATATATTTAAACCATCTTTAGTACCGAGGCCACTATTCCCGCTACGAGCTCAAGAAATTGATTACTGTTTGTAAATATTCCACGTTTACTTTTCATCGTATGAGATATATTTGTAGAAATATGGATTTGTGTAAATAAAAATTCCATGTATACTTTTAATTGTGTGGGCTATATTTGTAAACTAAAACTTTGATTTGTGTAAATAAATATATTTTAATTGTGCGAGAAAAATATATAAAAACTTTGATTTGTGTAAATAATTGTGTGAAATAAATTTGTAAAAACTTTGATCTGTGTGATGTAGAAATATGGATTTGTGTAAATAACTATTTCAAGTATTTGTAAATAAAAATTCCATGTATACTTTTAATAGTGTGGGCTATATTTGTAAACAAAAACTTTGATTTGAATAAATAAATATATTTTAATTGTGCGAGAAAAATATATAAAAACTTTGATTTGTGTAAATAATTGTGTGAAATAAATTTGTAAAAACTTTGATCTGTGTGAAATAAAATTTGTAAAAAACTTTGATCTGTGTAATTAAATATTATAAAAACTGTTTTGATTGTGTTTTAACGTCTACACCCCCGCTCCCTCCCATCCTATAAATACAAGTTCATTTAGCATATAAGCTCACTCTCAAACATTATGGACAAGTTGAAACATCCATTTTCGGCCATCATCAGCGGCCCTTCCGGCTGCGGGAAGTCACACTATGTTGCCGAATTTATCCGCAACTTGGACACGATGTGTGACGTTAAATTTGATAAAATCACCTGGTATTATGCTTTATGGCAACCGGGATTCGAACAAGACGGCTCAGTCATATTCTGTAAGGGTTTACCGGAAATGGATGACACCTGTTGCGACTCTCCGCAGCTGATTATCCTGGACGACCTGATGCGGGAAGCCAACGAGGTGGTCGTCGATCTTTTCACCAAAGGATGCCACCATCAAAATATTAGCGTCATGTACCTTACACAAAATATATTCCACCAGGGCCGGGGGCAAAGAGACATTTCCTTAAACGCGCACTATATCGTGCTTTTTAAAAATCCCCGGGATCGAGCTCAGATTCAACACTTTGCACGTCAAGTGTGTCCTGAAAACCCCCGTATTTTACAGGAGGCTTACGCCGACGCTACAAGTACTCCCCACGGCTATATATTGTTAGATTTCAAGCAAGGTACACCCGAATGGCTCAGATATAGAACCCGCAATAATGTCGGTTGTTGCGTGTACCTACCACGCAAAAGCTATAAAAACACCGACACGTCCCGCTTACAGATCATTTCATAACCATGAGTCCCAAAGTGTTGAAGCAAACGCCCCTGCTGCGTGCGATGCATCGCATGAACCCGCAGCAACGTGTCGCCTTGCTGAAAACGGCCGACAAGAAACTGATCGACTCTGTTTGCGAGTGTGCCTACAACACTTTAAAAGGGCGGGTGCCGTTGAAAAATGCGCAGAAGATAAAGTTACGTGCTCACAAGCAGGTGTTGCGCAAGCTGATCAAACGAGGAGAGTGCTGGAAGAAGAAGAGACGACTGCTCGTTCAGAAAGGAGGAGCGTTCCTGCCCTTACTTTTAGCCCCATTAATCAGCGGTGTCCTCGGTTCCTTGTTCAACAAGTAGACGATGGAACACACGAAAAAGATGATATTGGTGTCCCCGGAAACGTTACACCGCTACGAGCAACACCACCAACAAGTGGCGTCAGCTACAAATCTAGTGGTCTCCGAGCTGGACAAGGAAATGGAAAAAATCCTCGCTTCAAAACTTGACGACAAGTCTAAATGGACTTTATACCAACAAGTGCTACAGCGCTATCTGCACTTTAGTAAACACCCTCCACCGCCTGAAAATACCGCCACCACCACGACAGCCCCCGTACTTCCCATCGCGGCTGTACTCAATACTGTACCGGTACAGGCGCGTAAAAAAGCCGAGCTTTTACTAGAACATATTAATTCCAGGGGCGGAATCTCTTGGGACGAAAACGGGGAAGTGAGTATTCACGATATGCCTCTCCGTGGATCCAACATTGTGGATTTAGTCAACGATCTGGTCAGAGCGAGAAGACACAGCGAGCCGTCGGGGTGGCGAGAGTTTCTCACAGCGCTGCAGAAAATAAACGTCCCGAAAGAATTTATTGTGAATCCGAAACGTTTGGTGCCCATTAGGGATCCGACGCCCGTACCACTTACACCGTCGCCGCAACGAACCAAGAAGAAGAAACTTAAAAGGGTGGACGAAAACAGGTGGCTGCCGTTCAGAGCTTAATGGACGACATCTACTACGACCCCGCTCATCCCGCGGGGTTTGCAGGGGCGGCGTCGCTCATACGAGCGTCCAAGAAAGATCCCGCCAAAGTACGAGAATGGCTTCGTGCGCAGGACGCTTATACCCTACACAAACCAGTGATAAAAAAGTTTCCACGCAATCGGTATGTGGTGTCAAACATTGACGATCTCTGGCAAGCCGATCTCAACGATATGCGAAGTCTTAGCAAATACAACGACGGTGCGGTATACTTGCTCACCGTCATCGATGTGTTTAGCAAGATGGCCTGGGCGAGGACGCTTCCGTCCAAGACGGGGAGCGTCGTGAGAGACGCCTTTCGGGACATTTTCGAGCAAAGCGGGCGCAAACCTCTAAGTTTACAGACGGACAAGGGGACAGAGTTCACGGCACGTCTAGTCCGGAAATTTCTCGAGCGAGAGGGCGTGCATTACTACACCACTAATAATCTGGACGTGAAGGCGAGCGTCGTGGAACGATTCAACAGAACTCTGAAAGGACGCATGTGGCTCTACTTTACCCGAAATAACACGTATCGCTACGTAGACGTCCTCCAAGATCTCGTCGACGCTTACAACGGCGCAAAACATTCCAGTATCAAGATGGCGCCTGCCGACGTTTCAGAAACCAACGTGCTTCGTGTCAGAGATAATCTGTACGGTAAACGCGGTCCAAACTCGAATAGTAAGCTAAAACTCAAAGTCGGTGACACGGTGCGCATTAGCAAGGCCAAAATGCTGTTTGAAAAGGGTTACGAAAGCAATTGGAGCGAAGAAATTTTCAAAGTCAGCAGTGTCGTCATGCGACAACCAGTCGTCTACAGGCTGACCGATCTTGACGGCGAAGAGGTGGAGGGGACGTTCTACAAACCCGAATTGCAACGCGTTCGTCTTCCGGAAATTTTCAAAGTTGATAAAATACTACGTGTCAAGGGCAAAGGCGCCAGAAAGAAAGTGTACGTGCAGTGGAAAGGTTACCCCGCCAAGTTTAATTCGTGGATCCCTGCCAGTTACGTCAGCGCCCTACCATGAAGGACCAGTTTTACCTCACCTTGCCGAGCGACAGCTCTATGGGATATTTCCCGAAAAATACCCTCACGAATTTCACCACGCAACTACCCCATCGTCTCACGCTCGACGGCCTGTGGGAAGTCGCTCTCGCCGAATTCCAATATCCGTGTTCTTTCACCACCGTCCCGGAGGGCCAGAATATTGTATGGTTCAACTGGGTGGACGCCAACGGTGTGGAACAAATATTCAAGGATCACATCCCTCCTGGAAACTATAGCAATATCCAAGAATTGATTAAAGCCCTAAACGAAGTAGACGCGTTTAAAGGCGATAAAGGGGTTGTGTTCAAGTACACTAGCACCAACAAAAAAGTGGACGTTGTTTCTTCTTCACCAAATATACAGCTGCTGGAACTATCTAGTCAACTAAGTCTACAGCTAGGATTCGATCCTCAGACGAATCTGATCAAAGTCCCAAAGTCACCGTACGCCGCCAACATTCTACTAGGCTTGCCCTCGCAAATGTACGTCTACACTGATATAGTCGATCCTCAACCCGTGGGCGATATCGTGGCACCTCTTTTACGTATCGTCGGTATCAACAACACAAACTATCTCTACGGCATACATAAGACAGTTAGCTACGATCCGATGCACTACGTGCCGGTACTTAGAAGAGAAATTGAAAGCCTGGAAATCAATATAAGAACCGACACCGGTGAACCTGTACCATTCGAGTTTGGAAAAGTGTGCGTGAAACTTCATTTTCGACGCCGCTCAACATGAACTGTCCCTATCAAAGATACTACGTTGACCAGGCTGGATCGGGGATATCTTCGATCTACCACGGTGTTCCCTATCAACGAGGGCACGGGATAGGAAGTTTTTTCAGCGGTCTATTCAAGAGCGTCGTACCGTTGCTGAGAAGCGGCGCCAGAGCCATCGGAAAACAGGCGCTTCACACGGGTATCGACGTGCTCTCCGACGTCGCCAATCAGCGTCGTCCTTTCAAAGAGGCTCTACGGCAGCGTGTCGGCGAGGCTGGAACAAATCTGAAACGCAAAGCGGAGCAGAAGATCGACACACTGATGACCGGATCAGGCTATAAGGGGCGTCGTAAGAAGCAACGACGTCAGTCTTCTGTCGTTGCCCGACGTAAAAAGGTCAAGAAAGAAGCGGTAGATATTTTCAGTTGAGATGTCGTTTCTACACCCCCAGTCCTGCGAGTGTGCCAGCAGTGAACTCGATCTATTTTCCGTCCCGCCCACGCAAACCAGTCTCGAAAGCGGGCAATGGCTCCAATACAAACCTGTCTCTTCCCTCACCGATGATTCACCCATCGAATTTACCGTCACTGGTCAAGGCGAGTTCTATATCGATCTCGCGCAGACTATGCTCTATCTCAGGGCGGCCATCGTGAAACCCGACGGTGGCGCTTTCAAAGAGACGGATCAAATCGCTCCCGTCAACAACTGGTTGCACTCGCTATTCACACAGGTGGATGTGTTTTTAAACCAAAAACTAGTCTCACCGCCCAGCAACACGTATGCTTATAGAGCGTACATAGAGACGCTGCTCAATTACAACAGCGAGGCCAAGAGAACGCATCTGACTTGCGGTATGTGGTTCGCAGACAGCCCCGGAACTTTCGAGGCGGTTAACGCCGTCAACAGAGGGTTTGAGGCTCGTCGCGGTCTCACCGCACAAAGCAAGACGGTGGATCTTTTGGGGTATCTACACGGTGACGTGTTTAACCAAGAGAAATACCTATTGAACGGCACCGAACTCAGAGTCAAGTTGGTCCGTTCCCGAGACGGGTTCAGTCTTATGGCCGTCCCTGAAATTCTAAACTTTAAGGTTCACATCGCTGAAGCCAGCCTTCTAGTGCGACGCGTCAAAGTGTCACCTTCTGTACTGTTGGCGCACGCCAAGGCGTTAAACGTCAGCCCCGCAAAGTATCCCGTCACCCGTGTGGAAGTAAAAACACTCACTATTCCCGCGGGCGTGCAAGGGAAATCACTGGACAACGTGTTCACCGGCCAGTTACCCAAGCGATGCATCGTGGGATTTGTATCAAACGCCGCGTTCAACGGAGACGCCACCAAGAACCCGTTCAACTTTCAAACGTACGGCATGAACCATTTCTCGCTGTACGTGGACGGGGAACAAGTGCCGTCGAAACCGTTACAACCCGATTACACAAACGGCAACTATGTAATGTCCTATCACACGCTGTTTTCTGGAACGGGTATACATTTCATGAACGAGGGTAGCGACGTCACACGTGAAGCCTTCCCTAAGGGATATCATCTCGTGGCTTTCGATCTCACACCCAATCTCTCCGCCCACATCTCGTCGCATTGGAATTTGACGCGGCACGGTTCTCTGAGCATCGAAGTGAGCTTCGCCAGAGCTCTCACCGAAACCGTCAACTGTATCGTGTACGGGGAGTTTGCCAACATCATCACCGTCGACAAGGACAGAAACGTCGTGACCGACTATGGGAGTTAATATAAGCGGCTTCCCGCCCCTTACACTCGTCATTTAAATCATGGACGTCGTCGTGGATTTCCAGAGTTTCATCGACGACAACAACGAGTTTATCGTCAAGGAACTGAGTGTATGCGGAACATTACTTCAACATTGGGTGTTAAGGCCCCCGTTCGCTATCGAGGAACTTTCAGCCGCCGCTAAAAAACAAGCCTACTATATCGTCAACCATCTGCACGGTATCCCCTGGGATAACGGTGATGTGGATTACACCATGCTAGAATCTCTCATCTCCCGCGCCACGACGCGCGCAGAAACCGTCTACGTCAAAGGAGTGGAAAAGAAAAAGTTTCTGGCCAGATACACGCCTACGCCCATCGTAGATCTGTACGACAGAGGTTGTCCTTCTTTGAAAACACTTAAATTAAGGCGCATCATGTGCACAGCGCACAGTTCTGTGCGGAATTTCTGTTCGGCCTCCATCGTTTTGGGACTTCGAGACTGGATGATTGAAGATGGACACGCACACCATAAGACGTGCGCTGAAAACAAGCCCGTGGTTCCGTTCTGTACGGTCGGGTGTTTTCCCCGCTGATCAACTACCCGCGAGAATAGCGCGACCTGCAGCTATCGTCGTCAACACCGATCCACACACCGAGCCCGGCAAGCATTGGTTCGCCATCTTTATCGACAAGAACGGTGCGGGAGAATACTTTGACAGCTACGGTTTTCCACCCCGTATAGTGTCACATCTGGCATTTATACGCAAAAACACTTGTCGCACGACTCATAACACGATACAACTTCAAAGCGTAGCCTCGGACGTTTGCGGACAATACTGTCTCGTGTACCTTCTCTATCGCGCCCAGAACATTCCGATGAAAACTTTCCTCGCCCTATTCTCGCCCACCGATCGTGCCGCCAGCGACGCTAACGTGTTGAGATATTACAACACATTTTTCAAGACTGTGGGTTCCTGCCGCCGCCGCCCTGCAAGAGGGTGCGTCCAATCGGCGTGCGCCTATAAAAGGGGCGCTCCGATGGCCTGCCGGGCATAATCATGGAAGGCCAAGACGTATGCGCAAGGCAGGTGAAGCCGCTCGCCGTCGCCGGTATTTTCAACACTCTATTTCCGCTGGACGCGGTCGACGCCAAGCGAGTCATCGTCGGCATGAGCGTCCAGAACGACTTTACGCCCTATGTCCAGCTAGAAAAATGCGGCGGGAACTGCGCCGTGTTCAACCGTACAGAGTGGCAAGAACTGGGCGGCTACAAGCAGGTCATATCAAAGTTTTTCACCAACACGCATCCTCCGCAGAAGATCACTCTGACTAACCATGAAATCTCCCTGAGACGTATGTGCGGTGACCGTATGGTGGTCATCAGCGAAAAACAGGACGCGGGACTCAAACGGGTCGCCTATCTAGCACCTAGCTGGGCGCGTCTCTGCGATGTGTGGGACCTCATCGACGCAGCCGTCGACCGCAGGGATATGTGGTCGACACCTGTCGCGCGCTATTGCAACGATCTGATCGACACGCTCGTCGTAGATGTGTGCGACGAATCGGCGGACGTCATCGACCTCGATCAGCCTACGGTGGAAACGCACATCAGAAACCTGGATCTCCTCAGTGCTACCTACTATACACGACAAGTCGTCGGTTTGGACTATTACATGCTGGATTGTGAACTGAAAACAATTTTACTGACACATCTAAGAGACACTGTAGAAAAACGCATGAACGAATATATGCGTCATTCTTGTAAAAGTGTATAATATGTCTGTAAAAACCTTTAATGTATAATAAATGTATGTTTTGTAATATAGTGTTTTATTCAAGCAAAAAAAAAATAAAAAAAATAAAAAAAATAAATAAAAAAATAAAAAAAATAAAAAAATAAATAAAAAATTTTTAAAGTCCTCCTAAGCTAATGGCTGCCCTGGGGGTAACTAACAAGTTACAATAACACCCGGGACACAAGCACGGTGGAACGAGGATGTCAGACAAACACAGGTTGCTATAACAACACGGATGTCAGACAAGCACGTACATGTTCAAGGATACAGGTGACGTCACAACAGGATACAGATTACAACAACAGGTGACGTCACAACAGGATAATAACAACGCGTAACACCCGGGACACAAGCACGGTGGAACGAGGATGTCAGACAAACACAGGTTGCTATAACAACACGGATGTCAGACAAGCACGTACATGTTCAAGGATACAGGTGACGTCACAACAGGATACAGATTACAACAACAGGTGACGTCACAACAGGATACAGGTTACAATAACAACGCGTAACACCCGGGACACAAGCACGGTGGAACGAGGATGTCAAACAAGCACGTACATGTTCAAGGATACAGGTGACGTCAAACAACGGCGGGGGGCGGGGGGCAGGGGGCAACAGGATACAAGTTGCAATAACAACAACATGTTCAAGGTCATACTGGGATGATAAGGCGTGCGTACTACTTTTAGGCCATGCCAAGAATTGAAAACAGGACTCTCAGATCAATACCAGTTGAACTAAGACATCGTAGTGGATTTTGTTTGAAGTCCAAAGAGAGGAAAGGGAATTTCATTGAAATACAAAGTTGTGTTGGTAATTAAACACTGCTATGACAATAATTGAATCCAAGAAATCTATATTAATAAAATGAAGAATCTGTTGCAAGCGTTGCGCGATATCTATTGCACCCAAAGGTATGAAACTAGTAGACCAAATGATTGAATATGTACTGTACACCATGAATCCGGAATTTTAAAATTTGGATTAGATTTTTAAATTAATTAAATTTGGGTCAGATGAAATAAAATTAAGCGATTTTTCTGTCTGAATCAAAGAAAAGCGTTGCTAAGGATTGCGTGGTTACTCAGGGCAGTGCAAGTCACTTATGCTGGTACGTATAAAATAAAATATGCTTTATTTGAAATCATTAATACGAAGTAGGGTTGGTAAATTAACATTGATAAACATGTATACTGTGACAATAATTGAATCATACGTTGCAACTAGGTGAAAATGGTCAAATTGGATATAATCAAACTAGACTAGCCCATTCTTTCGGTAAAAAAGTGAGACCAATCGAGGGATATGTTATCATTCAATAATTTTTGCATTTAACTACAAACATAATTTTACAGACGTGTTCAATATTTTATCTGATGTAGTTTATCACTAAGAGTCACTTTAACATTTTGTATTAATAGCTTGTTACATTTCTCTGAAACACGTCATGCCACGAGGAGCGTTGTAGTCAACTTGTCGCGTTCATATCAGCAAGTGCCCGAGTCTAATTCATTTGGTTCCACTCATCTTTACAACATAATTTTGCTGAAACCAGTGGCGTCACTAGAGGGCTGCGGGGACCAGGTGACACCAAAGTGAATGACTATACAAACTTTTTATAGTATATCGGCAGAAATTATTATTATTATTTAGCACCGTCTTACTACGTTGGTTAACGTTAAGTACTAATTACACTAATGGATAGATGAAGGTTGATATAGAGGAAGTGAACCGCATTTGCGTGGAGAGAGTGGAACTTAGGAAAAACCACCCAGTTACACCACGAGATTCGAACCTCGATCTCCCGTCCTCAGTGCTGCTCAACACATGGCGTTACCAACTACGCACGGAGGGTTCGGCAGAAATTGATTATTAAATAAAATCACTGTAGTTAGCTATAGCTACAAAAACATTTTTTTTTTGTAAACACAGCCTACATGTACTGTATCGATATATTTACAACTACAAATCTATGCTAATATACTTTTTGAGCCGTCTAATGAGCATGAGCTCCGGTAAGAGTTGTATTTATTACCCAATTTACAATGGCACTTCGAATTTTGTCTGCACGTGCTGTTGTTTTCGTTGCTGTTGTTTTTTACAGTAGCTATTTTGTCAAGTTTTATTGTATTTTAGCTACAATATTCTGAGTATATTAGACTATGCAGTTGTCTACAACTTCTACATTTATTTGGGTCGTTATTGATCACGCAAACCTAGTCCATTAATGTATCTCAAATAACGGTAAAGTTTAACGAGTTAGAATGAACATAGTTTTTAATGTAGTTCTTGAAATTTTACTTCGAATTCTTTTGTTTCCCTGCCTAATT
Source organism: Timema podura (assembly GCA_033556935.1). Lineage (NCBI taxonomy): Eukaryota > Metazoa > Arthropoda > Insecta > Phasmatodea > Timematidae > Timema > Timema podura. Next base: position 30,962,910 of record JAVRXN010000003.1, on the reverse strand, counting down.
TTCACTCTAACCACATTAAACTATGTAAATATATTTCGGATATGCTTGTGATGTTGTAATTTAAAGGTGTAGTTTTAATTTTGCAAGTTGCTTATGTCGTTACTATTGCAATTAATACTCTCAGTAATATGCGGGAATTACAATTTCGAGCAACATTAGTACAAAAAAATTACTAAGAATTTGTATGATCTGGTACGGGAGGAGGTCCATGGGGGTGACACCTCAGCTACTGCACTGGGTGACACCAGTCCTAGTGACGCCACTTGCTGTAACCTCTTAAAATTGTTGTTCCTAATCTTGTTTCCCCAACCTCAAAAAGCACTTGATAGCCAACATTTCAATGATTCAACGTGGCTTTGTTTTACAGAAATCTATGTTCTAAAACAAAATGGTTGTAAAACATTTACAATTCGCGCGTCTATGGGCTACGAGGAAAACCCCTTCCCCAACTATCAACACCTAGAGGTATGCAACCCTAAATACAGATATGTACGAGTAATAGCATCTCTCGCTATCTCCCGGCGTTCTGACCACTCCTTAATCATCAACTGTCTCAGCATAGTAATAAATTAATAATAAACACAGTTAATATATCGTTTAGCAATTAATAAATACTACAATTATAAGTTTTAACTTTGGCTACATAACTTATGGATATAATGATTATGAAAATTACTACTTATTTTTATTGTTCTAATATTTACAGAGTATTTAATCGACTCACTAACCTTTTTCCAAAATGATTTGTTTCATTAGTTCCCTGAAACTAAAGAAAATAATTGAATTCATTTGGTTGGAACAAGAGTTTCTGGAAGTCTCGTTAAGGGTGCGACTTACTTTAAGAGAATTGTTTTTACACTGTGATATATCTAATGGTGAAGGCAGTTAAGAAGCCTTAAAATCACTTAAACAGTAATCAATTATCTTAAAATTTTTCTATGTGACTTTGTTAAATCTATATAATTACTTTAGTTTACTCATTTATATCTATGTTTACAACCAAGGCTGTAGCCAAGAAGGGATTTTGGACGTTCAAACCCCCCCCCCCCATCCCCCAAATTTGACAAAAAACTGCCTTACTTACAGTTTAGACAAAACAATCAAATACACGTATATAGCTTGTCACCACTATTTTAATGTTTATGTGCATTTAAAAAAAACAGTTTTTGATTGTGTTCATTATTCAGATAACAAAGCTGTGTAGACAAGATATTAACAAAGGAAGTCGGAAAAACTAGTGAATACGGGGAGATCTGTGCAAGTGTTTGAAACAACAAAACCTTTGAATTTCGAAACTATTTGAGAACACGTCGTAAATGAGTCGGCAAAGAAAAAATAATCCGAGAGTGGGGATAATATAAGTAGAAAAGGGTGGCTGGGGAGGGGGGTGGAGTCAAGTGTCCACTCCCAACTGATTACAGTTTGCGAAAATATAATTAATGGCAGTTTGTATCATTTAGATATGAGTCAAACTCTTCAATATTGTACATTTGTTCATGTTGGAAATGTTCTTTTTTTAAATAGTGTACATTTTTGGACTATGTGGGCAAGGATATTTCAACAGTTTATTCAAGCACAAATTATTAAATCTCTAACTTTATTATAGAAAGAAGAAATCATCTTTATAAGTATCCAAGTTGGATCATTGGTGGTGAAACCTTATTTATGTAAAGGAGGTCTAGAATGGAGGTGTAGCTTGTTTTGCCAAAAAAAAGGGGTTTTGAGGGACTTGTTATCCTCCTCCAATCCTGAGGAATTCCAGAGAACTTTCCTCAGGCAAACCTTTGTCATTTGGGTGCCGTTATAGAGGAGGATTTTGCCTGTAATTTTTTGGATGGTAATTATACTTCTCTAGAATCTATTTGGAATGGATAATTTTAAATGAATATTCACCTAGAATATATTTAGAACTGTCCTCGTTTGATATATTTTTTAATTCGATGTCTTTATAAATTATTTGAAGTTTTTTTTAAACGTATTATGTTTGAAAATATAAGAAGGGAGTGAAATTAATCTAGAAGGGAGGGGGGGAATTCATTCCAGAGAAAAAACTATTTTAATAGGGCAGGGCCCACCCACCACTTATGCCATTATTTAAAAAATGTTCAATATACATTTTTGAACTTTGAGGAAGAAGGGGCTATAATTTTCTAAATGGTAAACAAATTGATAGCACCTAAAGTATTTAATTCCCGAGTAATTTAATTTTTTTTTAAATTTTGTTTGCCTGTGGCAGTTGAGAGGCTGTGTCCCTCGAACTCAAACCCCCCCCCCCCCTGAAATTTCGGCCTGGCTATGGCCTTGTTAATTCCAACCATTTACTTTTATCTTAGAATGGCATAATATAGCGTCAAATTTCGTTGAAAATGATCTAATTCTAATTTTTCTGATTTTCATGATTTTTTATTTAAAAAAATTTAAAATGTTAGTTTTTTTAATCATATAGGGCTGTGATTCACCTACATTTTGGTTAAATTTATATTTTCAAAAAAAACCAACCACTCTTTAAGCAAAGCGGTATTTCTGGACGTCTATAGGCTGTCTCAGTTCTCCGGTAGGCGGCCCACTTCAGAGAATTGAACTTCTTCTCTTTTATCACTGTGTGTTGAGGCCAAACAAACTTGGACCAAACATGGCGTGGACGTATACTTAGACTTGGCTTTACCTTATTTCTCTTCTAGCTATTCAAAAATTATTAATAACAGATAAAAGCTCAACGTTACCACGAACTGACTATACTTTGAGTACGAACATGGTGGGAAGGACAGATCTGGCAGATACATCATGTCATGTGATATACATATGTCAATTTTGATAAATAGTATTAATGACAGTAAAGTACTAAACCAATTTAATAAAATTATATCAATGTTGATCGTAAAACGCGTTTGTATTTTCAAAACTGTTCTTAATACCATGCTCATACTACAGGCCAATTTTTATAGAAACATTCTTTTATAAAGCATAAAAGCATGTTGGTGGCCAAATTCGATAACTTTTTACTGTATCATTAATGTTATTTTATAGGTATTGATAATATCTAACAAAAGTGATCACATGACTTAACGTATGGATATTTGAAAATAGATCTAGTATCTTTTCTATCTGTCAGATAAAGCTCTTCCTACTATACAGAGAGACCCCAATCTTTGTTCTGGCAGCTCCTCGGAGATAGTTCATGTCACGTGACCCCTACATCACGTGGTAGCGTGTGCTGTCGAATAAAATAGAGTTGGGGGAGAAGGGCCATATCCTGAAAAGACGTAAGTTACGGTTTGCCTCGTGATTCCACTCTTGAGTTCGTCCACGGTATTGATTGCTCTGCAGTGCTTCCAGGTCAAGAGTGTGCAGACATCTTGCTGTGCATGGTCCTTGGTTCAACCGTGTTGGATGACTCTCAAATATTTATATTACCTGGAGCTGGTCGTACAAGTTCTAGTTAAAAAATAATATATTTCTTGTAGTTACTGCTAAAAATAACTCTTCATCTAGCTACTGTACCATTTCACTATTTCTACAAAATAAATAATTAATCAGTGAAGTTTGTTTTTGAAAGTATTGTTGATAAAAGTGGGTCAATAAAATATATATTTTTAATGACTTGATAAATTATTTTTAAAAAACATTCCCTACTATTTAGGAAATTAAACTTGTGAAATATTCTCTATTCCTTGCCTGCACCGGTAGTAATATTAACCTGGCGATGGCTCTGAAATGGACTGGCTTGCCGTTGACGAGTTTAGAAGTTGAAGTTTAGAAAGGTGCGCTAGGTTTTTTATTTTTATTTATTTGAAGTATTTAATGTGAACTTTCCAGAACACGAACATTTCTATGAGTGAGAGCGAAAGGTTCTACCAGTTTTGCCGAGAAAGTTATTTTCACATACCTTCCAGAGTTCTTTTACACGCCACAATCGACATGTGACCGACGTCTTTACTTCCCAACTGAAGGTAGTTGTGCTACGGATTTTTATCGCTCAAGAAAAATCTGCCAACCCAGACTGGGTTTGAACCTACCAACATCGGGTCCTGAGCTGAGCACTTTACACCAAAATCACCGAGGTCGAAAGTTATTTTATTCCTAATGTGAATTTCCACTGTGGTTTTCCCGTCTTCTCTCCAACCTAATGCGGATTCATTTCCTCTATGCTACCTCATTCAATTATATTTCTTAGATTAAGTCGCAGTAAAAGTTCTAAACATATTAAACAAAATCAATTCGATTTTACTCAAAACATGCACAAATATACAAATTGCAATCAGTTCAAACCTCTGGTTGTAGAAGTAAAAAAGTATATGATTTAAAAACTTTAGGTATGAAATTTTTTTTTATAAAATAATGATTACTGAAATAATATAGTCTAGTTTTATGGATGCAACTGGTTTTCTTGACGCTAGATATTTTCAAAGAGGTAAAATTACATAACAAAAACTTCTAGAGAGCACTGTACTGAAAATGTTTAATTTTAATAAAATAGTTTTTTCATTGGTATTTAAAAAAACTTATATGTATTACCCACCACATCTGTGGGCATGCAGATTAATGCGTCAGTATATCCAGCTCTGATTTGTCAGTAGTGGGCAAGTTGGGGTTTGAATTCCGGCTGGGTGGACTGAGGTGGTTTTTATTAAATTGTTTCAAATTCTTTCTCCAATCAAATATTGATACATTTCCAATAAATTCTACTTTACTCATCTATACTTCATTAGTGTAAATACATTAATAGCCAGTATGTGTAGAAGGCTCAATAAGTTGATTATGTAAAAATTATGTAATTTAAATAACTGTTTAAATATTTGTATACAAATAATACATAGTGTATGCTGTTTTTTGTAATTTTTTTGTATATACTGTAAGTGCTAAAAAAGTAAATAGTAAAAAAGTATAGTAATTTAAATATAATACATATTATTTTATTAGGCTTAACTGTAATAACACATTGTAATGGGTATAGCAGGATGTTCCAAAGTTAATGAAAGAATATTATGAATACGATGATATCTTCATATATATCTCAAATAATAAAGAATATTAATTAATTGCTTATTTTATCATTTAACGTTACTATACTTTAAACTGAGAGTAATTAAATTTAGTATAAAAATTATTCCTGGACACGCGAATCAAACCAAGGATTTTGGCTTATCTTGCGAATGCTCTACCACTGAGATAATGAGGAATCGTCCCATATTCAGAGCCATTATTCACTTGAAGTTTAAGACAAGAGTCCTCTTTTGGAAATGTTCATATTATTTAGTAACAAAATATTATTTATTAAAGAACAGCTATTTTCACCATAAATACATCAATATGTATAAAATACTTAAATTCAACGTAACCAGTGGGTCCACGGATAGTGTTCCTGACTTTAAACAGTTGTTTCCGGTTCAACTCCATGGTAAATTCATCCATGGTTGAAACAGAAAAGGCTTTTCACACCAAATGGATTGCCTTTCTTTTATCAAAGCAAATATTTATTTAGTTATTTAATATTCACTCTCCTTGAACTAATATATGAGGCTGTATAATTTAACACAATTATCACTAATGCTGTTAATAAGGTCTGTATGATAATGTATCATATTCTTTCATATACTTTTAACCATAACACACTTTAAGAAATAAAAACACAGCTATTTATAAATGCACAAAACATTTTAATATAAACTTAAAAATTCGTACAACAATATGAAAAATTATAGACTATTATACACATGTATTATATATATTATAATAACGGGATGGAAAATTCCGTTCTCACTATAATCCTGTTCGTCTCGCTATAATAGTACTTTTTTTTTTAACTTTTCCTAAACTTATTTTACTCCTACACATTATAAATAGTAATATATAGTGTAGATCTGCATAAAGGGGGGTCGCAACATAATTTTACTTCCCTTTGGTTTTAAATGAGACTGTTTTATGCCCCCCCTCCCTAAAGTTTACATAGTAGGTAAATTAATTTTTTTTACCAACATGTATAGGCCTGTAGAGTCTAGTATAGCCAACAGCAAGAAGGCTTTATTTTTTATATAAAGTTATACCAAACATACATATACATAGTTTATGATACAAGACAAACAATAGGATGCTTGCATTTTTTTGGTATATATGAAACACTTTGGAACTTGGTTTTATTCAACCGAGATCCCTAATTCTCTAACACAGTCAGTTTTTAGTTTTTGAAAATATGTGTAAGACTTGAAAATACTTGAATACAATAATATTTGCGTGTTGGGTATCGAATGGTGGGTTTGGAGTTTCGCGATAGCTTCATCAGGTTTATATTATATACGGTGTAACATTGATGTGTACAAACGAGTTGAAAATTATTAGTTAAAATAATTTAGAAGATGTTTTGTTAGATAGTTAAGTTGGTAGGGCTTAATATAAGTCGTGTGGGAAGGGACAATTAAAAATATACTAACAGTATGGGTATATAAACGTGTTTACTAACTCCATTGGAAACTGAGCATGTCAGTCAGGAAACAGTTTTTTATATTAATAACGTTTTTTAATTGTTTTATTACTCTAGTGCAGTGGTTCTTAACCTTTTTCAGACATATCACCCCTATGAACTATCCGAGAACTTCTCTTTATTCCTTCTTTAAAAAAAACCTTGTTGCGAACTAACAATATTTATTGAGAAAAAAATTCAAAACAAAAACAAAGCCTGTAAATTTTACAGGTAAAATATTAGTGAGAAGATTAATATTGTTTTTTTATGTACAAGTCTTTTTATATTTGGTTTAGTCTCCTATAGAGCGCATCTTAAGTCGTGCTCTACATTGAGTCGGTTTCTGGCCTTTGTTTTTATTGATACCAAAGTCGAGAAACCACTCTCACAAATCTTTAAGTAGTAGCAAATGGAATTAAAATTCTTAGAGCCCTGTTAGCTATAATAGGATATTCGGCTCCCAATTTTAACCAAAATATAGGGAGCTGATAACTTTAAAATTCCACTTTCAATCTATGGACCGAGAAATTGGACTTTAGCAGAAACGTCTTCATCTTTAAAGATTCTATCATCCGTAGAAAATGGTCTCAGTATCCAGAAATTGGCTTGGCGGTCATTTATGTTCGGGAAATATTGGTTCATTGAATCGATCAGGGTGGATAGATGTTGATCGATGGAACCGGAAAATAAGCATTTCTCTTTGTTGATATCAGACAATTGTGTGAACATTGATATATCGCCAACCTCAACTCTGTTTTAGTGGAGTTCTAGCTTGCTCAGGAAACTAGAAACTTTAACCTGTGCTGTTAAGATATTGGTCATATATCCTTGCAACTAAAGGTTCAAACTGTTAATCTCACTAAAATATCTGCAAGATATGAATGGTGGGGGGGGATGGAGACGACACAATAGCGAGAAGAGCTGGAAATACGCGATGTTCGAATTGCTAGTTCTGAAGCATGACTGATAGTGTAATTAATATAAGTATACATAAAAAGCCAGTTTGTATTGTGTTACCCCTATTGGATAGTAAATTTACCCAAAAGGGGGTAAATACCCCCAGGTTAAGAACCACTGCTCTAGTGAATATCGTTTGCTATGAAGTATTTCTCAAAATCATTTTCACAGATACTTTTTGGTTCAGTTTGCTATCATTCCGTGGATTTCAATGAATGGTTAATAATCTACTACCTGTTAGGGTTGCATTTTTCTATTTCATGGCGTTCTCATCAAATGGTCATTCGAAATATTTATTTACGATGCTGCTTAGTTTAGCGATATTCTGAACTGTAAAATGTTTTATAATAAGCGTAGTACTTTATGTAATATTGGCTGGCAATTTTCTGTCTAAAGAAGACTAACATACTGTGTTAGGAAACACTTCGATTTTAACCTACAAACATTCTCAATTAATCTAAGTGATGATCAGCTTTATTAGCTGTTATTATAAAGCTTTAGTAAATTTTTTAATAAAAGCTTATATAATGTAAGAAAAAAGATCAAAATCGCTTTGTGTTTTAGTGACATTATAAAATATAGCTAAAAGGCTTTTTTTGATAAGCAATTCAATACTGATGAAGCCACGCGGTCACCTAAATCGATACGAGCTCACTGTTGGGAAGGGTTTACAAACAGAAGGTTTGTTACATGTATTTACACATTTTGTGTAGTGAAATTGAATCACAACACCACAAGTATCTCTTGTTTGAACGCACTACAATTATAGTGGGAACCAATTAAATCAATAAAATACAGTTATAATTAAAAGTAGTAAATATGGGAAAGGTGACATCTCAAGTAAATAACATTTTCTTTATTTATAAGTAATATAAACCTTTATAGGCCTAGTTGATTTGTTGTGGTTTATTTTCGGACAGTTGACACACCTGGGCATTTGGGCCTGGGAATTACCGATGATAAAAATTACAAGCCCCTCGTATACAACACAATATATATTTCCTGTTTCCAAGAATGCTTTGTAGACTTTTGATAAACAGAGCCACACACAGATAGTTAAAGACTCCGTGTCACATTCAGATTGAACCTGTAACTTCAGGAAATACAATTAAGCTATATCCGAGCACCAAGGATAGTTATATTTGAGCCAGCTTGATCGAATCTGTAAACATTAAGTAAGGATAATATTGACTCTAATCCAGTCTGTACGCTTTGAGGGAGTGAGAGGTTATGTACAAAAAAATGTAATTTCGATTCACTTCCCAGTCCTATTTTGTGCACTACTTCTAACTACCCTCTCATCCTTCTACCTTACATCAAGCTGTCAATAACTTTTTGGTTTAGCGCTACCCTTGTAGGCTAAAACTATTGGTTTATTTTAAGTAGTTCTTGTAAATTACATCACATAATAACCATGGAAACTTTGATAAACACGTTTTTATAAGATACAAACAAACAAATTAATTCTTTTATTTAGATATATGCATTATATTTTTATGAATGCTCAACAAATCCATTGAAGGATTTTAAGCAAGTTTTGATTTTTCCGTTTTTGGTGGGGTGGGGGCTATGAGGAACCCCTTGTACTTGTTTGAATAACAAACTCTGGCTCTAAAATAAACATTTTTGGAGACTTTCTATAAGATTTTCGAATTTGTATATGTATAAATTCGGACATAATTATTTAAGCTATAATGGGTGAATTAATTAAACCTCAATAAACTTTAATAGATAATTTAAATGTTTATTTATAACAATGAAAATGACAAAAGTAAGGTTCTTCAAAGTTATTTATTTTGAAGCAAAATGGTGTTAATGAAGAGAGCATAAATGATTCTTTAACAAAAACTTACGATTTTAAAACAATTCAAAATTCGCGTGAACACCCTAAACACCTTAACATGTCACAGGGACAACAAAAAAAAAAGTTATCAGTAATAGAAAGAACCCATAAAAATTTGAATTACAAAGCAAGGTCAATTTTGATAATATGTTACTTGTGGTGCCGTCGAAACAATAAATATCTCCCACAAATGTTTTAACTTGCGTGTGTGTGTTACATGATTTCCAAAAACAAGCACAATGATGCAAGAAATGTGACAAACAACAACAATTAAGAATTAAGAAAGAGAGAGAGAGACAGACGTTAGATTATTAAAATGACGAACGAAGATAGGCCTACTCATTTGCACCAGATTCATTTCAAATAGGAGTTTCTTTTTATTTAACAGTACAATAATTAAAGATCAGTTTGCACATAAACTATGACGGAAAGTGTAATTTTGATGTAGTGCTAAAATAATTCTTTAGGACGTATGTGATCAAGCATGTACAAAAGTAATGTAAACACAGAATTAGTATTCCTAGTGCCCCAGTCCGACAAATCGTGTCAAACACTCTCGCATATAAGCTGACTGAAAATTGAGGGCAGAACCTATCTCATTGAACATACGCCAAGCACAGAGAAGCTTGGTTATGCGAGGGTACAACATGAAACGTGCAGCGCCAGAGCTGTGACCTGTCAACCCTCTCCAACAATTAGATTCGCCCAGATAAATAGTCGTCACAATTTGTCACTCGGGGCTTAGTCTACTGTTGAGCTAATTATTTATTATCATACGTAAGTAGAAATATAGCCGACATGGGTGTCTTAAAAATCTTTATACAAACCATTTAAAATCTCTGTAAAAGTTTGAAACTACTAATTTTTTTTTTTGGTAAATTAATTAATTATTTTCATTATCATAACTTATGAATTTATGAAAAATACTTTTGTATTTGAAATATTATATTGATATATTTCTACACAAAACGCTTCTTCTTAGTACGCATGTATTATGTTTTAATAATGAAACCACTAATTGTACAGACTGCAGTAGAAAAGTTACATAAGAGTTACACCAGTTTAATGGTATTCAAAATTTGTGAAAAATTCATTGTCGTACAAACATTTTTTTAATCCATTTTTGTAAATTACTCTTTCACCATTTGCATCCTCACTCTCCTTTCCTTATGTAATATCAATACATTACATCAAAATATTTTTTTTCCGTGGAATACAAAATATTCATTTACACAATCTCTTTCATCCAATAATACTATAATAGTTTATTTTACGTTTTTTCTCACATTTTACAACAATGTATTTTTACCCGTCCCATTTTTAAATAAAAAGTTCACATGACAGCCAACATTGAAAGAATATTTTGTTAATTGTCTTTATACTATGTATTTATATATCTGTGTCCTAGCTTCTAAGATACTGTATAATAGACTATACTATGAATACTTCTTATTAAATTGAATATTGACACTGACAATTACGTTAGGTAAAAAAGATAAACATTATTTATCACTTTCTCATATTCTTCTAAATAATTGTTCCACATTTGTTTCGTAATTTGTGGACGACGATGTGTATTCACTATGCTTATAAGGAAACTTGATTTGAATAGAACGTTTCAGAATTAGAATAGGTCTATACACGTGAACTAAATTCAATATTCAAGTAAGCTAGGCTTGCCTCTGTTTTGCCAGTTTAGTCATCATTTTGTTAAAGTCAGCTAAAGTTTTTTTTTTTTTACTTTTCTTTCAATCCAATATATTTTTCCAGCGCATGGTTAATAGCATCGTCGTGCACATAAGTCAAATAAAGGGTATTTCACATTTCAAAATCAATCATTCCTTAAGTAAACCCGAAATTTGATTGTTCAACCGTAGGACAAGGGTACGAGTAGTTTTTATACACAGCTAATAATTAACTTATATTTACATTTGTGAGAATAGCATTCTAACCTCGAGCCATGATGAGTCTTTTTTTGAAATATTCATTCGTATTTTCACGCAGGTGATTTATATTTTCATGTTTCAAGGTAGTCAAAGATGATTTTTTTTTTCACCGCGTTTTCTTATCTGTCAAGTTTGTAGTTGCGCTAAAGGGGTAGAGATGACAAAGGTAACATTTTCAAGGAGGAAGAGCGTAAAACCAATTAGGAAAACAAACTTCCCTACACCTAGTCGAGATTCTTACCCCAACCTTCCGATCTCCAGAAATCCAGTCTATTGCAAGAATGACGCCTTCGACCATGTGAACACCTAAGTGGTTAAGATACATGTTTAATCTGATATTGTGAAAGAGAAGTGATTATTCCTTTCTTAATATGGACCCAGACAACAAACCACCGACGTCCCATTTTGTTTTAGCACCGCGTCTTACTACCCGTTCGGGTTACTCGTCGACGCTTCCAATACTAACCATTTGATGAAAAATCAAATAAAAAATTACCTGCATCGTTGGTAACACAGTATAAGTCATCAGTCTCGCAAAATATTGTATTATTTGTAACGCTAGGTCAAGGTTCAAATCTCAGCCAAGTGCATTGGGAGTGATTTTTCACATAGGATGGATCACTGTGGTTTTTCCATCTTCTATTCACTCTAATGTTGGTACACTCCCTCTCAACAAGCTTTCTCATCCCTACCCTTAATAGCCCTTGTGTCAAGATTTAAAAATAAATAAAAATCAGGATAAAATATATTTTAGTCTTTATATCATCTCATTGGATATTAAATTATTTGCTGCATAACTTGCGAGTATGTTTATTAAATAAATTAAATTTTTATTTAATATTTTATTTGAAAAGCTATGAATCAAAATAAATAGTGTGAACTAACCTCCCCAGAGTTGAGTTCGAGTTCAACCGTACTTTATACATTTATTTAGATGAGAATAAGCTACCACACTGATTATATTATTTCATCTATGTCATGCATAGTTATTAATAAGTCAGTGAAATTGTTCATTTTTGTATTTGCAAAATAATAACTAGGCTTGAAAAATAAACCTCGTAATTTAATCAAATTGGTACCATTATATGACCTTACTAATGAGACGTTGGAATTATATGATTATATGCTAAATAATCTTGTTAAACTATCGATTTTACGTGTTTTGGTGTGGAATATATTTATAATCATTTACTATTTTGTTAAATAACTATATTAATAAATGAATCCACACCTATCTTGGATATTTTTTTTCTATGTATATGTTTTTATTGTTTTTCTGCCTAAATAAATCATCCTGCTATCATTTAAGTTATCTCGTTTTTTCAACTAAACTAGTGATTTATTTCAAAAATACTAAATGTTCTGTTTAAAATCAAAGGCCCATACCATAAAATCAATTATTGGTTCAAAAGTTATTTTTAATTTTAAAATTTAAGAATATTTAATCTACTACTGAAGTTCAAGCCCATCCGTACACCAGTACTATATTGTGTTTAAAATAATATAATCAATCGTAAGTTTTTCTAGCAAATGTTACATTAAAACTAGTCACTAAACCAAATTTTATATAAACAATACTAACTAGGATTATTTACTTATCATATTAACTCTCAAATTTATCAAAGCTTAGCAAATATTTCATGTTCCTCGGTAGTAAGTTCGATATATAGACACATGTGTTAACATATGTGATTATTTTTCAATTACTTAAAAAAAATAGCTTCTAGGCTCACAGCACCTGGGTTAAATCAAAAGACTTTTGACCTAATTGGAAAAATAATCAAGTTGCTAATCATACATCGCATCTAAATGAGATTTCTTGTCTTCCTCAGAGACGACATAACTATAGGACCTAGAGGGCGTTTATTTTAATTGTGTAGTCATCCATAATATTATATGTTGAATGATTTTCTTTTCCACTCTCATTAAATCAGTTTTCTTTATTAAGTTATTACTCATTCAATACCTCAACTCTAGCAGTGAAAATTAAAAGTCCCTTTATTTTTAGATGAACCCATAAAGTAAACGGCAAGCGCTAAAAGGCAAAAGTTTCAAAGTTATATGAAAAAGGTTACAGCCAAAGTGTAGATTATACCTGAAAGATTACACTACCAATCTAATAGGAGCAAGTAGATTGTATCAACACAGCATATGGTACCGCAGAATAATAGAAACGCTATTTTTTTTCTTCCATATTTCCTAAATAAAAAATATGAAAACCACGAAGCCTGCTTAGAACTGAATTATTTTTTTATAATTATACCGGCTATCTGTGCTGATGAAAAAGTTCAATCCAAACTAATACCACCATCACAGGCGACACGTAATGATAATGTGAAATACCTTTTCATTCTAGACATGCAACAAGCGGTTCCACCAAACAATCGGTACCGTTTTACGTCTTGATCACATGACCAACAAGTATCTAATACCATATTATGTCTTTATACTTACAAAGTTCTAATTATTCGTATAAACACTTTATTTCCGTTTCTAATTCACTTCATAACAATAACCATAAACAATCAACTTAGCATTCTTGGGCAAGAATGACTTATCAGGTACCGTATTTACCGTTCTCAACGAAAACAATTTCGTATTTTTCATTTTGTATTTATTGTTGTTTAAATTTACTCGCTAACTTGTAGATATGTCACAACAAACACAACATGATAAAATATATTTACAGCAACAAGGAATAGTTGAAAGAAAGCTACAACGATAACTAAACTCAATATTTCATTATTAAAATAAAATAAAATAAAATAATAAAACACGATATTAACATAGCTAAAAAAACACAAAAAAATCACTTTGAGAATTCCTAAGGGGTATATTGTCCAGAGTTTTATTTTGGAATCGAGCTATGTATCACATGTTACAATGTAATATTATTTTCACAAGTCTCCTGAACTGTATTTATTTCCCCCCCCCCCAGTGGGAAATATTAACCTTGTTCTTATACCCCTGAAACAATTTATAAGTTAATCACCAAAGTTTCGAGACAAACAATTTGGGGATTAGACGTCACAACATTATGTTAATTCCCTCGCTGATGTTCAGATGGATTTGTGCATCTGTAAATAATGGATCAGTCCACCCTTTTTTTTCATTAAATGGTATATTCTCTATTTGTATAACGTGTACAGGCCCTCATGGTCAATGAATGGTGCATGCGCTACTTAAAATCTAATTTTACTTTTGTCGATGTACCGAGAGTAAGAGTATGCAATTCCGCAAAGCAGTCGTGCTCCATGGGTTATCTATAACTTAGGGAGCTTCTCCGTGAAATAAATTGCGTGGAGTTTATTTGGAAAACACAGGTTGTTCTTTATGAATTTTGTTTTGCCTAGAATATGACAAGGGAGTGGGAGTGCTTCAACCTAAAATAAAGAAACATTTCACTCAAAATCTGTTCTGTTATCTAAAGTTAAAACAAATTAGCAATCATGTTTTGATAAATAGATTTAATTTTTGTAAATTAAAATTATATACGTATTGCCTTAAAAAAGGCCAACTATATAGATTAATCTTAGAGTCACGACAGTGCTGGAGATGAACCGGGACAGTTTGCATTATAGCTAGCGCCGTGTTGTGAACTGTCAACAGTGTAAGTAGAAATTGTCAAAACTATACCTTTGATTGGTTAATTAATTGTCCCTCACTCACAAATGTTCACTGTAATTTGGCTAATGAATGTTCTCTTTAGTAATTAGAACAATAACAGTCACATTTTAAACAAGTTTTGCTTACGCTGCCAGCAAGCCACGCTCCACCACTGGTTTTAGTGGACATTGACACCAAAATTTCAATTAAAATTAATCCTAGAGAAACAGAATTTCTAAACGTTTTCTATAGCTCACCAAAAAGCTTTAATTAACACCCTAGCTATCTATGCATGTGATACAATAGTGATTCCATAGGACCCATAAAAAAAACTAAGTCATAGCTTTCATCTCATTTGTAATATTTATACAAAATATAGGCTGATTCGTATCTTTTTAATCATATTTACCATTAAATTCTACACACACGAAACACATGCAATTTTTTTTTGCCACTACTCTAAATTATAACGTGACATTATTCAAGTTTTGGTTTGCATGTATTGCGCGCTGGTATATAAAACACATGTACAAAGGTAGCTTTATGTAGAAAGTGACATAATTTTTATTTACTTTGTTTGATAAACTTTGCAACAGTTTGTTGCGATCCTAGACATCAATGTGACTTAGATGTGTGCGTGTACATGATCTTCGACGTTGTAGAATTTGATATAGCCAACGGTCACATCATTTCTACAATATTAACACTTTTTTTTATTCGGGATTTCGTTTGATGTATCAATGAACATTTAAAGGACAAATGATGCAATATATTTTTTTATGCATCTTTATTGGTTTACAAAAACGTATTTAAGAGTTTCATGACCATACTTAATGTCTGTATTATGCCAAAAATATGCACAGAAAAATAGCAGTTCAAAAAATAAATAGTCTATGCTGATATTCACGTTAAAACACTATTAAATTAATCTTTAAATAATTTTACTACCCGCATTGATCGGTATGTTGACTGTATAACAGGCTCGTTTAGACTAGTTTGACAGTGATCTGGAGATTTGACTTCAAATCCTGGTTGGGTGTACTAAGGGTGTTTCTCCTAAATGGTTTTCCACTGTTCCCCCATGAAAATGTGGGTATATTCCCTATAAATTCTATATTTATCATCAATACTCTCTTAGTTTAATTAAACTGCGTATTTTGTTCTTAGTTCTACTAGTTTAATTTTATTTACTAGTTTAATTTAACTCTCTTAGTTTATCTACCTTTAAAAAAAAGGTGCGATTTATCTAAACAAATAATGCACGTATTATATAATACTGTAAAAGGTAAGGGGTCTTTATTTTAGTATTTAACTAGTTGCATGTTTGATTACGACAACTTAATTACCAAAGAAAAAAGCATTATTTAATTACTTAACCTGTTTAGATTAATTTATAACAATGTTTTAACATATAATTTTGAAATAGTTTCTATTCTAAAAATGGTGTGTTAGTTTAGGTTAGGTTGGAAGTAAAACTTTTATAGAAGTTTCCTTGCAATATATATTCAAAATTCAAAGATAAAGTTAGTGTATTGCGGATATACTTAATATAATAATAACACCCTACAATTTATATGATCACAGCCCATACCTCTTTTTCATTTTAAAATTATACATAGGTGGTAAGGTTGTATATGTATATGCATACAAATAAATATATTGCAACATTACCATAATTATGTAATTCAATCTTATTGGATTTGTTATAAGTTTAATATTTTGTATGTTTCATTTTTGAACATCTTTATAAATTAAATGTTATATTTGTGAATTAAATGCTAGTTTTCTTTTATTGGCTTACAACCTAACGCCAAAAAATAAGTACAACTGAACCGTTGATCTTTAAAAAATTTGCCGATCTATTTAAAAACTTTTCAAATTAAATTATACTCAAAGTTGATTCATAGATATTAATTCAGCCTTTAAATTGAAAGTATAAGTTTTAAATTATGCACAGAGTAGGGATCAAGTTTCTCCTTCAATTAAAAATGCTGTCTGACAGTATTAAATTATACTAATTTCAATGGAATGAACGCAGTTGGTGAGGTTACATAATTTTAACCAGAAACTATGTTGCCCCAACAAAGCTTATAGCTAAAATAAAATTATTAAAATCTATAGTTCTTTTGACTTAAGTCGAGTTCTATGTACTTTCTTCAAAGCTCTTTTTAATATTTAAGTTGATGTACTATTAAAATATGCACCGAAAAAAGATATTTTTGTATCTTAAATAATACTATTGACTTAATTAAGCTTATGTTGCTTACAAACATACACAAATAAACAAAGTTCAATAAATATCCTTATTGATGAATTTGAATAGACACCTCATTCATATTAATTAGGATATAATAATTTTAAAAAATTCAAGTTATACTTGCTGTACTCTATTTTCGATTAAAATTATCTTAGTGTATCTAATAAAACTTGTCAACGTGAATTTTAATTAAATGAAATCGCATTAAAATATAGTCTCAAAATTTAGATTATCTCAATTGTATTGGTAAAAGATTGTCTGAACATTCAAATTCCTCACATTGAATACATTTTGAAATATCTAAAGCTTTATTAATAGAAAGGGTAACTTTACTAATTGAATCAAAAATTAAGATTACCTGATTTTGAAAGACTCCAAAGAATTAATTTTGGTATTAAGGATTAAATCTATAGACATCTGTTTGCCAAATAATATTCTGAAATATTGTGATTAAGATGTCAGACTTTTTACTTATATTTAAGTAAATTAGATTGTGTTTTATTTTAAATAATATTTTCAATATGTAGGAAACTACTAAAGCAAAATATATCTATTTAATCTCTTTTAGGTGCCATCCATTCAATTCAATTTTATTTGAATGTTAATTGAGGTTATTTGTCTAAATATTTTTACACAAGTTAGTCTATTTATACACAAAAACAAATAGTATGATAGGTAAAATATATAAATGAAGGAAAGGTAAAATATTTAAATGAATCAAAAATAAAGGACTTATTTATGTACCACCAAATTAATTTTATAATAAATAAAAAAACTTGAAAATCAGTCAAAATTTTTATAAATATAATTTTTTAAGTTGGTTTATACTTACCCAAATTTACTAAAACAACACGTATTTTAAATGTTTAAAATAAAATTACTCATACATTTATTTGTTAATTCATATTTGAAAACTTTTTACAAATAAGCACAAGTAGTGTGCCCATTTTTATAAAAAGGTATCAAAACTTATTCGGTTGCATCAGTGTTTTCACCAAACCAAAGTATGAAACTATGATAGACTAGTAATTTTACATGCATTAATAACGTAAAATAATCAAATAAAAACAAAAAAAACTGAAAATTATATTTTAAAACAATTTATTTTCAAAGAACTTTACATAAAAAATGTAAAAATATTCTAGTTCAGTCAGTTTAAACAATACTAAATTGAAATTATTTAACACACCTATTTAAAAAAAAACTAAAATTAATTACCAAAATATTTATATTCTAAATATGAGAAAATATAGTTATATTAAATTATTAAATCAACACTGAAATCAATAGTTGTGTTCTCACAGGGAATGAATCAAAATTAGACTAGACAATTCACAGAATGGACAAAGTTTGTTTAAAAAAACTATTTCCGTTATTAATTTAATAACAATTCTTGCATTATACAAACACATTGATTACAACTCAATATATTAAGAATTATCTATCAATACAAATTTCCATTACAAACCCAATGTGTGAAACACAAAAAGTGCAATATACTAATTATATGTTATTTACAATCATATAAAAATAATTTGCAAAATATATAAAATGTAAAAAAATCTGAATACTCACACTGGCCTTAAAATATTTACCAAAACATATAAACCTTAATAGTTTCTAAAGATGTAAAGTACAAAAGAATGTTAACTATAAAAAGATACAAAATTATATTTCAATCATATACACAAAAATAAAAGATTATTACAGCGCACAACTACTAAATAAACTATTTAAAACTTGAGTAAATAAAATTATGTAGAAAAAAACAACACACTATCAATTATACTGTAACAACAGTTGTTTGTGATGCCATACCATGGTATTATGTTCTTGTTTATAAACAAGACCATTTTTACAGTTGTTTGATGGACATTTTCAAATAATATAAAACAGGAACAATATTTAATATTGTTGTGAGATGTGAAAATTAAGCTTTTAAAATATCTAATGAAACCCCTAACTTTTTTTTTAAAGAAATAAGTTTGCCGAGAAGTTTAACATGAGTTGGTTATTTGCATCTTGGAGCACACCTTTAGTGAATGTCATAAATCTCATATTCTCAAATGTTTTTCCTTGAATTCGAATCAAAGTCCCTTCTTGATTTGTCCATTTAGCGTCTGAAACGCGCATTAATATGAACATCAGAGCAGATACCACGCTGCATTTTAAAAGGACACCAACATTTCTTTATTATAGTTGAAATTTACTTACTACATGTTTATACATAACTTCTTTTCTGAAATACCAAATTTTTGGAAGGTTGTAATGTTGTGTGATAAAACACCTTTTAATATAAACCATTTAATCCCACCATAAAATAGCTAAAAAGTGATTGTCAGTTTTAATAATAAGAATTAATGTTATTGTAAACAAATACATTAATTTGAAGGAATCAGGTACCTCAAAATCAAATTGATAAATAACGCTTGCCATATTTACTATATATCATATTCTGAAAATTGAAAAATGACTCCTGGACACGGGACCTTTGGCTTAGTACACCTATGTTCTAACCAATGAGCTATCCAGAAATCGTCCCGTACTCAGGGTCATTATTCACTCATATTCTAAGGCATAGTCTATGATGTACAGTTATAATAATTGTATAAGTGGCAGCATTAAGCCAACTACCGAGTCGAAGGTGACTGCGTTATCTGATAGCTCGTGATCTTAATAAATCACATACTTGTAGCCGACGATTTCCGCACGTCCATCATAGACTCTGCCTTAAATTATGAGAGAAGAATGACCCTAGGAACGAGACGACTTCTGGATAGCTCAGTGGTTAGAGCATTGGCGTACTAAGCCAAAGGTCCTGGGTTCGATTCCCGTGTCCAAGTGTAATTTTTAAATTTTCAAAATATAGATGGAGTAATCCTCTATAAAATCATAAATAATAGCTTTGGCTATTTGATTCTTATATTTACTATAGTAAAAAGTACCCAATGAATATTTACATAATATTTAGTGGCATATGATATTAGCTCAAGTATGGTATAAATTATATCGATGGTGTTTTGTAAAAAGGGCGCTATCAACAAAACCTATATTTTTCAGGAGACGATAAAAACTGTCTATAAAATCACTTACAATGTTTAAGACAACTAATTCTACATCATTATGTGCAATGTTTTATTTAGAAATTTATAATAAACCTTTAATAGATGTTACTTATCTTCAAAATAAATTATAACAAAATAACTCACATTTCTTGTTGATAATGCCCTTCTTACACACTCAGACTTGGGCCGTCCCATTCATTGCTTAAGACTATGTTGATAAGGTCTTTCTTACATGCTGGATTTTATAAAATGATTTTAAAATAATACATTATTGTAACGGACTTGGTTATAAGTTATTATTTCTGTTAATCATGGGGAACTAAACAAACTTTATACAAATACCTGCCTTGATTATTAATGCTACGCAAGATACATTTTGAATCACCTTTTTACTGAAAGTATTTTCTCCTGCTAAGATTGGATACTCTTTTTAAACACTGTTAAAATCACGAATTGACAGAATATTATTCTGCTAAATTAGGATTATTTTCTTAGCACAATCACTCATTTACACTATCTTCTTCATCGGTTTCAGCTAATGTGTCTTTAGCAGTTGATTTATGAGGCAAACCAAGATATTCCTGACGACATCTTGGAGGAATTATGCCTTTTTGGCAAAGTCCTGCTAGGTCTCTGTACTCCTCTGCGGATATTGGTAATCTTGAATGGTATAGTGGTGTTGGTGCTGCCTGCTGGTTGGGCTGCCCTTGGTCTTCCTCGGATTCGTCCTGGACCCATCAACACACTGTGTATTTGTGTTCCAGGAGCCATGGAATATTTAATGACCATAGCATAATCTGTACTATTGAAAATGGCACGTCGTATGTCCTTCAAGCGTAACATGGAGCCATCTTCACATGAAGTTCTTTGTTTTGGAAATGTGTTTTGCATTACACTTTCCCATCCCTGAATGTCTTTGCAAGTTTTCAATATTACATGGTAAGGCCTTGGCTTTACTCTTGCATTTTCAATCCATGTGGGCCATTCTGACGGCGCCCACACCACCTTATTTCTTACAGATTTTTCTATAGTGGCATGAACAGAATCAACTGGCATGTATGAGTGACCAGGCATTAGGTAAGTAATGGTCACTGTTTTTACGCTGACAGAATTTTTTAAGAAAAACTTAATCATAGATAGTATCAAGTGATTCTTATTCTGCCCAGGGCAGTTTTCACAGTACAATCCAACAGATGATAGATACATTACCTCTTTGATCAAATTTACTCAAGTAATCATAAAGGTCAGTGGATATTTCATTTACTCCTCTTTTACCATCACTTTCACCCCAAAGATTACAAAATGCATCTTGTGTTTTGCTCTCGTATATTGTGAAATTATAAAATGCATATTTTCGTGCATAATATAAGAGTTGGTTGTCCCCATGTGGAGTATTTAACACTCTTTGTAGGTCAAATGAACAACACAGAAAGCCATTTTCTCCACTAGATTCTTGGTCGCCACGGAATGTTTCAAAAATGTGCGGTTTCTCTTTAATGTGACTTTCATGCTGGGAAATCTCATTTTCAGTACGCTCTTCAACACATTTTTGCTCGTAGCTGAGGCAGAGAGAGAATTTATCATTCTTCGGTAAATGGATACCAATATTATAATCGTTTCTCCAAATATTTTTGAAAACATTCCCAGACACAGATGAAATCTTGTTTTCTTGGCAGTTCTTAACGTAAAGCCGATAAATATTTTCAAGGGACTTACACTCCATTGGAACATATTTTTTGTTTGTAGAATTCCGACAATAGTGGGATGGAACAGCTGGCAGACTTTCAATGAACCTGTTAACTTCACTGCTTTCATTGTGAGGAGTTTTATTTGCCGAAGCTTGTTTTCCTCTTTGGTCAATTTTTGATGTATCAATTGTGGATTTATTGTCCCATGTGTAGCGCATTAGTTTTTCAGAAATATCAAGTGTTTTTAATTAAAAATTGAAGACATACTTTAGTTTTTGTCCCATTAACAACTACAAAATACTCCTTTGCTTTGTAATGTCACTTGTCCAACGCCTTTTGTTTGGTAAAGCTTTCATGAAATTTAACAACCAATCCCTCTGTCGTTTGGAATCAGCTAAAGCCCAGAACTCATTGAATATCAATACCCTATCATTGTCTGAAATAGACGTGGAACAGCTGTTTGGACAACGTTTCCCAATACATGGGTTTGGTTTGACACGTTTTTCAATTTTTTTTCTGTCTTTTTACACCAACATAACTTTTCCCACTGTCCTTCTTGTTTTTATTCTCTGCCCTTTTGTTACCACTTCTATCTCTCTTCTTCCCAGAAGCGCCAACTGTCTCGTCCTGGTTCTTATTAAGTTGAATATTTCGGTGTGATTCGTTATTGTTGTCACCACTAGCATAAACAGTGCCGTTTAGTACAAAATCAGGATCATCAACACATTCACTATCACTACTGGAATACTCAACTATTGGTTTTAATGTGTGTAGAGGACCCAACTCTGTGCAGCTTGAAGTTGATGGTTGTACAGTGTTTTCGTTATTTTCAAAAGTATAAGGACTTTTATCACTTTCAACTTGATTTGCGTCAATATAGTTTGCATTAAATAACTCTTCTAAACGCACATTATGTACAGGAGCAAAATCACTTGATAAATTAGAATAACTATGTATGGTTATTTCATCTCGTGGCTCATCAACACTAAAAATCGATTTACCTTTCTTATACAGATCAATTGGTTCATTAAGTATGTTAGTTTTCTACTAAGCATACCTCCTTTTCTAAAAGTGCACTGAATACAATATCTAAATTTGATTCATTGTTGGTTGTAAGCACTCCAGGTGTGCTAGAACGATTGTCAATTTTTACCGCACTCACACCACCAATGGACCCAGTATTGTTATTTTCTGACTCGTCTAATTTATCACAATCCACTTTAGGGCACAGTTTTAATATTATCATTACTCGAGACATTTAAAAATGCTATTATAACAATTAACACTGCCAAAAACACACCAAACAAACTTCAAATGAAACAACTGAAGCTCTTTGTTATTTTGTTTTTCTTTCTAAAAGAGTATACAAAGATATAATAACATAGATCAGGAACTGCTCTCTATTAATGTAAAGCAGAAATAACATGTTTTAGTTACACCAACTCACACGAGAATGCGATAACTTTTATAATAAAGTCAACAGCTATATAAGAAACTTTGAATGGTGTTGTGTGGAGATAACGCCCTTCTTACACTTCAGGAGCTACAATACTACCACTGTTAAGGCCTCTCTATATAGCATTATCTTAAATACCATAACAGAAATGACACCGCCCTTTTTACAGATAGACGCGCGAGATTTTTCTGAGAAAAATGATGTATATAACATTAAATGTCAAATTTTGTTGATAACGCCCTTTTACAAAACACCATCGATATTTAAAACAAGATTTTTTTAAATGTATGGTTTCACTAAATATGGTGTACGTTATTAAATAATTTTAATATAGCTCATATCAACATTATATTTTCATGTATTAATCAGTCCTATATGCTATCTTGCTAAACAAAAATCACATGACCTGTATAAGGATTTCCAAGTATTTTTAAATATAAAAAATTACCTAAAACAGAATAGTAAAGATGTACGTTTTAAAGTGTGTATAATTTTAACAAACTTTTGTTTGGTATTTCAATAATTTTAAAATGCAATTTGAAAAAGGTGAAGTTTTTTAAAATAAAATATATTATATGTAAGGCATGTAAATTCTCCAAAAATGAATGTCAATAGTACATTTTTTCTCATTATGTGAAAATGAGAAGTATAGGAATATTTCAAATTTGTCTTGCAAAAAAACGTTTTGTTTTGACAACAGCCCTTTACAAGAGTACTTTGATTAGTTCATATATTAACCCCTTCCCTATTTTATCTAATCCACTCTAACTTCACCCCAACACAACTAGTACTTTCTTTACACGATGGTGTAGAAAAAACTAGACTGAGATATAGGGTCAGTTTCATAGTCGGATTGAGTACGCCTCAAGTGGGGCATTATACTAAATACAGGACGACACCGACCTAAACTTGAAGGAAATGGGTCAGTTTCACTCATGAAACTGGCCCATTTCATTCTGGTTTAGGTAGGTGTCGTGCATTTAGTATAGCGCCGCCGTAGAGGCGGCGTATTCAATCTGACCATGAAACCGGCCCTTAATCTAACCCCATCTTATGGGGATTTTTCTTTGAAGTTGCAAACGTTATTAGGGTGAGCTATTAAGTGTCCATACATTAGATCGTGACTTTTAACATGCTATGCCTAGTCGAGATGTTGTCTATAAATTATGTTTACTTAATAACAGCCATTACAAAGAGTGCAAAAATATTTGTCGATAAAGACACAACAAACAATATAGTTTTTGCTTCACTTTTAACATTTCTCAAAGCCGTAAAAATTTATTTCGCCGTCTATACTGACCAATATTTCGTGGTCTTACCGACTCTAGGTGAGTCCCATAGATCCCTATGACTAAAACTATGATCACAATATACAAACTGAACCAAATCTTAAGAAATAATAATAAAAGATTAACACTTTTAATCCCCTCCGCACATAAACCGAACCAGCAGTGTACGAAGTACCATAAGCTTAAATCTCGTAACCACACCAGCCATTCACAAATGAGCTGGTACCTATAATTTCCACGTTAGAGTAGACTACACGATCTACTGTTCCACCATGGTAGTAGCATCAACCAAACAACGAACAAAATGGGTGCACTTTGGACTAGAAGTGATATTTTCTTTGTATATACGTATTATAAAATGTATTAAACTTGATATTTACACTTGAATGTATTAGTTAATAATCTGATACATTACTTTTAAGGGTTTTCCCCTCCTAAATTACTCTACTCCAGTGAAAAAATAAATTATTCAAATTTCACACAGTTTCATCTTATATTTCACGTTCGTTCCTTCACTTTCAACCTTCCAAGACCTTACAAAAAGCCCAATACATTTTTTTTCAATAAAAAGAAACAAACATTTTAATAGATATATTTTTTAAAACATTCAGTTAAAAAAAACTCGTTTTCTTTGAACTTAATTCATCAGATATCTAAGACCCGTCGTAAATGTATAAGTTAAATAAGTTAACCCACTGATAGAAGACAACTTTCATTCTTTTGGTAGTTTCTGGTCGAGTTCGAAACTTATGGTAGTTACTTTAGACAGGTTTGTGAAGAAAATATAAGCTATACTTTTATTTGTGGCCCAAATTTCTTCGTTCTTTAATATGGACACAAAAAAGTAGATTTATAATCGAGTATTCATGACGGTCACCAGGTTACCGGTATGTTAAGTTTATGTGCTCTTTTTCAAGCAAAATAAGGTTTTCTTCAGTTGTTATGGCGGTACATAATAAAAAAAAAGGAATCGCAACGTGATTTTGTTTGTTTATTCTTCAGGACAAATAGATGGATAGGGGAAAGAGGAGAGATTTGCAAACATCATCTTAATGTTACATTTTTCTGTGTTTTGTTTTTTGTGTGTCCAATCCGAGCAAAATTGTAGAATAGTTTACGTAAATGCACCAATAAATATTTTCCAAAATTACCAGGGGATAGTTTTGATTCAAGTAACTGCTGGTTTTTGCAGGCCCGCCGAACTGAGAGTACATGTAACGTTTAGTGCTCTACTTCAAATTACGTTTGTGTGTTCAAACCTTTAAACGCAAGCCGATGCTTGATTGTTTCCCCTCCTTCCCCTTTATGATGCGTGAGGATCCAATGGCGTGAAAGCGGAGAACGCAAGCCATTTAAGATCATTGCAACTATTTTCATAGTTAATCGGTTGATAAAAGCGCATCGTGACTCGTTAATAGAGGTGGCCACGTGTATACAGATCTGTCCGGCGAGCATGCAGGTGGGAGGGTGGGGGGTTACCAGGACTGTATAATGCACGAAGTGTGGTTACGACTATCAATTAAGGTGTGGATGTAGGGAAGGCGAGAAAGGACCAGTATTTTTGCAGTTTATATAGCAAAACATTTTTGTGATTAAAATAAAGCAAATATAGTTTCAGTAGAAACAGAGTTTAATTTTCTTTGCATGGTGATATAAACAGTTGTTGAATAATTGTCATGAGCATAGCGGCATTAGATAAGAAACTTTTTAATGAAGAGAAAAAGTTGTCATCAAATTTTAGGACCACCTTGACAGATATTCAAAAAATGTTGATGTCTTCATGTGAAGAAAATTAAACTTTATGTTTTTACTGAAACAATATTATATTTATTTTGACTAAAAAAATATTTTGATACAAAAAGTGTGAAAAACATTGATCTTTTATCTCGTTCCCTACATCCCCATCTTAAAACTAGTAGATTGTGAGGTTTAATTGGCGACCAGAAGGTGCTGGAAAGGACTGGGGGGATAAGGGGTGAAGTTGTTGAGTCCCTCCAACAGTTGTTTGTTGTCTTGACCACCAGGGGCGGGCGCGCTGTTGGTGGTCGAACCGCCAGTAGCCGCGGTGTTGTAGAACTGGTGAGGGTCCAGGTAGGACGAGGTGGGGAACTTGGCTGCCGCCGGAGGGTACAACTCAGACATGTAGGGCTCGAAAAGGCCCCGCTGAGGGCCGAACTGGGGTGGGTAAGGCCCGGGTTGGAAGAAGTAACCCGTGGGGTCAGGGCAGGGGCGGAATTGGGGGAGAGGGAACGGCCCGTGGGGGAGGCTTGGGATGGTGGGGGTGGCTGATGGTGGTGGTGAGGGTGGTGATGGTGGATCTGTTGCTGTAGTGCCCTCTGCTTGATATAGTTGGAGAACTCTGTCGGTGACATCCTGAAACCAACAAACGCCCGTTTGAGTCTCAATCATTTCACAATTACTTACAAACGTATGACAACATCCTTTCACCCACATAAGTGGACCCACGGGCCAAATGTAAGGCTCATATAGTCTGATGTGCCTGTCCTCGGGAGGCTGAGCTTCAAATACAGGCTGGGTGTATTAAGGGTGGGGTTTCATAAATGGTTTTCCACTCTCTCTTCACGCAAATATAGGTACATTTCCTCTTGAGTTATACTTTATTTATTCCTAAGATACTTATTTACTTTCTCTATGGCACTAGGAACTCAAAAGTTCATTGCTGCACTTACTTACAAAAGTAGGCCTACTCCACCTATCCCTATCTTGAGCTAGATCTATCCAGTCCACCTCATCACACCCTATCCCTATCTTGAGCTAGATCTATCCGTACACCTCATTACACCCTATCTTTATCTTGAGCTAGCTCTATCCAATCCACCTCATTACACCCTATCTTATCTTGAGCTAGATCTATCCAGTCCACCTAATTACACCCTATCTCTATCTTGAGCTAGATCTATCCAGTCCACCTAATTACACCCTATCCCTATCTTGAGCTAGATCTATCCAGTTCACCTAATTACACCCTATCCCTATCTTGAGCTAGATCTATCCAGTCCACCTCATCACACCCTATCCCTATCTTGAGCTAGATCTATCCAGTACACCTCATTACACCCTATCTCTATCTTGAGCTAGCTCTATCCAGCCCATCTCATTACACCCTATCCTATCTTGAGCTAGATCTATCCAGTCCACCTCATTACACCCTATCCCTATCTTGAGCTAGATCTATCCAGTCCACCTAATTACACCCAATCCCTATCTTGAGCTAGATCTATCCAGCCCACCTCATTACACCTATCCTATCTTGAGCTAGATCTATCCAGTCCACCTCATTACACCCTATCCCTATTGAGCTAGATCTATCCAGTCCACCTAATTACACCCTATCCCTATCTTGAGCTAGATCTATCCAGCCCACCTCATTACACCCTATCCCTATCTTGAGCTAGATCTATCCAGTCCACCTAATTACACCCTATCCCTATCTTGAGCTAGTTCTATCCAGTCCACTAATTACACCCTATCCCTATC
The DNA here is from genome assembly GCA_033556935.1 of Timema podura. Taxonomy (NCBI): domain Eukaryota; kingdom Metazoa; phylum Arthropoda; class Insecta; order Phasmatodea; family Timematidae; genus Timema; species Timema podura. The sequence goes on along the minus strand of JAVRXN010000003.1, from coordinate 30,934,848 downwards.
TTGAGCTAGTTCTATCAGTCCACCTCATTACACCCTATCCCTATCTTGAGCTAGTTCTATCCAGTCCACCTCATTACACCCTATCTCTATCTTGAGCTAGCTCTATCCAGTCCATCTCATTACGGCCTATTACACTATTAGTATAATTAAATGCAAAAAGCTCGGATGGGTGCAACAAAACCAAAAACATGTTTTTTTAAATTAATTTGAATTGTGACCCCCTAAAAGTAAGGGTAGCTTACTTATGAGTGATTTTTTTAATTCCAAATTTTCCAAAAATGGGTTAAATGATTTTGTTTTAAATAGATAGTTAGGAAGCGGTTGACCTCCAAAATAGCACTGTATACTTGGTTTTTGGGTAAAAATTGGCTAAAGGTTAGCTAACTGATAAGTGATTTTCGAAAATTTGAAATATATTGAAAAAGGGTTTAACAATTTGATTGAAAATGTGTATCTCTCAAAGATGTAAGAAATTTAGCCCAGGATAGACAAAAGTGGAGAGTCGCAGCGAACCAATCGAGGTATTGATAATCTACTTATGTGTATCTGTGGAGTCTCTGATATGACAAAACTTTATATTGGTATTTGGGGGGAAATTAGTTTAACGGTGGTTTATTGGATTTATGAGCAAAACTTACTTAAGGTGGGGTGCTAGTGAGCGTAAGTTTAGGTCAGTATTTTTGAAGTTTTTATAGAATAAACATATTTTGGCCAAAATAAATCAAATATTTCTTCTATAGAAACATAGATTTTAGTTTTCTGCACATGCTAATCTCAACAATTATTGAATATCTGGCAAAGGTGTCCTGGAATTTAATGACAACTTTTTTTCTATATTTAAAAAGTTTGTCACCAAATGCCGCTATGCTCATGACAGATATTTAAGAACTGTTGAGATTAACATGTGCAGAAAACTAAACTTTATGTTTCTATAGAAGAAATATTTTATTTATTTTGGCCAAAAAATATTTATACATAAAAACTGCAAAAATACTGACCTAAACTGGCGCTCACTAGCACCCAACCTTAAGGGCAGTTTACTTATCTTAGAAATTTTCTTCGAAGATATAATACACTATAATATGAGAAGGTTTGTGCGACTGTGTTGTACTTTGTCGTTATGTTTCCAAGGTACCCCTATAGGTGGTCGCGCGTTCTCACAAAATAATATATTACATATGACGGGAAAGTCGAGGTTTGAATCTCAGCGGGTGCACCGAGAGGTGGTTTTCCACTTATGATTTTTCCATTGTAGTTTAACCATTCCTCGTTCACGCTAATATTGTATACTTTTTTTTTATGGGATGTACCAAATATTAAGCCCGCAGTAATTATGGTGTTAAGCGTAAAAGTAATCATTGTAAACAGTTTTCTTGGAGTATTTGCCGGCATTAAAGCTCACATGTGTACATTTTGCGTTAGTTGTACAGTCCGTTTCAGATAAGAAGAAACCTTTTTGACAGTTACAAAAGTTACTAAAACAATCTTCATAGGTTTAGAGGTCATGTGATCTGCAACTGCCACTTTTCATATATACTATTAATACTATGAGATAATGCTGTAAAATGTTATCAATTTTGACGGAAAAAAGTGTACATTTTCTAAAAGATTTTTCCTATTGGGTAGGAAACTATATGTCTGGTACCTGTTGGCTCTCTTGCTGCTGGTCTTGAGTTTGGTGCTGCCGAACTTGGTCTGAGCAAACGTCGCCGTGGTGAAGGTGAGTGGCGCAGTGGATCGCGGCATGAAGGTCGTCACAGGACTGGGGGAGCTCTTGTAGGGCGCCAAGGAGGTGGGGGATGGGGCGGATGACGTCACCTGAGGGGGCGCTGCCACTGCCGCTGCCACCACCACGCCAGAACTCACCGGCGCCACGGAGACGGCCTGCACCCTCACGGGACCCGGATTTGACCCGGAGTACGGTGACGTGGATTTATTGGGGGACAGGCTGAGCCCACCAAGGCTCGAACCCACCGCCTCGATGGGTCGGAAGCACTGGGCCTCGGGGTTGAAAGTCTTCGTGACCTCCCTGTCCGCCGAGGAGTCATCGTGAGGGTCCACCTGCTCGCTGAAGAGGACCTTGACGGAGCCCTTCTCGCCGATCCTATAGCTCACCTCACCGGGGTCCACCCACACGGCCAACTCCTGAGGGAGGTTCTCGAGGACGTCCTGGATGGGGACGCCACTCTCCCTGGCAGCACGCTCCAACACGGGGTCAACGGGGTCCCCCGTCTTAAGACACCTAAACGCGGACCCTTTGAAAGGTTTCTCGGGGTACCAGTGGCCTTTAACTTGTCCTTGAGAGCCTTCTCCAGCTCTTCGCCAAATATGTTGACCCTCCGCCTCGGCAGCTTGTTGTACAGGTAGGATATGACGAAGTTGAGGGCAACCTGGACCTCTATATGCATATTGGAGTGTTGTGCTGGGGTCCTGAGCGTCAGAACAAGGTCTCTAGTTGGTCTAATGTTTCGTCAGGACTCTGTGGTCTCACGCGCGATCACACGATCACACACACTCATAGAAAGACGACGCTTGGGTTCGTGATTAGTTTAGGGGAATGTAGTTTTCCCTTCTCGCCGTCCAAGTGGTTCGGGATATTTAATTTATCTTGATGTGTTGGGGTAGACTTCTGTCGCAGTCTTGATCCAGAAGACCAACTTGAAGTTTACTTTGTTCTGGAACAACAGAAAGAGAACTACAATCAATAAGTTGTGTAGTAGGGCCTACAACTACACATAGTGTACAGACGTGCTAAGATATTCTCTAAATTAGCTACAGCATTTGGTCAAATATATCAGGATAATCAATGGCGTGGGTAATATTTAGTTATACTCTTATTATAAATGTATTGTTTATTTCAGCATTGGTACATTAGTTAAACTATATTACAACATAATATTATGAGTAAAAATTCTCCATGAATATTCACGAGTTAAAATCAACAGTAAAACATAAATAAACATTAATACTTAACCAAAGGGAATTAATTAGAATTGTTTTTAATGTCATGGGACTAAAAGAACAAGGTATAACATATTTAATTTTAGCAGCCACAATCGTTTGATACTTTCATCAATTTCAGGAAAATCTAAGAACAAGTTTATTATTTTGTCACTTTATGTGACGAAACAAATTCAATTTTCCAATTATAGTTTTTGGTTATGCCGGGTATCGAATATGATTCTCTCAGCTCAGTAATCAGATGCGCTACCAAATTAATTTTTCTAAGCACCGCGTCTTACTACATCTTTAGGTTGTACTCATATGTGCTAATTAGGTACGCTAATTATTTAAGGATGAGTATGGTTGAGTTTAGAGTAGTGCACCCACATTTTCATAGAGGGAGAGTGGAAACCTATTTAAGGAAAATCACACTCAGGACACCCAAGTGGTATTCGAACGTGGATCTCCCAGTCATCGGCAGCCTAGTCTATTGCGAAAATGAAACCTTAACCATGCGGCCACCAAAGCAGGGTTTTAAATACTGTGTATATAAGCTAACCTTCCCACTTTAATAGCGATACAGAACTACCTTCATCAATGGTCACATAGCTTAAGGCGTCAGTCTCAAATATATTGGGTTTACTGTGAAGGGGAGGTTGAGGTTGGAGTCTCGACCGGGCACACTGGTGGTGGACTTTTACATCTGATTTATTACTGAGATTTTATTATACTTAAAGTGTCTTCTTTCTTATGGACTTTATTGAAGTTTTGTGACTCATACCATTCATAAATAGTAAATACAGTATTTAAAAATTTTTTAAAATATAAAATTTAATTTTTGAGAGCTTGTATCCAAATTTGCGATGGTCATAAATCACGTAAAAGGTAAAAACAAACAAAAAAGGTTTGCACAACTGTTTAACTAATAAAACTAATAAAAGTTAAAAATAGGAAAAAAAACATAAACTGATACAACTCTTATGTTGCATAGTCGTGATACAATCCCAACTTTAATCGCGATAAGATGCAAAGTTTAAGATTTATATAATTACGTTTTGGTGCTCAAAGTTTTTGATACCCCTTCTGTGGCCACATGGTCTAAGGCGCTACTATCGCAACAGACTAGAGTGCCAAAGACGGGGAGAAAGGGGTTCGATCCCGGTTGGGTTTACTGAGCGTGGTTTTGCCTAAATGATTTTCCACCATCCGCAATACAAATGCGGGTACACTTCCTCTAAATTAAACCTTCATAATACCTAATGCAATGTAATTGTATATAACCATATTATCCGAAGGGTAGTAAGATACGGTGCTAGAATTCATATGTTTGGTGACGTCTAACCTCCCAAAAGTGATAACCGCGTATTTACACTAATGGGGGTAAGGATGAGAAAGGTAGGAAGTGTACCCGCATTTACGTAGAGAGACAAAGAGATTGAAAGCCATTCAGGAAAATAATACCTCTGTACACCCGGTTGGGATTTGAACCCCATCCCCCCTGTAACCGGATAGTTGGAACTAGACGAGACCTAATCCACTGCCCACGCTCCTACCGCACTGGTGCGAGGGACCCGTAAATAAAATAAAGACCTGATTCTATCCATATCGTCTAGAATCGAACTAAGACTTTATAACGACTGATTACATTTCGCACCAGTGGTTCCGTGCTCAAGGCAATGGCATTCAACCGGGGGTATACTAACACACCTTAGGGGGTAGGTATGTGAAATAATAAAATACAGTATATGTATACACATGTATCGTTCACATTTAAACATTATTAGGTATTCAATACATTATTTTGGTTGTAATTTATTTTAGATTTAGATTATAGCATAAGAGTACAACTTGCATTATGCACCAACAACTTGGCGATACGAAGTTTAAGAAAAATTGTAGGCCTATCTGGGGGTATACTGAAATAAAAAAAAAGTTTAATACCACTGTACTAAGGCAAGGGGTTGCAACCTTTTTGGGCCTCAGTCGACTCATAAACTCATCAAAGGTTTCAAGAGCACCCATCATTTCTCCTTATCTATTTTTAGCATCATGTGTAGTTAGATGCATATGCTCTAATTACGCTAGTGAGGTTAGGATTAGGACGGTTCAATTTAGAGAAAGTGTACGCCAATTTGCGTGGAGGGAGAGTGGGATACCATTTTGGAAAAACCACCCCGAGTACACCCAAGTGGGATTCAACCCCAGATATACCTGTAACAGTCTAAATTGATCTACTTTTTTTTTTACATCTTAAATTTTGTATTTAAATTCAATCTTTATTCAAATACTGATCTCCCCACCTTTATAGAATAGTAAAAAATGGAATGCACATTTTCATTTTAAACTATTTAATTTCCATATAAACTTACCGATGATGACCGATCAAGGTTAAATGGGTTACACTAAAATCGGGTTTGATGTACTCAATATATTTGCGAGTTTTAAAGACTAAAATTTTAATTATGTAGTTTTCTTACGCGATCGACTGGTTGCTGACCCTGCTCCAAGGAGTCACACTCACAACATACTGGCTTACCAATTACAAGAGAGGTTGGGGGTTCTAATCTTGATCGGGTGTACTAAGGTGGGTTTTCTTAAATTGATTACGACTCTCCATCCAAGAAAATTTGAATGCGTTTCCTCTAAATTCTACCTTCATCCTTACCCTATTAATGTAAATATGTGCATAGTCCTAAGAGGTAAGACGCAGAACGCAAAGAAAAAGAAGCTAAAGTACAATTTTCATAGGAAGGCCCACAGCTACGCAAATCATTAAATATACTTTCATTTATCTATGATTCAAGTCATTTGATCTGCAGCTGTCACTTTAGATAGATATCACCAATACCTGTAGAATAACACTAATAAAACCATATTTTTTAAAATAAATTTTCCTGATAAAAGAACCATTTTGTATTTTATAAAAGAATCTTTATGTGAAAATTATACTGTAATTACATATATGACACTTGACACTATATAAGTTTTACGTCTCGGCAGGTAAACTAATGTGTTCCGACAAAGCTGTGGAGTTTACGTCACGTCTTGACACAGTTTGAAAGATAATACGTCACGTGACAATTTAAAACTTGCGCAACATATGATACCCGACGTGACCTTGTCACGTTATAAGTAGTCGATAAGACTAGTTCCCCTCCCTCCTTCCCTCTCTATCTCATTACAACGAATGAGAACCATTTATTTACGTGTTGAAAGTATTGTTATAAATGTGTACCTTTTTGTTTCAGAAACAGCTACACCTCATTTTACAGATGTTCTATAGTTTATAATCATTTATAAGTATAAACAGGGTCCGGACCTTGATAACTTAAAAAACAGATGAAAAATCACCTAAATTCTAAAAAACGCTTCAAATTTATTTTTTAAAAATACCTAAATATATGTACAAATCTCGTAATGAATACACACGACTAAACCAACACTTTTGTTCTTTACAAATAGAAACTAAAAATTATCCAGGCATTGAAACGTATAAACTATTACATCCTGCTGAATATAGCTTTAATTTTCATAAAATCTGCTGCCGCCTATCAACGTAGCCCTTTCCACCCTAGTAGCATTCTCACCAGGAATGTGTATTTTACAACGATACAGGCAAAGAGGATACAAAGTTAGTTAGTTACATTATCTTCTCATTCCGAGAACCCCCTTGTTGAGAAAATTGTGTTAGGGTCATCATGCATTTATAAAATATTGATACAATAAACAAATATTCTTATTCTCAAGGTAAATACGTTTAAATTACTCAAAAATACCTAAAAACGACTCAAAAATAGCGCAAACCAATAACATATTACCTAAAATTCCAAAATGACCAATAATAACCAAAAAAGACCTATCAATATACATTTTTGCAACCAGGGTACCATGAAAAAAATTTATGTACATATGAGAATTGTCGTGATTTACTAAAAAAAAAAATTACATGTCATCAAATTCTGGGGCCTGCTTATAATTATTTATGTTAACCGTTGAATTTATGAACGCCAATTTGACAGGGTTTCCGACATCATAAACAATTGGTTGAGGTCCCTTAAAACATATTGAGCTGTAGATTTATACAAAAATTACAAACTGACTTAAATGTCACTGGGATTTACTGAACCCAACTTTATACATATAGAATTTTTAACAAAGCTACCTTTAAATTGTTTCTCCGTAAAACAAGTACAATTGTATCTTGTTTATTTCTATGGCAACCGACAGTATCTTTGCACCCTTTGGTAATGTTCATTGAGGTTCTTCATCGCTTATTTTAGACAAGTACTACGATTTTAAAAGGATGCAAATACATATATAACGGTGTGTGTGTGTGTGTGTGTGTGTGTGAAGGGGTGGTGGTTGTGTGTCTGTGCGTTTATCAATACTATTATTAAGAGTCCGTTCTACTCCACTGGTAACACCTATCTTAGGTAGGGATCTCAAAACGTTGCTTATTATTGCGGTAACATAGAGTCTTAATTAGAAAACAGTGGAACTGGTGATACCGTTTTAACGATATTTAAAATAAATGGTACGGAACTCCACACGGACGTTCACGCCTCATTGCCTAAAAATGGGAGATATTTACTCAAAACCCGTAGTATATGTGAAAAGAAATAATATACACTAGCAAATTTGAGCACAAATTTATCTATAATCACGTAAAACATTTTTTGACTCCCAGTTTTAAATTTTACAATTTAATTTTTAAAGCATTAAAGTCTTCATTTGTATATTTGGACCAATAAAAAAGATGAATATTGAGTCCAAAAGGTTCAAGACTTTGTATTAAAATTTAGACTTCCAGCTAAAATTTTAGAAATTTTATTAGTGGTTGCACATCTTCAGGTCATCAAATTGCTATTAAATTCCTCATTTATAAATGTTGACCAATAGAAAAGTTAATATTTACTATTGAGTCTAAAATGAAGAGAGAGATTATTGCTGTACAAACATTTCCCCTAAGAGTTTAAAGGCAAAAGAACATACACTTTTTGAGAAACTTACTAATACTTAATTACTCTACGGAATTAGAGAATTATTACCATAAATAGTATCTCTGTGCAACTAAAGCTCACAAAATTGTATTAATATATTTGACAATATCTCAGAAACAATTAGTTTTATAAAAATATGTTTCAAATAAAAGTTAATTTTTAAGAGTGCTACAATTTTGCGATGATAAGTTATTTAGTATCTCAAATAGTTTCGAAGATGTAGACATTTCCGCTTCTGTAAAGTAACCTTAAGTCATTTTCATGGGAAAATGAAAATATCCATTTTGTTTATAATTTTAATCAAAATCGCTAGAGCCGATTTTGAGAAAAACGTTTTCTCTTTTCGCCCTTTAGTAAACTACTCTTAATTTTAGGGTTAGACAGACACATAAACAGACGGAACTTCAAAAAACACTTTTTAGGGTTTGGGAGGTAATGAAAAGTCGACATCCATCAACATCTCAGCTTAGATTTTTTTTGAGGGTCGCAATATATTATCATTATCATTATTAGCACCGCGTCTTATTACTCGTTCGGGTTATACGCACTTACGTTAATGTGTAATGTAGGGTGATTGTGAGATAAAATGGAGGACTTACAGTTTAACGTGGGATCCAAACCACGGTGGAGGCCTATGAAAACCCTAGATACCAAATTTCAGACCAATCGGTGAAATAGTTTAGGTTCCACTCCGAGGTACAAACATATGAATGGAAATCCAAAAACCACTTTTTCGGATCTGGAGGTGTCATGAAACGTAAAAATTAATCAAATCTCGAGCTATTTATTTTAAGATTACAATAATTTCTTTACCTGTAAGGTAGTGAGAAAGTAAAATTTATAACATAATTGAAATATAGCTATTAAAAAACTATTAGGCCTATAATAATTCAAATTTCCCTGTTGTCAAGGGAAGAATTCAGAAAACCGCAATACGAAGCCATTTAGGTCTGAGCGTAATAGCGTATTTTACTTTCCAGATAATCGTACATGAGATGGGCTCTTAAAAGATTAATTTAGGGTCCATGGACGAGAAATATAATTGTAAAGAAAGAGGAACAATATTTTCAAAAAGAGAAAATGAGTTATAAATCACAAGTGGAAATTCATTCCTTGTCTACGCGGCCAGGTTTGAACTCTAACCTATTTTTCAACGGTGAGCTAATGAGTATAAATCGCTCGGCTGTTTAAAAGTGAGATCTGTATCTGAAGTGTAAATAATGAAAAGAGTAGATTAGCTCCATGAGATTTTCAGAGTTTCGTAATTTTATCCACCTTCACGCAAATACATGTGCATCTTCTTTGGGACTGCCTTTTCATCCTACATCTACACGAATCAACATTTTAATATAGTGAAGCCATTCTACTGTGAAATTAAAAACCTTTTATAGATTGAAGACGTCGACTAGTGCAAACAGTTTTTTTTGACATCAGGATTATATTTCTGCAAAACCACCAATTAACGGCTTATATTTTAAACTTTATAAATAATGACATCCCCTCTGGTCTAATGATCAAGGGTTACTGGGTACAGACCCAGAGGTCCAGGGCTCAATTCCCGGAGCTTCCAGATTTTATGTGAAAGGGACGAGGTCAACTCAGCCTCGTGATGGAAAATGAGAAACTAATTGAACGAAAAAATAGTGGATCCGGTCTAGAAAAATGATATTAACAGCCGGAATGTTCGCTGTGTATACCAAATGACACCCTATATCTACGAATGTTGGCACTATCTTCACCAATAAGCGGCGACCGCTCAGTCGGTATGGCTCAGTTGCGGGCTGACGTCATGGAGCTATAAATAAAGACACCTACTTTTAACAAACTGTGTTTTAACGAGACATGTGATGAAGCTCATTTGAATGGAAAAAAACTTGTTTCAAGTTCAAAGTAATCATTTTTACGCATTTTTAAGTTCACGAATTATAATGTAACGTTATATTTCTATGTGATTTCTGGATCGAGCGTAAAAATGGGCTCTTAAGGGCACCAAGGCAGCATTGTCGACTTCAAGACGCACACACAACTGAGATAGTTCCCGGCCCTGATGACGACCTTGCTGATATGAGAACCTTGCGCGCTTCGAGAGCGTGACATTTTATCCACACCTGTCATATCACGTTTAAATAACATACTAACTCCTCCCCTTCCCCTTAACAAACTCACTTCAATGGGGGGAACGGAGAACAATACGTGTTTAGTTTAATGGTATAGGATCACATTGATAAACAAGACCTTGCAGGTTTTTACAACTCATAATTAGCAAACAACCATAATTCCTGAGGATTAAAAGATGAGTTTAAACATACACTGGTGGTCACGTAGTCTATGGCGCTAGGACTGGCACTGACTGTACTGCTGCCACGCTAGTGAGGTTGTAATCCTCTGAACCACTCTGCACATCCTTAACCCTTATATTATGTCATTAATAAGCTTAATTTTATAGAGTGCTAATCTACAGCATGAGGCTCTGAACACTTGAGGGGGAGGAGGGAGTAATCCTTCGAACACTCCACTTACTTTTATTCCAAATAAAGGTTTAACTATCTGCAAGGTTGGCTCAGTTCTTTAGCCGGGAAGTCTTTGGTTCGCTGGTCCGAGAGTATGATTTTTATTCGTGTTAATTTTAAAAGGAATTGGCTACCTACCCTTAAAATTCACGTTTTATCATTCTGTGTTTTCAAATTAGTCTAATTTGGGGATAGGCCTACTTTGAATGAACAATAACACGTTTAGTTCCTTAAGAAAATAAATCCCAATGCGATGCAGTTTATAGCTTATCATTAAGGGTTTGGACATAGTCTGAAGCAGAAAGGTTATACCGGTTTATTTACAGGCAAAGAAAAGTTTGACCCAAGAGAGAAGAGTGCACTGTTTTATTTTTTCATAATGCCGTTTGTTTACAGTCGCTAAACACATTTGCTTTCTGTTCGAGCTAAATAGAAAGAGAGTGTGTGTAGTTACACTGATGGGGTATGGATGACAAATAAACCATTTTAAAGGAAATATACCCAATTTTTGGTGGGGTGTGATACCACCTAGTGGCCTTGGCATTTATACCACATTCCTGCAGACGCGCGCTGGGGTGAGGCGAGGGAAGGGGGAAGTGTTTTAAAATGTAGTTCCTCAACAGTTTTCTTGGATTATCTGATGTTAAGACACAAATAACCAGTTAACTGTCAAGCATACTAAATGTAACTTAACCAAAGATAAATTACCTATAAAGACACAAATAGCCAGTTAACTAACTGTCAAGTATACTAAATGTAATTTGACTAAAGATAAATTACCTATAATAGGATTGCAATAAGAAGACACTTTTCGAAAATAGGGTATCCAACTTTGACAAAAGCCCCCTTATATCTTTATTAAAGCCGTCAAAATTGACACTACCTGTCAAATATGTCAGCTGAAGGACATAACAGCTTGGTGAAGGACTGCTATAAAATAGCTGTATTAAATGTTTGTGACGTAAGAGCCTTCTCACTGACGATCTTACAGTAGGTAATTACAAACACCCAACGTAAGAAATTGTCATATCTAGATAAGAGCACTCAACCACACACAACCATTTGAGTCGCTTGCACCTGGGACTGGACCAGGGTCTCTTGCGCCACTAGCTGCCCACACTTATAGCTCAGTGGTGAGGGGAACCACGCGTCATTCCACGGGAGTGTAGATTTTGTATTCCCCCCACCCCCGTGCTCTGAGTTCTACTGCCCTTACATTTCTTCTAGTGGGGCAGGCATGAGGGTAGAATTTATAGGAACTGTACCCGAATTTGCGCGTAAAAAGATTAAAATAAAATTCTGTAAAAAAAAAAACTCGGTACAGGCGAATGGAATCCTGTCATCAACATTTCATATTAATGAGACTGATGGCTTAGTGCACGTGCTTTCGGTTCGGATAGTAAACATATTTATATTTTATTAGTGTATTATGTGTTATATTTTGTAAGGTGTTGATGAGTTTGTCGTGTTTGATTCAAAATCAAACCTATTGGTAATGGTTTTGGTATCTTTACATTCATCCTCAAGTCCGTAGTCAAGGGGGGTTTTAGGGGTTCAAACCCCCCTTGAAATTTTATGAACAAAGTATATATATGGCTTTATTTGTGATTCAAACAATATTAAAATTAAGGTACAAGTACAAATTAGGGGGCTGTGTTACCATAAAAAGCACTTCAGATAGCTTCTAAAACTGTTTATGATTTAGAATTTTTTTTTCTAGTCTCCGTAAATTGGGGAATGTGCCCACCAAACCCCCCTGAAATTATTGGCTGGCTACAGCCTTGTTCATGCTCCTTTCCTCGGTTATGCGAGTTTCTAAACAACCCAAAGCTGGGGTCACCAGGTAGCTCACAACGGCATTTTCGGTAGCTCGAGCAGGGAATCTCTGGTTTTCCCTTCCCAAAGTGGTATCGTAAAAGAGGCTTTGCCTTAAGTTCAGGAAGTGTGTGGTCTCGGTGGTTCTGGTTCGTGTTGCACCCCGAGTGAAGGAGTAACTTCGTTCTACCAGCGACAACATTTCCAACTGAAGGCGGCAAAATACAAATATAAAGTATGCTCACAAATAAACCTCTTGATAAACTGCTTTGGGATGGGGGTGGAAAGCTAATCACCAAACATTAAACAAATGGTGGATTAAAGTGAAATGCCGTTATTCTCAGTAAGCTACACACAATTTTTTTTTAGATACTTGTCTTAATTTTGTTTTAAAAATGAATAGTCCTCGTAGGTACTAAAACTAATAATACTATTTTATTGTGAAATGTACTAACATTTTAAACAATGTTTCCATTGCAATTACAAATCCAAGTCATAAAGCCTACCCCCCCAACCCCCAAATTAACAAAGGTTTGATACCAAATCCTTGTACAGGTTTCAATAATAGCCAATCCGTGATACGGCAAATTGTTATACTAGGTAGTTCCTAAGCCAATTTGACATTTTGAAAGTAGTTCTCAAATTCATCGAGTGACCTTTGATCCAAAAAGTTAGTACCGTGCACGGAAATACGTATAGAACCTAATTTCATTGCTTAGGGAACTTCAGGTCTTATGGAGAAATGCTTTATCTTCGCTCTCTATTATTTAACTGTTGCCAAATCTACTCGCTCTTAGTTATGTCGGAAGGTAGTGTGCTGGGGTAGGAAGGAGCTACTGGCAACCTTGACTAACCAGCGTTGTGAAACTTATCTTGTATTTGAGGGGAGATTGACCACACCAAAACGAGAGAATGACAACGTTGCTTCCTAAGAGCAGCCATGCTGTTACCTCAGAGATAATAAATATTCAGTGTAGTATTAACCTTGTTGTCTTAGGTTAAGATAGTTTCCAAGCATGATACGTTCATACGGTATCACGCATGTATGCATGAAACATGCTTCTCCTATCAAAATAAAAAACAAACGTAGCCCATCTGTTTTAATTATCTATAGGTCATTTAAAATAAAATTGTTCGCGCCTACATTAATTAGTTTGTCCTTGATACTGACCCATTTAACTCTATTAATGGAGGGCTTATATGACATATGGGTGGTTGCATGGCACTCTCTGATTCGGAAAACTGGGGTTCAAACCCCGACATTACACAATGCCCTTTTTTTCATATAGCTCACTATTCATTACTTCAAACGAATGCCACCCGGATCGGAGAGCATCCGAATAATAATTATTCTCCTCTTGTCTGGGTATCAGGGAGATCCAAGTTAGAACCATAGCTGAGTGTGCTGAGGTGTTTTTAAAAATGATTTTTCCACTCATATCCGCGCAAATGCTGGTACACTTCCCCTAAATTCTACTTGCCTTACCCGTACCCCATTAGCGTAAATTTGTGGAAAGTCTAGACTGGCAGTAGGGTGTAAAATCAAAACCGACGAATGCTGGTACATTATAAGCTTAAAGTTCAACCCCCTCAAACTAATACAATTAAGATGAGTCTTTAGTAGTATACATGAAATATATTATGTTCTCATGTTTTAACTAAACAAGCTAAGATTCGTTATAATTTTAAAAATTAAAAAATTCAGTAGGAAGAAGAGTCAGTGCAATAACTGGCTACACATTATTTTTCTTTATTTTTGAGCTAGCCGTCCGGGATATCCGAATTTAACTTCACTAACAGGGTAGAGATGAAGAGAGTAGAATTTTCAAGAAATGTACTCTCATTTGCTTGTAGGGAGTGTGAAACCATTTAGTAAAAAAACACTCACGGTACACTTCAGGATTCAAAATCTGATCTTTCCGTCACCTTCAAACCTGACTAGACGAGCTTGTCGTTTAGTCCGCGTGTCCATCGATATTGGTCGTATTTTATTAAGTAGTGTGCTGATATAACCTTAGATGGCAGAGGATAAGCATCAGTTAAAGTGACTACCTCTCTACTCAAGAGGTCAGGGTTCGATCCACGTGGATTTCCACCTTACCTATAGTACTTTTAAACCAGTGTATAGGAAGAATGATAAAATTAAAATAGGTATTAATGAAATAACAATGCAATTGCTTTCAGTACTTGAATAAAAAGAGAAATATAACAACATACCGGTTCTGCACTCAAATGGTTTTACCAACCTGTGTTAACGTCGTAATGATTTCTGCGAACACAGAACATCCTGTCTTCGTTCAACCATGCTGGTGCTAACACACTACAATAACACGTGAGCGGCAAGTGTTGCCAACAACGGTTTAATAGAATATAACAATACCTTCTTTTGCTATTCTCCGCGTCCAACTAACCACGCAGGCTTTATGCATTTAATACACTAATGGAGTAGGCATGAAGAAGAAATGAACCCACATTTTCGCGGAGGGAGAGTGGTGAAATAATGTAGGAGAAAACACCTTCTGTAGACTTGGCCAGGATTAGAACCCTGATCTTCCCGCTACAGGCAAACCAGACTAAATATGTCCGATATTTAGTCCGTCCATCGGCGCGGGTCATTTCAAATATTTTTTTGTTTAGTTTGTAAAATCTTAATTGAAAATAAATTTTCCATTATATCGTCCCAACATCTTAGCCCATTTGGCTGTGCGCTTTTCTATTTAACCAGAGGTTCAATATTCTATTCCAGGCACACCCGAAAATGTATCGCTTGTGGATTGGTAATATGGAAAGTGTATGTTCTAGAATTATATTAGTTTGTAATTCGTGTGATATAATCAGTTTGATCACAAATAGTACGTTAAACACTAATCATAATAAAAATTATTCATTGTTGTTGGTGCAAAGCCCAACGATGAATACGTCAATGATCCCTACCACAGCCGCGGTTCCAAAATTTGATTATTCTACTCAAAACTAAGCTTACTTAAATAATCCTACCAAACAGTGCAATTCTATTGCTATACTTTTCCAAAAGAATAAAGTTGTGGCTTACAATGCCAGCCAGCCCCAATACAAAAGCAGGTTATATCAATGTGAACCAATAACAGTGACATACAAATCTTTAAGATGAAAAAAAAAACACAACTTCCACTTTTTACGAACAAAATAAAACATATGTACAAATTATAAAATTAGAATATACGTCAAACAAAACGTTTTAAAAGTTTGAACAAGTAATTGGTGTCTATTCAAAAGAGTTTTAAAAAAACACGCTAGTTTTTTCCCCACTAAGTTGGCAACCCTAGCCCCAGTGACGCGCTGACCTGACCATGACGCGGCTCGCGGTTTTGCGGTGGTCACGTGATCTGAGTCCCTGTGACGTCAGTATTCCCCCCTCCTCCCTCCTCACCATCATCAAGCCCTGCCTGTAACTTGTATTGATCTTGTCTATGTGAGGCGCTGTAGTGGGGAGGTATTTTTACTACGTGTATTTCGGGAGTTCCTGGTATGCATTGGTACCGGACAAAACGTGGAAACGCTAATTTGGAGTTGGAATAGGTACTATAGCCTGTTCCCCAGGGGTCGTGTGGTCAGGTGTGGTCAGGTGTGGCTGGTGTGTGGTGTGTGGTGTGTGTGTTTGGTTGTGGTGGTATGTGGTATGTAGTTGTGTGTGTGTGTGTGTGTGTGTGGAACTGTATCAGTGGTTTGGGGTTCATTACGATAAGTACAGACGTAGCCAATATATTTTTAGGTGCGAGCAATTTTTTTTGTGTGTGTTTAATGTCCACTTTCTAAACATACAATATCATAACAAGACTTACTTAAAAGCTTAATCGATGACAGTACATCTTGTATTATAAGACGCTCAGTCCTAGCACCTGTATAAATTACAAATCGGACTAACACGTAAATAAAAGTAATATTTATGTCATTCCTTCTCGGAAACGAACCAGGCTTCTTTAGACTCGCAGCCCGCTTCAGTGGCCGCATGGTCAAGTCACTACTCTCACAGTAGACAAGACTGCCGATGACGGGGAGTAGGGCGATCTAAGGAAAAAGTTTTGTGTGTGCAAAAACTCATATTTTGCACTCCCCCCCTCCCCCCCATCTGAAAAAACTGTGGAGAATACTATAAATGGCCATTTTAAATCTCGACTCTATGTATAAATATTTTTAGTGGCGAATTTTTTTTTAAATAACTAAAAAAACTACTGTATTTTATAATAGTCAGACGATGACGTCATTGTGTTTTCATCCTTAACATAATTTAGTTTTTTTTTTTTAATTTGAAAAAAATTTGTTGACTGTTTTCTACTATAAAGTGAAGTATGCAGTATATAAATATACAGTGAGGTATAAAGTAAACTACACTTTCAAGAACTACAAAAACATGGATTTTCATAAAGATTCTAAATATATTTTTTAATTATATTTATATTTTCCTCAATAAAAACAAAAAATATTTATTTTTGTGCCATTTTGGCGCCCCCCTGAATATTTTGTGTATGCATGCGGTTACACACGTCGAACACGCCTTAGACCGGAACCGACGGGGAGATCAAGGTTTTAATCTCGATCGGGTGTACTGAAAGCTGTTTCCTCAAAATGGTTTTCCACTCTTCCTCCATGCCAATTAAGGTACATTTCCTCTAAATATAACCTACCTAATCCCTTAAACTGTTAGCGTAGTTGATATATAAGCGTATAACCCGAACGGGTGGTAAGACGCGGTGCTGAAATAATCTAGACTTGTGGTTGGATCTCTCCAACCATAGATCCATTGAAATGGGTAAAATAAAAAATACACCATTATTAAGTTTCTCTGTTCAAGAAGAAGCCAATTGCACCGGACATGACTCTTTCTGGAGGAGGATATAGTCCGAACGTGTGACAGTCGCGTCGAATGAGTTGCCTAACTCGCAGGTTTTAACACTACACCACGATTACATTACTACTGAGGTGCATTAACACCAATTCCTACTTTTAAATTTGACTTTTGTCGGTAACATAGTAAAGTTAATGGACATTTATTGTTGGACAACACAACGCTAAAAGGTTGTCACAACAGTACGGGTCATATACCATTTAAACAATACAATAATTTTTACGTTATCTTATGGGTACCATTTAAAGGGAATTATCCTCACACTGATGTATTCATTATGGGAATAATGGCTGTTTTGAAGCTCCAAAAAGACTAAAAAAAACCCCCTTGATTAGCTTAGAATCTTTTTGAAAAGCATTTTAATTAGTAAGGCGAGTATAATATACTTTGTGTGAGAAAGAAAATATTGTGAATAGTATTATTATTATTATTATTATTATTACTATAGTCTGTTGCATTACAATTTAGATTTCTTCGCATTAGACAGTCTGTTATAAGTCGAATTAATACAATAAAATAATCCGATTGTGAACTGAATTTGTTGATTTATAAAATACAAAGTTTGAGTAAAAACTAGGTTAAAAACATAGATAACTTTTAAATTTGAGTAATATACTTTAAATATACATTATCGTAAGAATAATGAATAAGAATTTACCATTAGCTTTTAAAATCTTAGAATAAAAGGTTAAAAATATAAGTGTAATGAAAATGACCGATAGTTCTAAATCACACGAATATTCTGAAATAAAATGAATCTTGAAATTTATATATATAATGTGTGGGGTTGTAACTAAGTCAAAATTGAAGTAAAATTAGGTATAATACTATAATGTTCTTTCTTAGCTGATATTTGGTTCTCTTTCGCCTTTGCTGGGTCGCAGAAGCTTGTCTACAGTGTTCTAGATTCGACCACAAGTTCGGTTACAACAAGACTATTTATTTGAGAGGGAGGCCGGATCTGTTTATAACCATTAACTTTCTCAGAACTGTTACATTTCGTGCGAAATGTCTTGAAAATTAACAAATTTCACCTTTTCAAGAAATTTTTGAAATTATTAAACACGTTTTTAATCCCATAGTGACATGTTTGAATCTTCAGCTCCGCTTTGACCTGAACAATATTTTAAAATAAACCAACTTACCCGCTTCGGTGGCCACATGGACTAAGGCGCTACTCTCGCAAAATATATTATACTGGCAATGACTGGGAGATCGTGAATCGATTCCGATTCACGTGTAGTGAAGGTAGTTTTTCCTAAATTGTTTCCCACTCTCTTCCCATGCAAATGTTGGTACACTTTCTATAAATTCAACCTTCCTCATTCCTAAACAATTATATTAATTAGTACATAAGCGTTTGAACCGAATGAGTAGTAAGACGCGGTGCTAAAAAACTTCTTAAATAGCGAAGTATTTCCAGACTTCTAAAACACGTCTCAATAATACTTAGATTAAACATTAAAATTTAAAGATACACAATTAGTTTGCTTGGCTTAAGAGTGGATACCCATAACTTTGCTAAACTAAGGGAACAGGACAAGGAGTGTTTAGTCTAAGTACCGTAATTTACCTGAACTGGAGGAAAAAAGATCTCCAACGCATCAAGTCAGGTACAAACACGTGTCTCTTGGTTCAGGGTCTACTACACTATCCGTGTGGCTGAAGCTGCCGTTTATATAGTTACAGAGTTGATTACCTAAAGGCAAAACTATTCTAGATAGTCTAATTTGCTCGTTTTTATAAGTTCCTAATGGAAGAGAGGGACCAAACCTCTAGTGAACTTGGAATAACTTTTCCCGTGTTCAGCCTCTTCCTACTCTTCCGGGAGGACCGCATATTCGCACTAATGAAGTAGGTATAATGCACAACAACTTTACCAATATTTAACTGGAGGGAGTGGGAAAACACCTTAAAACACTCAGCTGGGATTAAAAATCCCGGCCTCTAAGACATAGGTAAGCCAGACAAGACGAGACTGGAGACTTTGTCCGCATACTCATCGGTATGCGATAGAATCCTCCTTGGATCATATGATTTACCCTAAGCGAAGACTATATAGGAGTTACATACATGTTCAACCCAATTTGGTGGCCGTGTGGTCAAGCGCGCTAATCTCGTGTTGGACTAGACTGGCGAAGAAGGGGAGATCGGGGATCAATCCCGGTTGGGTGCACTGAGGATGACCTTACTTATATGGTTTTACACTCGCCCTCACACAATTAGTTTGCATTTTATTAATTTAAGCCTTCTATAACATACAGTGCCATTCATGTTACACTAATCCTCAGGTAAGTAAGGTACCAATTATATACATGTTACAACTAATCCTCAGGTAAGTAAGGTACCAATTATATACATGTTACACTAATCCTCAGTAAGTAAGGTACCAATTAATACCTGTTACATAATCCCTCAGGTAAGTAAAGGTACCAACTAGATACACTATACAACCTAAAACACCACCAGCTGAGGAGATTAGTGGGGTCCAACTTTACCTACCTCTCCCAAAAGTATTAGTAATGTTATCTTATATCCCTCGTCAATCTTTATGCTCGTAGCTTATTGGAATCTTATAAAATTTCTAGCAGCTTTACAATATAATTAAGTTTTAAAAAAATTTAGATTACTTTAGGAGGGGTTCATGTTAAAAAAAAAGTTGAAATCTCGAGTTGGGAACACCACCACCCAAATTTCTAGGTATGTACGGCAATACTATAACCTTCTTAAGCTAAGAATTATAATATTCTTTCAATTGAAAAATGACACCTGGACACGGGAATCGAACCCAAGACCTTAGATTTAGTACGCCAATTCTCTAACCACTGAGCTACCAGGAATCGTCCCGTGCTGTGGTTCATTCTTCACTCATATTTGAAAGAATATGATATCTAGATGCGGCTTTAACCGTAATGAACAAAAATAATAGCTTTGCTGTTTGATCCATTAAGAATTATACGTTATGAGCAAATGATACAATATAATATCATATTTACATTTGTTCAAGAAAATTTGAAATGGTCTTGGATGTTGGGGAAATAAATATACTGTAGTATCAAAAGGTTCAAACAAGTTGACATTTGCCCTTTTCAGTTTGCGTATAGTATAGATACATCCATGCAAACTGCCGTAGCCAAAATCACACTTAATGCAAATAAGTTTAATACTTTTCCTGTATTTGCATCAAAACTCAAGTATAGCCAATATTTCCAGTATCCAAAATAAAATAAATATACTTCCAGTGATACTAGTACAAATGTATGTATTAAGCTAATGTATTAGGGATGAGTAAGGTAGAATCTAGAGTAAATGTACTAGAATTTTCGTTGAGAAAGAGAAAGAGGGAAACAATTTAGGAAAAACCAGCCTCAGTAAACCCGGCTTAGATATGAACCCCAACCCCTCCGTCACCGGAAAACCAGAATAAATGAGCTTGGCATTTAGACAACGTGCCCCACCGGTGTAACATTGTAAAATCTAGAGTTTGGAACCAATTCACACAGAGATGGTTGAATAAAGTCTTAATTACAACGCTTTTACGATCGTGACCATGCACGAGGTGTATGTGAAAAAGTAGTTTGTGTATTTAAGCGTGTGTTTGCCCTACTATCCCAGATATCAGTTTTCTTGGCGCTAGTATTGGTGTTTAGGGGTAAACGCCCTGTAAATAGCTTGCCTCAAGTCATGTGCTGATACAAGACTGTTTTTCAAGAAGTGAAACTCTTACTGATCAATTTTCTTAAAATATAAAAGAATGAATAAAATCATGGTGAAAAAAATTAAGAAAACTATTACGCCATAAATAATGTTATTCTTGTGAGATATTTTTAACAGCTGTGGAGACACCCTCTGTCGACGAAAACAGAATACAACTGGCCATCTTAGCTGTCTTTGCCAATAGTGCCAACTTTCTGGACCCCTACCAAAAAACCAAAATAGGAAAAGAAAGGAGAAAAACAACAAAATAATTCCTAGCGGGTGGACATTCTGGCATATAATTTTCACAATGTGGCACATTTCGATACAAATGCAGGTTAAAACGTTTGGGTTTTGATACAAACTAAAAGTTATGTATTATGTGATTGGTCACCGATATCATTTTATGACCCATACCGATGGCTCACAGGCAATGGTATCAGTAACGTATTTTCTTGTTTGCCGGTGATGGGGAGTTTAGGGTTCAAAACCCGGTAGGGCGTAAGTATACTCCATTCACGGTAGGAATTACTCTCTGAAACGGTCTTTTTTCCTACCAAAATCCTACTATATAAAAGCTTTCTGGTAGGGAAAAAGGCCTTTCAGAAAACAATTCCTACGATGAAACAGACTTTAGGTGGTTTTTTCTTAATGGTTTCTCACTCTCTCTCGTATCTCTATACAAGCAAATGCAGGTACACTTCTTATAAATTCTACCTTCCTCATCTCTACCCCATTATTAAATATATAATATATGATTATGGGTAGCATGGACGAGTATTAAGAGTATTACGAGAGATTAAAACAAATTATTTATTTAATTTAACATATTTTTGTTTGCTGTTTTACGTGTACTTTCCAAACAAAGTAAGTAGGCTAAATTAAATCCAGACAGATAAATTACAGTACTAAAATGTAAACCAATCCTGATGCCAGTAATTAAAACACGGATACACTAGATAATTTAAAGAACTCTAGGGTCAAATCGTGATCACTTAGATGGGTTAAGTTATCACCCAGGCATTTAATTAATCACTGTGAAAGAAAAGCTTAATTTTCATTTAAAAAAAATGTTAGTCTATGCAAGGAATAGAACCAGGTACTTTAACTCATTAGACAGACAAGCTGCTGACTGCGTTAAAGTGTTGAAATGATAATACTATTATAATTGATGGTAAATAAAATGACACGCTTCGGTAGCCGCATGGTCTAACGCGCCATTCTCGCAGTAGACTGGACTGCCAATGACAGGGAGATAGAGGTTCGAGTCTCGGTCAGGTGTACTAAGGATGCTTTTTTCCAAAATAGTTTTCCCCTCTCCCTCCACGCAAATGTGGGTATACTTCCTTTAAATATAGCCTTCCTAGTTACTAAAACCATTAGCGTATAAGGGTGACCTGGTGGTCTATGGGTAAGGTGTCAAGACTTCTGTGCTAAGGTCCGGGGTTCAATCCTCGGTCCCAGCACAGATTTATCTGATTACCAAACCCTTCCTTCACCTCTGACAAGAAGTGTATTAATCACAACTTGTGAATGTGAGGAATGTCAGGCCTCCACCAGTGGTTCGGATTCCACTTAAACTGTAGGTCCTCCATTTCATCTCACAATCACCCTACCATTACACATTAGCGTAAGTGCGTATAACCCGAACGGGTAGTAAGACGCGGTGCTAGTGATAATAATGACATTAGCGTATACCCAAACGGATAGTAAGATGCGGTGTTTAAAAAAATGGTCAGTTAATAATTTAGCTAAACTATTAAAATTAAGATAGTTATATTAATTGTATTGTTGCTGTGCCAAATATTGAATATTGCAAACTTTTGGGATCCGACTGCTTTTAGTGCAGGGATTTTCCTTTTAACGTGATGTATCAGTCAATCATATAAAGAGTATAATTTAAATAAAATACTATTTAAGTAATTTGGTCCCCTTAATATTATTCTATAGTAAGATTTTAAAAATGAATCAGTTTTTAAACCCAACAGGTATTTTATAGATAAATAATTTTACTACAAGATACTTTTTTATTAGAGTACTACATTTTTTCTCTACCTGTACTAACATTTCAAAAATGGTTTTTTTCCGTAAAATACCTTTAAATTAATTTCTATCCGAAAAACGAAGTCATTTATGGGTAAAACAGTCCTCATTCTTAACAAAATTGTTTGAGACACATTTTTGAACCGTTTCAAATTTTCAAGAAATCAGACATAATAACTATTTATAATTTCAAAACTGAAATTAAAATCACGATTTCTCCTCGAGTTATGACCATATAAAGTCTAAATATCTAGTTAGAACAAAATTTATTAAAAGTACTTTAACTGTACCCTCAGATATAGACGTAAATATAGTAAAACTCACTTTTAATGAGTTCGGAGGCACATCAAAGGAAAGATATAACATGGTATTGAGGTCAAACAATTCACGATTACAATACTTTCTCTAAACTTGCAACATTTGTCAAATTGACAGATCTACAACAGATGACTTTGCGTTAGAATACATGAAAATATTTTTTTTAACAGTACAGTTCATCCTATTATTTATTTATATTATATATATAGTAACTGATACAGTTTTACATTTGTCAAGAAATCTCTTATTTAGCTTCATGTTTTGCTTAAAATATTCGTAAACTTTTTCATTGTTTGATAAGATAGTTTTTTGGGGGGGGGGGGGTTACATTACTTTTCATAATACGTGACTTTTTCACCGTTTCTTAAAGTTAATCTACTAGAAGTTGAACGAGAGAACAACATATATAACTTTACTTTCAATTTAAAAAAAAATTAAAACTTTATTTCACGGTCATACGTCACAAACACAAAAGAAACTTGATGAATAAGAGCACATAAAACCACTCAAGATTAGATAAAACGAAGCAATAAAAAAAAAAGAAGCAAGTATTATAAAACCGAGGTGTTCCGTCGACGGTTACACAAGTAGGCCACGTGCCGCAATGCTTCAGGGTTGTTTTTTTTTACAACCACCAAACAAGATATCTTGGCGTCATCATTGCGGCCAAGAACTTATGTAATCAATGATTGTTATGGGATAGAAGCTTTTTGAAATCATCGTTAAGGCCAGGCGAGTGGAGAGTATGCCTGAAAATGTATTTATGGTCACGAAGCCTAAGACACCGGGCTCACAGTATAGTAGATTGCACTGATGTGAAGGTTGAATTTCGAGTTTAGATCAGGCTCACTGAGAGGGAGGAGTGTGTGTGTTGGGGGGGGGGGATGGGTTATATTACGTGAATCATTCCCTTATTTACTTTTATTCATACTCCTTGATTCTACATTTTCTATAAATCAAATCACTAACCATATTAATTACCGGGAAGAAAAAGAGTGGGAGGAACAAGCCTAAATGACGGAAAGAGCCTGTTGTCCCTCCCCCCCCCCCCCCACACACTAACCCCTCACTCTACATCAGTTTGGTACAATTCACAGACACACGCACGACCTGTCTCGACGGGTTATTAAATAAACAAGTTAAAAAGAAAAGGGCATCATCCCGATCTGCATTATTCTAAAACTTGAGGTCACAAAACCGGCGTCCTGTCATTCTCACCAACTATATTTTAATTATATACTGAATCTTAGAATTGGGGAAACATAATAAAAAGTGTTACTTATTTGACATTAGCTCTTATTTTTTTTATTGCGGCTCGCCATGTTTGTTGCTTTATGCAGATTGGCCCTCGAGTCACGAAAGGTTGGACGAAACTGTTCTGATAAGTTAGGTTGGATATAAATATTTTAATTAGTAGTACGCGCACGAGTAGAAAGTGCAATGTTTCTGCATGGAGAAATAATTTGTATAAGTGTCACCGATCTCGCTGAATGACACAGTTTTTAAAATTATCCTACACATTCACATATTATTAATTTATAGTTTAAAGCGGATTACACAAACGTAATTTTACGTAATCACACATACGTAATCACAAACATTTTGCACTTAGAAGGTACATAAACACTTTTTTTTTCGTATTTTTCTGGATAAACGGTATGCATTTACTCTTAGCTATCCTAGTCTTATATAGCTAATAAATTAAGCCGTTAATAACCGGTAGGGAAAACGCAGGCCAACTAATTATACATAGGATCAACACTGACCTGAAAATGGAACGTTAAAATTACCCTAATATTTAGATATGATGTCTGTATCTGTGGTCACGTGGACTAAATAAATGTCAAGCTCACTTTGTCTGGTTTATCGGTAACGGGGAGGTTTTAGTGTCGAATCCCAGCCGGGTGTACTGGAGAATGGTTTCCCTACAGTTTCCCACCCTTCCTCTACGCAAATTAGAGTATATTTACTAAAAATCATCCCTTAGGATATTCATACTTACCCAGCTAGTGTGATTAAATCCGTATAGCCCGGATGAGTGGAAAGACGTGGACCAAAAATAAATATTCTTTAATACGCTATGTTAAAGATAAATACATTTTAACTTTAAATTAGCTCAGTAATTATAAATTGAAATGATTGAAGTGCAGTTTTTGAGCCAGTTATATCACCACAGCCATTATATGTCAAATTAAAGAAACCTCAGGATCTCGTCAACAAAATACATTTAAAGTAAGTGAACTAGAAGAAAACACCCTATAGTAAGTCAGGACTCATCGGGCCCTTTCAGTATATTTCTTAATCTAACATAGTTGGTTATTTATTATAAAATAAGGAAAATAACTTAAAAGTAAATGAAACAATTATATACTTGGAGAAATGACCAAGAATAGTGTTTCATAATAAAATATTTACCTTCGATAATATTTAATGATATCAAAGATTGGAATGATACATTTCAAAGCCACTTTAAAAACAGTATTTATGGTGTAATATGTGTATGGTGCGTTTAGTTTTAAATCAATTTCAAATTAATTTGGAAAATAAAACTTATCTGCACCTTGAAGCCGGAGAATTGAGTAATTATGAGTGTGGGCTACAATTATACAATTTAAAATTTTGAGTCTACTACAGTTATGCACTCAGGGGGAGGGGGTAAGTGGTCCATTTACCCCTTACCCCTTCTTTCCAAGACCACAAATAATTTTAATAAAAGCTAAATACATAACTATAATATAAAAGCTCTTAAGAGATGTATATTTTATATGGATGACATTTCAAGAGAAGGTTCACAATTTGATATTCAAAAAGTACACAAATACACACATGAAAAGTGTCCAAAATTACATATTTGAAAAGAGTACAAAACTAATATCAATGATACATTGTACGTAAGACTGTGGACGTTATAATAATCACTTGCTCTTTGTTATAATAAAATAAAACACTAAATAATTTCTAGAGGCATTTAATATTAACAGCTTTATTTAATTGGCCTTCAATTAAAATCCCTATCCATCCCGTAGTTTAGTTACAGTTAAAACCCAGATTGTATGATCCCCCCCAAAGTAAATTTCTAGGTGTACCACTGGTTCACTAGGAATTCAACAACAACAAAACAATGTTCTACCGCAGCTTCCGGAATAATAATATGTTTATTTTATTTACAATCGACACACTGTTGCGATTATCGTTCCGGCTCATTTCGAGTTGGAACTAAGTGAAGGTCAAGCCTGGACCATAAATAATCGGCCGGCACTAGAGTCGTCGCCAGGGGTGGAGCGAGATGGAGGATGGACGCGCACCCCAGACGTCAACCTATAGCTGATGTGTTCTTTACAGAAGATAAGTAAAAAGAGACGACCGAATCGAACGACGCTATGGTACGTTTTCTGTGAGTGATTGAAATCCTGACACCCTAGTATTATTTTTATACTGTACTTATTGCTATATTAAGATGCAAATTACCCTATGTGGTGGCCACGTTGTCTAACGCGCTATTCTCATGTTGGACTAGACTGCCGAAGACGGGGAGATCAGGGTTCGATCCCAGTTGGGTGCACTGAGGGTGGTTTTCCTAAATGATTTTCCACTATTCTTACACACAAATGTGGGTGCACTTCCTCTCAATAAAGTTTTCCTAATCCCTAAACCATTAGTGTAATTAGTACATAGGTGTAAAACTCGAACGGGTAGTAAGACGCAGTGATTAGAAAAATGATACAAATTATCTTTTTCAAATAAATTGAAACATTTAACAAGGGGGTGACGAACCACTTAATTACGACAACATGAATTTAAGCCACTTGCATTCGCTTAGGCTGGGATAACGACTTTTTACGATACTCAAAAGTTTGAAACCCTCACATTTAGTGAAATCCGAATCAATCGCACAGTGCCTTGGATAACACCAAGCTCATGGCCTAAAATATATTCGGTTCTAGATAGTTCCGTGCAACAGACTTATCGATGTGGCCACTAGGGAAGTGGACTTGAGTTTCACGTCATATGTTCACAACGCATCCACTTGGATTTTAATAAGGGGATATAGTTTTTATTATATAATACCGTAGTGGTGGTCTAGGGGTCTGAGGCGTTGGACTCACGATGCACTTGTACCATGAAGGCGGTTGGAATTCCACTCCTTGCCAAAGGTGCACAGTGTTTTTTTTTTTTACCCAATGTAAGTTTTGTTGAGGTTTTCCCACCCTCTTACCAAGCTAGTCCGGACAAATTTATTCTTAGCTACCCTCTTAATCCTATCCCTACTCCTAAGATTAATAACCTGTGTGTTGAACGCAATATTATTAATATTATTACTAACCCACACTGGTGGACACGTGGTCAGACTGGGTCTGGTCTGGTTTGATGGTGTTGGGGGAGTTTGAGGGATGAATCTTGGACGGGTGCACTGAGGGTAGTTTTCCTTCAATGGTTTCCCCCTCCCTTCACACAAATGTGGGTACACTTCCTCTAAAGTCTACTTTCCTCATCCCTAGCCCACTAGCGTAAATATGTAGAGAGTCCGTACGGAGAGCAAGACTTGGTGCATAGGAAACTCAAAGTGTCACCATTATTATTACAACTTATATAACATTAGTAGAAGTAGTAGTAGTAGTAGTAGTAGTGGTAGTGGTAGTAATAGTAGTAGTAGTAGTGGTAGTGATAGTAGTAGTAGTAGTAGTAGTAGTATTTTAGAAGAAGTAATAAACGTCTTGTCATGCTAGCTCGCGTGTCCTCTTCTGATATACGTGCTACGTGCAAGTCACTGCCGATACAGATAGCTATCGCTCCGAATGCAAATATTTAGATTTGTGACTTATAACCAAAGTTTTTACATTTTACTGCGAGTAAATATAAGCATCCTTAAATACATCACTCGAACTTTGTGACCTATGCCCGTCCCCCACGGCTCAACTAGTTGGGTGGATGGATAACTGCTTTAATAAGGGAGCCACCTGGTTCGACTCCAACTTGTGACAGGCACTAAGAATAAGCTTCTCCCTGGTCTAATTTGTGTTCCCACCGTGTCTTACCAACCGTTCAGCTCATATGCATAAATATTAACTATAATACTTAGTTGGGGATAGTAAAGTTATAGTTTCAGAAGAAATGTACCAGAGTTTGTGTTAAGGGAAAGTAGGAAACTATTTAGGAGAAAAATATTTATAGTACACCCAGCCGAGATTTGAACTACCGATCTTTTCTTCCCCGTAAAACCAGACTAAATGAGTCTGGTATGTAGATCGTGTACCCACCCACCAATGCGAGTTCCAGGTCCAGTTGTTTGGCCTAAAGGCTTGGTCATGTGGTCAATGACTGCCTTAGAAGTATTGCTTTTACAATGTGACTAGGCAGCTGGAGGCTTATCCTTACATGGTAAAGTCCATTAAATTCCAGAAATACATTTTTCAGATAGCGTTGGTGATAAATTAAATCTGAGGGAATGAGATGTATAAACTATCAATTATAATATAAAAACAAGATATCAAATATCTATAAATAAATTGTATAGTTTTAACATTTTGTCTTGGTAAGGAGAGTTTTGAATATAAATATTAAGAAATAATAAGTTTAAAAATAATTAACAGCCTAAAAAATTATATTGATTACATTCTTTGTTTTATTATCATTAATATACTGCTTAATGCAGAGCAAGAAAATTATAGTTCAATAAGTTGCTAACTATTTTAAAACTTATTCTTTCTTACTATTTACAAACTTCTATAAATTAACATTTAAAAAAAACCTTTTATCAACTAAACATTAATTTGAAGTGGGCAACAGTAATTTCAAGATTATTACAATTAACTTTTCATACTGTTAAAATAATTTAAAAGCTAACCTTTATTTGAAATAAATGTGCATCGTGTGAAATACAAGATATAGCTACAAAAATAATACATCTCATAATTAGTAGGAATAATCTTAAATAACTTACACTAATAACAAAGTTAATTGTGTAAATGAGCACTAAGGAAAGCTGTTAGTATTGTGATTAGATATTGGTGCAGTACATTGAAAGACTGACATTTAGCGACTAGTGGAAACTTCTTTAAGGTTATCTACAACATTTTTTAAAGGTGGTACCTACAGCGTCATTTGTCGATCTACCGGTATTTTAAAAACAATCTTTTCCATAAAAACAGAATTTTCAGGGTTTAAGACATTGTAGTAGATGACCTTGAGAGATTTACAGCCCTGCGATAGGGTTTTAATGCCTTCTGTAGTGACATTAGGGCAGTAAGATAAGTCAAGCTCTTGCAAGGACGCACAGTTTTGAGAAATAATAAGCGCACACGTGTCATCAAACTTGTCGCTGCGAGAAAGCGACAAATACTTTAAACTGCTCAACATCTTCTGTAAGAGAAATTTGCAAAGCCCTGAATAGCTTATGTTGGATGCATTCCTTAGTTTTAAGGAACTTAAAGTCTCCAAGCTACTCAAGCCTTTCAACCCACGATCAGAAAGTAACCCACACTGTGAGATATGTAGAGTACACAATTTTTTACATTCTTGGAAAGATTCAAAGGTAGAGTCTGTGAGGCAGTCACCGAAAAGTGCCAAGGACACTAGTGTCTCCTTTTTTGATGCGATGAGATTCAGTATGTGTGTGTCTTCTATGCCTCTCACATAGTCTATGTTGATTTCTATGAGATCAGGGCAACGTCAATGATCAACTTGAGTTGGTCCCCTGTCAACTTCGAGTGGGACAAGTTTATGCTTTGAATTTTTCGAAACTGTCCCAAGATGTCGAAACAGTCTCTCTGGACTGAAAAGCTTTTACCCATGCTCAGATGGAGCAGCTTCGGGTATCTGACAGCCAACATCTCCATGGTATTTAGGTTGATCATACCGCAACAAATGAGCTGTATTCTTTGGATGTCCGGACAGCACTTACACAGCACTTCCAAAATACCCGCCGTATCCAAGCGCCATTGTAGAACCACGGCCCTTAATAAACGGGCAGACCTGAGCATTTTGTAGATATACTCTAGAGTCATGTTTTTGGTGCACACAAACTCAAAGTTTTTCCACAGAGCTTCATCATTTGAGAGGACGCTCCATCGTTTGCAAACGTAACGTATGGAGTAACAAATATCCTCAATATCCAGGAGGGAGAATATTTTTAGAAGCATTTCATTAGGTAGATGATTCACTACCACCCTGCGAGATTCGGTTTCGATACCTTTGCCGACAGTTTCTTCACTGGATGTCATGGCTGAATTATATATCTCTCTTTGATGATGGGGAAACTTCCAAAAGTAACTATGAAAGAGAAAGATAACATTATGTTTTTAATCAGTTAAGTTCAACACCACTGACTTAACCTAAAGGGTAGATATTGGAAGGGGAACTTAAGAGTTAATGCATCCTCATTAGCGAGGTGAGAGTATGAGAAACCCACAGAGATAAATCATATGTGAGGAACCACCTCCAGTCATGCCCGGCCAAGATGTTATTGGAAATCTAGTTTATTGCAAACCTGGATGTCTTAGACCACGTGATCACCCGTGTGGACATCAATACCACTTAGATAATATAGTTCTTATTCTAGAGTTTATTTATTTCTATTTATAAAACCTGTTTACAATTTTTTATTTAAGTAGGCCTAGTTAAACAAAAATTGCTCTGTTTGATAAAGTCCTACTTAAAGCAAAGTAAAGTGAGACGAGATATAACTACATACCAGTTTTTAAAGAGATTCCCTGTTTACTCAAAATAGTAAACAATGCAAACATATTTCGGTATATATAAATAAGGAAACCAAATTTATAATCAAATCCCTCCGTCGCTTAGCAAGTTCATGCATAGTTGTTACAATGCTTGTACCTATATTTCCAGAAACTATGTCGTTTGGAAGTTCAACGAACATTTTATTAATATTCTTTCAAAGGTCATTTTAATTAATAAAAGGAGGGCTATATCAGTACATAATTTTCAAACAAGTTTAACCTTGACCAACAAACCGAGCTTAAAATAATAAACCACTTAGCGAAGAATTGTTGTATATTTGCAAAAATACGAAATCGTAAACAAAATGTTAATATATTTCGGTTGATGCCGGAATTTGAAAATTGGTTTCTTTGAGTTTTATCAACCTCCCTGATCAGTGAGTCACTGGAACGGTGGAGAGATTTGCGCATGGATATAACTACTTTATGTCATTGGACTACTTTTTGATACGCCTTAATGTTAATAGTTTCATTATTTTATTTTTCAGCCGTTCGGGCTATTTTCATTTAACCACACCAATGGATTATGGTTGACGAAGGTATAATTGAAAGGAAATGTACCCGAATCTCCATGGAGGAAGTGTAAGTATCAATTTATGAAAAACCAGCCTCTGTGAACCCAGAAGGAACTTGATCCCTTAACCTATACCCATCACCAGCAAACCAGGTTTCATGAAGCTGACATTTAATCCGCATGCCCACCGATATGAGTAAAGGGTCTATTAAAATTCACTCTTATCATCTCGTTTACCTAGATTGGTTGGTGTTAGTATGTCTAGCCAATGTCTATCTGTCCGGTGATGACAGGCATGGGATCATAGTTTCCTAAATTGTTCATTGCGCGCGTTCACGTGCGTGGCTACACTCTAAGTACACAGCCCTGATAGGTTAGAGGAGCCTCGAGAAGAGGCTTTGTTCCTTAGATACTTGCTTGCCGGACCCTACATGGCAAGTGGTTTCTTCTTTTACAAGTCTCCGACTTATGTAAGGTGTTTGACTAGAGACGTAGCGGTGTCCTTTATTTTAGTAGCCAACACATGGAACTAAAACGCGTACTACTAAAAAATAATAGGGTCCGGTAAATCAGTTTTTGTGGCTGAGTGGTTAGAGAGTCAACAAACTACCCGTCTAGAGGACCAGGCGGGATCTATAGCCGGACCTCAATGACAATTATTCGTATTTGAGTTTGAATTATTAGTCCTAAAACTTGCATCAGTGGGTACGCGGGAATAACTGTTGGGCTCAACTAATCTAATTTACAAGTTACAGGGAGGTCGGGATTCAGATTACTGCTGGGGTACAAAGTGTTAATTCTTTTTAATAGTCCTTTTACTCTTCCTCCACACAAATGCGGGTACAGTAAAACCTTGGATTACGAGCATAATTCGTTTCGTAAACGTGCTCGTAATACAAAGCACTCGTATATCAAAGTGAATTTCCCCCATAAGAAATAATGAAAACTCAGATGATTCGTCCCACAACCCAAAAATATTTAATCTAAAAATGATTAATACCATTTTTATTTTCGTTATTTAAATGTAACTCTACTGTAATTAAATTTATTTATTAAATTTAATCGTGGCTAGTGTGAGGTAGACGAGATAGAGGAGAGGAGGAGGTGTGTTATTGTTTAGGACGACTTCCACTGTCACTAACGGAATCACTGCTATATGTTGGCTCACTCAAATATTTTTCTTTTTGTGAGACTTTAACAAATAACCTATCCAATGACACTGCTCGGCAGACAAAGCGTAACCATAGTACTACTCGTATTGCAAGATATCGCTCGTTTATCAAGTTAAAATTTATTGAAAATTTTTGCTCGTCTTACAAAACACTCGCAAACCAAGTTACTCGCAATGCAAGGTTTTACTGTACTTATCCTCTATATTCTAGCTTCCTAGTGTTTGTACAATTAGCATTTTTGAAATCAGTAAAGTTCAACGGGGAGCGTGGTGAAAAAATATACTACTACCCAGGCATGGAACTTCTCGAGTGTCAAGGTCAGTTATAGTGTTAAGGTGTTTTCTTAGGTTAAATTAGTTTTTAGGTCATTTGATTATAATAAAACCTGTGTTTAGGAAGTACATGTTAAAACATTACCTATCTCAGAGAGATTTGTATTTACTAAAAGGCGGTAGCGCGGGTGGCCAGGCCACATGTAAACGAGGTCTACTTCGTGTAGAGCGTGCAGTATCGATCAATGTCCACTGGGTTTGAGCCGACTGCTGGGTCATTTATTAGCAGGTGCTATGCGTCTAAAAGTAGTTTTGAAGAGGTTACTTTAGAGTAGAGCCTTGATTTGCGTTAAGTAAAACAACTGGATTTCTCGAAATAATAGCTCTATTTCGGTATTAAGAGTCGGTAAATATAATGCCTATTTCGACTAGAAGAAGTAAATGAACTCGAATATAAGTGGTCGATAGAAAAACTTACGGATAAATTTCTCATTCTTAAATTGAATATATTTGCCTTTGATCACAATAAGATTGTCATAAAACCATAACAAACACATATTTACTTCTTTAACAATAGTCTTTGGGTAAAAAAATACATTTTCTAGAATGATAACAATGATTGGTTACAGAAATATTAGAAAAAAATCCAGTTGGAATTATTTTTTATGGTAATTTCATGTGAAAAAAAAGGCAAAGAAAAATTAAGTTTGCTGCTTAATAAAAATATGTATAGTTTTGTATAATTTTTATAGAGTTCACTCTCATCAAAATCGATCTATTTTACCATTATTCACATGGGAGGTCAGGGATTGATTCTTGGTGAGGCCATAATATTAATCGTGGGTGAAATTCCACAGCGGTGAATTAACGGCCAAAGGATTGAAGGTTGTGTTTGTTATAGAATAAAGTTAGTTTGTAGGTCGTGTGTTCATATAAGTTGGTTCAGAAATTAGCCATGTATTAATAATACTTTGAAAAATTATGTCATAATAAAATATTAACAGATTGTTGATACTTGTAATTTTTAACGTGATACATGTTGTAGTTATAAGCAAATAATACTACTCTCAAGGGTGGTCACATGGTCTAAGACTCTGTACGAATCTCGAATGGATGAACCGAGATTGGTTTTACACATGTAATTTATCAATGCCATTCATCCACCCCTATGCTGGTGCATTTACTCTTAAGTTAACTTCCCAATCCATAACCTTTAAATTAAATCGTTAATAACCATGTTTATAAACGTAAACATAAACAAAATTAATATGATTAAAAAGTGTATTGTTAAGTGATTCGAGGTAAAATTGATTCATATATAAAATACGTTTTAGTCAGGCAAATGTCTTTATAAAATTTTACTAAACATTTTGTTAAAATTTGTAAGTCAAACCAAATTTAGTCGATCCAAAGAGAAGGAATAAAGATAATATCTAGAGAAAATGCACCCTCATTAAAGTGGAAAAGAAATGATACAGCCATATAGACCATTATTTGACACCTTAACTTAGTCGGTAGTGTGTCTGCCTACAGAGCTAAGGGTCCCGGGCTCGATTACCGGCATGGTCGAAAAATTTGTCATTGATGAAATATGGGTTTACCCTTTCGCGTTGATAAATTAACGGCTGGGGGGAGGGGGGGCGGGGGGACTGGATGGTGTACCTGTCCTGGTCTCAAGTGGAAAATATATGACTTGAATAAAGAATTGATCCAGGTCACAGGCTGGCAACAGTGATGGATGTAAAAAAATATTGATCATGTGGAAAGCCAACTCCAGTGCACACGACCGAAAATCAAACCTTCAACATCTCCCCTGTCTTCACCACACCACCGGCAGTCCAGTTTGTTACGAGTCAACAGATAGATTCGTTCTGATAACAAAACATAGTTTGTGTTTTGACTAGGTCTTTACAATTTAGATGAAACATAGCTCGGTTGTTCTGTGGCCTTTTATATACATTGTATAATTTTGATTAAGTGTTATGAACTTTGAATGTCTCGGAAAAGCTTGTGACAAACTATTTAGAAAAAAAAGTCTGTTTGAAGCTTTATATGATATTTATAACAGGACAGATTGTGTTTTTAACATTGAAATTTACTTCAAAACACATTAATAATAATCATCATACTCTTATTTCAATTACTGGTTTCTAATCATGTGCGGAAACAATTTGAGATAGTACAATACTAAATAAAACAATTCTTAATTTAGTCAAAGCTAATAAAATGTACCTAACATATTTATTCTATGCAATCGGATCACTTTTGACATTTAAATTTTTATAGGAAATTGAAAGTAATTCGATTGATTGAAACGACACAAGAATAATACTTGTAGTATGACCGACTAGGTCAACGACTAGCTTGTTTCAGAAACATACGCTCTTGTCATTTTCAAGGCTCTTAAAGAGTTTATTGTAATAATGTTTTCTAATCAATAACAAAAAATAAACTGTTCTTAGCGGGAAGTAGGCCTACCTATAACAAACCAAATTGATACGGTCCGCATGTACAAAGGCCTGGTTTGCTGAAAACAAGGAGGTCGGAGCTCGAATCCCGGTCTGGTATTATTATGGTGGTTTCTACTGAATGGTTTACCACTCTCCTCCATGCAAATGGGTAACCTGGATGGGTAATAAGACGTGATGCACAAACAAACACGCGCATATTTGCGTTTAACGATCATCTCTCCATTCTATTTCCGAGCCTCTATAGGGTATACAACAATAAATATAGCGTAACTAGGTAGTTCATATGCATGTAACCCAAATGGATACTAAGACACGATGTATATATATATATATATATATATATATATATATATATATATATATATATATATATATATATATATATATATAGATAGATAGTCTTAGTACCCATTTGGGTTACATGCATATGAACTAGTTACGCTAGTATGGAAGGGATGAGGAAAGGTGAATTTGGAAGAAATATACTCAAGTTTCCTGGAGGGAGAATGGAAAACTTAAGTAAAAAACGCCGTCAGTACATAAGACCAGGATGTGAGCTGGTGGCAGTCTAGTCTATGGCTAGAGTGACGCATTGGACCATGCGACCACTGGTGATAGTTTTTTAAGTCTTTAAGAAACTATATTTTGAATTACTCCTATCACGACTAGAATGGAATTTAGCATTTTCTGGTTTTTGATTAAACACAGCGTCGCAGAGTCATGTATTCCTGGGTGGGTGTAGCTGCTAGCACCATTTCAGAGCAATTAAAGTGACATTTGAACAGTGTTATGGTTTAATATTCTCTGGATGTGCTTGAAACACTAACATTTAACACCGGTTGGGAGCCATGTTTACTCCATTGTGACCCGAGCGCATTGGAGACGATTCCTTTCCTCGTATATTCTCGACTAGTTTTTTTTTTCCAGGAGAGTGCTGAATGTATTTAATTTATTCTCAATCTTAAATCATTATAGGTTTCACTAAAGCCTATCAAAACAAAAATTTTATTCAAATAAAATTACATGTATACCTATTATGTTAAACAGTTCAAGGTCTAGTCTCATTGTTTCAAACAAATACTAAACTTTTCTTTAATTTTTTACAAAATATGAAGAGTATATAGCATCTAAAAAAGATTGAGATATGGAATCAAATGTTTAAGTGCCTTGAGTTTTACTTAATAATATATTAAAATCACAAATTTAAAGAGGTAAATTACCCTTTTATGTGATATTTAAAAAAATATGTTCATAGCTTGAGGTGTAGACTACTCATCTTGGCCACAACAATACATTTATTTTGGAAAGGGATCTACTTTCACTGTCTCATCGTGAATGTCCCAAACAAAATATATCAAAGTATTTTTTAAATTCTAGTTGAAATCCCTTAAAGTATTTTAAAAAGATGGAGTTCTGGGTATTAATTTCATAGAGAACATCATTAATAATACTTTGGGAGGATGGCTGAGGGGAGATTTAACATCTCACCCATTTTGGTAAAGTTCACATCAAACACGATTAATTTATATATTATTAAATAAATCTACGGATAAAGTCTGGCTATTCCATCTTGTTTTTGATGTATTTTGAATTTAAGTTAGCCCATTTGGGATCCACAAACTGAATACACTCTTCTAACGCAATCTATTAAGAGAGTTATTATGACCAGCTGTATTGCTGGGTCGACTGCAAAAATGTCTTCCGCCTTAGAATTGCCATCAAGAGCTACAATAAAGTTGTGTTCATGATACGTCCTTCCCCTAATCCTCCGCCTAAAAGCCACACTAACAGGATCCTAAGTCTAATTATTATGTCCTTTTATTGCGTAACATTTGCACTGTTGGCCCCTCCCCTCTGATGTTACTATGCAAAAACTTGGGTACGATTCAAAACACTCCACCTTAAAATTAAAAACTATAAACAAAATATAATTGTATTGCGTGATTTTTACGATAATTTACATTCAAAAGTGTTTCAAGACAAATTTTAATCAAATTTACACATCAAGAAATTGAATCTCGAAAGTTCAAGATTAAAAAAGAAAACTTTTAATTAATGACAATGATCCAGAGCTAGTTAGTTCTTTGATCAAATCTTCGTTAATTTTTTTTTTAACTAAGTTAATCTATATACAATTTTAAGAGATGTATGGTGGAAAGTTTACTCCCGGATTGCGAAATATCTCGTCTGTAATGCTAAGAGTTTGAATTTATAGAGCTTATATCATAGCCGGCAATATAAGTTTAATGCGTTGTGAACTAGCCTATGATAATGTTAGAGATAAACAGCAGAAACATGTTTG
Organism: Timema podura; assembly: GCA_033556935.1. Classification (NCBI taxonomy): domain Eukaryota; kingdom Metazoa; phylum Arthropoda; class Insecta; order Phasmatodea; family Timematidae; genus Timema; species Timema podura. The sequence goes on along the minus strand of JAVRXN010000003.1, from coordinate 30,897,171 downwards.
CAACATTACAAACATGTACATAGGGTACTTACTTATTTCACCGAACATATGTTAGCACACATATCTATTTATATCTTCCCTCGTAAATCGCCGGAGTGTAAATTATATATATATAGGTCAGTAAAATAGTGAAGTCCACCTTTTACTCACACACAATCCAAGTGAACTTTGAGCCGCGCTATTTGAAAATGAGGTAAACTTTTATATTACTACAGTTACTATATATTACTTTAGTGAAAATAAAAGATTTTCTTACTTGACTACAATGCTTACATCAATCAGTTCGGTGGTCGTGTTTCGATCTCTTGTGTTTCATACCACGTCCGCTAGGGGTATTTTAATTCGTTCTTCTTGCGCACACACACACTCTCTCTACGTCACACTAAAAAACACCAATGATCCCAGACCATATGTTTCCATCACACAAATAAAAAAGAATAAAAAAAACAACTAGTCCCTCTCTAGCTTACACCTCTCACCACAAGACACGTTCGGACGATTCAGCCGTCACGCCCAGACTGGTTCGCTAGCTTGTCCTCTATACACTGCTAACCTCCTACCAGATGCGTTAGTTCCCCGCACGACCACGGCACCGAGTCGATGCGCCACCTGCGACAAAATGTTGCTCTCGTAACGTTGATTGCTTTGTATGTACGTACTATGGAATATTTTCGAACATTTTTGACGTTTGCATGGTGGACATCATTATCACGCGCTGAGTATTTGAAGGCTATGTTGTTTCCAGAAACAGTAGCGTACGCAGTATTGCAAAATAGGGATGGTTTTTTTTGGGGGGGGGAGGGGCCCTCAAGGGGGGTTTGGGGCAGGTATTCCCGACCGCCGAAGGCAATTTTTTTTTACCATTATATACACCTAGAAACTTTTTTGGGAGGTTTTTTTATTGGTATTTGTTAACTTTATCATTTATATTTTTACTATTATAAACGTGATAATCCAACAAAATAATAAATAAATAAGCCTATATTATAAGTTGGCTTAACCGTCACATAGGCCTACTATCACAAAAAATCACCGATTATTTATAGTAGGTAAATGTCTAGCCACTGTGCAACTTCTCGATTGAGCCACGTGTGAAACTGGGAGATTTCGAACCTGACGCAATCTTCAGGACTTAGGCCACTTCCTAGACTGCAAGAACATCAATAAGACTACTAGGGAGGATCAACACAAGAATGCTCACAATGTTTAATTGGTCTCCCACATTTTATTTTCTCTTTGGAGCTGCGTAGATCTCGGGACATCCCCAAACTACGGTAGAGGGGGCTTGAGCCCCCTCAAACCCCCCCATGGGTAAGCTACTGTCCAGAAACTAAGCTAATTAAGCCGATAAACGTTGTTTTAAGAACCGATCAGATATGGACTTAGTGTAATACCCGTTTCTAAGCCTTGAGGTCGGGTGTTTGATACTCTGATCGACAAAACTAAAGTGGGCTTGTCCCAGTGGCGGCTCGTGTATTATTGTCAGGTGAAGCCAAGTTGGACGAGTCCATTCAGGACCAAACTCTCCCTTTAAATCCAATGCTCACACATTTGCTCACTATATTATCGCATGAGTGGTTGGTCGAATGGGTAAATGGGAGGGTGAGGACAGTTTACTAGTTCAGGCCCATCAAACCTGACTTAAATTGACAACAATTCATCACTGATATTTCTTCATAATGTTTTACATTTCTTTTTCCAAGCAAATTCTAGCGAAGTTTTTTTTCTTTGTATAGCTTATACTCCTAATATGTTCTTGGAAATATAATTTGTGCTACATATATCAATTTTGAGGCAAAGGCGCACGATTAAAGATACATTTCAGGAATTACTTAATCTGTATTTTAGTTTAGGTTGTTTCATTTGATTTTGACTACATAATTGCCTCAATATAAAATAGTCATCAAGTCCATTCATTAGAACTTATTTTTCTTTGGGGTATTTAACATAAACTTTTTAAACAAATTGATTATGCCAGCACATAGCTTAACAAATTCAACCTAGGACAGCACGCTTAATATCACACAATCAGCCATGGATCCTAGATATTTACTAATTGAATAAATGTATGAACCCATATACATATAATCAATATATTTGCCAGCACCATTTGGAATTGAACCAGGGTCCCCTTGACTTGACATTCTAGTCACTCAACTACGGGGGTGGGCTGTACGTTAACATTAAATCTTAGAGTGGAGTAAGTTTATAGCAAATTAATTTATTAATAATTCTATACTTATGTCTAGTAGAAACACCCAATTCGATTATAGCTCTTTATTTCAGCTAGCTCACGCGAATCGCCTGAATAAAATTGATCCCGGGCCACTCATGCTCTTACCTACCTCACCACTTGACGTTTCAAGTCGGAACTCGAACCGTAGACTCTTAATAGATGTGTTCATTGCGGTTGGTTCACTGCCAACTGATGTGCTGGGAGGTTATTTCGCCTTTGAAACGTTGGCACAAGTAAAGGTGATAGACGGTTGTGGCACACACACACAACGTACTTGACTTAAAGGGCACCACGAGGACATTTTTCGAGAGCTAAAATACTTCACACCGTGCTAATTTAGGCAGGTGCTCGATTTGTAAAGTCAGATTCTGGCAAGAAGAATGGTTTAGAAAATACAAACATGATTTAATGCTGTCAACATTGATAACCTATTAGTAGTGGTTAAAATGACAGTTTCAGCCCACTTTCTCCCATAAGGTTAACATTGATCCTCCACATGAATGTGGAGGATCAGCTCACTTCCTTCCATAAGGTTAACATTGATCCTCCACATGAATGTGGAGGATCACTTTCTCCCATAAGGTTAACGTTGATCCACCTCCTTGAATGAGGTGGTTCACTTTCTTCCATAAGAATAGTATTGATCAGTGGCGGATTGGGGAATATAATTTTGGGGGGTCTTTAACATTAATACTACCAAGTTTTATCTTGAGCTCTCCTTACTATTGATGTGGATATCTTTCACCCATACAGATTAGTATTAAGACTTCTCAAAGTGAGTAAGTGGCGGATCGAGAAATATTATTTTAGGGGGGGGGGGGAAGGGGGGAGGGGGAGGAGAAGAGTGAGTAAACCAGGTGTTTATAAATTAGTTACACCATTAATTTGATAAAACTTTTATAAATCACTAACATTTTACTATAATATTACTACGTATTGGGTGTTACTCGTTTAGCCGTTTATTAAAACGTTTCCCAGGAGGCACTGCGAGGAAGCGAGTAACGTCACCTCCCACCTATAGCTAATGTTGACTAAACTATTTAATTTTGATAAAGCCGTGCTGTTTCACCTGATGAAATCAGGCTATGATATTCACAAGCACTCGAGCTTTTCACATAATAAAATCTTTATTACAAAGGTTAATACAAAAACTTTTCAATATAGTTACATACAAAACATAAAGGGCGAATTTCTTACGTCTCCATTGGCGAACACATTTGTCTTATTTTGTAGTGACCATATGCAAGAGTGTCACATCCATTATCTAAAATATAACGTTTGTCATCTCCGGGGGAAAGTGCAAGTTTATTTAAGGAGATACTGTACAATTGATGTTTCTCACTTCTTATCATAGACATATTGGCATAGTGTAAGATCCCCTGCTTTAAACATTTTTTATAATGGGCATGTTTAATTTTATTTTTGAGAGTTGTTTTTGACACACCTTTACCTACTTTTTTCTCCTCAAGACTCTCCTTTTGAATGGAGTAAAGCTTCGGTCGAAGTCCCACAAACTCTCGAATACACTCTCCATTCATCTCATCCTTCATTTTACCCAGAGCCTTTTTATTGCACACGCTATGTAAAAAATGTGTTTCTGGATAGTCTGAAGTGTCGAATCGGTCTATATTATCAAACATATCCACATACACATTTTCTGTTTTCAGTTCGTAGCAGAGGGAATCTGTGTCTGTGAATAATAGCTTTGCATTTTGTCCATATATCCTTTTAACATAATTATAATGAAAGTTATACATGATAACCTTGCTTATATCTAAGATAGCAAAGCCTGCATAGATAGGCTTATTCAAAAGTAGGCTTATTTTTCTCATGTGAACCCCAACTAACTCTTCCGTGAAGATCGTATAAGCAATAAATGCTGGTGAAGCAATACGCTTCTTCAGGCTCTTTTCATTATTTAGTAATTGGACATTTACACGATGTCTTTGATTCTCCATAGACTTCCCGAATACTGCATTGTTCATGAGTTTGAAAAAGTCCTTTTCAAATCCATTCACTGCTTTTTTTCGTTGGGAAGTATTAAAATCAATATATGGCTTCAACCAAGCACTCTGATTGAAAGTGAGGACTCTGTGTATCTTTTGAAGCTTCATACCCAAAGAAATATACAGTTTTAAATTACGGTAGTGTACCACATAGTTTTGTTTATTATTTAGGTTGGGCACTAGCTTTTCTGTCTTCCCGCCGGCTGGAGAGTTCACCTTGGATTGTATATACTTAGAGAATTGTGATAACATCTCAGGAGTAACTATAACTTTTTCAGGAGCAAGTGGATAGTCACTGTGCTCGTCATGAATTTCTTCCGGGTACTCTAGATCTACTTCTAATATATAGCCCACAGGGCTATCATCAGCAACTGAAATTATATCGAGCTCTGCTATTTCAGTATTGTTCAACCATCTAAAATTACTCTGAGGAAGGCAATCAGACATAACAGTCCCGTATAAATTATTACAATCCCAGTATGTGATGTATTTCACCTCCTTTTCAGGGTTAAAATCCATCATATCGGAGTTGTTTGCTTCAGAATGTCTATTAGAAATCATAGACACCCCACCACGTATCCCTTTTTCAATGAATAAATGCATTTCAATGTCAGTTAGTAGCTCCAACTCAACCTTGGTCATCTTTAAAAATGCTGCCCATGCTAGGCCGGGGCTTGTGCAAAAATGTAGACAGTCTAATTTATAGTACTCAAAACATAAAGAGCGAAAGTATTCGAAGACATCTGCTAAAAGTAGAACATCACTTAAAACGTATAAATTTTGATAATCTTCCATAGTATTCATTTCAAAGTTTTCCCACACAGTTTTAGCATGAGCGTAGTCACTTTCTGAAATATTTTCTTGGCGCATCTGATTATAGAATGTGGATTTTGGTGGTAATTGACTATCTTTCAGTTTACTGCTGCAATCCATATAGTCGTAAGGGAACACACCTTTTCTTAGCAGAAGATCTACCTTATCAAATGGGATATTTTCATGGAGTATTTTGAATTGAGTTTTCCCAACATGCAACAAATTTTCAACCAATGTTTCAAGAGATGTGCTTAAAAACTGGAACGAGTCAATAAATTGTAAATAGCCAAGACTGAATGAGATATACTTCTCCATATTGTTTGGAATACACGATATTCTTCTGTCTGTAAACTTCCCAATTTTCTGCATGATAATATGGGCGTCATAATTTTTTAAATTGTGTAATATGACGGGTATTCTCTTGGTATATTGAAACTGAATATTGCACTTACTATGAGCTGCACCCCGATAAGCCCCACTGAGATGACAATGATCACGAACGCGGTCTTGACCCAACTCCTTCTCGCAGATACTACATAGGCTAGCCAAAATAAATTCATTTTCTTGTTCAGGGGTTATGTGCATAGGGACAACATTTTTCTTCATCTCAATGATCATAGTTTCTTCTTCGACAAGTTTGTGAAGAAAGGTATCCACAACATTTTCACCACTGTAGACAACAGGGGGTTTCACACATTTACCTTCTGAATCGACTATTACATATGCAAATCCTGATGGGTATGTTTCGTCATCTTTGTAGTTGATGAGTGATCGGGGTTAGGTGCACACCCTGATATTTTAATATTAAAACACTCAAAATCTGCATAGATCACATACGGGATTTTTAGCATATGTTTATATGTCGAAAATCTCAATATTTTATCCTCTTCCTCGGGCATCTGTATCTTCTGAGCATCGAAATCAGCACACCGCTCACTATGCTCATCCCTGAGATTTTCCTTAGAAAATCTATGCAAGCAATATTTGCAATAGTATGATTCACCATCGTGGCTAGTCAGTGAGCTTAGCAATCTGCTCAAGTTCTTAATAAGACAATAATGTCCTCCATCCACATTTGAAAGAAACAACAAATCCACGTGATTTTCACGACTAACCTTAGTTATCCTTAAAGGGAATATTTCTCCTTGGTATCCATATACATTAATAGATACGTTATTTTGTTTTTCAAACTTAGCTATTTGCGGTATTTGCACAGGATATTCAATACCATCCATATTTAGTTTACCTTCCAGTGATATATACTTACTCACTCGATTAGCATGTTTGTCAGCTGGATATAGAAATGCTAGCACAGACCAAAGAAAAACATTTACTGTCAGCATTTCTTATATTGATTAGAGCAAGTTTATTTCTCAACTCTTCTGGTAATGGAATATAACTGGAAGCAGCCAAAGGAACATATTTAGCTAGTTTAAGCTCTAAGTATTTCACACGGTCCTCAGACCAACCACTTCCCTTGTGGTGGAAAGAAGAAGCTGCTTCAATCATGTAAGTACATGCACCCTCAATCTGCGATTTTAATGCGTCAGGACTTAGAGTGACGATACACTTACTGCGAAAGAAAGGAGTGATGGTTTCCTCTCCCTCCCCTCCAACACGAGAGTACTCTACACAAGCAGATGTATACCATTTTAGATTACCCATCACACTAAGTTTTTGAGCAAGCGTTGCTTCCAACTTCCTTTTAATTTCGTTAATAAAGACTAAAAATAGCGAGTCTTTTGAGGGAGAGATCTTGATGATTTTGACTGTACCATTCAAAGCTTCTGAAAAATTACAAGGGTCGTAATCTTCATCGACATCGAGATTCTCAATATATTCCTGCTCTCTTGACTTTGAAACGTTGGCAACATTTCTCAGTGATGTTGCTCCTGTTGCAGTGCAGTTCTTTAGCTTGTGTCGTAATAGACTATCCCGCCGTGAAAATTTTTTCTGCATTTATCACACTTGAATAACTTCACCTCCCGGCTATGTGCGGAAACATGTCGCTGTAAGTTGTCACTCCGACTAAAAACTAGTCCACACTCATCACACTTTTTAAGTCCACCACCGTGTTGTAAACGTATATGACGTGCCAGGTTAGTAAGCTTGGTAAAAGATTTTGAACAGTTCTTACATATGAAAACCATTTTAACCAAGCGTGTTATATTGAAATAAATAAATAAAATTTTAACTTAAAGCGTGTTGAGTGAGAACAAATAGATATCTTAATTATAGTTAATTGGATAAATATTCACTATTACTCTTCTAGACGTGGAATAGACGATTCACACCAGAGCAAGCATTTTTTCATTTGCATTTTTAGCGTTTTTATTTATATAACATCAAAATATATACATGAAAAAATTACAGGAAACATATTGGTTACAAAACAGTTAACACCAGCCCCGTAGGGCTCTCGAAAACAAACATACATTGAACAATTTTAACATACAGAAAAACTATGGCGCCCTGGCGGGCTGAATGATGTGGTCTTTGGGTTAGGGGAGGGAAAATTTAAAAAACCCACCCCGCCGCACATAATGGGTCGGTTTGACCTTGTTAATACCCCGGGTACATATACAAAGAACGACGACACAAGGACGGAAACAATGGGGAAGAAACATAGAAAAAAGAAACTAGAGAGATGATTCCCCGGTCGATCGAGCCGCCGGGGTCGGTCCTAAAATATATAATAATACTCTGCCAGGGCTACTATGACAATTCCATATGTAGCCCTGGCATGAAAAAAGGATAAACTAAAAAGGTAAACGAATGAACATCCCCGGCGGGCGATTTCAACGAGAATTTAACGATAACCTTCGTATGTTGGGACAATAAGTTAAAGCCCTTATATAAAATTATAAACACTATTTGTCTGTGAGTAACAAGACATGTGTGTGCACAATTATTTCATCTCCAAATGGTACACCTAGAAATAAAATCAATAATCATGGTAAATAGTGTACGGGTAACACATGCGTTACTGTCTGAATCCTTTAATATATAGCTATTTTCGAGTAAATTATTATGATAAGTCAAACTTATATTAATTTCTTAACAACTTTCATTTTGTGCCATCTAGTGAGGGAAATTGGTACTTACAATTTATCAATGTCTTATGTTAGCCCGTAAATATAAGTACTAAGAAATTATAGCTATCGCTACTCATAAAATAATTTAATTTCAGTAATAGGGTTGGATAAGGAAAGTATATATATATATATATATATATATATGGGGTAAGTGTACCCGCATTTGTGTGGAGGGAGAATTTGTAATAATGTTGGGAACCATACTAGATGAGCTCCACGTTTATATCTGCATATTCACCAATATATATATAAAGATTTACTTAAAAAAAAAAAAATTGGCTGATATATATATAGAAAGAAAGTGATAAAAAAATCTTGATTAAATCATTACATTAATATCAATAGAAATAATATTCACCTGAATTTATGTTCTTCTTAGTTAAAAGAGAAATTATAGCAACCATTTACTATTCAAATATTTCACTACTACTTGAACAACACTTGGTGAAGGTAAATTCAATAATGAATAGCTTTTTCTGTTTCACGTTCTAAATATAGTTTCGTTTAATTGTGAAGTCTTAGGAAGGGTACAAAATAAGTTTCACAAGATTATCATAACAGTTAAGACTAGCTTAATTTTTTCCACAAGTAGGGCGATCTAAAATAATATGTTGGAAAATGTATTGTCACTTTAGCCCACTCATATGGAGCTAGTATTGTGATGAGTTGTTATTGCAGACTCTGTCCTTGGGGGTTTGTGTCCTGTTGCTGGGCATGCTCTTGAACAAGATCGTGCTTGTCGAGTGGAGCACATGACGAGGCAAAGGGTATCAAACCCAGGGACCCTTGATGATTGGTAATCAGTGATCGATGATCGATCGGCGCTCAATAAAACACAGATACATGGAGTGAAAACCACCCCGTACATCCGACTAGGATATGAACCCTGATATCTTCATCATTGACAGACCAGCCTATGGACGCCTTAGACCATGCACCTCACATTTGCGAGAGTTAAAAAAGGGGGGGGGGGGGTTTGTGCAATCGCATTTGCTCAAGTTGAAATTAGCGTTTATTGACCTTGCAGGTCGAGGGATTCGAACCAGAGACCTGCTTTCGTGGGGGTGTGCACAGCGTCTTACTACCCGTAAGGATCAAGTGTACCAACGTTTGTGAGAAAAAACTAACCCTCGTTCATCAGAGTGAGAAAGTTTGCACCCGCATTTGCTCGGTGTGAGAAAATCAATCCCAGTACGCAGGCCGTAGTGACGCTTTAGACCACGCGACCATCAAACAAATTGAACAATGTACACCACATTTGCGAGACTGAGGCACGAACCCGATATCTTGCGAGGGGCTAGTACAACGCGTTTGTTGTCCTACATCCTTACGGCGTGATGCGTACACACATTTTAGCACCGTGGATAACGGATTAGGAATTGGAACTGTTGAACCCGCATTTGCGTAGCGAGAGAGCGGAAAATACCCGGCTGACTGAGAAGCACCCATCTCCCGGGAGCCAAGACCGTCGGATCTAAGTTGTGATAACCTATACCCAATAACACCTTATCATCCCTGGAGAGGACTTCGTGGCTGTATAATTCCAAGTAACTTGACTTTGACACCTTCTGGTGGTAGCGTCCACCCCTAGACATGTTAATTCTTGATGTATGATAATTGATTGTTAATGTATGATAATTGATTATTATTCATGTATGGGTAGGAATGGGATGGACAATCAACATCCCTGGCGAGGACTAGTGGTTGTGTAATTCCAATTAACCTAACTTTGACAACTTCTATAAGCACAACGGATCAAAACTCTTTTTTCCCTGTGACTCACAAATCATATCGAAAACGGTCTATATTTTCTCCTTTCCCTTCTTCATCCCTATACGGATAACCCAAAGGTGTAGTAACCACTGGCCTGGTGGAGATTGTTAGAATATATATTTTGAAACACAATCACTAACAGGATCACTAGGTTGTTTTTGAGATTGTAAGAATAACAGCCACACTACCCTGGGGGTGACACATTTGTCGCACGAGGAAGTAAGAGGTTGTTTCAATACTCTAGCAATCAACACATCGGTAGGATGTGGGGCTATAGACCGGTTTTGTTATGAAGGAACTTCTTGAGAAGGAGAAAATATAGACCGTTTTCGATATGATTTGTGAGTCACAGGGAAAAAAGAGTTTTGATCCGTTGTGCTTATAGAAGTTGTCAAAGTTAGGTTAATTGGAATTACACAACCACTAGTCCTCGCCAGGGATGTTGATTGTCCATCCCATTCCTACCCATACATGAATAATAATCAATTATCATACATTAACAATCAATTATCATACATCAAGAATTAACATGTCTAGGGGTGGACGCTACCACCAGAAGGTGTCAAAGTCAAGTTACTTGGAATTATACAGCCACGAAGTCCTCTCCAGGGATGATAAGGTGTTATTGGGTATAGGTTATCACAACTTAGATCCGACGGTCTTGGCTCCCGGGAGATGGGTGCTTCTCAGTCAGCCGGGTATTTTCCGCTCTCTCGCTACGCAAATGCGGGTTCAACAGTTCCAATTCCTAATCCGTTATCCACGGTGCTAAAATGTGTGTACGCATCACGCCGTAAGGATGTAGGACAACAAACGCGTTGTTCTAGCCCCTCGCAAGATATCGGGTTCGTGCCTCAGTCTCGCAAATGTGGTGTACATTGTTCAATTTGTTTGATGGTCGCGTGGTCTAAAGCGTCACTACGGCCTGCGTACTGGGATTGATTTTCTCACACCGAGCAAATGCGGGTGCAAACTTTCTCACTCTGATGAACGAGGGTTAGTTTTTTCTCACAAACGTTGGTACACTTGATCCTTACGGGTAGTAAGACGCTGTGCACACCCCCACGAAAGCAGGTCTCTGGTTCGAATCCCTCGACCTGCAAGGTCAATAAACGCTAATTTCAACTTGAGCAAATGCGATTGCACAAACCCCCCCCCCTTTTTTAACTCTCGCAAATGTGAGGTGCATGGTCTAAGGCGTCCATAGGCTGGTCTGTCAATGATGAAGATATCAGGGTTCATATCCTAGTCGGATGTACGGGGTGGTTTTCACTCCATGTATCTGTGTTTTATTGAGCGCCGATCGATCATCGATCACTGATTACCAATCATCAGGGGTCCCTGGGTTTGATACCCTTTGCCTCGTCATGTGCTCCACTCGACAAGCACGATCTTGTTCAAGAGCATGCCCAGCAACAGGACACAAACCCCCAAGGACAGAGTCTGCAATAACAACTCATCACAATACTAGCTCCATATGAGTGGGCTAAAGTGACAATACATTTTCCAACATATTATTTTAGATCGCCCTACTTGTGGAAAAAATTAAGCTAGTCTTAACTGTTATGATAATCTTGTGAAACTTATTTTGTACCCTTCCTAAGACTTCACAATTAAACGAAACTATATTTAGAACGTGAAACAGAAAAAGCTATTCATTATTGAATTTACCTTCACCAAGTGTTGTTCAAGTAGTAGTGAAATATTTGAATTGTAAATGGTTGCTATAATTTCTCTTTTAACTAAGAAGAACATAAATTCAGGTGAATATTATTTCTATTGATATTAATGTAATGATTTAATCAAGATTTTTTTATCACTTTCTTTCTATATATATATCAGCCAATTTTTTTTTTTTTTTAAGTAAATCTTTATATATATATTGGTGAATATGCAGATATAAACGTGGAGCTCATCTAGTATGGTTCCCAACATTATTACAAATTCTCCCTCCACACAAATGCGGGTACACTTACCCCATATATATATATATATATATATATATATATATATACTTTCCTTATCCAACCCTATTACTGAAATTAAATTATTTTATGAGTAGCGATAGCTATAATTTCTTAGTACTTATATTTACGGGCTAACATAAGACATTGATAAATTGTAAGTACCAATTTCCCTCACTAGATGGCACAAAATGAAAGTTGTTAAGAAATTAATATAAGTTTGACTTATCATAATAATTTACTCGAAAATAGCTATATATTAAAGGATTCAGACAGTAACGCATGTGTTACCCGTACACTATTTACCATGATTATTGATTTTATTTCTAGGTGTACCATTTGGAGATGAAATAATTGTGCACACACATGTCTTGTTACTCACAGACAAATAGTGTTTATAATTTTATATAAGGGCTTTAACTTATTGTCCCAACATACGAAGGTTATCGTTAAATTCTCGTTGAAATCGCCCGCCGGGGATGTTCATTCGTTTACCTTTTTAGTTTATCCTTTTTTCATGCCAGGGCTACATATGGAATTGTCATAGTAGCCCTGGCAGAGTATTATTATATATTTTAGGACCGACCCCGGCGGCTCGATCGACCGGGGAATCATCTCTCTAGTTTCTTTTTTCTATGTTTCTTCCCCCATTGTTTCCGTCCTTGTGTCGTCGTTCTTTGTATATGTACCCGGGGTATTAACAAGGTCAAACCGACCCATTATGTGCGGCGGGGTGGGTTTTTTAAATTTTCCCTCCCCTAACCCAAAGACCACATCATTCAGCCCGCCAGGGCGCCATAGTTTTTCTGTATGTTAAAATTGTTCAATGTATGTTTGTTTTCGAGAGCCCTACGGGGCTGGTGTTAACTGTTTTGTAACCAATATGTTTCCTGTAATTTTTTCATGTATATATTTTGATGTTATATAAATAAAAACGCTAAAAATGCAAATGAAAAAATGCTTGCTCTGGTGTGAATCGTCTATTCCACGTCTAGAAGAGTAATAGTGAATATTTATCCAATTAACTATAATTAAGATATCTATTTGTTCTCACTCAACACGCTTTAAGTTAAAATTTTATTTATTTATTTCAATATAACACGCTTGGTTAAAATGGTTTTCATATGTAAGAACTGTTCAAAATCTTTTACCAAGCTTACTAACCTGGCACGTCATATACGTTTACAACACGGTGGTGGACTTAAAAAGTGTGATGAGTGTGGACTAGTTTTTAGTCGGAGTGACAACTTACAGCGACATGTTTCCGCACATAGCCGGGAGGTGAAGTTATTCAAGTGTGATAAATGCAGAAAAATATTTTCACGGCGGGATAGTCTATTACGACACAAGCTAAAGAACTGCACTGCAACAGGAGCAACATCACTGAGAAATGTTGCCAACGTTTCAAAGTCAAGAGAGCAGGAATATATTGAGAATCTCGATGTCGATGAAGATTACGACCCTTGTAATTTTTCAGAAGCTTTGAATGGTACAGTCAAAATCATCAAGATCTCTCCCTCAAAAGACTCGCTATTTTTAGTCTTTATTAACGAAATTAAAAGGAAGTTGGAAGCAACGCTTGCTCAAAAACTTAGTGTGATGGGTAATCTAAAATGGTATACATCTGCTTGTGTAGAGTACTCTCGTGTTGGAGGGGAGGGAGAGGAAACCATCACTCCTTTCTTTCGCAGTAAGTGTATCGTCACTCTAAGTCCTGACGCATTAAAATCGCAGATTGAGGGTGCATGTACTTACATGATTGAAGCAGCTTCTTCTTTCCACCACAAGGGAAGTGGTTGGTCTGAGGACCGTGTGAAATACTTAGAGCTTAAACTAGCTAAATATGTTCCTTTGGCTGCTTCCAGTTATATTCCATTACCAGAAGAGTTGAGAAATAAACTTGCTCTAATCAATATAAGAAATGCTGACAGTAAATGTTTTCTTTGGTCTGTGCTAGCATTTCTATATCCAGCTGACAAACATGCTAATCGAGTGAGTAAGTATATATCACTGGAAGGTAAACTAAATATGGATGGTATTGAATATCCTGTGCAAATACCGCAAATAGCTAAGTTTGAAAAACAAAATAACGTATCTATTAATGTATATGGATACCAAGGAGAAATATTCCCTTTAAGGATAACTAAGGTTAGTCGTGAAAATCACGTGGATTTGTTGTTTCTTTCAAATGTGGATGGAGGACATTATTGTCTTATTAAGAACTTGAGCAGATTGCTAAGCTCACTGACTAGCCACGATGGTGAATCATACTATTGCAAATATTGCTTGCATAGATTTTCTAAGGAAAATCTCAGGGATGAGCATAGTGAGCGGTGTGCTGATTTCGATGCTCAGAAGATACAGATGCCCGAGGAAGAGGATAAAATATTGAGATTTTCGACATATAAACATATGCTAAAAATCCCGTATGTGATCTATGCAGATTTTGAGTGTTTTAATATTAAAATATCAGGGTGTGCACCTAACCCCGATCACTCATCAACTACAAAGATGACGAAACATACGCCATCAGGATTTGCATATGTAATAGTCGATTCAGAAGGTAAATGTGTGAAACCCCCTGTTGTCTACAGTGGTGAAAATGTTGTGGATACCTTTCTTCACAAACTTGTCGAAGAAGAAACTATGATCATTGAGATGAAGAAAAATGTTGTCCCTATGCACATAACCCCTGAACAAGAAAATGAATTTATTTTGGCTAGCCTATGTAGTATCTGCGAGAAGGAGTTGGGTCAAGACCGCGTTCGTGATCATTGTCATCTCAGTGGGGCTTATCGGGGTGCAGCTCATAGTAAGTGCAATATTCAGTTTCAATATACCAAGAGAATACCCGTCATATTACACAATTTAAAAAATTATGACGCCCATATTATCATGCAGAAAATTGGGAAGTTTACAGACAGAAGAATATCGTGTATTCCAAACAATATGGAGAAGTATATCTCATTCAGTCTTGGCTATTTACAATTTATTGACTCGTTCCAGTTTTTAAGCACATCTCTTGAAACATTGGTTGAAAATTTGTTGCATGTTGGGAAAACTCAATTCAAAATACTCCATGAAAATATCCCATTTGATAAGGTAGATCTTCTGCTAAGAAAAGGTGTGTTCCCTTACGACTATATGGATTGCAGCAGTAAACTGAAAGATAGTCAATTACCACCAAAATCCACATTCTATAATCAGATGCGCCAAGAAAATATTTCAGAAAGTGACTACGCTCATGCTAAAACTGTGTGGGAAAACTTTGAAATGAATACTATGGAAGATTATCAAAATTTATACGTTTTAAGTGATGTTCTACTTTTAGCAGATGTCTTCGAATACTTTCGCTCTTTATGTTTTGAGTACTATAAATTAGACTGTCTACATTTTTGCACAAGCCCCGGCCTAGCATGGGCAGCATTTTTAAAGATGACCAAGGTTGAGTTGGAGCTACTAACTGACATTGAAATGCATTTATTCATTGAAAAAGGGATACGTGGTGGGGTGTCTATGATTTCTAATAGACATTCTGAAGCAAACACACTCCGATATGATGGATTTTAACCCTGAAAAGGAGGTGAAATACATCACATACTGGGATTGTAATAATTTATACGGGACTGTTATGTCTGATTGCCTTCCTCAGAGTAATTTTAGATGGTTGAACAATACTGAAATAGCAGAGCTCGATATAATTTCAGTTGCTGATGATAGCCCTGTGGGCTATATATTAGAAGTAGATCTAGAGTACCCGGAAGAAATTCATGACGAGCACAGTGACTATCCACTTGCTCCTGAAAAAGTTATAGTTACTCCTGAGATGTTATCACAATTCTCTAAGTATATACAATCCAAGGTGAACTCTCCAGCCGGCGGGAAGACAGAAAAGCTAGTGCCCAACCTAAATAATAAACAAAACTATGTGGTACACTACCGTAATTTAAAACTGTATATTTCTTTGGGTATGAAGCTTCAAAAGATACACAGAGTCCTCACTTTCAATCAGAGTGCTTGGTTGAAGCCATATATTGATTTTAATACTTCCCAACGAAAAAAAGCAGTGAATGGATTTGAAAAGGACTTTTTCAAACTCATGAACAATGCAGTATTCGGGAAGTCTATGGAGAATCAAAGACATCGTGTAAATGTCCAATTACTAAATAATGAAAAGAGCCTGAAGAAGCGTATTGCTTCACCAGCATTTATTGCTTATACGATCTTCACGGAAGAGTTAGTTGGGGTTCACATGAGAAAAATAAGCCTACTTTTGAATAAGCCTATCTATGCAGGCTTTGCTATCTTAGATATAAGCAAGGTTATCATGTATAACTTTCATTATAATTATGTTAAAAGGATATATGGACAAAATGCAAAGCTATTATTCACAGACACAGATTCCCTCTGCTACGAACTGAAAACAGAAAATGTGTATGTGGATATGTTTGATAATATAGACCGATTCGACACTTCAGACTATCCAGAAACACATTTTTTACATAGCGTGTGCAATAAAAAGGCTCTGGGTAAAATGAAGGATGAGATGAATGGAGAGTGTATTCGAGAGTTTGTGGGACTTCGACCGAAGCTTTACTCCATTCAAAAGGAGAGTCTTGAGGAGAAAAAAGTAGGTAAAGGTGTGTCAAAAACAACTCTCAAAAATAAAATTAAACATGCCCATTATAAAAAATGTTTAAAGCAGGGGATCTTACACTATGCCAATATGTCTATGATAAGAAGTGAGAAACATCAATTGTACAGTATCTCCTTAAATAAACTTGCACTTTCCCCCGGAGATGACAAACGTTATATTTTAGATAATGGATGTGACACTCTTGCATATGGTCACTACAAAATAAGACAAATGTGTTCGCCAATGGAGACGTAAGAAATTCGCCCTTTATGTTTTGTATGTAACTATATTGAAAAGTTTTTGTATTAACCTTTGTAATAAAGATTTTATTATGTGAAAAGCTCGAGTGCTTGTGAATATCATAGCCTGATTTCATCAGGTGAAACAGCACGGCTTTATCAAAATTAAATAGTTTAGTCAACATTAGCTATAGGTGGGAGGTGACGTTACTCGCTTCCTCGCAGTGCCTCCTGGGAAACGTTTTAATAAACGGCTAAACGAGTAACACCCAATACGTAGTAATATTATAGTAAAATGTTAGTGATTTATAAAAGTTTTATCAAATTAATGGTGTAACTAATTTATAAACACCTGGTTTACTCACTCTTCTCCTCCCCCTCCCCCCTTTCCCCCCCCCCCCTAAAATAATATTTCTCGATCCGCCACTTACTCACTTTGAGAAGTCTTAATACTAATCTGTATGGGTGAAAGATATCCACATCAATAGTAAGGAGAGCTCAAGATAAAACTTGGTAGTATTAATGTTAAAGACCCCCCAAAATTATATTCCCCAATCCGCCACTGATCAATACTATTCTTATGGAAGAAAGTGAACCACCTCATTCAAGGAGGTGGATCAACGTTAACCTTATGGGAGAAAGTGATCCTCCACATTCATGTGGAGGATCAATGTTAACCTTATGGAAGGAAGTGAGCTGATCCTCCACATTCATGTGGAGGATCAATGTTAACCTTATGGGAGAAAGTGGGCTGAAACTGTCATTTTAACCACTACTCCTATTACTTTATTAGTATTATTTTATCACCCATTTCGGTGGCCGCATCGTCTAAGCCACCACTTTAGCAACAGACTAACCTTTTGAAGACTGGAAGATCGGCGTTCAATCCCGGTCGGGTGTACCGAGTTTTTTTCCAAAATGGTTTTCCACTCTCCCTCCACACTAATGTGGGTAAATTTCCTCTAAATTCAACCTTCCTAATCCCTGTCACATTAGTGTAATTACTAATTAGTATATAAGCGTATAGACCAAACGGGTATTGAGACGCGGTGTTAAAAAAGTAGATTATTTTATCGGTATTGAATACTATCTATAAAAAATGACAGCTGCGGTTCCCATGATTTGACTTATGGATATATTATAAAATTGTATAAGTAACTTTTGTAACTGTTAAAATCCTTTCTTCGTATTTAAGTCAGACAGTAAGTTTGCAGCTGAAGAGAAGTGAATCAAAGCACGGAGAGCGTGAATATAATAACACCCGAATTTATTAAAATGAATCCATAGAAATTTTCCTCCACCATGGAAATGTCGTTTAGAGTGGTCCTGGACATCGACAAGTCTAAGGGAATTTGCTTGGGCCTACTTTCCTGCGTTAAGTTAGTTTGTAAGTAATGTACTAATATAATATTGATTTCAACGTAAGATACAGGCTATATGATTCATTCACACTATAAGCGCGGTAAGATAATGCAAAGAACAAATACGAGTAAAACGTAAAAATAGCTCACAAAATGTACGCTATTAAATGATTGCGATTCAAATTAAAATTTAACGAAAAAGTTTCATAAGTAGTTGTATAAAATATTCGAGATAATTTTACAGTACATCCAGCACCAGGCTTAGGTTAAAGCCTAGCTTTCCCCATCATAATCCCCCCAGTCTATTACGATATTGATGCATTATATTACCACGTGATCGCCGGTGCGGGTGTCGACTTAAAGTAGGACTGTAGGGAACACAGAAAAAAAGTGTTTTAGCAGGGTTTTTTTATAGAAAAACTTTGTTTAAGTCAAAATAAATCAAAAAGTGCTTCAGTAAAAATATAGAGTTTAATTTTCTTCACATGGCGATATCACCAATTGTTGAATATCTGTCATGAACATAGCAACATTAGATCACAAACTTAATAAATGAAGACAGATATTCAAGAATGGTTTAGGTCACCATGAGAAGAAAATTATACTCTATGGTTTTACTGGGTTAGTAGTTTATTTATTTTGGCCAAAAAAGTTTCGTTATAAAAACTACGAAAATACTGACCTTTTCTGAAGTTCCCCACACCCTCACTTTAACAAGCATGCTTCGGCAGATGAGATCCAGTCCACATTTAATATAAAAAATAATAATAATATAAAATGGATTTTAAGAACTGACAACGCACTTTAGTAATATATATGACGTTGAAACAAATCATCATCTCAGTATTTTAAATAAAAATATAAGACCCAATATTTTCTTAGTGCCTTTTTAGATTTTAAATTTAACCATTTTGTTTAACATTTAGTAGACATAAACTTAAAATGAGTAAAAGGGCATACCTAGGGTGAAGCAGGTTGGTACACGTGCCTTGGCCACCAAATTTGTTAGCAATATTAGCAACAAATAAGTTTCTGTTTTTATTATTTTAACCAGTATACAGCAACAGGTTTGAGTATGAATATAAAAATTCAGCCAAATAAAAAAAAAAGTTTTCAAAGGACGCCATCAACCCCCTTCAATTATAGTTACGCCTCTGAGTAATAAGGAACATTATTCCGAACAATTTATGCGTAATCAAGTTTCATTATTTTATAACACATAAAACCTATTTCAATAAATATTGCAAACATCTCATTAGCACTGAAACGCCCCATCACAGAGTTGATATATTCTAATGACGACTGCATGCTTACCTCTGGTAGAGCTCATCTTCCCGCCAGTGTCGAGAACAATGCCTGAGATGGGAGGATAGCCATCCAATTCAGTCGTTGTCATTGTTTTGTGCCAACTATTGTTCGGACCAAGGTCTCACGTCAAGTGTTTTCCCATCGTTTTTCCGAATTTCCAGGTAAGATTAGTTACTAACCACAGGAGTAATCACGTTAGTTGTAGGATGAGAGAATAAAAAATAAAATATAAATCCACAATGGTCGGCTGGGTCTTGTATTCAACTTTATGGGAATCTAAGAATATGTCACCTTGTCTATTTTGGGTGAAGCAAGGCAGTGATTTGAGAATCAGCAATCGCGTTGAAAAAATATTGAGGCATTATCTAAGTGTCCAGGTGTCATTTTTCAATTTTCAGAATATGATATCTAGGTGGAGTAATCCCCACTAATAAGCATAAATAATAGCTCTGGCTATTAATTCTTATTATCTAAGGAGTTAGACTCGTATTATGTACACTTGTGGTTTTTACTAAAATGGTTTTCCACTTTACCTCCAAGCAAATGGGAGTACATTTCCTCTTAATTCAAATGTCTCCATTCCTTACACAATAGCCTAATTATTTCATATGTGTATAGCTCATACATATATATAATCTGAAAGTGGCAGGTGTTTATGATGGTTAATTTTTGTTGTTGTTGTGTTAAACTACATGATAAATATCGAATGGCCGCTGTGGACGTGGCTTAGATCAGTTAGTTAAACTATATATACACGTGTATAAATATATATATACACAATGAAGTTTATAAATTTGTTTGATGATAAGGGGGCTCAAGCCCCTTCAGTCCCCTAGGTTGTTGCGGGGCCCCTGATTGAGGGTGTTTTACCCCGTGTGGTTTGTTATTCCCTCCTTGGAGCAATTTCTTGGACACTACTTCATCTCACCCCCTCATTATACCTTGGATAGATAGTATTAACTACAGATTATTTGGGGGTATTTAGCTTTCATTGTCTGAATAGACTGATTAGATTAGCACAGCACACGACTAACAAACTAACTAAACTCTGGAGCAGACACAACGCTCATTTCCTAGGCCGATAATCCCTGTGAGAGGGAAAGCCCCCATTTAACCGACAATAAATTGTTCGGTAATGTCTGGAATCGAACTCGGGACTTTTAACTTAGTATACAAATGTACTACTGACTGAGATATGGTGTTGGACGATCATATAGTTAGCTAATAGACAGTAGCCTTCATTGGACACTAAGAGATTATTGATAAAAAATAATAGTGCTCAGGCAATAAATAGTAATTTTCACTACTAGTTCAGGCTGTACTTATTAAACGTACTGTTTCATTAATAATCTAGGGCTGATAAATTTTGAATTCAGAGGAAGTGTACCCGCATTTGAGAGGAGGGAAGTGTAAACCAGTTTGGGAAAACCTCCCAACTGGAGATTCAAACCATTACATCCCCGTCATCGGCAGTCCTGTCTAGTGGTAAAGTGACGCCTTAGACCATTCAATGACCAAAACTGGTAATAAATATCTGATTGTATCGATTCCGACATGGCTTGCGTCAGGTAAGTATCAATTTGAGGAACAAACGACACTTTATCTTGATATCAACTTACAAGGACTAGATACGAGTGTGTAGGTTTGTAATACATTTCAGCGAGCGGCAATTTTTTTTTTATTCCTACCTTATTCGTTGCTGTGACGTCTATAAAGCTATTTTATATTCGTGTGGTTTAGAGGTAAGAGTGGTTTATCACAACTCTAGAAGATCCCGGTTCTATTCCGGATGGCAGTGTTGAAGCTATTCACTACTTTTCTACGTGTTCCTGAGATCCGGATAGTAAACATCTAGGCGCCAGGCTGTATTAATAAACGTATTTTCCTAGGTTAACTTAGTTTGTAAGTATTGTAATGATAAGTGATTTTTTGCATGCTCCTTTTCTTACTACCCATCTGGGCTATCAACATATTTTACGCTGGTAGGGTAGGGGCGATATAGGTAGAATTTAAAAGAAATGGAGATCTACTTGTATTTGTGTGCAAGGAGAGTAGGAAATACTTTTTATTTTGTCAGAGAAAAGCACCTAAGTACCCCCAGCCTGAAACCATGTCACGAACTCTCCATCCCCGACGAACCAAACTATACGAGACTAATGTCATTTCTAAGGTACTAACGGCCATGAAAGTATTCCCGGGTAACTATATGAGCGTTTAAACTTTCATAGTTTGCATGTCCGTACCCCAAGTTCTACCTCCGGTGGATCGTTGCTCAGGTCCCCCAACAGATGACAAATTATATTTGTTAACATTAATTCCTTATTTAAGCATCAACATTTAAAAATAAAAATAAAGCACAATTGGGATAGTAGGTATTTAAATATTAAGAATTGTCTTATTAATAATATTTTTGAGGAGAGCTAGAACCCCAAAAATACGCCCTTCACTCCTCTGCGTGGCCTTAGTACATTTAAATTTTCACTGTAAGATTCTTATCTGACAGCTATACAAGTTACTAGATCTACTTCCACGTATTCAAATGTCAAGTCATGTGATCTGCTGCTGTCACTTTTGAAAGATATTATCAATGCTATAAAATAACGCTATTAAATATATTATCAATTTATACCACAATCCATCCTGTTGTATAGTGGTCAAACCTCCTGGCATCTGACCTAGAGGTCCCGGGTTTGATTCCCGGCTAGTATCAGTGGATTTTTCTCAAAAGGGTAATAATTCCCACTGTCACCACAGTTTGGTTAATTAGTCTGAAGATAGGTTAAGATCTTCATTGGTTTTACCCAGTTATATTCACTATCGTTATCCCCTAATCTTATCGGGACATTAAAAAAGCTTCCACGAAATGGATGCACGACTAGTAGGCCTAAATTCAGGCGTCCCTTGGGTAACGGTACGTTAATACTAGCTGATCTTTCCGCAAACTGAGCTACAGGTTGATGTATCCCAGTAACGCCATTATTATTAATAATAATAATTCTGACCACAGATAAGTTAGTATTTTACGAAGGGCCCTTACACATTGAGCTGTAACGTATGAAGGCGTGCAGTGGTAGGTCTACAAACAAATCCATCAGGAGTCACTAGTACGACCGCAATGAAATCCACCTAAAAAGGTCCTCTCACGTGATCTGAATGAATGTCGGCCAGCGAGTCACTCAGTCAGCCAACCTCCCGGACGAGGTGGGCAGAGTTGCCAACAACACCGAGCCCCACTTCCCAGGAAGGGAAGTTAGGTAATGCCCGCCCCCCTGCCACTGCTATATACAGGAGCTACCAATTATACTCTGCCTGACCTTGGCAATATATTCTTGCAGACGAGTCAACAACGAGGCTATCACATTAGCACATCGTGGCTATCACGAAACTACGCACTGTTGATCTTTTTAAAGGTTGAGGAACACTCCCCAGTAGAGAATGAGAATGAGGGGAGAATAACTTATTTTAAGGTTCGTGTCAAAATATTGTAGCCCATTCCTGTGAACTGACTGATGAGAGTGTTCGACTATTAATCTCAGTAGAACCTGGTTCGATTCTGGGTGATGATGAAGATCTTTACTTTTATTTTTTACCACGTATTTCTAACCATCTAGGCTATACTTTTTTTTTAAATTGTGGTGATAGGATAGGGATGAGGAAGATAGAATTTAGAGAAGGTGTAACATAATTTATGTGGAGGGAGGGCGGTAAACTATTTAGTGAACCCCCCCTCAGTACACTCTACCAAGATTCGAACCCCGACCTCCCTATCACAGACCAGACTAGACAGGCTTGATGTTTAGTCCACGTGACCACCAATGCGGGCCAAAAGACGTAGTTGAGGGAAATTGTTGGTAGGAAGTAAAAGAGGGAAGAAAGAAGAAGAGCGGGAAAGGATTTATTTTGTCAAAATTTTGTGGCCTGTTCCCATAGAGAAATGGTTTACTTTACCTAAGAACGTTCCCTTGATAATACTGTTAAAGTGTTTGGCCACAGTTCTAGGGCACCCTGGTTCGATTCCGGGTAGTTTTGATAGATACATTATTTTAATACGGATTCATCCTGCTATCTAGGACTAGAAGTGTAGTGTTAAGCGTGCTGTACTAGGTTAAGTTAGTTTGCTAGTCTTGTGCTGATATACTTGATGTATTTAGAAAATACACAATAAATAATAAGATTTAAAAATAAAGTATTCATAAGTGTTGCGGGTCTTAATGCCCATTCATGTTAACAGCATCTTGCACTTTAAAACTATACTATCGAAACTTAAATAATTAGAAGGGCGAATTTTAAGGAAATGTATCAGAATTCGTTCGTAGAAAGAATAACAAGTTACCAATATAAAAATAAATCTCTGAATCCGGGGTCAAAATAGAACACAATAACCGGTTCTTGAATATTCAAACCTGATAAATCATCAGAAAGGCTTTGTACGAAATAACCTTAAGAACAATTTGACAGTGAAGTTGGCTGACACCTTAGCGTGTCTACCTACTGTGTAAAGGGACCCTGGTTCGATTCCCAGCATGACCGAAATATTTATCATTGTAAATGATAGTTCCCCTTTTATAGTGATGAATTAACGACAGGAAGCTGGATGTTGTGTCTGTTCTAGATTTAAGTTTGTCTATACTCGTAAGTGTGTGCTGATATAATCAATTGGTTCAGAGAGTGCATGTCAGACACCTTAAATGAAAAAAAAAAGATTTTGGCATTTATAGACAGAATTTGATTTAATGTTTTGTGTTTTTTTTAGAAGCCTTATTTAGGGTGTAGTCTTATGAAAGTATTTTTAAGGTTAAAGAAAGCTTTTACGCGAATAGTCAAAATGTGTGTAGAGCAGGGGTCGACAAATTAATTGAGTATGGAAACTACTTTCAAAATGCTAAATTGGTTCGTGAGCTATCAAGATAAAAAAATTTCCGTATCGCGTATTTTACATTATTGTAGCCTCTTCATAGGCTTCGCCATCACATCATCTTTCATTGGGTGTGTGTGAGAGAGAGGGGAGGGGAAGGGAATGGGGAATAATCTCTGTCTTGGATTCTTAATTGTTATGGAATTAATGTAAAAATGTTAGTACATCTCATATTAAAATTACTTTTTAATGCTGTAAAATAAAATGATTACTCATGGTTTAAAAAAATAAAATGAACATCAAACAAAACAAACTTGGTGTGTAACTTACTTGTAAGAGTAGCATTCACTTTTATACAAAATATGCTAAATGTTGATGAGTAGCTTTTCACTCTCACTGGGATGCAGTATTTGTTTTTTCACCATCTGCAGCTGAAAATGAGGACTTCCATAGGTGGGGTGGATAAGAATAACACCTTCACGTGGACTGAAGCATGAACCAGAACTGGACACCTTTCCTTCGAGACAAAATACCATACGTATCCTGAACTTAGGACACTACTCTTCAAAGATAAATTACTTTGGAAAGCATAAAATATTATTTCCACGTGAGCTACTGAAAATGCGGTCGCAAGCCACCGGTAGCTCGGAGCCAATCGTTTGATGACACTTGTTTGTGTAAAGTAATCAATTGATCATCAGATGATTGTCACACGTGTCCTTCAAACGTTACTGAGAGTTCAATTCTTTTCTTTAGTCTCAAGTCTCACTAACCATCCTGGTTATCTGAATATTTACACAGTTAGGTCAGGGATGAGGAAGGTATAATTTAAAGGAAGTCTAGGGCCTACCTACATTTTCAGAGAGAGAGAGAGAGAAGAGAGAGAGAGTGGAAATCGTTTATAAATAAATATACTGGGTTCACCCACTTGCATGCCCACTGGCAGAGATGTGAGATAGAAAAATTTCCACCGAAAATGTTCCTTTCTGAATGTTTTCAACCTATTGTATTTTTAATGGAACGAATGAAATCAAGTCATTCCAAGTTTTAAAATTTACACTCCGGTTTAATTTATGCTAAGGGCGTTAAACCAGAAAAAAATATCAAATGAGTTACAAACAAATTTTATTTTTTTTCAGTTCTCTTCTTACACTCACGTCTCGACTACAGCACTTGGTGGTTGAATGGGTCACTAACATCAGGTTTGCTATATACCAGCTATGTTAACACTTAAATATTATAGTCAAAGCGTTGACGAATTCATCCCTTTCCTTGGGATTTAGTGATTTTTAAATTTTACCCAGAAAATTGTGTCAGCTCGTCACGTTAAGGGAAAGAAGAGGCCCTTCACCCAAACTTTTGATGAGGGTAAAAAAGCACATGATCAATATTTTATTTTAATACACCAAACATATGTAATCAAGTTTGGATGATTGATAATTTACCATTATACTTGATACCTTTAGTTTCTGAAAAATATTTTTAAAATTATACCTATTATATATACAGTAATGAAAACGGCAGGAAAGAAGGACTTTGTTTTTAAAGAAAGGTATTGTATGCCGGCCAGCACTTGGCTCTCTGGAGGGGATAGAAGAAGTACACTGACTGGGATGAGCAGTGAGGGGAAGGGGGGAAGTTGCGAATCTATGGCAACGAACAAACATTTCCTGGGTTTCTGAAGTGCTGGAGATCACCCGTTCATTTTAATAACTCGCCTCTAGTTTGTTGCGGTGACTATTAGTATACGTCCCGTTAGTTGGAAATGATTGAAATGTGTTGCTGATAATAACGTTATTTTTTATTACATACTACTCAGCTTTAGATTTTTAAACGTAATTATTTGTTAACCACCTTTATTCTCTCTTATTGTGCTATTTGATAGCCTTATGTGTATACGTAATGGGTTTTAGGTGACTCTTCCTCCTGTTCCCCTAGCCTAATCCTTTCACCTACCTGACAGACCAGAAACTACCACTCTCTACCCACCAACGCGGGTAATCCATGATAATAATAACGTAATAATTCATTTAAAATCCAGCCGTGTGACCACACTTGTCGTTGAATCACCTCTTAGCTCTGTGGCCGCGATGGCTGTGTAAAACCTTCGACGAGGATAATATGTTTTTTGGACCGCAACTGAAAATAGTTTTCTCTTCCTTTTGTGAGCGAGGGCCTAATAATACCGCCATCATTGCGATTATGGCGGACGTTAATCACACCGAGTTATGGAATAAATATTCTTGCGGTGGAATCGATGGCGAAATACCTTCCTCTCGAGCGGGACCGATGACTGTTGTCTACTACTTTGCTGAGCGGCGGCAGCGGAGAGAAGAAAGTGACGCCGAAGCGGAAGTTCGGCGGCATCTGAGCGGAGAATAGGAAACGATGGCTGAGTTGCGTCACGTTGGAAAGACTTGTTCATCCGGAACCCTTCGTTCCCTTCCATCAACCTCTTCTTTCTATCTCTCTCAGGTGAATGACTGAGCGTTTTATAGCGATACATTCGCTTATTTGTTTAGAAACTTAATTTTATTTCATCCTAATAACACCTGCACCGGCGTGGACGCAGAAAAAGACTCTAGTCCCATCTTTTGCACGTCATTTCATACTACCCATCTAGGGCTGTACGCATATTTACACTAATGAGTCAAGAACGAGGAAGGTATAATCTAAAAGAAGTGTACTGGCATTTTCACGGCGAGAGAGTGAGATATTATTAGTGAAAAAAATACCTCCAGCACAGATGGGTGGATTTGAACCCTGACCTTCCCGTACCAGAAAAACTGAAACAAGACAAAATGTATTCCTTTATCTGTGTATCCACCTATACTGATAGCGATTTACTCTGAGGGGTAGGGATGAAGAGGGTAGTCTAGAGGAAGCGCAAGCGCAACATCGTGAAGTGAACAATGAACATATTTAAATAAAGTTGCTATTTTACACAGATCTTACTTAAGACTTACTATAGAAAAATTGATTAACGTGTTTAGCTTCTAATAAACGTAAGACAAATTAAAATTGTGAATCAATGAAGGGATTGTTTTATGCCCGGGCTGCTCAAACCCAAGCCTATTTCTTCTAAACAAGGGACGTACAACCTCAGTTTATTTATTTTTAACAAGGGCTGTGCAGACACTATTATATTTCTTTTTAACGAGGGATGTGCAAACACTGGTCTATTTCTGTAGCTTACATTGGATGTAGGGATTTAAAACAGTGGGCCAATCTCATGATTTAGTTGCCACACCTTGGAAAATTATTGTATTATACTTAATGTAAATCTCTAATTTGGCCTATTAATTAATCAATGACCAAACACCCCCCTTCAATTAAATTAACATAGAATAACTATAATATATTTGAGTGTAATAATAATTAAGTTGCCCCTTCAAGCGCAACTGACTT